>CM069916.1:56891394-58091394 GCA_036172215.1 Camellia granthamiana | reverse complement strand
TAGACTGAATCCATGAATCTGCTCACCTTCTTTGACCTCAAACAACGCACCAAGCACACTAGTCAAGCTAAACTCATTCAATTTCAAACCCAAACCCCTCATACCCATAAAAATCTCTCTACCCTTATCAAACAATCCATTCCAAACAAACCCATTGATCATAGCCGTCCAAACCACAGAATCCAAAACCAAGCACTCCTCAAAACACTTCTCAGCTCCATTAACACACCCAGATTTCGAATAGTTCTCGACGAGCCCACTGACCAAGAACACACCCGAGACCAAACCCATTTTGATGGAAACTCCATGAGCAATCTCATTGTGCTCCAAATCATCACAGGCTTTGATCAAAGAACTAAGTGTATAGACATCCGGGTTCAGACCCAATTGCCTCAACCCATTGAAGAGCTTGAAAACAGGTTCGGGTCGGCTAAAACGGGCGAACCCAGAAATGAGCGAGTTGTAGACGACGGTGTCGGGTTGGGGGGTGTCACGAAGGAGTTGGGTGGCGCGTGAGAAGTCGCCGGAGAGGGAGAAGTGGGTGATGAGAGAGGTAGAGAGGAATGGGTCGAGAATGAAGCCTGATTGGAGGAAGAGGGCGTAGAGTGTGTCGGTAAGAAGTGGGTTGTGAAGAGAGATTGAAGATTTGAGGGCTTGTGGGTAGAGGTTTTGGAGAAGTAGGTTCTTGAGAGAGTGGAGAGAGGAAGAGTTGCTGAGCCTCTTCATACATGATGATGGCTAGCCTGGGTTCATGTGAGATGTTTTTGCATGTGAGGCTTGGGGGTTTATACAAGTTTCAGGGTTCGTTTGCCAAGTAGGACTAATTTAGATGATAAAATAATGGGCTACTTAGGCATCATTTGGAAAGTGTCTCATTTAGTTAAAAAATTAAAAAGGCATTAAAAAAATTAAAAAGTCAATAATTTATATTAAAAAATTAAAAAAAAAATTTCTCTCTCTACTTTTTTTACATCTTTTCGTAAAAAATTAAAAAGTCATTCCAAACATACTAGTTTTTTTTAGCTCATATTTTAGTCAAATAGCTAAAAAGTTACTAAATTAGTCTGTTTGCAAACGAGGCCTTATTTATAACTCCTATTTCGAACACTTATGCTATGTTAAATCCTATGAAATTTCTTATAGAGTTTCAAGTCTTATTTAGATAGGAATGTATTCCACAAGATCCTATAAGTTGTAAATAAATTGTATTAATATACTATTATATACTATAATGGCAAAACCATATATAGGAAATTGAATGTTACCATAGAAAGTAACATTTTCACATTCAATTAAAAAAATCAAAAACCTAATAAGTTTGCGAAACGTAATGTGACACGTTACTTTACGTTTATGTAGGTGTCACGTTACGTTACGTTTATGTAGGTGTCACGTCACGTTACGTAGGTGTCACGTTACGTTACGTTTATGTAGGTGTCACGTTACGCTACGTTTATGTAATGTCTCATATATATGATCACGTTACGTTACGTTTATATAAGTGTCACGTTACGTTTTGCAAACTTAATCTATGGTAACATTCAATTTCCTACATATGGTTTTACCATTATTTATGATATTAACAACTAATATTGAGGGTAAATGTGTTAACAAACTTTACACAGGACTTATAGGAACATAAGTTTTTTAGTAAAACCATATATAGCATAAGTCTCCTTAATAAGACTTATAAATAATTTTCCCTAAAATGAATTAAAAAATTAATAAAATAAAATATTATATTTAAATTATAATTTTTCTTTTCATAAAATTATAAAAAAAATCAAAAAAATTCTTTCTAAACGAAATTTTTTTAATTAGATTAAAAAAATTAAAAGTTATTTTAATGCACTTATTTAGAATATCCCTTAGTGAACATCCCAAACAATCCCTTAGTGAACATCTCAAAAAGTGCACTTATTAAGAACATCTCAAACAATTTTTTTCGAACAAAAGCTTAGCTACATTAGCTAGGTAGTAGTGAATGGAATCATATTTCATTAAAATATTAGATTACAAAAATAATGACAAACACATTATAAATAAAATCATCTTCTATTATTTTAAAAAATTAATCAATCTATAGAAAAGTTTAAAAAATTACAATTCTATTTCATTTTATTCTATTTCAATGAATTAAATAAAAAAATAAAAATAAATAAAAAGTAATACTCCTTGTTATGTTTTTGGAATTGGCATTATTGGCCTCTTTTTGTTGATTTTTTTTTTATTTCTTATTTTTTTAATTTTTATTTAATTCTATTCAATTAGGTAGATAAGAAAAAAAAAATTATTTTATTTGTCTTTAGAGAATTTTTCCAAAAACATAAAAATAAATTTTAAAATGTTTCTATATTAGATGAATCTGCAAAACATATGTGGGCGCTTAGCCCAAAAATTCAATTTTAAATTTTATTTGGCCAAAGATTTGGGTGCTGAATTAGTTTGTCCAGAAGGACAAGTTTAGGTAAAATTATCAAAATACCCATATATATTCTGCATAACTGTTTGTTTATTCACAAACCAAATCGGGTTTCACTCTCTCTTCCTTTTCTCCAGAAGGACAAGTTTAGATAAAATTATCAAAATATCCATATATATTTTGCATAACCGTTTGTTTATTCACAAACCAAACCGGTTTTCACTCTCTCTCTCTCTCTCATCTTCTTCAAAGTTGTCGTCAGTCTCTCTCCCTCCGTCGCTGACCGTCGATCTCTTCTCTTCCGTCGCCACGCCGTCACACCTCTCAAATTTGATCAATCTTCACCGTCACGTTATCTCGATCTTCGCCTCCTAGATCAAAATCTTAGATCTTCTCATTTCTGTCAGCCCGTCGTCGCTCTTTTTAGCTCCATTGCGTCATCGCGCCTCTGTAGATCTGTCTACCCTAACCCTAGATCTGCCTACTCGAACCCTAGATCTAGATTACCAGATCTCTTTCTCTCTCTTCCAATCGACATCCTAAACCCTATCTTCTTCTTCTTCTTCTTCTTCTTCTTCTTACTCTATTCTCTCCGCTTTCAAATCCACCGGAGACCTCTCTCCCTCGATTCCCTCTGCAAATATGGCAGTATTTACATTCGTGTGCAGGAGCAGGAGCCACCTTACAAGAAAAAAACACATTTGGCGACCACCTTTTTTGAGTTGGTCGTAGATAGTTGACAAACTGCGACTAACATTTTTTTGGTTGCTAATGAGTTGTGATTTTGCAACTAGTGACAGGTAATTTTTTGCGACCAAAAAAAAATATGGTCACGAAAAGTAAGGTGGGAGAGGGAAAAAAAATGTGGGATCTCAAAACCTTTGGTGACCAATAAATTGTGGTCACATAAAGGAAAATACCATATTTTGTATCAAAACTACGTAATTTTGAATGTTTCCTAATATTAATTAAATTTGTTACTATTTGAAATAATTATTAATAATCAGTTCAAAAAAATATTATTAATTAAATAATAAATTATTAAGAACATAATAGTAATTATTTTTTAATATAATTATTATTTATTGATTAAAATCATAAAATTTCTTAAATTTATTTTTTCATTCAAAATATTAATAAAATTACAAACATAAATAATAAAACTTAAAAAAAGTATAAATTAAAACCATTTTTTACTACAAAATTTTGTCCGAAATTCAAATTTCTTCTCAATATTTAAAACAATCCCTCCAAAATTTTGCCCAAATTAAAATTCCCTCCTAAAATTTTGCCTAGATTTCTACTCGCTGGTCCCAAAAAAAAAACAAGAAAAAGGAAAAATAGAGAAAAACTAGCTCGAGAGGGATGTGTTCAAGAGAGAGAGAGAGAGATAAAGAAGACGAAGAAGAGACTATGAAGAGAGATGGAGGGAAGAGCAATTCTTCGAAGCAACAGCAATTGCTTTGCTCGTGATGGCCATTGCATCGCTCGAGTAGTCCTTCAGAGTTACCTCCTTCGCAGCCCCGTTCATCTTCGTTTCTCACTCCGATCGACGAAAACCAGCAAACGAAACAAACGGAGTCATCTCACCTCTCCCTCCGGCCAGAGCTCTCGCACCTCTCCCTCCCACCGCCCAGTTTCGAATGCATGTTCAAATACTAGGGTTTTGAGTTTTGATTTGAGGATTTTCAATTTGAAAATTAGGGTTTAGGGTTTTTCAATTTCAAAATTTAGGGCTTTTCAATTTGGGGTTTAGTGTTTAACTTGGATGCTTGTTCTGAATGTTTAAATGGGACTTAATAATGTTAATTTACCAAGTTTCTTCACTTCAATAGTTTTTGGTATTGATTTTGTTAAAAAAAAAGAAATTTAATTTTTTTTGATGGCTTCTATTTTGGTGTCACTGGAATGTATCTATGAAGGTTTCAATTGCTGCCAAGACTCGGTAGTGCTTCAAGAGAGAAAACACAAGTATTGTTGATGTCCAATTTAATTGCTTTATTTACGCTTATGTTATAAATTCTTACAAACATGTTATTGATTGCTTTAACCAAACACTAGTTTTGTGTTTGTGATATTATATATTTGATTTGGTTTTATCTTTTTGACTGGATTGCTTTATCAATTTTGTTTTTCTTTAATTTTCTTAATAAGCTCACATTAGAAAGCTTGAGAAAGAAGTGAAACTCCATAAAAAAAATCCATTATTGTTTGGTTGTATCACTGTATCACTTGAAGCAATGTTGCTCATTGTTATTTAGAGAGATTTGATAACGAAGCAAGTTGCTATTTCTTTTGGTTGGTTGGTTGTCTAACTTGATTATACATCTCTAGGGAATTATGTCAAATAAACATAATTACATGTTTACATTAGATTTGGTTGTTGAGTGACTACGGTAATTAACTTTGTTACATGGGTCAGGAAAAGAAGCCACTTGTTGCACATTATTAATATAAGACATCCCTCCCATCTGGAATTCTTATAAAAAAATTTGCTATTTGTTTATGTATTTTGTGCTTGTGATTGTGCTTTGGTTAGGGCTTGCTCTTGAAATTCCTGAGGATTTGTACCAGTTGATTAAGAAGGTTGTTGCAATTAGGAAGTATCTGGAGATGAACAGGAATGATAAGGATTCTAAGTTTAGGCTGATTCTCGTCGAGAGTACGATTCATAGGCTCGCTCGCTACTACAAGAAAACTAAGAAGCTCCCTCCCGTCCAGAAATAGTCAGCTTCATGTCCTAATTTGTTAGCTCTTGAAAAAAATGAGAAAAAGAGAGATTGCATTTTTCGGGGGTACTTTTTTTTTTTTTCTTCATAAATGCAGGTTTGAAGCAATATAATAAAAGTTGTAGGCTTAGATGGTTGAGAACTATCGTATTGTGCAGCTCATAGGTAGAATTTTGTCCTTCGTATCTTCCCTTCAATTATTTTTCTTTTTCATCATCGTTCCTTTTTTTCACCTTTACATTTACAGTTTTTTGTGCAAAATAGATCCCTTTTTTCTTTTTCTTTTTTTAATCTCTATAGTAAAGGTTAGCAATGGTGGAGCCACATGAGGACTAGGGGGGTCACGTTGTAACGCCCCACTCCTGAGTCGTTAAATACACTAAAATAGCCTCAAAAAAATACATATACAAGTTTTGCTCCCAAAAATAATATCTACAAAATTGTCTCTAATTTGAACAATATCCACCAAAATAAACAATATTACAACTATCTCCAAATTTAATAATTACAATGTTGAGTCCCAAATCTCTATATTAATAAATCTTTCTAATCTCAATTTCGATCTGCGCTAAAATCTGCTCCACACCTGAAAAATAAATTAAATCGGCAAGTATACAATACGACAGGAATAACAAAGCTCGGACAAAAAATAAACTCACAGGGATCCAATAATTACACAAACGATGCAATTCGAGATACCAAGCAATTTACCAAAATTGCACAAACAAGTTAACTTGACATATGATAATTTATCCATGACCAAACACCCGGTCCTACTCAGTTCTTAACAAGTGATCGGCCTCACCTCCCTCACCCAAGCACAATTGCTTATCCGGACTATTGGTACAAAGCATATTGACAAAGTCCACTCGATCCATGTATGGAGTATTTCCATGTCATTCAGTCAGACAAATCACCATTTTAACACAGAAATATTTGTAGAGAATTTTACCAAATGATCAGAATATCAATGATTCGACACAAATGATTTTATAAAATCTATTAATAACCACAATAATCAAGTGGATTACAAATTGAGGATAATTAAAAATAGAACTCTTTACAAAGAGATTTAAATAGAGCATATTGTATACAACCTGAATTTATCTCAAATTAATTAATTCTGGCACCATAAATCTGAAATTACTTCATGGGTCTCCAAAAATAACTCTGATCTTACTTTGATAAAATATACAACTCTTATATTAAAAACATTAACTCTCACTCTAAATCCCACATCTAAACTTAATATTTTAATCACAAACAAATTAAGAGAGAAAACAATATGAAGAGAGAGATGAAGCCAAAGCAAATGTGAAGTTGAGGAACTGAGAAATGATAAGCTCAATTTATAAGAACAAGATGAGGTAAATAAAATAAAAGGCAATTATGTTCCCAATAAATCAAGGAAGTTTGGGAAAGCAAATGGATATGGGGGCAGGTCAGGGAAACTGTAGGTCGTTGCCCACGGTTTGTTTTCCCCACAGTTTCCCTGACCTGCCCAAATCGGGCTTCATTTCCACCTCCATGGCCCGATTTGGAGCAATATTGTTCTTGGCTTTTGATAGTCGGCGGGGAGTACTCGCTCTCGACAAAAGCACAGGGGCAAGAACGTCAAGCGTTGCCCAAGGTGATAAAAAGAAGAAGAGAGCGGTGGAAGAGGCGAGTAAGTGAGGTTGGCCAATGGCTGGAAAAATGAAGGGAATTTTTTTTTTAATGTAAATATGTATATTTTGATTTGTGTTTGTTTTTATGTTTAATGTAATCACTTGAAGATTAAAGTAAAGTGCAAAAAAATAAATCAAAATTAAGCCTCAAGGCAAAATAATAAAAAATAATGAAAAGAAAAGAAAAGAAAAAATAATAATAAAGGAAATGAAGCCTATTAGTAAAACAACAATAAATAAATAAATAAAATAAAACATATTAAGCCTAATAGCAATAAAAAAATAAATTAAAATAAAATAATACCAGCAGAAATTATACTTAATGGGATGTCGGTGTTGCTGGAAGGGTAATGAAAAAAAAATACCATGAGGGTTTTAAAGAAAATCAATGTATGCAAAGTTAATTTTACCTCAAGATGCAGAACCTAAAAAAAATTACACAGTTGAGAATAGCAAACTGTTAAGGAGAATAAATGTATGAAGGTGTCACGACCCAAACCCACCCCTAAGGGTTTAGCATCGTAATCAGCCAGTAATCCGTGATTACCAAAGGCCTGCTTAACAGTAATGACAATAATACAGAGTAAGGGGCTAGCGGAAGCCAAACAGTAATTAAAAAATATCCAATGAGCTGTGAAAATCTGAATAGAAAAAGACTTTTATGGACTAGTCCACATTCGTAACCATAACATATATACATATCGGATACACATAACATACAGGTTATGGATCCGATCCCTTTACCATAACTGTACAGTCAAAAGTCTTAAACATTCATTACAAGACAGAGACAAAATGGTGAATCTGAAACACCCCAAAACAGCCTTGGCTTGAACGGACTTGGAACCTCGAAGTGAGGCACAATGGTTGGCTTGACAAAACATGAGCTTAACTTGACGCTTTTAGCTTCGGTCCGGTGCCTGGCCACCTACATACATATATAAACTGTGAGCTAAAACCCAGTGAATAACGAATGCGTAAAGGGGTTAAGAATGAATGTCCTTTCAGTAATTAAAACAGTCATTTGCATCAGTAGATCAGTTATTCAATCAGTGGCTCATATTTCATGTCATATCAGTCAATTAGAAATCATAACAATCATATATGGTACATCCAATAGCAAAACAGTACAGTAGGTCTTAATAGACCGAGCAGTCAGTTGATGGCCATCAAACAGTAAACAGTAGTAGTTCCAAACATTGGAACCGACAAAGATCTCTATAACAGTAGCAGTAACAGTAACAGTACAATAGCAGTAACAGTAACAATAAGTTGCTATGGATGCCACGAGTACAGTTCACAAATAGGACAAACATTCATTCAGTAAACAATGTTACTTCAGAAAGCAGTACAGTCAACGTTCAGAAAATAATTAGAATTGAACATATCTTTACAACATTGTTACTCACAGATTACTGGGCTATAAACAGGCTAGTCAGCGTCCTTGGGTGCCAACCCTACACAGTTGCAGAACGAATACACACTAAGTTACACACTTGGGATTAATAACTTAGCCCCTCAACTTGACTTGGTGTGGTTCTATAACATTATCCTCATTAAGATGCCTTAAACATGGCCTAGGAATGCCTAGGATGGGATGAGGATGCAAAAATGTACTTTAAAACACTTTTCAAAATTTGCTGAAAACAGAGGACTCGCTCGAGCGTGGCTTTCTCTGCTCGAGTGAGCTTACCAAAACAGAGGGGTTGCTCGAGCGTAGACTCCCTCGCTCGAGCGGTTTGTAAAAATGTAAAAAGTACTGGTTGCTGAAATTCTCCGCTAAATGCTCGCTCTAGCATGAGACACGGTTCTTTGCTCGAGCATAGGTCTTGTCGCTCGAACGTGCGTCTGCACATGCAAAAACCTGAGAGCTTGCAATCTATGCTCGAGCCAACATTCCGTCGCTCGAGCGGAGCTCTGAACACAAAGGTGGTCGCTCGAGCGTGGAAGCCAAAATCTGGGTTTTCTAGATTTGCTTCCAAAGCTCAAACCAAGAATCAAACATGCCAAAACTCAAACTTTTGGGCCAATTTTCTGGAAAACACTTAGAAACTCATAACACAACATGTTTCAAAGATCATTTTATAAAATCAAGCCCAAAGGTGTGACAATTGAACACAATTTTTAATGAAACTTGAAGAACAATGCAAGAACATAACATGCATGAGTTCCCATGAACTCTAATGCTCCAAAGCATGATCAAATACAAGCTTGAACTCAAAAACATGGTGAATTTCTAGAGTACAACCACAATATGGACATGCATGCAAGGATTTCATGAAAACAACCTCAAAATTCTATGATATGGACATGCATGCATGAATTCAGTCTCAAATCAACACTTTGAGCTAATTCTTGACTCTAATCACCAATTGAACATAATTTCAATGAAACTTTCATAAACAATGCATGTAACAACTTAAATTCATAATTAAAAGAATGAATTTCCTACCTTAAGTCTTGAATTCCAAGTGTAGTAGCCCAAATGTGCAATTGTCCTTTAATTCCTCTAATTTTCCAAGCCAATCTCTAGATGAATTCAATTTTCTCCTACTCTCTCTCTCACTCACGGTTTGCTCAAGAAAAAGGATGAAGAATGGTGTGTCAAATGTGTGAATTAAGCCCCAAATAAGGTTTGTAAAGGTGGCCTACTCAATGGCAAAAATGTAGTAACTCAAGCTAATGTAATTCAACATTATTTATTCTAATTTAATCATTCCAAATTGAATTTTAATTAAACCTACCATAAAATTCTATAGATCCTAATTGGCATATAATACTAATCAATTTCTGAATCGGTCGCCGATAAGGCTTTCAATTCCCAATTCGAAATCAAAACATGAACAAATCATTCAGTAACAAACAAATATAAATGCATTTAAGGCAACACACTCATGTAATCAATTTAGGATTTCATCATAATCAATTACTTATCATGCTAAATTACGAATTAACGCTAATCAGAGGTGAGGGTTGTCACAGAAGGACTGAAGAGCATTCAACTGATATAAATGTTTTCATATCAATGTAGCAATACACATATATCATTTTAACAAAAATTCAAGTTTCACAGTCATAACAAAACTTTTTAAGCAGAAATCGACATTCCAAACTCGCCATGAATAAAATTGAAGCGATCCTCACTTAGGGGTTTTGTGAAAATATCCGCCAATCGCTAGTCGGTGTTTACAAATTCAAGTACAATATCCCCCTTTTGAACATGATCTCTTAAAAAATGATGTCGAATTTCAATATGTTTTGTTCGTGAGTGTTGAACTGGATTTTTGTTAAATTGATGGCTAGTATTATCACATTTAATAGGGATATGATCATAATGCAAATTAAAGTCTTCCAATTGTTGTTTCATCCAAAGTATTTGGGCACAACAACTTCCAGAAGCTATATATTCAGCTTCAGCCATTGATAAAGCAATAGAATTTTGCTTTTTGCTAAACCAAGATACTAATGAGTTACCAAGAAAGTGATAAGTGCCACTGGTGCTTTTTCTATCAAGTTTGCATCCGGCAAAGGCGGTATCCGAGTAACTAATTAAATCAAATGCAACACCTCTAAGATAAAACAGTCTCAAATTTTAAGGGCCAACAAGATATCTAAAAATTCTTTTAACAGCACTGAGATGTGATTCCTTAGGATTTGATTGATATCTAGCACACATATAAACATTAAACATAATATCGGGTCTACTTGCAGTTAAATAAAGAAGTGAGCCGATCATACCTCGATATTTTGTTTGATCAATGGACTTACCTTTTTCATCCTTGTCTAGCTTAATGGATGTGTTCATAGGTGTTCCAGCTATTTTTGAGTCATACCAAACTTTTTGGGTAGTTCTTTTGTGTACTTAGCTTGGTTGATAAAAATTCATTTTTTACATTGTTTGATTTGAAGCCCAAGGAAATAATTTAGCTCCCCCATCATGCTCATCTCAAACTCACCTTGCATACACTTAGCAAATTCCTTACACAAAGTTTCATTAGTAGCACCAAATATAATGTCATCCACATATATTTGCACAATAAGTAAATCATCATTTTTAGTTTTAACAAAAAGTGTTGTGTCAATCGTTCCTCCAGAAAAATTATTTTCAATCAAAAATTTACTTAATCGTTTATACTATGCACGAGGTGCTTGTTTCAAACCATATAAAGCTTTTGATAGTTTAAAAACATGATTTGGAAAAGAATGATCTTCAAAACCTAGGGGTTATTTAGCATAAATTTCCTCATTTATAAAAGCATTTAGAAAGGCACTTTTTACATCCATTTAATAAAGTTTGAAATCTCTAAAACATGCAAATGCAAGTAACATGCGAATGGCTTCTAATCTAGTGACCGGAGCAAAGGTTTCATCGAAATCAATACCTTCTTCTTGATTGTATCCTTGTACAACAAGTCTAGCCTTGTTTCTTATAATTGTGTCGGATTCATCAAGCTTATTTCGAAAGATCCATTTAGTACCGCTAATGGTATGATCTTTAGGTTTTGGCATAAGTTCCCACACTTTGTTTCTCTCAAATTGATTACACTCTTCATGCATAGCTATCATCCAATGTTCATCGAATTCGGCTTCTTGAAAGTTTTTAGGCTCAATCTGTGAGAGAAAAGCTAAGTTACTACAAATGTTTCTAAGTGAAGAGCGAGTTTCAATACCTTTTGTAGGATTACCTAAGATTAATTCCTTAGAGTGATTATGAACAAACTTCCATTCTCTTGGCAAATCATCATTGTTTCCTCCTTCTTCTTGAGGTGGGAGAATAGGTTGTTCAATCTCTTTGTTCAACTTACATGGTTGGTTCTCTTCTTTGTAAATACTTGAATTTTTCACATTTGGTTCCAAATCTATATTATCACTAACAATTTGTTTTTGAGCAGAGATGTTAGTTTCATCAAATGCCACATGTATAGATTCTTCCACAACAAGAGTTATTTTATTAAAAACACGATAAGCTTTACTAGTTAAGGAATAGCCAAGAAAAATTGATTCATCAGATTTTGAATCAAATTTACTTAAGTTATCCTTACCATTATTATGCACAAAACATTTACAACCAAAAATATGCAAGTGACTAATGTTGGGCTTTCTATCATGCCAAAATTCATAAGGAGTCTTTTTGAGAATAGGTCTAATTAATGCACAATTTAAAATATAGCATGCAGTATGAACGGCTTCGGCCCAAAAATATTTAGGAATATTATTTTCGCAAAACATTGTTGTACTCATCTCTTCTAAAGTTTTATTCTTCCTTTCTACTACACCATTTTGTTGAAGGGTTCTAGGTGCTGAAAAATTATGTCCAATACCATGCTCATCACAAAACAATTCAAATTTCTCATTTTCAAGTTCTCTACCATGGTCAGTTCGAATATTAGTAATAAGAAAGCCTTTTTCATTTTGAATTTTAAAACAGAGTTTTGTGAAAGAAGAATATGTTTCATCTTTGTGTGCTAAAAACATAACATATGTAAATCTTGAATAATCATCAACAATAACAAGACAATAATGTTTACCACCTAGACTGGATGTCCTTAAGAGACCAAATAAATCCATATGTAGCAGTTGTAAAGGTCTAGTTGTGGAAATGTGAGATTTTGATTTAAACGATATTTTAGTTTGTTTTCTTTATTGACAAGCAGTACAAAGATGATCTTTTTCAAATTTAATTTTTGGAAGTCCAATAACCAATCCTTTCTCAAAAGTTTAAAAATTAAATCCATATGAACATGACTAAGTCTTCTATGCCATAACCAACTATTTTCATCATTAACATATAGACATTTAACATTACTAGCATAGATATCATTGAGATGAAAAACATAAACATTATCGTGACGATTACCAACGAATAAAGCTTTATGATCATTTGTGCTTACAATTGTGCAATGTGATTTATCAAAAATAACTCGATTACCTTTATCACATAATTGACTAACACTAAGTAGATTATGCTTAAATCCATCAACAAGTAAAACATTTTTAATAGAAGGGTTAGAAGAAATACCGATGCTACCAACACCGATGATTTTTCCTTTCTTGTTGTCTCCAAAAGTAACAAAGCCTCCATCTTTGGATGACAATGTAGTAAAGAAAGATTTATCTCTGGTCATGCGTCTGGAACATCCACTATCAAGGTACCACTTCCCTTCTTTAGCTTTGGACTTAAAGCAAACCTACAAGATGACAATCAAGTGTTGGTTTTTGGTACCCATAGTGTTTTGGGTCCGTCTTGATTAGTTTTGTTAAATCCCTTAACAATCCAAATCTTTTTAATTCCCATGTTTATATTATTTTTGAATGAATAAGAAGATATATAATGGCCTTTCTTTCTACAATAATGACAAGTAATATGAGGGTGAGTCATGAGAGGTGTTGTATTGAGATTCTTTTATTTTTTTAATAGGGTCATATCCAGTGCTTGCCTTATCGAAAATACATCTTTGATTTCCAAGAAGCATGTTAAGATTATCTTTACCTTTTACAAAATTTTCAAGTGTTTTTGTTAAATCATCAACATTGTTTTGTAAAGCAGTTTTCTCATTAGAGATGGTGTCAAAACCATTTTTCAAAACAATTTTTTCTTTCTTTAATTCTTCTACATTAATAGATAAAGATGCAACAGATTTCTTAAACATATTATTTTTGGCACAAACTTTTCTAAATTCATCTTGTAGTTCATGAAATGCACTTTCAAGTTCTTCATAAAGAGTAGTTACCTCATCTTGAGTAGAGTTTTCATCTTCAAGAGTCATGAGACACAAGTTGGCTACTTCATTTTCAATTTCATCACTTGAGTTTTCATCTTCACTTTCTCCTCAAGTTGCTACCATGGCCTTCTTGTTTCTTTTGTAGTTTTTTCCATGATTTTTCAATTTTGGACAATCCATCTTCATATGTTCAGGATTTTTGCACTCATAGCAAATAATAGGTTCTTTCTTGTTATCTTTGTTGTACTCTTTCTTGAAAGGTCTTCTTCCTCCATAATTATTTTTTTTGAAGTGCTTTTTGAGATTTCTACTAAACATGGCATAACTTTCATCCTCACTGGAGTTTTCATCTTCTTCTTTATTTGATGAGGCTTTGAATGCAATTCCACTTTTCTTTTTGTTTTCAGCATCCTCATGTCCTTTCATGGTGATCTCATGAGTCATAAGGGAACCCATAAGCTCATCTAATCCAAGTGTGGAGAAATTTTTAGCTTCTATAATGGCGGTGACCTTTGCTTCCCAATTCTTTGGTAAACACCTAAGAATTTTTCTTACCAACTCACTGTTAGTATAAATTTTGCCGAGAGATTTCAAAGAGTTTACAATTTCAGTAAATCTAGTAAACATGCTTGAAATAGATTCATCAGAGTTCATTTTAAACAATTCATAACTATGAACAAGCATATCAATACGAGATTCCTTCACTTACTTTGTACCTTCATACGTTACCTCAAGTTTGTCCCAAATTTCTTTTGTCGAATCACAACTTGAAATTCTATTATACTCCTTAGAGTCTAATCCACAAACAAGGGTGAGTTTGGCTTTAGCATTGGTTTGCAATAATTTGTGATCCCTCTCGTCACATTCATCTTCTGTTTTAGGTATACTAATATTATCTACTAATTTAGTAGGAATTTTTGGACTATTGGTGACAATAATCCACATGACATAATCAGTGGCTTGAAGGTATATGGTCATTTTATCTTTCCAATGGCTATAATTGTTTCCGTCAAACAATGGTGGCCTATTTGTGGCTTGCCCTTCAGCTAAGATTGCCATGGATCGAAACTCCCAGATAGTTAAATCTAAAATAAGAGTCTAAGTTCTGATACCAATTGTTACCCAAAAGATAACCTAAGAGGGGGGGTGAATTAGGTTTTTACAATTAATTATAATAATACACCAATAAAAGTTATAACTAGCACAATAGATAAATATAGTCAATGAAATGAAGATAATTAAAACAAGTGTTCTAACAGCTATATCAGTTAATGATTTTGGCATAGTAAAAATATAGCTATAGCAATTTAAATAAAATAAAGAGATAAGAGGAGAGAGACAAACAGATTTATAGTTGTTCGGATTCAACTCGGCCTACGTCCACTCCTCAAGCTTCACTTGAGATTTTCCACTATACTTTAACTTCATGGGGGTGCTAGCAACCTTTTCACAGATGGAGCAATACTCCACGGATTTTACACAGACTTTCCAAGTCAATAATACTGAGTGTACTACACTCTTATAAAGTTGAAAATAATGTGTTTTTACTTTCACAGAAAGTTACAAGAATTATCTCTCAAAGATAGATATATAAAATGAAGCTTTGATTTTTCTGGAAACCTCACACAGGAAAGACGAGCTTAATGCTATAAGGCTCAGTGTATAATTTGAGAGAAAGATGTAAACAAAATTGAAGAACACTTCTCAGAGAATTTTTAGAGAAAATATGAGAATGATTTTTGATCAATGAATGTTTTCTGGGTTTTGTAACTTGTATAAGCTTTTTGTAAATTGTTCATAACAGAGGCTTTGGTATATATAATGAAATTTATAGCCGTTGTATTCATTTGAATATCTTCCACTCCATCATTACTACTTTTAACTTGTGGGAGACAAGGCTTGGATCTTGGAATAACTCTTTCAAAGAATAACCGTTGTATTCATTTGAATTTATTTAAATATCTTCCATTCCATCATTACTACTTTTAACTTGTGGAAGACAAGATCATTACTAATTTGCATATCTTCCACTTGAACTTTTTGGCCTGCTGTTGTGCTGGGCTGTTTGAACCTCTGTTTTGGGCTGTTTGAACTTCTGGTTTGGGCATTATTTTTGGGTTAAAATGAACTCCTAATTTAAGCAAATATTAAATACATTCAAACAACATTTAGGATAAAAGTTTAGGTGAGAAATAATGGGACAAAATAAATTTTAATTCTATTTTTCTCTTTCAAATAAATTAAAACATAATTTAAATAAATCATCAAAATGAATTTTGGATTCTATTAAAACATAATTAAATAAATCATCAAAATAAATTTTGGATTCTATTTTTCTCTTTCAAATAAATTAAAATATAATTAAATAAATCATCAAAATAAATTTTGGATTCTATTTTTCTCTATCAAATAAATTAAAATATAATTAAATAAATCATCAAAATAAATAAATCTAACAGAAGTCATGGAAAAAAAGTGTTAGGCTCTGTTTGGAAGAGCTTTGAAATTGTGATTCCAGCTCTTAATTTGTATATGGTGTTTGGTTGTGGCTTTCAAAAATTAATTCCACACTCACTTTTGAAAACTCGGTCGAAGGTGGGAAAATTTAGGCTAATCGATCGTCCCATTGAACGTCCTCCCAAATGTCTCACCGGTCATCCAGTCGGTTGACCGGAACAATGCAATTTTTTTTTTTTTTTTTTCTTTTGCAATTGACACATGTTAATTTTTTTAAGTTCAAAGAGCACTAGACTATTGCCATTTCTTTTTGGCTCTTGTCTATTTTAAGTGGCATAAATATTGAATTTTGGATTCATTTGTGCTTGATAGCCACTAACCTGCCCCCAACCCTAAGTTCTGGTTTTGGTGCCGTAAAAACCCAAATTTGTTGTAGTGTGTATAGTTAGATCCATAGAATTTTACAAAATTAAATAGAAATTAGGGGTGTAATTTTGGCCCAACCAGGCCCATCCGGGCACGGGCCCGGCCGGGCCCATGTCGGGCCTTGCAGGCTCCCGCCAAAAAATTGAGCAGGCCCACGGGCCAGAAAACTAGGTCCAGGCCCAGGGGTATTCGGGTTTTAGGCGGGCCAGTGGGCCGAGCCTTGGGTCGGGCCCTAGGCTCGGGCTTTCGGCCCTGGGAGGGCCTAAACAATTTATTTTTTTATTTTTTCCACCAAAATTTTATTATTTTCTATTAAAAATAACACTGGGCCTCGGGTGGACCGGGCGGGCGGGCCTCGGGCCGGGCTTTTGGGCGGGCCTTGAGCGGGCCGATGGGCCGGGCGAGGCGGGCCGAGCTGGGCTTCAAAATGATGGCTCAAGCCTTGGCCCAAGGCCTCAGGCTGGGCTTGGGCCCAGGCCTAAATGGGCCTTAATAGGCCGGGCCCACCTCGGGCCGTGGATGGGTTTCGGGCTACCCGCGGGCCATGGGCCAAAATTACACCCCTAATAGAAATGTACGCAAAAATATTATTATTAACAACACTTTCTTCATTTTTTTTTATTTTATTACGGGTAGCTAGAGGTGTGGTCATGCGTGTTTATGGAGTTTTTGATATATTTTGCATCAGACAAATATGACACGCACTTGAATATGAATAGTTTTTGAAATCTTTGATGTTTCGTTAAATATGTTTTTGATGTGGTGAATTCATTTGTAAACTAAATGGATGGATGGATGGTTATTTTGTCAAATATTTAATGTGTTTATGTTGACAGGTGGTAGTAATTAGATAGATTAATTACTATTTTGACTTCCTTACGATGGTTTTTTATTTGTAGATTGAATTGTTGATGGATTGGTATGTTGAAATTAATTAGATGGACATGAATTATGCATTAGTTGCAAATGTATTACAAGTATTACAAAAAAATTAGCATTACATTGGCCAAAATGATGTTTAAAATTGAAAACTTTTTTGCAGCCAATAAAATTTTAGTCACAATAGGTCTGTGAGAAGCTTGTATAAATAGCTGTTGTGATTGACTTTTTGACCAAAATATGTTGTTGCTAAATGACAACTCTTTGTGACTAAGCTAAGTTTAGTCACCAAAAACCACTTTTCAGTGACTAAAATTGGTGGTCGCAATTGTTACCTTTCAATGACTAGATTTTTGGTTGCAAAATGAACAACTTGCGAGAAATTGAAATCGTTTTCGGGACCAAAGTTTATGGTCACAAATGCTTACTTTTCACTACCAATTTCAGTTTTGGTCACCAAAAACAATCTGTGACTGGCTTTTAGCGACTAAATCGTGACCAACTTTTTTTGGTCGCTAAAAATCATCAGCGACTAGATATGATCTTTCTGCGACCAAAAAGTTGGTTGTTAAAGGTGTTATTTCTTGTAGTGTCCTCTCATCTCTGCTGGCACGCCGCCGCCCCTCTTAGCTTCATTTCATCATCGCGCCTCTGTAGATCTGCCTACCCTAACCTTAGATCCGCCTACTCTAACCCTAGATCTAAACTAATAGATCTCTTTCTCTCTCTTCTAATCAACATCCTAAACCTTATTTTCTCCTTCTTCTTACTCTATCCTCTTCGCTTTTAGATCCACCGGAAACCTCTTTCCCTCGATTCCCTCCGCAAAGATATCATTGTTTACATTTGTGTGTAGGAGCTCTGGCGACAAATAGAGCGGCAAGTAGCTCTTTGGCGAACTTTAGGCCTCGGCTGGGTCCACTTACGAGTTGCAGAGGAAACTTTTTCAAGCCTAAGCTTGAAATAGTAGGTTCAAATCCTTAAATACATGTAGTCATGTAGAAAATCATGAGTATAATCTGTGATTTGATCTGTTAATTATTATTATATATATATATGTATGGTTGTTGTAGAAGATCATGGTTGTTTGTTTGTTTTATTTGATTTGTTGATTATTATTATATGTATATGGTCTATATATTTTTATTGGTCTTGTTTTTTAAAATTGAATTTGTTTTTTTTTCTTCTATTGTTCTTGTTCTTGTTGAGATAATAATGATGATGAAGATAATGATGATGATGATGATAATGATGATACTGGAATAGGAAGTGGCAACAATGGGGAAGAATGGAGAATGAGAGAGAAAGAGAGAAAAAAAAAAAAGGGAAAGAAAGAAACAATTTTTTTTTCTTTGTTGTTTAACGGATCAATCCTTCATTTTTTTTTCCCCTATCCAACAGATCATTCCTCCAAATTATTATTATTATTATTATTATTATTATTTTTCCCGTCCAATAGATCATTCCTCAAAGTCTTTTACTGTTGTTGTTGTTGTTGATGATGATAACGGTGAAGAACAGATTACAATAGATTATAAAAAATAAAAAAAATAAAAATTAACAAATAGGACAAATCTATTCAAAATTTGAATAGATAATAAAATTTGGATAGATTTGAACATGATGGTAGCTTAGTTATTTCAATAACAAAGATTTGAATTTCAACATATAATAGATAATACTTTGTTCATTATTGCAACATATAGAGTTAGTTTGGCTCTATATTTCAACAGATAGGATTTAGTTTGGCTTGTATTTCAACAGATAATAAATTTGAACATATATTCGAATAGATGAGAAGAAAAAATTGAACATATAGCAAAATTTTGACAAATTTTGACAAATTAAATTCAACAGATAGAAAGAGAGAAAAGATTGGAAAAAATTTAACAGATCGGATGGTAAATTTCAACATATAGTAAAATTTTGAATAAATAAGGGGAAAAAATTAAACAGATAATCAAAAAATTTGAACATATAGATATAAATTTAAACAAATAGTCAAAAAAAGTCAACAGATAAAAAAAATCAAACAGATAAATTTAGGAATAAAATTGAAAACAAAATATCCTCTAAAACTAATAAAATGATTTATCACCAAACTATTTTACAAAGGGTGGATGTCTCACCAACAAAAAATATTCGTTGTACCTAATGTCTTATACACTCTTTAGATTGGATTTATCATCAATTTTCTCAGTAAATTTTTGACATGAATTTAGGGGAAAAAAATTCTTAAAAGAAATTAGATCCTTTTTATATGTATATTTTATTTATACATATATAAGTTTATTTATATTATGGTTAATGGAATTCAATTTGTTTAGGTTGCGAACCCTACCCAAACCATGATCAAACTGAATTCAATAATAAATTTCAGTTCAAACTCGAAATAAATTTAAAATTATACTGTTTAAAGCTTTAAAGGGCTTCTCTATACTTGCTTTTGGGCCAACTCAACCAAAAAATTTCAATATAGGCCTGAACCACATAGATAATTGATATTCTACCCTATAATTTTGGATTCATAATAAGAAAAATGTTCTCTTGTGTAATATACACCGTATGCAATCATAACATAACATTATGTAAATTTTCACGAATTTATATAAGTGATCTCATAAAAATGAATAAATTAAACACAAATTTGTGTAAGTTAGTAAAAACTTACATACCTTTGTGAATTTATATTCAACTTACGTAATTTTGTATTAAGATTGCACACCTGAGAATTTTCCTCATAATAGAGTTGACAATCCGGTTCAGGATGGGTTTACCAATCTCTAACCAAATCTTCATAAATATGGTTTTCCAATTTTTAATAAGTAAAGGTTTCACAATTAATAAAGCTTGAGGACACAGAAGAAAACAATAGAGGAATGGCCAAGTTGGCTTCATATTTTCACAAAAAATTTAAATAAAAAAAAAATCCATCTCTAATTATGCATTATATATATATACACACATATAAGTGCTTACCAAAAAAAAAAAAAAGGTAATTTATAAACCCAAATCCATTTATTGTAAGACAACCATTATACCTAGGTTAATTACACCAAAATTCATTCAACTATTAGTCAATATCACTTTGTTTCCTTCATCTATAAACTCATTCACATTGATCCCCTCAACTTAAAAATAAGTATAAATGCACCCTTTCTAAAGGTGGTCTAGGAGGTAAAAGTAATACATTCTCATAATTGAATGAGTCAAAATGAAGAAAAAAAAAATTAAATAAATAAGATAAATTAATATTCATACATAATTAAGAGAATTTAAGTGTAATTTCATTCTTCTAAGTATTAATAATTGCAAAACACACAAGTGGTCCAACAACATAATTAAGAGACTTGTATTCCAACAACAACAATTGCATCTACAATAACAACGATGTCAACAAAATGCTCCTCTCTCTAGAATTTCAAGCATTGAAGATGAATTCAGAAGAGAATTAGACTCCAACAATTGCTTTTCCTCTTGGGATTCCTCTCTCTCCTCTTCTCTCTTTGTTTTTGCTGCTTCTTCTGGAAAAAAAATTTTAATAGTAGTAAATTTCTTAAAAAGCAACAAAGGTATATTCGTCCAAATATTTTTGCAACTTGATTGTGGTACATTTGTTGTTTATTTTCAATTACTAATGTCACTCATCTTTGTTATAGAATATTAATGGCTTTGTTTTCTCTCCCTGTGCATCACTATCTAGGATAACAAATAGCACTCTATGTTTGAAGTTCTTTAATAAAACAAGCTATCTAGAAATTTGCCACAGTTTGGGTCTGAATTAGTATAGATTAGGTGAAAATGAAAATTGAAAGAGCCTCGCCACTGTAGAGTCGTCGTCTCTCGCCGCCTCTCTGTTCGTCTCTCACCGCCACTCCATGCCTCACCGCCATCTCTCATCGCCTCCATCGTCTCACTGAGAAACCACGTCACCCGCGCAGCCCTCTCCGTTCGTCTCTCTCAGAGGGTTTAGGGTTCAAAAACGAAAAGGGACTGAAAAGCAAAATAAGAAGGGAAGCAAAATAAAAATAAAATTAAAATTAAAATTAAAAAAACTAAAACGACATCGTTTTGGAGGACGGTAAGAAGACCTGCAGGAAAAGACAATATAAAATGAGAGATAACCCTCTTACAAGAGATGGGTCCCGTATATGAGTCTCACACAAGTAGATCTTATCCTTTGTAAGAAAATTATGTAGGTGTTTGGGAAGCTGTTATTTTAGTAGGTTTTTTTAGTTTTTGATTATTTTTGGAGGAAAAATTTTGTATGTTTGGAAAGATAGTTAGATTTTTTGTAATTAGATGTGATGTTTGTGAGAAAAAAAGTAAAATTATAGGTTTGATGTGATATTTTGTCTGGATTTTTTTTTATTTTTTATTTTAACCTATTTTGTCTTTTAACAAAAAAACAAAAAAAAAAAACTCTTTCCAAACACTCCCATCTCATATTTAATTTATATATACATAGACTTAACTCTCCAAAAAAAATCCTCTTTAAACCAAAATTCAAAATGTAGCAAATGAGTTTCACAGAAAAATTAAAACACTTGTACATATATGATACCTGTCAAAAACATATATGCCCTACAGTTCAACCACGGACGGTACCACACTTCTCATTAGTTGTGAAATTATTGATTACTTCAATTTATAAAATTTATATATATATATATATATATGACCGTACCTTGTCCTTGTCAACATTTAATGTTCTTCCCGTAAGTTTGTTTAAATGGTTTTCATTAGCAAGATGTGATTATCCTCGTATGTTTATAAGCTAATGCTCGTCATTGTCACTATCTACATCTTATATTACAATTAGTGACAGAGTTAAAAAGTTAAATTGACTACATTTATTAATTATAATATTAAAAAATTTTATAAAAATATTTTACGTAAATTTTTGCTATTAATTTTAAAAAATATCAAAAAAATAATATTGTTTATAACTAGTGTATCATAGATAATATAAAAAAATATGAATATAAGTCTTAAAATAAATTATATAATGATAAATTATTTTTTATATAAATTTTGATTAAAAATTCAATATAATGGTAATATCACGTCATCGTTAGTATGTGATATCACCAACTAATAGTAAATAACCACATAGAGAGTGAACCTCACATGTCAAATGTAACTAACAATCTAATAAATTTCATATCTTTATAGTGAGATTACTTATAATTGCATGTCAATAATAATGGCATCACCGTTACATTTAAAATTTTCATAGATAATATAGTTTATAGTAGTCTCTTCATTTTCAATCAAAACAATCATTATTATTTACATAATTTTTAAAATGTCATTGACATTTCACTCTAATAATATTTTTTATAATTCTCTTTATTTAAAAAAATTTCTTTATATTTGTTATAAAAAAAAAATCACAAAATCCAAGAGGCATGTGACTCCCCGGTCCTTACGTGGCTCCGCCACTGATTACAATATTATCACCCAGGTTTATAAGCATGTTTGTTTTAAAAAAAAATAATAATAAATAATAATAAAAAAAAAACCCTACAAACTACATCAATAGGAGAGACAAAAAAAACTAAATCAAAAATAGCATTTATTAATTATAATTTCAAAAAAATTTTCATAACCAACAATAAGAAGATAATAGTAATTTTCGAATTAATATTAAGTACAAAAACTTAAATAAATTATTACCAAAGTATTTCACATAAAGTTTTACAATTAATTTTGAGTAAAATTGAAAAAAAGTATTGTGTATAACTAGTATATCATAAACAATGTAAAAAAATTATATATTTAAGTCTTAAAATAAATTATATAATGGTAAAATAAATTAAATTTTTACAAAATTTGAATAAAAATTTCATATAATATTAATATTACGTCATCATTAACATATGATATCACCAATCAATAGTAAAGCAACATATGAACGATGAACTTTACATGCAAATATAATTAACACTCTAGTAATTTTTACTTATATATAGTGATATTAATTATATTTACATATCAATAATGATAGATATCACCTTTATATTGAGATTTTTTCACAAAATTTTCATACATAAAATTATAATTTGTTGTAGTCCTTTTATTTTTAATAAAACAATCACTATTGTTGTCATAAATTTAAAAATGCCAATGACATTTAATTCTAAATTTTATTTATATACATATGTAAAAAATAAATTAATAAATCTAAAATCGAGGGGACACGTAAGAGGATTAAGGTGCTAAAAGTACCAAGATGCCAACTAGGTTGACAGAAGAGAGAAGGCAAATTATCTACCTAAATCAATTCAATAGTGTATATACAATCCTCTCATTTTATAATGGAAACGGTACACTTGCCACACATAACCATTTGTCTAGGGGTAAGAGGGACTTTTCACTCTTATGTATTCCTTTTCATCTTTTTCCATTCTCTTTCTTTCTTCTTTTATTTATGTTGTGCATGTCAATGGGACCAAACAAAGAAAGTGGGTGTGAGGGTCTAAGGAAGGTGAAAGAAGCAACAATGGAGGTTGCAAAAGCGAGAGAGCGATGACAGAGAATGTAAAAGGGAATGAAGGGGACCAAGAAGGATGAGAATGAGGAGTAGGGTAATAAGAAAGGCCGGAAAATAGAAGGTTCATAGTGAATTAATGATGGAAAAAGTGACAGGCTAACAATATTGAGTTACTATCACCTCTCCTTTTGGTAATATTGAGTTACACTTTGACTTACACAAGCCTAAATTCTAGGATCTTAATTAGCATTAAAAAGAATTACCATTAAAAAGGTAAGATTAGTGTTAAACTTTGTGTTAAGTGTGATTATACATATATAATTCTATATAATCTTGAAAGACTTGTTTTGAGTCAATCATATTTTGTGTATTGTTCAAAACGATTTCATTTTCTTTTTGAAGCATTTATTTATGATATTGAGGCTTATTTTGGTAAGTTGATTAAAAGTCAATTTTTTGACTTCTTAACTATTTTTAGATTACATTATTTTTTTATTTTTTATATACTTTTTAAAAAAAATTAAAAAGTCAACTTTTAACTAATTTTTTTTAAAAAAACCCTTAATATACTTAAATTATTGTTAATGATTTTTGTAATATTAAGGCCTAGTTTGGGAAGATTGAAAAAAGATAAAAAGTCAAAAAGTCACTATCCTATTTAAGTCACATCATCTTATTTAAGTCACATCATCTCTCTAACACATCACTTCAAACCCAAGCCAAACCCAACCCATATTTCATAAAAAGTCAAAAAGTGCACTTATTTAGTCTTCCCAAACTAGGCCTAAAAGTTAAATGATAATTTTGACTCATTAGAATGTCGTTGGCGATGTACGAGACGGGATTCTGATAGTTTAGTGCATAAGTACTTTACAAAAATAATAATAATAATAATAACAAGTACCCCAAAAAAAAAAAAAAAAAAAAAAAAATACTTTACAATGAGTTGTTAGGATGTTAAGGTCAAAATTAAAATTGACAACAAAATGAAATGTCAAGTGATTTGACATGCATATTGTTCAATTTTTCTTCCATTAGTCAAATTAGCAGAGAAAGGGCTGGTGGTTTGGATAATAATTTTTTATTTATTTCTCAACATATTAATATTTAAAATAATTATTTTAATAACTAATTTTTAGCGTTGCTAAGTTGCATTTGATAAAATTTTTTAAATATGATTTGAGAATAAAATTATATTTTGAGTTTATAAGTTTTGAAATTATGATTTAAGTATGAAAAATTTGTTTGGTAAATGAGTTTTGAATTGAGTGAGGAAATTTTGATATGACATATAATATTTGATACAAAAACTTACAACTCATAATCAGACAAACAATTCAAAATTATATTAAAACTCATAAAAAAAATTTAAAAATTCAGAAAATATTTTTTGTTGAATATATAAAAATTAACACGTGTCAATTGTAAAAAAAAAAAATTACATTATTCCGGTCAACTGGCCGGACGACCAGTTAGTCCAAATTTTCCCGCTTTCGATCGAATTTTCAAAAGTGAGTGTGAAATTAATTCTTAAAAGTCACAACCAAACACCATATGCAAATTAAGAGTTGAAATCATAATTCTAAAACTCTTCTAAATAGAGTCTAATTTTTTTCCACATTGAAAAACATTTCTCTTTAATTATTCTAAATAATCTTTTCGATAAGTGTCATAACAATTGATACGTAATTGAGCCAAAATAAAGAAGAAAACCAATGGATATCAATATTAATGTGATAATAATTAACAAAATAATTTATAAATCAATTTATAATTGAGTTGTCATACCAAATCATCTAAATACACAGCTTATTAGTGATCTAGCAATCAAATAGGGCCAAAATATTATTTATTGGGTAAAGAAATATCCCTTAATTTGCAATACAATTTTTTTTGTTTTTTGTTTTTATAGATTAAACAATCTGAAATGTATTATTCATTTTGTATCTAAAAGTTTGAAAAAATCATTATTTAAAATCCATATCCTTTAGCCTCTTTGTGTGTTTCATCCTCTGTTCCTTTAATATTTTTGGTAAATCATGTTTATTTTTTATCAACACACGACTGGTAAGAAACTTTCACTTTCACATATTTTTGTAATCATCATTGGTAAGAATGTGGATCAATGTGGATAAGAAAAATGTGGATCAATAAAAATAGAGGGAGAAAGAAAGAGACATCAAAAAAAGGTAAAGGATTTGTATTTTAATTCAATAAAATAAAGTTGTCATATATATCACATAACCCCGCATACCAAGAGCTCTCGTATAAGAGTCTGGGGTTATAGGGCAGAATAGCCTACTGTGAGGTGCCGGTCTATTTTAAATCTGTTTCAATAATTTAAATTAAATTATTTATATTATATGATTTGTAAAATATATTATTTGTGAAAAAAATTAAATTGATGAGGCATCTGTAATCACATTTCTAATAAAAAAATAAACAGACTATTATTAAAATAGTACTTGTTGTTTATTTTTTAAAAATAAATGTTACCTTATTATGTCACCACAAATATATAATTCACCTATTTTTTTTACTTAAATAGTATTAAACCAGAAATAAACCCACATGAGATCTAATCCCCTCTTTCCCTTATATACAAGCTTAAGGAATATTTAGGCTGTGTTTGGTTGTTAATTCAAAACATGATTCTACACGTGAATTCCCGCTTCACGTTTGGATAGGACGTTCAAAAGTTGATTTCGCATGTTAATTCAAATTACACTTTGAAAATCTGTTTGGCAGCTTGTATCTCCAGTTTCAACATTTCTGAAAAACTTCCATGTCCTTCTTCTCCATCGTCTCTGTTTCACGTGAACCTCATCTCTGTATCAAACATCAGTACTTCAGATTCGGATTCATCACAAGTAGCTTCTCTGTATCAAACATCAGTTTCAACGTTTCTGCCTTCTGCCTTCTGCCTTCTTCCTCATATTTCAGAAAAGCTGAATTGGTGTGAGATGGATGACCGACCGGATGACCACCCGGTAGTCCCTTTTCGACTTCCTGGGTTCTATCTGAAGGTTCCACTGAAGGTTCAGAAGGTTCAGCTTGGTTTTTATTTTTATTTTTTACGTTATGATTTCTATTTTAAAATATTAAACTTAGTGTATTTATGTTAATTTTTATTAATATGTATTCTCAAAAATTGTTAACTTTAACAAAATTTTAGAAAAAAATAAAAAACGTATTGTAGAAGATGTTTGTACAAGCGTAAAAAATGAATTGATAGAAAATTTAATTGACACAAAATAATTGACATAGATTTATTTTAAAATGAAAAAAAAATTTTGAGAAAAAAATTATTCAAAAAAAAATTACTGAAAAAAATTAATTGAAAAAAAAATCAATTTTTAATTTCAGTATTTTAAAAATAGTTTGGTTATTACTGTTGATAAAAAAAACGGATATCGATATATGAGTTGTGTGTTTGATTATAAATTATTGATTGAATTAAGTTTTGAAAACTATTTCCAAAACACATCACCAAACAAATTTTCTTATTACGGGTACAATAATGCATGGTTAATCTGTTACCACTTTATTACTAAATTAATAACATGTAATAAATGGGAAAAAAATATTTAATAAATGGGAAAAAATTGATAATATTTTGTAAGATTTACGTTATGATTTGTATTTTTAAATATTAAACTTAGTATATTTATGTTAATTTTTATTAATATGTATTCTCAAAAGTTGTTGACTTTAACAAAATTTTAGAAAAAAATAAAAAACGTATTGTAGAAGATGTTTGTATAGACGTAAAAAATGAATTGATAGAAAATTTAATTGACACAAAATAATTGACATAGATTTATTTTAAAATGAAAAAAAAAATTGAAAAAAAAATTATTCAAAAAAAATTACTGAAAAAAATTAATTGAAAAAAAAATCAATTTTTAATTTCAGTATTTTAAAAATAGATTGGTTATTACTGTTGATAAAAAAAAGCGGATATCGATATATAAGTTGTGTGTTTGATTATAAATTATTGATTGAATTAAGTTTTGAAAACTATTTCCAAAACACATCACCAAACAAATTTTCTTATTACGGGTACAATAATGCATGGTCAATCTGTTACCACTTTATTACTAAATTAATAACATGTAATAAATGGGAAAAAAAATATTTAATAAATGGGAAAAAAAATTGATAATATTTTGTAAGATTTACGTTATGATTTGTATTTTTAAATATTAAACTTAGTATATTTATGTTAATTTTTATTAACATGTATTGTCAAAAGTTGTTGACTTTAACAAAATTTTAGAAAAAAATAAAAAACGTATTGTAGAAGATGTTTGTACAGACGTAAAAAATGAATTGATAGAAAATTTAATTGACACAAAATAATTGACATAGATTTATTTTAAAATGAAAAAAAAAATTGAAAAAAAAATTATTCAAAAAAAATTACTGAAAAAAGTTAATTGAAAAAAAAATCAATTTTTAATTTCATTATTTTAAAAATAGTTTGGTTATTATTGTTGATCAAAAATATGGGTATCAATATATGAGTTGTGTGGTTGATTATAAATTATTGGTTGAATTAAGTTTTGAAAACTATTTTCAAAACACATCACCAAACAAATTTTCACCTTTCACATGTCACATCAAACTTTCAAAACTTAATTCAAAATACATCTTCAAAACACAATTCAACACTCTATTTAAAAACCATAACCAAACAAATTTTCTACACTCAAATCATAATTCTACAACTCACAAACTCAAAATACAACTCATACTCTCAAATCACATTTACAAAACACAACCAAACGCAGGCTTAATTTTTTTCAGAAAAAAGATTTACTTTTCCTTATATACATGTTTAAATGCTACAATTTAAGAGAATTTGATTTTATTTATTTTTTAAATAACAAATAACATAGGGACATGAATAATTTCATATCTTATTAACTCCAAAACTGATTAAATATTTATATAGAACTTTCAAGTTCAAACACTACATTTTGTAAATAAAATATGCAATAGATTGAGTATTTTGTTGTAAATACTCTATCTACCAATTCAATCTATAAATAAAAAAGTATCACTTCAAACGAAAGACATCCAGATGCTGGTTTACATGGTTAAGTAAACTTTCAAGTTTAGTCAATTCAAGCTTTAAAAGTCCCCAACTTATCACTTACATATCCCAATTAAAAAATTTAAAAAAAAATGACTTACCACTTACATAGTTTTATACACAAGATGTTTGGCCTTTCTCAAACAAAGAAGTACCACAAAAAACAGAGAATGTTAGTCAAACAATTACAAGAAACTAAACAATAAATACTTGTGGTAAAATGAGGATGCATTGGTTTTAAGTTTCATGAATTCCATTGAAATACTAGTTAGAATGATCTAAAGCAAGGAATAACATTGTTTTAGGGAAAATATGTGATTCCCCACAAGTAAATCAATCAATAGGAATAAAAACTAATGCGAAAAAATTAAATCAAAGGCAACACAAGAATTTTACGTGGTTCCCTCAATGTGAGGTGCGTCCACGAGATCGAAATCTGATTCCACTATCAACCAAATAAGTTCCAAACGATTACAAACGAGACACTAATGGTCTCACAAAACCGCCCTTAGGTGAATTCCAAATAATCACAAATAAACAAGAGGAAAGATCTCACCAAATAGATGAACCAAAATCTTCAGAATCAGAGTTGTAAAAGATCCAAAATAATGAACCCAAATCTACCTCACCAAAGTAGCCAAATAAGCACCAACTTGATTGCAAACAAAATAGTGCACTTGAATGTCCAATCAAGAATCAATCAACCACCAAGCTTGTAATTCAACCACAAAACCCATTGAAGATGTATCACGGCTGCTACCCAGAAAAAGGCTACTTTTTTCTTGAAAAACAATCCCCAATGATATTGTGAATCTAGGGTTTTTTATCAAAATCTTAGTTGTTTTCAAAACTGAATTGGGTCTCCACAAAATTATATATAATATATAAAAATATATTATAACTAATACCAAACCAAATCAAACTCTTTTAATAAGCCAATTGGGTCCCACACTCCAATAAGGAGGTACGCAACAATTCTCCCCCTACCAACTTAGGTGGAGATATCAACCATACCCGTCAAAGTTCGACACTTTAAATGTTTGTTCCCTCAACAAAGTCTTAGTCAACATATTTGAAATATTATCATCTGTGTGAACCTTTTCGAGTTGTAACAATTTTGAATCTAACACATCACGAATCCAATGGTATCTCACATCAATGTGTTTCGATCTCGAATGAAAAGTAGAATTTTTACTCAAGTGAATAGCACTTTGACTATCACAATAAAGCACATACTTTTCTTGCTTCAAACCCAACTCTTGCAAAAATTTCTTCAACCATAACTCTTCTTTGCAAGCTTCTGTAATAACAATAAATTCAACTTCGGTAGTTGAGAGAGCAACACATTTTTGTAATTTAGATTGCCATGCCACAGCTCCCCTTGCAAAAGTCATCAAATACCCCGAAGTAGATTTCCTAGAATCAACATCACCGGCCATGTCAGAATCCGTGAACCCATCAAGCATCGGTTTACCATCCCCAAAACACAAACACACCTTCGAAGTCCCTCAAAAATATCTTAGAATCCATTTTACCGCTGCCCAATGTTCTTTACTCGGATTAGAGGGAAACCGACTCACCACACCAACGGCGTGAGCAATATCCGGCCTTGTACAAACCATGGCGTACATCAAAGAACCAACTACTGAAGCATAAGGAACTTTCAACATCTCTTCTTTGTCTTTCTCACTTGTAGGACATTGATTCGAACTAAGCTTGAAGTGACCTGCAACTGGACAACCAACCGGCTTTGCTTTATTCATGTTGAACCTCTCAAGAACTTTCTCAATATAGCTTTCTTGAGACAACCAAATCAGTCCCTCTTTGCGATCACGAACAATTTTCATACTAAGTATTTGCTTTGCCGGTCCCAAATCTTTCATAGCAAAAGATTTACTCAACTCTACCTTCAACTTGTTAATCATGGTAGAATCTTAACCCACAATTAACATGTCATCAACATAAAACAAAAGAATAATAAATTTACCATCCGAAATTTTTTTCACAAACACACAATGGTCCGAAGTGGTTTTAGAAAAACCATTATTCATCATGAAAGAGTCAAATTTTTTGTACCATTGCCGCGAAACTTGCTTGAGACCATACAAACTTTTCTTTAATTTGCAAACAAATTTCTCTTTCCCTTTCTCTACAAAACCTTCTAGCTGCACCATGTAAATTTCTTCTTCAAGATCACCATGAAGAAATGCGGTCTTCACATCAAGTTGCTCAACTTCAAAGTTCATGCTTGTAGCCATGCCAAGTACAACTCGAATAGAAGATATCTTCACAACGGGCGAGAAAATCTCGTCAAAGTCAATGCCTTTCTTTTGCCCAAAGCCTTTCACAACAAGACGTGCCTTGTACCTCATATTCTTGCCATCATTCTTCAATTTGAAAATCCACTTATTTTTCAGAATTTTCCTCCCTTTAGACAACTTCACTAAGTCATAGGTGTGATTTTTAAGTAAGGAGTTTATCTCCTCTTTCATGGCCTTTTTCCAATCACTTTTCTTTGCATGCTCAATTGCTTCTTGGTAGCTCTCCGGCTCCCCTTGATCAGAAATCAACACAAATTCATTGGAAGGATACTTTCTTGAAGGTTGTCGATCCCTTGTAGATTTTCTCAACTCAAGTTGTGGTGGCGGTTCTTGAGTTGGATGCTCTTCCTCAATTTCTAGCTCAACTTCATTAGGATTAGCATCATCCTCTACATCTTCAATAGGTGGCTGCACATCTCCCCCATTTTCATCATCAACTGAAGATGAAGGAGATGGATCCATGTCAATGAGATTACTAGTTTTTGGCTCCGGTTGATCACCTTTACCAAAGTCTTCAATTGTTTGGTCTTCAAGAAACACAACATTACGGCTTCGAATGACTTTCTTGTCGACCGGATCCCATAATCTATACCCGAATTCATCACGCCTATAGCCAAGAAAAATACATTGTCTTGACTTACTATCAAGCTTGGACCTCTCATCCTTTGGAATGTGAACAAAAGCTCGGTAAGCAAACACTCTCAAGTGCTCATAAGACACATCTTTGCCAGTCCAAACTCTTTCAGGAACATCACCATTCAAAGGATAGCAAGGAGACAAATTGATCACGTCAACCGCTGTACTCATTGCCTCACCCCAAAAGGATCTTGGCAATTTAGCTTGTGAAGGCAAACACCTTGTTCTTTCTATAATGGTGTGGTTCATCCTCTCGGCAATGCTATTTTGTTGAGGAGTCTTCTTAACTGTCTTTTGGTACCGAATACCTTGGCTGCGACAATACTCATCAAATAGCCCAATGTATTCACCACCATTATCTGATCGGATGCACTTCAATTTCTGTCTTGTTTCTCTTTCAACCATGGCCTAAAAATGCTTAAATACTTCTAGAACTTGATCTTTAGTTTTTAGTAGAAAAGCCCAAACTTTCCTTGAATAATCATCAATGAAAGTAACAAAATAAAGTGCACCACTATGTGTTCTAACTTTTAAAGGACCACAAACATCCGAATGAATTAACTTCAACACATTTTCTTTTCTAGAAGCAACATTTTTATGAAAAGAAACTCTATGTTGTTTACCCGCCAAACAATGAACACAAGTTTTAAGATGTGTACCTTTCAAACCGGGTAGAAGCTCTTTCTTGAACAAAACTTGTAGCCCCTTTTCACTCATATGGCCAAGCTGCTTGTGCCACAATTCGGTAGAAGTATCATCTTGAAGTGCATTGACAACACCTTTACAAATTTTTCCTTGCATCGAATAAAGTGTATGAGTCTTCTTGCACTTAGCCACCACCAAAGAACTCTTTGTGAGCTTCCATATTCCATCACCAAATTTGTTGTTGAAGCCTTCATCATCTAGCTTCCCAGTAGAGATCAAATTGAGGCGAATGTCGGGAACATGCCTTACATCTTTAAGCAACAACTTGCAACCCAAATTTGTTTCCAAGCAAACATCACCCATACCAATAATCTTGGACAAACCTTCATTACCTATTCGAACAGAACCATAATCTCCATCGATATAGGTAATGAAAAAATCAACTCGAGAAGTCACATGAAAAAAAGCACCAGAATCAATCACCCAATTGCTCTCTTGGCCCACAAAATTGATATAATTATCTTCACAAACGACCATGAGATCATCGGTAGTAACTGCCGTTGTGTCTTCTTGCTTCTTATCCACACTTTTGTCACATCTTTTCTCCTTATTCTTGAGCTTTCAGCATTCCCGCTTCATGTGCCCTTTCTCATAGCACTAATAACACTCAACGTCTTTCTTTGAAAAAGAACCATCTCTTGACTTGTCACGGCTTTGATCACGACCATGAGGAGTCTTACTCCTCCCCCTTGTTTTGCTTCAGTCTCTCACAACAAATGCTTCCGAATGAGAGGAACCGGCTGATTTTCTTCTAGTTTCTTCATTCAACAAGCTACTAGTGACTTGGCCCATTGTGACAACTCCATCGGGTGCCGAATTAATAACTGTCACAACCAAAGTCTCCCAACTTTCGGGCAAAGAACTAAGTAACATCAAAGCCTGCAACTCATCATCAAAAATAATTTTCATAGAAGCATGTTGGTTAACAATACTCTTTATTTCATTCAGATGTTCCGGAATAGGGCTGCTCTCTTTATATTTTAAATTAACCAACTCACGAAACAGAAAGGCTTTATTTGTGGCTGATTTTCTATCATAAAGACTCTCTAATTTTTTCCATAAATCATGTGCTGAAGTTTCAGTAGCAACATGATGAAATACACTGTCATCAATCCATTGACGGATAACACCAACGACTTTTCGATTAAGCCTCTTCCACTCATCATCTTTCATACCTTCGGGTTTGCCACTATCACCCTCAATAGGCCCATATAAGTCTTTACAAAATAATAGGTCCTCCATTTTAGTTTTTCAAGTTACCCAATTGCTTCCATTGAAGCTAGACATACGACCCACATTCCCCTCCATTGATTTACACAAATAAATAGATCCAAATAAACCGTAAACTCTGATACCAGTTGTTAGGGAAAATATGTGATTCTTCACAAGTAAATCAATCATGGGAATAAAAACTAATGCGGAAAAATTAAATCAAAGGCAACACAAGAATTTTACGTGGTTCCCTCAATGTGAGGTACGTCCACGGGATCGAAATCCGATTCCACTATCAACCAAATAAGTTCCAAACGATTACAAACGAGACACTAATGGTCTCACAAAACCGCCCTTAGGTGAATTCCAAATAATCACAAATAAACAAAAGGAAAGACCTCACCAAATAGATGAACCAAAATCTTCAGAATCAGAGTTGTAGAAGATCCAAAATAATTAACCCAAATCTACCTCACCAAAGTAGCCGAATAAGCACCAACTTGATTGCAAACAAAATAGTGCACTTGAATGTCCAATCAAGAATCAATCAGCCACCAAGCTTGTAATTCAACCACAAAACCCATTGAAGATGTATCACGGCTGCTACCCAGAAAAAGGCTACTTTTTTCTTGAAAAACAATCCCCAATAATATTGTGAATCTAGGGTTTTTTATCAAAACCTTAGTTGTTTCCAAAACTGAATTGGGTCTCCACAAAATTAGATATAATATATAAAAATATATTATAATTAATACCAAACCAAATCAAACTTTTTTAATAAGTCAATTGGGTCCCACACTCCAATAAGGAGGTACCCAACACATTGAGTAATTAAACTCATTAACCAAAAAGAAAATTCAATAAATTAATTAACCAAAAGGAAATAGGATCAAAAAGAAAATTCAATAAATTGATTGACCAAAAGGAAAATTCAACAAATCAATTTAGATTCTAATGTGTTGGTGTGCCAAGACATTGACATCTCGCTAGCATATCTCATAAATACAATGAATCTATAGATGCGCGGTAAGGAGAGAGCTTGAAATCGAGGAGCTAATTATTTAAAGACAATTAAATTTAATTAATCTTCGTTAAAATTGTATTTATGTGTTTTCTTGTAAAGATATTTAAGCAAATCAATTGGTATAATAAGGTAACGAATTACATTATTGGTATTGTCTTCATCTCTAGGTAAGCCCCATGTGAAGTAATTAAGTAGTTATTTTGTGTATTGTTTTAATACTATTTTAGCATGAAAGAGGAAAATATTAAAACCCACAATATAGGGATACATTCTTAATATAGAACATTGTGTGGAATTCCTTTTGATAAAAGGCAAGGCACGTGTCATTAACATGAGATCATTATTATAATTCAATAAATCTAGTAACCCGACAAACAACATGAAACTTTCTTCCAACTATTCTTCTTATTTCTCTTCAAACAAGCAAGTAATTACCTTAAATTTGGGCTCCAATAAAAGTGTAAGAAAAACCAATATTATGCATCAATTAACTATAAGAAGAAAGGGGAGATTCTATTTACATCAAAAAAATGTTTAAGTGGATCTAATTTTCAATACACCCTATTAAGGGTTTGTTTGGAATGTGAGTTATCTTTTTGGCTTTTTAACTATTTTACTTTGGGGTTAAAAAGCCTTGTTTGAGATAGGTTTTTTTGACTCTTTTGACTTTTGTGAGACAAAAAATGAAATGATTGTGGTTTGGATGTGATGTTTTATTTTATTGGGCTAAAAAATCTATTTTATCTTTTTGTGGCTAAAATAGCCAAATAGCTTGACATGCCAAACGAAGGCTAAATTATTTAGGGTTGCAATTTATTCTTAGTATATCCTTTTTTTTTTTCCAAATTACCCTTTTGAGTACACCCAAATAAAACAAATTAAAAAATTCAATTTACTTTTGAAAAACTTTTTTTTTTTTTTTTCACGTACATACATAGAACACGATTAGGAAAACCCGACACCGATGAAGGAGAAGGAGAGCGACGAAAGAGGACGATGAATATTCAGCATGTTTTTCGTCATTATTGTTTAGACCTTCAAAACCGAACAATTTCACTTTATTCGATATCAGGCTTTCAAAACTAAACAAAGTGATTTTCTTCAGTTCTAAAAGTCGAACAATAATAACGAAAAACATGTTGAATATTCGCTTTTATGTCCAAAAAAAAAAAAACACATAAATCAATAACTATATTTTAATATTTATGTGAACATTTATTTCCCACTTGATGGGCTGTTTTAAAAAACTATTTTGATTTTTACTCTTATTTATTATTTGATTTTGTTCAAATTTTTTTCTATTTGCAATAACAATATAATAAAAAATAATGATGTTGATAATAATAGTGATTTGTGGTGGGATTGATTGAAATTTCGGAGTGAAGAAGAAGAAGGAGAAGAGAAAATAATTAAAACTTGAGAAAGAAGATAAAGAGATTTGAATAGAAAGAATATGTATAATTGATTAGGGTCTACCATGAGAAAAAAATAATATTTTATTTTAATGTTTAATATGTATTTCCTTTATTAATAAATTTATATTAAGATATAACAAAAATTAAAATTTTAAAATTTAAATTGAAGGTATTGAGATAATTTTTGAATTGAAATAGAATGACTAACCGTTGCTGCTCATAATGTATTATAGGCCCTTTTTTGTGGTGATTGTTTGGCTAGTAGTTATGTATTATTGAACAGTATAATTGTCTACAATGATATAATTCCTCTCATGTTTGTAATTAAACTTGTATCTAGTGGCAAAATATATTTTCTGTTAGGTCAATTTAAAAATGTTACTAAGTATTTGTTTGGTATGTGGATTTGGGTTAGATTGGGGTTATTTTAGTCAAAAAAAGACAAAATAGATTTATTAGTCTCAGGTTAAAAAATTCCATATTCAAACTATAATCATTACATTATTTTTCTCACAAAAAAAAAAAATCGAAAAGTCCATTTCAAATAAGGTTATTTTAGCCCCAAGTTAAAATAATTAAAAAATCAAAAAATTAACCCCCATCCCAAATGAATCCTAAATTCACATTAATTATTTGATATATCCATTCTCGTATTATGGGACTCAAAATCTGAAAAAACAAAAACAAAAACAAAAACAAACAAAAGAAAAAAAACCGTGTGAAAATAAGAACATCTTCAAAGGAGGAGGTAAGAGGACCACATGAGACATTTTTGCCAGTGAAGTTGATTTTTTCTTCCCCCAACAAGCTCTGCATTACAAAAGCCAATTTGTCCATTCTCATTTTCGACCATGTAGATAGCTTCCATTGCTAGGCAAAATAGCTTTTCCTCTGTTTTGAGATTTCAATCTATTCTTGCTCCATTAATCTTTGTTGTATTTTTGCTTGTTCTAACCCATTGTTATTTTTAAAAATATGATTGCGTAAGAATATTATCTTAAAAAATAATTTAATTATGTATTTAAAAAATAAATAATTTTTTGTAAATGTCACGTCAACACTTAAACAACATATTATCAAAAAATAATATCTTTTGTTTATGTTTATACTATTTTTCTGTTAAAAATTAGTTAAAGATAGTTTGATTGATTAAATAAAATAAAGAGTATGGTTTGAGTGTACACTTAGCTAAACTAGTTAGGAAAAATTAAAATTATACTTTTCTATGTACTTTTTTTTTTATTACGCCAATTTTTGCATACCAAACTAAGGTAGCGTTTGGTAGAGTTTTGTAAATGTGATTTGAGAGTATGAGTTATATTTTGAGTTTGTGTGTTGTGGAATTATGATTTGAGTGTAGAAAATTTATTTGGTAAAGAGTTTTGAAAATAGTTTTGAAAAGAGTTTTGATTTGAGTGGGAAATTGTTGATGTGACATTTGATATGTGATACAGAAATTTACAACTCATAACTAAACATACAATTCAAAATTATTTTAAAGCACATAAAAAATTTTAAAAATTTCAGAAAATATTTTTTTCGATTATATAAATCAATTGCAAAAAAAAAAAAAATACTGTTCGGGACAACCGCCCGGACGTCCCGCAAAGCAAGATTTTCCCTAACAAAAGGAAAAACGCGTCTGTTAAAAACAGAACAACGCAAGTGTTCTGTACAGAGTTCTCAAAACATCATTTGAGAATCACAACCAAACACCATACTTGAATTAAGGTGTGAAATTGTGATTTGAAATCACAACTAAACAGAGCCTAAATTTTTACATTTTAGACAAATCTTTTGAAACACGAAAACCTTTTAAAATAAATTTTTCTTAGTCCGTGACCCCAAGAATTTTATGTTGATTGGGCAAATCAAACCTAAAACCTATAGGAAACAGATCCCACAACTCCAAATCTCAAGCCACTAGACCCACTCCTTAAAATTTTTTGTGTACCTTTAAAAGGCATTTTGCCTAGTATTCTTGAAGTACGTGGATTTGGATTTCTTTAGCTTGATGTTGAGGTGGATGGGCGAGATCCAAATAGAAAATCCAATGCCTTAAATTTTGCATCCATCCAACATTTACTCAAATGTTTTATTTATTAATTTTTTTCAGGGATTTTTCAAATTTTACTAATATATATTAAGTTACCAAAGTATCCTTTAGATCTATGAGAATCATTGAAGGAAGATATCAATGAATGTACTCTGTGACAGGAAGGGTAATTCTTTGATAAGTTATTTGGTGGCCCTAAGCTTGATTAGATGGTGTCCATAAGTATTGTAATTGGTGTAAGAAGTCAGACTCACAATTTGATATTGAATAATGGCAGAACAATAAGAAAATGATGGTAAGAGAATTGTCATGTTGTCTGAGACTAACTGAAATTTTTTTCAATTCTTGAGGGGTTCAATTACTTCTTCCCAAGGGAAAACCATAACCAAAGCTTTGACATCTCCTTCACTCCTTATCCCAATTAATGTACATTTGCATTGAGGATTTTGGGTGAAGTGATAAATTGAAAATATTTACTTCATAAAGAAGACCAAGTGAGAAGAAGTAAAACTTTTTAGGAGAATTTTATTCTACACTCACCTATTATATGTACCTTTAGTTATATATATATATATATTTTAATTACGACAATTTTTTTTAATTATGATATTATTTTAAAATATGGTGAAATACCAATAAATCCCAAAATCAGATCTTTTGAACCATTTAGTCCTACAATTTATCTTATGAACTAATAAGTCTTGGCTTGATGTTAATTACATTAATATCCATTGCTTTCGAGCGTGGTTGACATCAAATAAGGATATAATGGGTTTTATAAAATGTAGAAATTACAAATCTATCCAAAGAGTGCACAGTAGGCGTTTAACATTTGAGACGATAATGGAAAGATTTTTGTTGCCAATGTTAGATCATTGATATTTGATTTACTTATGGTAAATCCTAGGCCCATGATGTTAATTCCTATTTCCATGTTTCGCTGATTCTACGTTTGAAAGAACCCCACAAACCCAACCACATCGAAACCCCTTTGTTCCAAACGTCGATTGGTAGCAAATGCTGATCGATTTTGCCTTGTTGTCTGGCGGTGATGACGTATTGCAGTGACTTCAAAATTCCACCTTCATCGCCAGTGATATATCTATACGTAAAATGAGAATAGGTATCTGCTACGTCATAGTGTTTTTATGTCGTTTGATTTGGCATTGTGAGTTCATGAAGCTTTTATGTCTGACATTACATTTTTGAGCATGTTTTGCAGTGGTCATTAATGTCATAATGTTGAACTATCATTGACATTTTTGTTCTGTGATTAAGGCTTTGGGGCATCGAATTACATTGGAGACGTGGGTGGTGTAATGTTCATCAATTGTTTTGTGTGTAGTATTGGGGGTGTAATTGTTCGTGATTGTTGTTTTGTAGCATTCAACTCAATGTTAATCACCGTTGCGAGGGGGGAAATTGCGTTGGTGGTGTACAATGGTAGCTACAGGAAATTTTTTTTGAGGGGGGTTGCATTGTCAAGACCCTTTGTTCATAGGGTGCAATAGTCGCACATAAGGATGGGAGTGCTAGTTTGTTTGGAGGTAAGCGATGTGGTGGAAATGAGTCCCCTAACATCACCATGTGAACGTGTAATGATGATGTCATAGTTGTCTGATGTTTGGTGTGGGGGTGTGCCTACGGCGTTTCGATGTTAGTTGTCAAACTTTGTTGTTGTTTACTGTGTGCATTGATGTTAGGGGACAAGTGTGGATGGGATATGTGGTTGAGATTTATATGGTGATGTTAGTTATTTATTTTGTGTTAATGTTTGGGTATCATTTTGTGCAATTGTCATGGCAATACGTTTTGTTGTATGTCATGGGTTAGCACTGTGAGTGAGTTTGTTAGATTGTAACAGTATCGTTAGCCTCAACATTGAAATGTTAGTGTTAAGTGTGTTGTGACGGTAGTGCCCACAAAAAGCAAGCCTAGCAACATCAACATCAACATCAATATCAATATCAAAGCGGAAGGAGGGGAAGCCGTTGAGCAAGTTTGGGCCTCAGGATTTGAGGATGCGCTTGTGGTTGAACTTTGTGTTAATGAAGGTTATATGGAAGTCTTTGCTATGGAGAAGTTTGGCTAGTTTTAGCATGGGGTTGATGTGGCCTTGAGCTGGGAATGGTATACACGCTACATGAGGCTTCTCTGACATGGATCTGGAACCCATTCTCTCTCTCTCTCTCTCTCTCTCTCTCTCGCTCGTAAGATTGATGCTTATGGCAAAGAGAATATGGAAACAATTTTATAGTCTAGCAAATAATGTTTTGAAAATCGGACCGGTAAGCGAACCGGAAAAGGGACCTAGTGGACGGGTCACCGGTTCAACCGTCGGGTCAAAGCAATCAAACCGTGACTTCATAATTAATATCATATAATTAAAATATATAACTATAAATTATAAATAAATAAAAATATATATAAATACTCAAATAAAAATAAAAATTATTGCATAGTAGTTATTAATAATATTTAATAAAGTCATAATTGATAAAAAAAAAGTCACTTGTTTTAAAGAAATTAAATTTTTTAAACATTTCCTCCAAACAAATTGATTGAATACTAGATTTAATTTTGGAAAAAAATGAAATTTTCAACTCTCCCTCCAATCAATATGTTTCAAATAATTTGATTAAATCTCACATAGAATTTTGTAGGTTCTCTTTGAAAAATCTTTTCCTATAAATAGAAATAGACTTTCATAATCTTCTCAAACTTCCAATGAGACTCTTCCTTATGAGAGGAAACTCTTGAAGTAAGAATTTTTAGTCAAAATTTTGAAATATACTTATATATATATATATAAATATATAAGAAAGAAAGAAAGAAAAAAAATGGTCTGACCCTCCAAACTCGGTCCGAGTCACCGGTTTTGTCGGTTTGACCGTCGGGTCTTCCGATTTTTCATTTCTACACCGGTTTTGCACCCAGTCCGGTTTTAGGGGTTGACCAGGCCGGAACATGGCCCGGTTCTCTGTCCAACTAGTCCGACTGACCAATCCAGTCTGGGTTTCAAAACATTGCTAGCAAAGGGTTCAATATCTCTCTATAACTATTGTTAACCTGCTGCATTTGAAGGTGATGAAAACAAGTCAAACATTAGTAAATCTTACGTTAACCATAATTAAATGGAACCCTACCATTGTGAAACACTCTGGAATCACCTCTTAATGGAAATGTTGCATGCATTACTTTCCCAAATCCCACAAGTCAATCATCAGTACATGCAAAAGGAATCTCAGGGTGTTTTGGAAAGTTAGTAAAAAATTAACTTTTGACTTTTTATCAAGTTTTTTGACTTTTTTGGAGGTGATTTGGGAAGTTGGTAAAAAATTAATTTTTTTAATTTTTGGTTTAATATTTATTTATGGCATCAAATCAAAATAGAATGACCAATATACCCTTGCCAAACTTTGAAATTTTAGGTAATTTGTTAACATGGAGGGTATTTAGGTAATTTCACAAGGCAGCTTTTTTGTGACTTGCCAAATGCAACAGCTGGCGTTTTCGGCAAGGCAGGTTTTTTTTCACAAGCCAAAAACGCGATGTCAAGCATAGAATTGTAAACTTCAACATTATCAAATCAAATAAATACTCATTACTAAATTAAATAAGATTAAATGGTTGATAAGAAGAAAAAACACAGGATCAATTGGATAAATATTCTCTTTCATGAGATTTATTGATAAATTTTCTTTTAAAATATTTAATTATGATTTTTTTGTATTTACTTATGAATTTTTTTAATTATAATTTAAAAAATGTAAAATTATTTTTTTTTTTTTATACCTATAAAATACAAAGGATAGACACATGTACCATAATCTTTCTTCACTTTTTAATACTGCATATTATACTGTAAAGCATTACTAAATAGGATTGTGACTTCAGATTTACCAAAATAAAAAAAAAAAAATAGAAAGTACTGACTAGTAGTCTTGTTCATTGAATTGTTGAACTTGGCCTATGTTGTTTGTGTCCACTAATCTCTGGTTCATAATCATATTTATAAATCCAATTGAATTGTATGGAATTTACAGTAGTGGCACTGTCACCAATGACCCAATCTCTCTCTCTCTCTCTCTCTCTCTCTCTCTATTTATATGTATATATATATAATGTGTATAAATCCAAAGTTAGAATGATATAAGCAGTCTGTACATGTAGCTCCATAGTGTTGCAACCTGGCTGCATTGCATGCTCTCACTTTTTATTCATCTCTGAAACTTTCTTCCTCTTTCACTCTCTAACCCTATATCCCTCTCCTGATTTCCTCAGCTACCCCAAACTGATTTCTTTTATTGTGTCATCCTCAATCCCCACCAATCTCTCTTCCTCTTACCTAAAATTTCCAACAGAGATTCAATTTCAAACCCCCCATTACACAGATCTGGTTTATCTTTCTCAAAAAAAGATTGAAAACCCATTACAAAGAAACAAAACACCACTCGATTCGTTGATTTAATCGTATTGTGAGCCTCCATTTGAGGCCATGAAAGTGACCCCGAAAGATTCAGAGAAGGTGGGTTGGGATCAGATGAGAAACCCATCTGGACCACCTATTTCGTCTGGTTCCCAAAATCGTATCTTGCCCAAATTCATGGTCTGGCTCATCCTCTTCGTCTTGGTCTCCTACGTTGTCTACACTCTCAAGCTCGTCTCTTCGTCCTCCCGAGCCTGCGACGATGATCCTCTGTTCACAACCTCACGCAGTCGTTTCGTTCTCCGCCAATCACAGCCCAACAAAACCTCGTCCTCCTCCGAATCCCCGCCACCGATTCAGATTCAGCCGCCGGATATGGCTCCACCCGTCGGACCCGAAGAAACGGGTCTCAAACACATCGCCTTCGGCATTGCCGGGTCGGCCCTTTTCTGGGAACACCGAAAAGATTACATCAAACTCTGGTGGAAGCCGAAGGAGATGAGAGGCGTGGTTTGGCTCGACAGCCCGGTCAAGAGCCGACCCGACGACAAACTCCCGAGACTCAAACTCTCTGGGGACACGACCCGGTTCGCGTACTCGAACCGGCAGGGACACAGGTCGGCGATTCGGATCTCGAGGATCGTGTCGGAGACATTCAGGCTGGGATTTGAGGGTGTGAGGTGGTTCGTGATGGGGGACGATGATACTGTGTTTGTGACAGACAACCTGGTGAGAGTTCTGTCGAAATATGATCATAATCAGTATTATTACATCGGGAGCTCTTCCGAGTGTCATTTGCAGAACATATATTTTTCGTCGAGTATGGCGTTTGGGGGTGGTGGGTTTGCGATTAGCTACCCATTGGCTAAAGCTTTGGAGAAAATGCAAGATAGGTGTGTTCAGAGGTACCCTGGTTTGTTCGCCTCTGATGATCGTATGCAAGCTTGTATGGCTGAACTCGGTGTTCCACTCACCAAAGAACCCGGTTTTCACCAGGTTTGTGTTTTTCTGTTTTCTTGTTTTTCTTCTTTCTGCTAATGATTTTCCTTTTCTTTTTTTTTTTTTGGGTTTGTTTTTGTTTTGATGCTTTGTTTTTGCCAATTCTTACTAACAATTGTTGAAAAAAGCTCCCAAATTTAATTCCACATTGCATTTTGTTTAGAGAACTGTAATTTTGTGTTTTGTGTTTTGTGTTGTGGATTTGGGAATCCTAGGAATTAATTAGTTTTTGTGTTGAATTGTTGCTTTTTTGACTGTTTCATTGGAGTGCTTTTAAAATGATATAGAGGGAAAGATCTGTTTCTGAAGGATTCTTTTCTCTTGAAATTAATGATTTAAATGTAAAAATTTAAAACATGCCCTTTTAAATATAATTAATTATTTAACTGATTCAATTAAACAGAACTCGCACCTAACACTTTAGTACTAGATCCCGACATAGGAATTTATTAATTTCTTCAACCACATTCAATGGGGGTATCTATCTTTACTAGTATATGGTGTTCAAGTTCACTAGACTGTAACTTGGGTCTATAGAATCCTCAGGGTCCTAGTCCTATTATTGAGTAAAATCAGGTTTGCAACTCAATGTGTTCTTCTAGTTGCCTAGCCGACACATGCTGGTTGATAGTGATAATTGTTTACTAGTAATATTTTTAATTTGGAAGTTTTGGCAATGTATGATATCATTACTTCTCTCAATTCTCTAATAGTGACTCTTTTTGTTGGTGAATGAAATTGTAGTTTGATGTGTTTGGAAACCTATTTGGGCTCCTAGCGGCTCACCCGGTGGCACCATTGGTGACGATGCACCATCTAGATGTGGTCGAGCCAATTTTCCCTAATGTGACACAGGTGGAAGCCCTGCGTCGGCTCACGATCCCTATGAAGCTCGATTCAGCAGGTATTATACAACAATCAATTTGCTATGATAGAGCGAAGAAGTGGACAGTCTCAGTATCATGGGGCTTCGCAGTCCAAGTTTTCCGAGGCATTTTATCCCCACGGGAGATAGAAATGCCCTCAAGGACATTCTTGAATTGGTACAAGAGAGCTGATTACACGGCCTATGCATTCAACACGCGACCGGTTGCCCGGAATCCTTGTCAGAAGCCGTTTGTGTTCTACATGATGAAGGCGAGGTTAGATTCTTCCACGAATCAAACGGTGAGCGAGTATTCTCGGCATCGCGTGCCTCATCCGGTGTGCAAATGGAAGATGGTGGATCCTTCTGACCTTGACAGGGTCGAGGTTTACAAAAAACCCGACCCTCATCTATGGGATAGGGTAAGCAACATCTTGATCTATACTGACATGGAACATTTATACTGCATGCATAGTTTTAAATAACGATGTCAATATATATCGGTATCGGTGATACGCGATACGGTCTTATGTTGGCCAAAATAAAACAGTATCAAACAATATGGACTAATATATTGATGAATAACGGTATCGGAAGTCCAAAATCCCAAATACAGAACAGCCGATATTTAAAACTTGACTGCGGTCCTACATTACATAACATAAAACATGATTTCTATTGCAATAGTAATGATTCATTTTGGTAGTGTAATATGTGGGTGGTCAATTTCTATTGCAATATATGGCCTGCTCGTCTCTATAACCATTAAACGCAACCCCAGGTGAATGACAGTTCGCTACCACTGCACCATCACCACGTGCTCTTAGATCCCACTTTTAAACTCTTGAAATTTTGACTCAGATCCCCACTTTTAAACTCTTGAAATTTTGAGTTTTTTGAGTTATTACTAATTGGGCAGTTTTCTTGCGGCTAATCTGTAATTTGTGCGTCATTGTTTTGTTTAGTGTATATTGTTTGTGACTTGTTTTTATAATGCGGGTTTAATTGTTTGTTTGCAGTCTCCACGGAGAAACTGTTGCAGGGTCATGAGCTCGAAGAGAAGAAGCATGGTGATCGATGTCGGTGTATGTAGGGAAGGTGAGGTCAGTGAAATATAATAGTCATAAAACCAGAGGATCAGAGCTTTTTTGTCTCTTGTTTCCATTTTTCCTTCTATCTTGATTCTTGGTTCTCCATTTCTTAATTTGTTAATGCACGCCTTCGAAATTTCTTTCGAAGATCTTTTTTGACCGCCACTAGACAATCAATCTTTGAAAAAAAAAATGTTAAATGTAAAAAAAACTGTAGTTTATGCTCATAATATAAATGATTCATTGCGTTTTGGTTTAATGGTGGTCAAATTTGATGATGTGTCTAATGTTTTCCTTATTAGAAAGAACGCTTGACATGTTGTCATTGACAATGAAGTCAAAATGAAGAGGATATATAGTCGACGGAGAAAATTAGAGTCTCTAATCATTGATGTTAATTTTAATTTAATACGAGGGTCTTTGTCGTTCATGTCGACTAATTTGGCATTTTAATCTACCCGGCTGGACTTCAAATGCATTAGATAGCTGGATGATTTTTACCAGAAGCTTGTTGTCAAATTGACTAGTTGTTCAAAATCACAGTTTGGAGGAACATGACAAAAGGATTGGAATATGGACATTATTTGTGAATGACGATGACAAATCCTTGTCAAATGATTTTTGGACCTCTTCTATTATTGTGTTAAAATTCAACAAAACCTTCGTTGAAAGTGTTGTTCAAACTAAGCCCAGTCCTTTTTCCAAGGCACAAGGGTCTCTCTGTCCATATCCTTTGATATGGATATTTTATTTTATTTTTTCTATTTTCCAAATATTTTTAATGCTATATAGATATATATATATTTTATGTTTTTTTGAGGTTAGAATTGTTAAAGATGAATGTGATGTCTATCTACGTTGAGAAACTGTGGCTCCGTGCGTGTCTCATTCGGTGGGTGGAACATCCTAGGCTTCCTTTGGGAAGAAGGATTGGGTTGTGAATTGGGTTGACTTTGGAATTATTTTAGTCACAAAAAGATAAAATGAGTTAAATTGGGTTGGGTTTGAGATTATTTTAATCATAAAAAGATAAAATAAGTTTTTTGACTTAATAAGATAAAATATCATATCTAATTTATAATCATTATATTCTTTTTTCACAAAAAATTAATAAAGTAAAAAAATCTTTTCCAATTGAGACTTTTTAGTCTTATGTTAAAATAGTTAAAAAATTAAAAAGTTAAAAAATTAATTCACTTTCCAATCGAACCCTTAATCAAATTGGAGGTTGCGATTTGTTTTTTAAGAGTAATATTATATAAATAAAAAATGCATACATAATTATATATAATGATGTGATTTATTATGAATTTTTTATTTTAAAATAAAATATTATTGAAGATGGATTTATTGACAATAATAGTATTGTTATATCATTATTGTCAAGTTTTTTTTATATGAATTCTATGTGTGTTTATAATTTTTCTTTTTTTAATAACTATTTTGATTTGGGGAAATTTTATATTATATCAGTGTAAAACTTAAAAAATAATTATAAATAAGTGATAAAATTTATAAATATTAATAATTAAAATCATATATATATATTTTATAAATATGTAATAATTTTTTTTTTCAAATTCCCCATTGTTGGCTAATTTCCCTTTTTGATTGTGATATTATTCTACATTGTTTTGAAAATCTCTACTCATTCATACAGTGAATATGAATAGAAAAAAAATAAAAATAAAAATAATACTATATATATTAATTAGTGTACTAACTAGTGTACTAACAAATGATGTGACATAATTTTAGAGATTTTTGATATTTGTAATTTATATAATAAGTGGAATCAGTAATAATGGTATAACACTGGTTGGTACGTTAGTTAGTAAATTAATTAGTGCTAGCACCATCAAAAAAAAAAAAATAGATATATATATATAGAAATACCCCGAGAATGATATGGTAATGAAGGTTTTGTAAATAATTTTTTGTATCATGGATGTTTTATTTTAAAATAAAGTATAAATTATACTAACTTTTTTTGAAATTTGAAAAAAATATAATATTTAACATCATCAATTATTTATTAATCATTTAGCTGAAATATTGATGTTAATATTTTTTATATTAAAAAATATATATATATATTTTTAATTATTATATTTCACAACATATGTTAAGTGTAATGCTTTCTATGTATGGAAGATGTTAAATTTCATTTCAAAAAAATATAAATAAATATAAATATAAACAAATAAAAAAATAAAAATTAGTGGATGAAGTTATCCAATTGTGGAATTCAAAGTGATGTTATATCATGCTTTTTAGGTTAGTGGATATCAAATTATATGAGCATAAAAAACTCATTGAAATGTTGTATTATAGAAAGTAAGGAAAATTTTAAAAATAATAATAATATCTTGGTGTTTAATTTTGTAATAAAAGAAATCTTAAATTTTTAATTTTGTCAGCTTAAATTCTAAATTTTTTATTTATTTTTAATATAAATCATTTGTCTATTTTTGTTTAGTAAAATTAATGAAAAAAATAAATATTTTATTTATTAAACTTGACATTTTATATATATCTTTATTTAGTTTAATAGTTAAAATTATTTTTTTCTATTGATTTACTTAAAAAAAAAATAAACAAATGATTTAGATTAAAAATAAATTAAAAGATTATGTTTTAAATTAATAAAGTTAAAAATATATTTTGTTCCAGAGGTCATGTTTGATTCACAAGATTAATAATGAAGTATTAATAATCCTATTAAATTAGTGTGATATTCACTATCCTATTGGATTAATAATCCCACCCCTACCCCCATTACTAATAATCCTACAAATTTGTTGGATTAATTATCCATTGAATTAATAATCCTAAACCAAAATGTTAAAATAAACATAGGATAATTGGGCTTACGGATTAATAATCTCAATCTCATACTCTAATCCACCCAATCAAACATGCCAAGAAAGTACGGGGCTGGATCCTCTACTCTGTCTCCCCTGTTTGAAATTCTCTCTCTCTCACTCTATAGTCTGCGGAAGAGATGATTTTATTCATGGATTCATGGTGATACAAAGAGGATATGGGATTCTGTTGTGCTCTCTTATGAAGTGTCGTCCCGAGCCTCTATCAATAATCTGAACTGTTGATATTGTAGGATCTATCAAGTAGATCATCTATACAAAAAATCAAATTGATTGGATAACTGCAGCCCTATAACAAAAGCATATTTGTTTTTATAAAAATAACAACGTAATTTTCATAGATTACAAAAAAAGTTAGGACCTAATCATGGAGTTACATATCGGATTAGCTTGATTTTTCATATGGATAATATTTTTGACGAACCCTATAATATGGACGGTTTAGATCATCAAAAAACACTCGGGACGACTTTTCACGAAAGGGCACAATAGCACCCTTGATAGAAGATGTGTGATTGAAATTACATTATGAAAAATTTACCTATAAATTTCATATTGTGCAAATAGTGATGGGTTTAGTTTCAAGAATTTTTTTTATAAACTAATTACTCCTATTGATTTTGAAATGTAAATTTAATATATTATTTAAATATTAGATTTACAGTTATACTTTTATTTCTATTATATATATATATATATTTTTTTTTTTGTGTGCACGCACGCGCTAGAAAGGTAAAATACATAACCTATAAGAATCAAATTTTGAATAAATTTTTATATAATAAATTTTTTTTCTTTGGAGTGATTGTGAGTTTTTCAAACATTTCAAAATTAATACAAAAATGGCTTGAAATAAAATTTTCAAATATTTCAAAAAGATGTAGGATTTTTCAAACATTTTAAGAGTACAAAACCTCTTTAGTATAAAGTTTTGGGCAAATGTGTAATTTTAAATTGTAACACTCAAACATAACATTCTAATATAACAATCAAACGTAACATTCCAATGTATATTTTTCTCAAATGTAGCTCTCTAAAAAAATAAAATAAAATCATTAGTGTAACACATAAAAAAAAAAAAAAACAAAACAAAAAAAACATAGGTGCATTACACTAACGGTCTGTGTAATTTAGGGCTTATGTCATTTTGATACCTAACATTTCAATTGTGATACATTTACTCTTGAATTTTGAATCTCGTTTCAAATAAGAACAATTGAAAACATTGTTGTTCTATTTTAAGAGTAAAGTGTCAATTTGACAAAATATAAACTAATTTGATAAAAATAAATGTCAAAAATTTATTAAATTTTTAAAAATTATTTCTACTCACCAAAGATAAAATTATTTAAAAATGATAAATTTATTTTTATTTTTATTTTTGTAGCAAATTAAATTTTAGTATGTGTTTGGATGATGATCATGTAATGGGTGGTTGTTTTTGTTAATATTTGTGGATGATTATCATGTAATAAATTGTTGTATTTGGATGATTATTAGGTTTTTGATATATAATCGATATGTTTAATATATAAAATATTTTTAGTTTTGAATTTTTTTGATTAAATTGATTGGTTTAATATTGATATCAAAATTGTCGCCATGTTTGGCTTTTGAAAAAATAAAAACTAATTTAATGAAATAAATATCAAAGAAATTGTTTAAAAAAATTATTTCTACTTTCCCAAAAGATAAAATTATATTAAAATAATGTATTTTTTTATTTTATTTTTTCACCAATTTAATTTTTAATTTTTTAGAAAAAAAATTTGAATTTTTTTTTGAAAATCATACAAAACAAAACTTTATAACTAAAAAAGTTTCAACATTATTCATTAAAAAAAAAAAAACGATTATATTTCAAATAACATATAAGTTAACTAATAAAAAATAAGTTGTATGACGATTTTGCCCTTTAAATATAGTAACAATGTCTTCAATTGTCTTTATTTGGAATGAGATTCAAAATTCGGGAATCAAAATGATACAAATTCCAAACTATAGGGATTGTTAGTATAATTCGCTCTAAAAAAATTCTTTAGCGTATTTTTTCTAAACGTAACATTTCAAAAAAATTTCTTAATGTAACACTGTAATGTAACACACAAAAAACTCCTTAGTCTATATAGGAATCTTCAAATCATTTCAAAAGCATGTGAGATTCTTCAAAGCATTCTAAAAGGAATACAAAAATTTCTTAGTAAGTTTTGAAAAAATGTATAATTTCAAAACGTGAGTGTTACGTTTGAAAAAATATACTAAGGAATATTTTAGTATTTTTGTGTGTTACATTAGAGTGTGTTATATTGGAGTATTACATTTGGGATTACATTGATTGGAATGTTACGTTTAGAAAAAGTACACTAAAATTTTTTTAATGTATTATATTAGAGTGTTACGTTATTGAAATGTTATATTGGAGTGTTATGTTATTATTCGTAATGTGAGATTTGTTTCAGAATGAGGGAAAATTCAAAATCTTTATAGTGCGAATTGTCCAAATATGTAATTTCACATTTGGAGAAATTCATTTTTATCTCTAAAAAATTAAACCCAAATGTGTAAATGAATACCCTTTTTGTGTAATTTTCACTCTAATGGAACCTTTGAATTCATAAAAATAAATAAAAGATTAAACAATTCATAAGATCATATTTTGAAATTTATTGGTACTTTGCATAATATGACGGAAAAAAATAACATTACAATCTTTTTTATATTAATATATATATGATTTTTTTCATCTTTATATTTTTGCACTATTTACATTAATTTTAATTTTTTTAATCTGATAAAATAATTTGTATAATTTTGTCAAAACTATAAACTTGCATTTTTTTTTTCCCCAGTAATGATACATTTATCGAATTTGGACTTGCCTAAATTGTCTAAATTTGAACATGTCAATTAATACACCGATCATCTACGAGGTCGTTCAATCGATCATTTGGGTAAATACTGATTGACACACCAATTAATAACGATTACAGCTATAGTTGATAATGGTGACAACCGTGATTGACAACTAGCAAGGCCAAATTTGATGTATCAATCATTTTTTTTTTTTTAAAATCTTAGAGATGTGTAATTTATTTATTTAAAAACTAGATGGAAATGGGATTTTGTTGTGCTCTCTTGTGAAGTGTCGTCCCGAGCCTCTATCGATAATCTGAATTGTTTATATTGTAGGATTTATTAAGTAGATCATCTATACAAAAAATCAAATTGATTGGATAAATGCAACTCTATAACAAAAGCATAGTTGTTTTTATAAAAATAACTGTTAACATAATTTTCATAAATTATAAAAAAAGTTAGGAGCTAATCACGGGATTATAAATATCCGATTAATTTAATTTTTTACATGGATAATATTTTTGACAAACCCTACAATATGAACGGTTCAAATCATCAAAAAATACTCGGGACGACCTTTCACGAAAGGGCACAATAGCACCTAGGGGTGTGTGCGGTGCGGGTCGGTGCGGTTTGAGAGAAAAATAGAAACCGTATGGCGGGTGGCGGATTGATAAAAGTGTCACTAGAATTTGTCATTTTTCTTATCAAAAACCGACGGTTCGGTTGGTAAATAATGGCAGATTTGCCTTGGCGGTTCGGGCGGATTGGCGGTTTATAAAAAATATAATTCAAATTACAAAACTTAAATCAAAGAGTAAAAAAAACACGAGAGATACCGTGATGTTAAGCATCTTGCGTAGCTTTCTTCTGATACAGCAAGTGTAGCAACAACATGATAATATCAACGACTATGCCATCAGTTCATTACAAGCATCTGTAGAAGCTACAATGATCAAATACAATACATAAAATTAATATCATTCAGGGTTTACAATATATTGAAAATGTTTACTGTTGAAAAGTATTTAGATTGAAAAGTGAGCTGATGCAAGTTTGCAACATGGCCAGAAAAAAAAAAAAAAAAAGATTGAAAAATGAATTGGAATCCAATTTTATTTTGGATTACTGACATCTTGAATTCCCCTTGAGCAGTAATGTAATACTATATTCTAAGGTATAGAACAACAAGCAAACTTAAGTAAAAAAAAAATTTTAGAATCTTATAAAACATGATTTAATAACGGTGCGGGTCGGTGCGGTTTGGAAGAAAAATAGAAACCGACGGATTGATAAAAGTGTCACTAGAATTTACCATTTTTCTTACCAAAAACCGGCGGTTCGATTGGCAAATAATAACGAATTTGCCTTGGCGATGCGGCTCGGCTCGGTGCGGTTTTGGCGGTTTCGACGGTTTCGGCGGTATTATGCACACCCCTAATAGCACCCTTGATAGAAGATGTGTGATTGAAATTACATTATGAAAAATTTACCTATAAATTTCATATTGTGCAATAGTGATTGGTTTAGTTTCAAGAATTTTTTTTGGGAATGGCTTCTGTTAAGGACTGGACCGTGTTGTTGGGCCTATAAGGGCCCACCACGGGTCCCGTTTTGATAATCTAAACCGTTCAATCTAAACAGATTTTTGTCAACTGTTAATTTATTCACCGTCCATTTTTTTTTACAAAACTGATTTGATCACATAGCTATCGATATCCGATTAACGTGATTTTTTACAAGCATATAGTATTCGACGAGTTCTACACATTGAACGGTTCAGATTATCAAAACGGGACCCATGGTGGGCCCCATGGGCCCAACAGCACGATTCAGTCCGATTAAGGACTGGACAGAAGCCATGCCCTTTTTTTATAAACTAATTACTCCTATTGATTTTGAAAATGTAAATTTAATATATTATTTAAATATTAGATTTACAGTTATATTTTTATTTCTATGATTATTATTATTATTTTATTTTTATTTTTTTGTGTGTGCGCGCGCCCTAGAAAGGTAAAATACATAACCTATAAGAATTAAATTTTGAATAAATTTTTATATAATAATTTTTTTAATTTGGAGTGATTGTGAGTTTTTCAAACATTTCAAAATTGGTACAAAAATGGCTTGAAATAAAATTTTCAAACATTTCAAAAGGATGTAAAATTTTTCAAACATTTTAAGAGTACAAAACCTCTTTAGTAAAGTTTTGGACAAATGTATAATTTTAAACTGTAACACTCAAACATAACATTCCAATATAACAATCAAACGTAACATTCCAATGTATATTTTTCTCAAATGTAACACTTCAACAAAAAAAAAAAAAAAAAAAAATCATTAGTGTAACACAAAAAAAAAAAAAAAGACGAATTACACTAACAGTCTGTGTAATTTAAGGCTTATGTCACTTTGATATATGATATTTCAATTGTGATACATTTACTTTTGAATTTTGAATTTTGTTCCAACTAAAAACAATTGAAGACATTGTTGCTCTATTTTAAGAGTAAAGTCGTCAATTTGATAAAATATAAACTAATTTGAAAAAAATAAATGTCAAAAATTTATTAAAATTTTAAAAATTATTTTTACTCACCAAAGATAAAATTATATAAAAATGACAAATCTTTTTTATTTTTTTATCAAATTAACTTTTAGTATGTGTTTGGATGATAATCATGTAATGTGTGGTTGTTTTTGTTGATATTTTTGGATGGTTATCATGTAATAGATTGTTGCATTTGGATGATTATTAGGTTTTTAATATATAATCGATATGTTTAATATATGAAATATTTTTAGTTTTGAATTTTTTGATTAAATTGATTGGTTTAACAATGATATCAAAATTGTCGCCATGTTTGGCTTTTAACAAAAATAAAAACTAATTTAATGAAATAAATATCAAAGAAATTATTTAAAAAAATTATTTCTACTTTCCCAAAAGATAAAATTATATAAAAATGATATATTTTTAATTTTTTTTCACCAATTTAATTTTTAATTTCTTAGAAAAATAAAATTGAAAAAAAAATTGAAAACCATACAAAACAGAACTTTATAACTAAAAAAGTTTTAACATTATTCATTAAAAAAAAAACCGATTATATTTCAAATAACATATAAGTTAACTAATACAAAATAAGTTGAATAATGATTTTTCCTTTCAAATATAATAACAATGTCTTCAATTGTCTTTTATTTAGAATGAGATTTAAAATTCGGAGATCAAAATGATACAAATTCCGAACTATAGAGATTGTTAGTGTAATTCGCCCTAAAAAAATTCTTTAGTGTATTTTTTCTAAACGTAACATTTCAAAAAAATTTCTTAGTATAACACTGTAATGTAACACACCGAAAAACTCCTTAGTCTATATGGGATTCTTCAAACCATTACAAAAGCATGTGAGATTCTTCAAACCATTCCAAAAGGAATATAAAAATTTCCTAGTAAGTTTTGGATAAATGTATAATTCCAAAATGTGAGTGTTACGTTTGAGAAAATACACTAAGAAATATTTTGGTATTTTTGTGTGTTATATTGCAGTGTTACGTTTGAGACTACATTGATTGGAATGTTACGTTTGGAAAAAATATACTAAGAAATTTTTAATATATTACATTAGAGTGTTACGTTATTGAAATGTTACATTGGAATATTATGTTATTATTCGTAATGTGAGATTTATTTCAGAATGAGGGAAAATTCAAAATCTTTATAGTGCGGATTGTCCAAATATGTAATTTCACATTTGGAGAAATTTACTTTTATCTCTAAAAAATTAAACCCAAATGTGTAAATAAATACCCTTTTATGTAATTTTCACTCTAATGGAACCTTTGAATTCATAAAAATAAATAAAAGATTAAACATTTGCATAATATGACGGGAAAAAAATAACATTACAATCTTTTTTATATTAATATATATATGATTTTTTTCATCTTTATATTTTTGCACTATTTACGTTAATTTTAATTTTTTTAATCTGATAAAATAATTTGTATAATTTTGTCAAAACTATAAACTTGTATTTTTTTTTTCTTCCAGTAATGGTACATTTATCGAATTTGGACTTACCTAAATTGTCTAAATTTGAACATGTCAATTAATACACCGATCATCTACGAGGTCGTTCAATCGATCATTTGGGTAAATACTGATTTACACCCCAGTTAATAACAATTACAATTATAGTTGACAATGGTGACAACCGTGATTGACAATTATGACGCCGATCATTCGGACGGTCATCCAAAAAGTTATCCGATTGATCATCTGACTTACATAATTCAGACAACTAACAAGGCCAAATTCGATGTATCAATCATTTTTTTTATAAAAAATCTTAGGGATGTGTAATTTATTTATTTAAAAACTGGATGGAAATTTGTGTCGGTTGGGCCCTTTTGGGGGGGGGGGGGGGGGGGGGGGGGGGGGAGAAGTGGCGAGTCTTGGAGCATGGCTCTACATTATTTATTGATGAACAAGTATCCTATTATTTCTAAAAAAAAATGCAAAAAAGTGATGAATTTCATATATTCAACGTTAGAGCGTCACATTTAGGGCTAATTTATGAACATAGTTAAAAGTTAATTTTTGATTTTTAACTTAGTTTAAGTCATATTACTTCTTTATTTTTTATATATTTTTTTAAAAAAACTCAAAAATTAATTTTTAACTAACTTTTCAAAACAACTCTAATTTAGATCTCGTTTGAGAATATGTTATTTTAGTAATTTTTTAACTTTTTAGTTAAAATATAAGATAAAGAAAACTTGTAAGTTTGGAATAATTTTTTAATTTTTTATGAAAAGATATGTAAAAATTAGAGAGAAATTTTTTTTAAAACTTTTTTAGAATAAATTATAAGTTCTTTTATTTATTTTTTTTTAACTTTTAAATTAAAATTATTACTTCTCAAACGTTACCCGAGAAATAGGTTGCGTTTGGTAGAGTTTTGTAAATATGATTTGAGAGTATGAGTTGTATTTTGAGTTTGTGAGTTGTAAAATTATGATTTGTGTGTAGAAAATTTGTTTGGTTATGATTTTTGAAGAGAGTGTTGAATTGAGTATTGAAAGTTTGATTTGACATGTGAAATAAGAAAATTTGTTTGGTTATGAGTTTTGGAAAGAGTTTTCAAAACTTAATTCAAATTGTTATAACTCATAACAAAACACACTACCAATGTTTTAAAAACCGGACCGGTGATCGAACCGGAAAAGTGATTGGGTGGACGGGTTACTGGTTCAACCGTTGGGTTGAACCGGAATCGAACCGTGATGAACAAGTATCCTATTATTTCTAAAAAAAAATGCAAAAAAGTGATGAATTTCATATATTCAACGTTAGAGCGTCACATTTAGGGCTAATTTATGAACATAGTTAAAAGTTAATTTTTGATTTTTAACTTAGTTTAAGTCATATTACTTCTTTATTTTTTATATATTTTTTTAAAAAAACTCAAAAATTAATTTTTAACTAACTTTTCAAAACAACTCTAATTTAGATCTCGTTTGAGAATATGTTATTTTAGTAATTTTTTAACTTTTTAGTTAAAATATAAGATAAAGAAAACTTGTAAGTTTGGAATAATTTTTTAATTTTTTATGAAAAGATATGTAAAAATTAGAGAGAAATTTTTTTTAAAACTTTTTTAGAATAAATTATAAGTTCTTTTATTTATTTTTTTTTAACTTTTAAATTAAAATTATTACTTCTCAAACGTTACCCGAGAAATAGGTTGCGTTTGGTAGAGTTTTGTAAATATGATTTGAGAGTATGAGTTGTATTTTGAGTTTGTGAGTTGTAAAATTATGATTTGTGTGTAGAAAATTTGTTTGGTTATGATTTTTGAAGAGAGTGTTGAATTGAGTATTGAAAGTTTGATTTGACATGTGAAATAAGAAAATTTGTTTGGTTATGAGTTTTGGAAAGAGTTTTCAAAACTTAATTCAAATTGTTATAACTCATAACAAAACACACTACCAATGTTTTAAAAACCGGACCGGTGATCGAACCGGAAAAGTAATTGGGTGGACGGGTTACTGGTTCAACCGTTGGGTTGAACCGGAATCGAACCGTGACGTAATAAATATATTAAATTTATATTTAAATAAAAATATAAGTAATAAAATTAAAAATTAAAAAAAATAAAATATTAAATTATCTTAAATATTTCTCCTAATATTTTTTTTACTAAAAAATATAATAATATATTTTAAAATATTAATAATTTTAATTATGGAAGAGAAAATCAAATATTCAATATTCCCTCCATATGATTTTAATTCAAATAATTTAATTGAAAGAAGAACTAAAATTTTGGAGGAATATCAAAATTTCAATTCTCTCTCCAATAAATTTGATTGAATCCCACATGGATTTTTTGAGTTTTTTTGTAAGATTTTTTTTCTTATAAATAGGTAGAGACTCTCACAATAATTTCAAGCTCTTAATGGAATTCCTCACAAGAGGAGACCCGTGAAAAAGAGTTTCCAATTAATATTTTTTTTATATATATATATAATATAATATATATATATATATATAAAATAAGAAAGAAAGAAAGAAAAGAAAAAAAACAATTCAAATTATCGATCTAACTAACCCGGTGTACCGGTGCCGGGTCGACCGGTTCGGCGGTTCGACCGTCGGTTTTCCCGGTTCTCTTTAAATACACCGGTTTTTGGCTTTGGCCGGTTCAGAGGGTATATTCGGACCGGAACCCCGACCGGTCGACGGTTCAACTGGTCGAACCGGTCGGTCCGGTCCGGTTTTTAAAACCATGCACACTACTTTCACACTATTGAAAATTCTGACAAACACTCATAACCAAACTCTTTTTAAAATTCAATTAAAAAAAGGAAATAATTTTAATTGAAAATTTATTATTAACAGAAAATAACATTAATCAATTTTTTAATTGAAAATACTACAAGGGAAATAAATTTTTTTTCAAAATAAATATTCAAAAAATTTAAATCATAAATATTTAAATAATTTAAATAATCTAAAAAATTTAGGCTAAGTTTGGCATACTTTAAAAAAGCCAAAAAGACAAAAAGTCACTATCTTATTTAAGTCACATCATCTTATTTAAGTCACATCACCTCTCTACTATATCTTTTCAAACCCAACTCATATTTCATAAAAAGTCAAAAAGTGCACTTATTTAGATCATCCCAAACAAAAATTTAATAAGTAAAAAATTAAAATAAATATTCAAAAAATTTAAATCGTAAAAATTTAAATAATTTAAAATATTCAAAAAATTTAAATAATTTAAAATGTTGATATTTTAAATTTAAAAACAACTCTACACTCAAATTGTAACCAAACACATAAAACAAAACTCAATTAAGAAATTATTTTTAAAACTCATAACCAAACACAGAATTCAAAACTCCATACTACTTTCATAACTCTACACTCAAATCGCAACCAACTACATAACAAAAAAATTAAAATATTTAAAAATATTTTTATAAAATAGAGTTTGAATTTATTTTTATAAAATATTTTAAAATTAAAAAAATTAAAATCGTAATATTTTGAAATTAAAATATTCAAAAATATTCAAAAAATTTAAAAATTTAAAAAATCGTAACATATTTAAATATTAAAATATTTAAAATCTTAACAAAATTAAAATATTTTTAAAATATTTAAATATTTAAAATATTGATTTGAATTGAGTTTTGAAAAGAGTTTTGAATTATGTGTTTGGTTATGAGTTTTGAAAAGTATTGATTATGTTTTGAATTGAGTTTTGAGAAATGGGTGTAAAATTATGATTTGAAAGCTCAAAACAAACAATACACTCAAATCAATGGGTGGAACTATAATTTGAAACCCTAACCAAACGGAGTCATAATTTTTCCTTTTGAGTGGTTTGAAAGTCCAACTGGGCTCCACCGCAAACCAAACAAGTGTAATTTGTCAGCCTAGAAACGTGCCACGTCAAAAATAATTAATAATTTTTTTTCCAAAAACAGTAATAATAGTGATAAATTATGAGTGCAGGCAAGTCGGGCCCCAAATTAGTAGCCGTTTCCAATTCACGGATGTGGTTGTCCGGATTCCAATCTTGCACTGTTGCACATTTTTTCACTGTGATGTTTTTTTTTTTTTTTTTAAGGTTTTATTTGATAACTCAATCTTTTAGTTTAAATGTTAAAAAATTATTTAAAAAATTAAAAAATTATATTAAAAAGTCAAAAAAAAATTTCTCTATTTTTTATACATATTTTCGTAAAAAATTAAAAAATCATCCCAAACATATTAATTTTGTTACCTTATATTTTAATTAAAAAGTTAAAAAATTACTAAAATAACTTATTTTCCAAGGAGGCTAGTCATCTTATTGTGTACAATTTTATTACTCCCTCGCCCCATTTTTTTTTCACCTTTTAATTTTAATTTGTTCTAAAATATTTATTCATTTTCTATTTTGGATATTAAAATTTTTCAACTTTTCAAAATTACCCATTATATACAAGTACAAACATATTTTAAAATACAAAATGAAAGGGTATTATGATAAAAGTATTTTAAATTTTGAATTGATGTGTAAATCATTTGTCTCATTAATAAGTTGAATTCTCCAAAATGGGCAAGTAAATTGGGACGGATGGAGTATTATATTTTTATTCTACAATCCATGTAAATTTTCATTTATTTGTGCTTGGTAGATGAATTTGAGTATGAATTTAGTAAGAGAAAAAGAAAATGGGTAAAATATGAATGAATTTCATATATTTTCTTTTCATTTTTTAAATTCTTACCCAAATTTATGAACTAAGCACGACCTAAGGATTGTTTTGAGAATTAACTTTTTTAGTAATTTTTTAATTTTATATGAAAGGACATGCAAAAAATAAAAAGAATAATTAATTTTTTTAAAGTGACTTTTTAACTTTTTAATAAAATAATATTTTCCAAAATAACCCTTAGTCATAAATATTAAATATATATATATATGGCCTTAGTAACAAATTCTTCAATTTAAATGTTAATTTTTTCAAAGAATTATTAAGAATGTATTAAATAATACTAATTAAATCCATTATTATAGAAAATATAAACAATAAAAAATATACATCACTTTTTAAGAATGAAAGAAAAAAAAAAAAAAAAAAGGGTCCAACCATAGGCTCACGCCTATGAGAGGAGACTTTGGTTCTATACTGCCTCCGTTTGGGAAGTGGGCTGGCTCTTTGGCTTTTTAGCTTTTTTGGCTATATGAGCCTGGGCTCAAAAGCTTTAGTTTGGGAAGGGCTCTTGACTTTTTGACTTTTTTGATTTTTTTTGTGAGAGAAGAGTGTAATGATTATGGGGTTGGATGTGATATTTTGTCTGTTGTGGCTCATGAGCCTGTTTTGTCTTTTGTGGCTCATGAGCCACTTGAGCCCTTCCCAAACGGACCGAAGGACTGGCTTAGGGAAAATCAAACTTAATCTCAAGATTTATACCTCAAGCCTTAACAAGTCGGCTATACGTCTCGGGTTAAACTTTTTAAGAATGTGTTAATTAATATCATTTAATACATTCTTGTTAACCAAATTCATAATATAATAAGTTTTCTAATTTGTATGCTGTGGTTGACTTTATTTTCCTTTTCGTAATTAGGGAGCTCAGAGTGGATATTGCGCCCATTGATCCGTTCAATCTATTCGGCCTAATCTTATTTTTTTAGGATTTGAAAAGGTTGTTTTAGCTTATAATATCAGACTGGGTTAACATTTTCAGTCCGAAATATTACTGGGCTAGGTTTGGAATTTATTCTTTTAACCCGACCCATTAATTAATTTATTATAATACATAAAAATATATTTTGAGATCTAAATTTTATCTTTGTTGATTTTATTGAAACTCATATTTGTGGTGACATTTTAAGAAATCTTTCAATTTATACATAAAATCTTTCAATATATAATGATGTCAATATATTTATTTAAGAAATATAATGTGTATTTGAATTTAATTATAGAACATTAAATTTTTTTTTTTAACATATTACCCGATAGACGGATTTGAGATTTATAATTTTTTTTGGATTGGGGTTGAGCACACAAAAAATCTCTTATTATATGGTGTTAACTCTATTCAAACCCAACTTGACTTGACGTTTGTCCATTCCTAGGTCAAACCATAGTCAAATAGCTAGTCAAGGTGTTTTGGGAAGGGACCAAAAAAAGTTAAAAATTAATTTTTTTATCAATTTTAAGTTATATCATCTTTCACATTATATAGTGAAAAAAGTTTAAAAAATAAAAAAGTTAACTTTTTACTTTGGCATCATAAATGTAAACATGTTGAGTTTAAAACTTAGAGGCTATTTGGCTAGCACTCAAAAAAGTACACTTTTTTTAAAAAAAAATTTCTTTTGAGTCATATTTTACTTTATTTTTTTTATTTTTTTGTATAATTTTTTTTTTGTAAAAAATAAAAAAATATACTAATCCAATATATATATATATACTAGCGTTTGTCTGTGCCTAAAGACACGGTATAAATAATTTTAAGATTAAAATGCAGTTATAATTTATATGTATTATGTTGAAATTTATAAAGTTTGTGTCATTTTTTGATAAAGATACTGAAAAAATATATTGAAATATTTTTCTTCTTAAAGAACTTATAACAATTTTGCTTGTATTACACATCCTACAAAATTCAAATAAAATAACAACTCCCCCTAATCTTAATGCAAATTAAGAAACAAACATATAAGATTTAAAGTTATATTTCATATCAAAATATAAAAGGCAGTAAAAAAAAGTGTAAACACTGAACAAAAAACAGAAATAAAGTTATGCTGTCATACACCAAAAGACTAGGTTAAAACTTTACAAAAAGTTGGTTAAAGCTTTACAAAAGATGTATACTTTACAAAAGCTGCATCAGTAACATGTCATACACCAAAAATTATATTGTCATACACCAAAAATATGTATGCTTTACAAAAGATGTGTCAATAACATGTCTTCAAATATGCGTTTGCCCAAACTTCCTCCTCATTACTTTCTAAAAACTCTTTGTATCAACTTTTATGTATCCCCAATGAGGAATATGCACAACAATCTGGTAATTTGTGGAAACAAAAAAAATATAGATTAGTACGTTTGTTGGAAATATACATGTCAAAATACTTTGAGATTGAAATTACCTTATTACATCCCCATCGAAGCAAGATAGTCGTATTTCTCCTTTTAAGCTCCATAGATTTTTCGGTCCAATCCTACAAAAGTCCAAATTTCAAATTATTATTAAATTGAAAATTTTTAAAAAGTTATATAATCAGCAGAAATAAATCTAAATGGTTACCTTCTAATAAAACGTCATTTAATCTGCATAGAATACTACAGCAACACTTCAGGATAAACAATATTTGTAGTAGAATCCAAAATATCTTTAGGGAGGAGAATACTTATATGATCAAAGGATGTACATCTAGACAATGCCACATATAATTGCCCATGGCTAAGCACTGGTATACGCAAATCAACCCCAACAAATTTCACAGATTGTCCTTGAGATTTATTAATGGTCAAGGCATATGCCAATCGGACTGGAAATTGACGTCTTGTCATTTGGAAAGGCATTTCTGAAGAAGATGATGTCAAAGATATCCTTAGTATGAATGCCAAATTGCCAAACTTTTCTCTAGTTAAAATTTGAGCTTCAATTATGCGAGTGTCGCACCTAGTAACCATCAATCTTGTACCATTACATAGTCCATCTTTCGGTACAATGTTTCTCAACAATATTATAGGACAACCCACTTTCAACTCTAACTTAAAAGTTGGCAAACTAGGAGGATCCAATGAATTTAAATATTCATTAGGCTATCTATTTGTAATGGTAGGATCAATTTCATTATCTTCAGACATTTTATCTGCTACAAGATAAGTATATAATCTCCCTGGAAAGATATTCAACGCAGTAGTATTAATGTCACTGACATCATCGTTACGCGCAGACAGAATTGTGCGTTCAGTTAGAAATGTTGGGGTTGACGTCTCTATCATATTCAATTTTGGATAAATTGTAGAAAGTAATTCATTCAAATCTTGACATTTGTGTATTGTTGATGGAAGGTTAACGATTTCTTCAGGATTAGTCCCAATCTAAAAAAAAGTGAAATTAATAAAAAAGTAAGTGTAAACACAATTTATGAATTTAAAATAATCTATATAATACAGGCTAAAGTAGTGTTACCTCCATCAAGAAATTTGCAAAATTAACATTTTTATGGCCTTCATGATTCAAGCGTATATTCAAATCAAAATTCAAGATATATATATGCTTCCATAGAACAAAGTGTCTTAATGATGCATTCACAATTTGCTCACGAACTCCTTTGGGTATAACTGGAAAGATTTGTCGAAAGTCTCCACCAAGAACAACAGTAATACCCCCAAATGACTTTTCACTATCACAAATATCCCTCAATGTACGATCAACCGCCTCAACACAATGTCTATATTGCATAGGAACTTCATCCCAAATTATGAGTTTTGTTTCTTTAAATAACTCAGCTTGTAATGATTGTTTGCTAAACCCACAAAGTGAATTTTCCAAGACATCTAACGGAATGCAAAATGTTGAATGTGCAGTGCGACCTCCTACCAGTAACAGTGATGCAATTCCAGACGAAGCCACAGTAACAACGATATGCCTAAGGCGACGACATTTTAATGCAATCGTATTGTATAGAAATGTTTTCACTGTTCCTGCACCCCCATTCAGAAAGAAAAACAATTCCTTTATTTTGAAAAACTGAAGAAATGATTGTATTATAAGTATTCCGCTGTCCATTATTGAGACAATCAATAATAATTTGTGGATCTGCATATTGTGCCTCACTCTGCAGTTGTTGATGTTCAACTATCAATCGATTACCAACTACTGCACTCCAATTTGCAGTAGGCTGTGGCATGGGTGGGAAGTCAATTAAACGTTTGCCTGATTCATGAAGCATTTGATTCAAAAGATGGAGACCATAATCTTCAATTTGAGCCTCAGTTGGTTTAGAAATGACAAACAATGTACAAATCTTATGTGCAAGATCATCACATATATGCGTTGAAAATTGATTCCATAATGCACATGGATTTAGTGGAGAGCACTAGGTGAGAATAATACTAAACAATTTCCTTAATTGATATCCAGTTTTTATAACTGCAGCCTCTTTTAAGCATTGTATCCATTCTTCATCATCTTCTAAAAGCCCCCTTGCAACACATGCTAATTTAAATGTATCATGCACAACATTATCGACCGTGCGTAAAGACTGAAACGACTTTGGTCATTTGACAACGGTTAGTAACAAACGTAGATAAAATCTTTCACCACAATTAGGGCTAACAAAGTACATTCTACCAATTGCATACCCCCTTTCTCTTGATTTCCATCTCTTTTCTAACTTGAGCCAAACAAAATGTTGTGAAAATTCTTGATAAGTGAATGGACATTCATTTTCACTAGCAGCACAATATGCAAAGAAGCCAGTAAGAGTTGACATTTGTTGACCAGCTCTAGATTAAATCGTTTGTGATGACTCTTCTGGGTTAAAAACAACGCGATGCATTCCAGGTAAATGAAGTGCCAATCGTATAACTGTTGGCATCTCTGCATGCAAAGGATGACCAAATATTCGCCAAGCAGCTTCTGGAGGTCCAATATACCTTGCATCAAGATATTGTTGAATCTCATTTATCATTCCTAACACCATCGTTATACGATCATAACTCTTATAAATGTACTTATGTATATACTTGACACATCTCATTCCGGCACAAACTTCCACATTTATATGACAGTTGAAAAGTTTTGAAAGATATGCATTGTATGGTACAACATCCCTGTTATCAACTTCTTGCCCTCTCACAGTATGTACTTGACTATTATTGCGACGACAATAGATAGGGTATCCATCTTGATCCATAGTTGTTGTTTCTGTGAAAGCTCGAGGGTATCTCTTAATGCATCTACCATTTTCCATACATGGTGCTTGCGGATTTCGAGCACCACATGGTCCATGTACCATACAACATTTGATAGTTTCAAAAAGCATAGGATCATCTTTTGGGTCTGGAAATTCTGCACAGACCAATTTGTCTACTTGAGCACATGTCCAAATTTTGTCTGGACCCTTGAGAAATAAAAGTGCATGCATATGAGGGAGACCTCGTTTTTGAAATTCAATTATAAAAACATGTGCAACTTTATTTCCAAACACTTTATTTGTTTCTATCTCCTTTATCAAACATTTTCTCTTCAACTCAAAAACACAGGCAATTAAATCAGGACGATCAATAGGTTTTTGATATGGTAATAATGCTGAAGTAATTTCTGGCCAATTGGGATTTGCAGTCATGGTAAGAAAAATATCTGGGTGTTGGTTGTATTGTGTGATAGGCATTGAATCTTGAAAGATTTCAAACATATGTCTAGGACTACTAGTAAATGAAGACGGCAAAACAAACCTTTGACCAATTTGTCCAGGTCGCACATAATCTGAATCCATATCTGACAACTCTTGGTAAAGCTCAGCCCGAAGTTTTCCTTGATTAAGCTTGTAGTATGTTAATGGATTTTGCTCAGTTGCAGCCCAAGCATCTACCAAAAACTCTTGAAATAGTTTTCCACCTCTCAAAATTGTTGAATAATCTGTGGGTCGTTCAAACAAACGATAACTATAAAAATTCATTTGAGTAAGTCGATCAGTTGAAGGTCGATCATACTGAACATTCCACAATTTCAACTCAGGTTCCCATCCAAGCTCACCATATGGAAATAATAGAACATAATGTAATGGCAAGTATGCTGGGTGACATTCATTAATTTGCATCAACTCATTATTTCCTCGGAAATGTAAGATAATATCTCTCATTCCATTTACCTCTGTTCCATCACCTGGTATTACAATTGCAATCTCATCTGTAGTTGGTAGGTTATACCGATGTCAATCAGTTGTTGAATTGTAATGAAAATGAGCAGGTAGATTGTGTCATGCCGAGTCTAATTGATATAAAATGGCATGAGCCTGGCGATATTTATCTACAAATGCATTGACTTGCAACAAACTATCCTGAATAGTTTTAAGAACATCCCTTCTCAAGTTAGGATTTCTACGATTACGAATTTCTAAAGCTGAATAAGGGTCATAGATATACAGTTGAGCATAACTCGCATCCTGCCCTGGTTGTGGTTGTAGTGATCCTGTTCGATGTCGCAACTGCCCATGAATTGTGAATGATGTAGGGCCCCTTCCACTGAGTACTCTAGGACCCAATGTAGCACCAAAACTCGTAAAAGTATTGGCTGCTGTAAGAGGAGCTAATTTGAGCCCATTAAATTATTTAGGCCCAATAGCCCAAGGTTGGTGGGCACGGATTTATCACCATCAAACGAGCTAAATCGCACTAAGCCTCGAAAGGGTTCGGATCCACAAACTTAGAGACTTACTCGGACCCGGACTCGAAAGGGTATTGAGCTATCCTAGAGATCCGAGGCACTCGGACTCGAAAGGATTCGGATCCACGAACCTAGAGATCCGAAGCACTTGGCTTCGAACGGATTCAGACGCAATCTAGAAGCCGCTCCTTTAATGAGTCCCAGAACACTTGCGGGCTCGGAGCTTTCCGGGATCTACGCACCAGAACCATGGGCGTAATGGAGTTTGAACAAAGGACCCGATCCCGAGGACGGTGAGTGGAGATAAATTCACTCTTCGGTTAAACTAGCCTATACCCGGGTCGAGGTGGCACGAATCCGGGGGGTCCATGAGACTCGGCAATATTTTGCGGCAGGACGTCCTCTGGGACTACCCCTGACCCTTTGGGATGATTGGGGATCATTGGTTAGGTGTGGCTAAGAAGAAGGGTTCACCGAGGGGTTGATCTCCTCTTCGGGGTTTTTCTCATCCTCGGAGAGGTCACCTCCTCGGACAAGGTGGTTAGAGAGAATATTCCCCATGTGCCTTGCACATGGGCTCCATCCTACATCATGAGGTGCCTATAAATAGCACCCACCCATAGCTTTACAAGGGATGGATTTTGGAGATTTTTCAACTCTTGGGAAAGAACTAATTTCCCCTCTCCATTATCAACCTTGAGAGTGAAAGTGGGAGATCCATGGGAGAGCCTTGCCATTATTCTCTCTCTTGCCATTTTGCCTTCTGCTTCACCCAATCTCTTATCTCCATCATCTCCTCTGTTTTTGTATTCCTAAGTTGAGATTATTGAAGAATCTAAGCCTCTCATCATATTCTAGAGAATTCGAAGTTATTCTTCAAGGATCTTCGAATTTTCCAACAACTTTTCTGAACCCTCTCATACAGCTGCATTGTACACTCGAGTATAACTTCGAAAGGATTTTGATTGATCATTATTCCCATCATACAATGCCTGAAGTGGTGAAGGGGGTGTAATAAGTAAAGGTAGCCTAATCTTTCCTTCCAAACAGCAAGTTCCGAATAAAGGATGCTTTATAGATGATTTTGTCGATTTTCCATCCATCCAATGTAACGCTGAACAATAAGGACATAATACATCCATCTTGCCAAGATAATGGCAACAAGAATCTTTGTGTGCCCAGGCGTCAATTGATATACTCGTAGGCTGATCTTCTAATTCATCATCAGTACATAGATCTTGTTGAAGAAATCGATTTATAGGAGTAGACCTACGAATATTTGTGTATAAATAAAATTCTGTAAAACAAAACGGTATGAATAAAAGTATGTATTTCAAGATTAGACACAGTAGTTTACCGATTCCTTTGTGGAGCTAAAGATGTGCTTGGCATAGAAAACGAACATGTAGAATGATGGGTAACCATTGTTCGTTTTTGTGCCGACTGAGAATCTTCAGTTATTGTTTCCCACTCCAAGTGAGTGCGATCGTGACGAATTGGTGTTAAAGAACGTTGTTTTAGTTGAACACATTCTTCTAATCCCTCTTGCTCTCGTTGCAACCATTGAAATTCAATTTTTTCACGCTCTCGCCGTGCCCGTTGGGCCAATGCAGCTTTTGATATTACATTATCATTTTATGCCTAAAATGAAAATATTTTATTATTGAAGCAAAATATGTGAATATTTTGTGCTTAAAATGAAACTATCTTCTTCTTTCTTCCCTTTCTCTTAATTTTGTTTTCTATTTTGTTTGTTTTATACCTTTAATAGTGTTATCTTTATTTCTTTCTTTCTTATTTATTCCCTTTCTATCTTCTTATTTCTTCACTTTCCCTTTCCCTTTCCCTTTCTTTGTTTTCTATTTTATATATTAAATAAGAATTAAAAACCTATCTTATTTAGGCTCTGTTTGTTTGTATTTTCAAATTAACTTTCAACAGGTGAACTCGCGCTTCACGTTTGGATAGGACACTCAAAATACAATTCCGCGTGTGAATTCAAATTCTAGTTTGAAAACCTATTTGGCAGCTTGTATCTTTACTTTCAACGTTTCTGCATTCTTTCTCTTTTGATCTGAAAAGCTTCCATGTCCTTCCATGTCTTCTCCATCGTCTCTGAAATATTCACGTGAACCTCATCTCTGTATCAAACATCAGTACTTCAGATTCATCACGGGTAGGCTTCTCTGTATCAAACATCACTACTTCAGATTCATCAGTACTTCAGATTCATCACGGGTGGGCTTCACAGAGAAGATTGATTTTATAAATAATGAATCCACCCAACCCGCTCTGTACTGGTATCATCTTTCACAAATCGACTGACTTACGATTTGTGCGTTGCGGAAGATTCTTATTACGGGCAACCAAACAACGACGAGTGCGAGGTGAAATAACTCACAAATTTATTTACATATTTTGTTATACGGAAATGATTTGAAAAATTCATCCCTAATTTTTTTTTTCTTTTAGGTCAAATTTATCAAATTTATTGTCGAATCCGACGAAGAAAGAGTGCCACATTAAGTCAGTATACACATTCCATCACCGGCGATAATTATTCAATTCCCACTAATTTGGTAAATATATCCTTCAACTCTGATGTGCAAATGATTTTAGACGAGTCGAAATCAGTTCTCAAATCTTTTCTGAGAAGTGTAGGCGACTATTTTTTTACTTTACGATATTTTCTATTTTCCTGAACTATTTCACCCTTTTGCCAAGAAGAATAGCAGTAAGCTGGTAAATCAATTTGAATCTGTTATGTATAAATAATTTTAGAGAAGTTAAAATCAATTCCCAAATTGTTTCTCAGAATTTGTAGACGCGTATTTTTCATTTCAGATCGGTTGGTGTTTTAAATTCTGAACTGTTTGAACCTTTGCACGAAAAGAACTTGTGAACAACTTGAGTCAGCAATACCTGGACACCCGGCCGGTCGTCCCCCGGGTCATCTGGCCGGTCGACCTACCCGTCCTCCATTTTCTTTTCCTTACCTCTTCTTTTACTGGTTTTTTGAATGGTTTTCCTTACATCTTCTTTTACTGGTTTTTTTCCTACCATTCAAAGATAATGTTACCTGATTTTTTTACCTATTTTTTTTATTAGTTGTGGTTATATTTCTGCTATTTAAATTCAAGTAATCTGTTACACTATTTTTTTCCTTGAAATAATATCATCTGTTTTTTTTTTTATCTGTGTTCTCTTTGAAACCATTTTGCTCTATTATGCTCTATTTGTCTTGTATATCTACCCCAAACTAGTTTAAATCTAATTTGTATGTTTATAGATGGATGAAAATAATTCCGATGACAACCAAGAAACAAAAATGTGGACGCCCAGAATTGAAACGAAATTAATAAATATGTTGAGAGATGATGTTAGAAAAAATCAAACAACTGGCCGTACTACTTCGTGGACAATTAGGCATTGGAATCATTATGCAAATCAGTTGCACAATATGTATGGATTTTGGTATACAGCAACGCAGGTGCGCCAAAAATATCAGCGATTGAAAGCTGATTATCAGACATTTAAGCGACTCCAGGCACAGACTGGCCTGGGATGGGATCCAATTGTAGGCACTGTTGTTGCACCTGATGAATTTTGGGATAAGATTTTTCATTAATCTGTACTGTTAAATAATTTTAATTTAAAGATTTCATGATACATACAGTGCTTAATTCTTTATTTGTATTTGTTGTAGGCCAACAGAAATGTGAAGAAGTTTAGGACAAAAGGATTTGAATATTTTCAAGAAATGGCAGAAATTGTTGAAAATTGTTGTGCCACAGGGGCCTTATCTCGTGCATCCACACAAGGAGCCTTTGACTCAGAAGAAGAAGATGACATGTTAAATAAATTTTAGAACCCTCATGTTGGTGGGAGTAATGCTGGTGGGAGTAATGCTGCTGAGGCCATTCCTATTGACTTATTCGGCGATGAGTACATGGATCCAGCAAAGGGCAAAAGTCACAAGAGGGGCCCTACAACCAGTCAGACTGACAGTAGTCGTTCCAAAAAGTCACGGTCAAGTGGATTTGATGATGTGTGCGTAGCTTTCACATCCTATGTACAAGCAAAAACAGGACATTTACGTGCACAAGAAAATGAGACAAAGGCTCTAAGTGCAGGTGGTGATGATTACTCCCTTGATGCATGTCAAGATGCATTACTAGAGCTTGGGGACATACCACCATTGCAGTACATTAGGGCACTGACACTGTTCAAGGATAAGGAATGGCGAAAGTTTTTTATGCGCACTCCTACCCATTTGCGCCTAGTCATGATCCTCGCTTTGCAGTGAAGTCAGAAGTTCTGTTTTGCTTGTGTTATCAAAATTCCTCGTCTGAATTGTTTGATGATTTCATTATTCCTTACTTGGTTTTTATTTTTTTTTTCATTCCATGATATCCTCTTTCCTTTCTTGTCTCCGTATGTTTTTTCTTTTTTGTTGAACTTTTAAGTAATTTCTGTTTTCTTATCTATTATGTTGTGTTATTACAATATGACCACGTATTAAATAAATTTTGTCCTTCTATGAATTTTATTGTACACTGAAAAATAACTACGGCCGACTATTTATATACTTCCTTTTTAATTCTATTTCACCATTAATGGTATGTGTTACAGCATGAATAACATATTTTATAATTATGCTTTTACTGTGATGTAGACAAAACCATATGTCATCCGACAGAGAAAATAATTCAATGGAGATCTCATCAGAGGAGGATGAGGTTATTGATGATTTTATGGATTTTTTGATGATTGCTTTCATGCATGACCAAATCAACGCGTCAAGTACTCGCCGACTGCAGCGAACGTGTCCATTCAAAGGTGATGATTACATCTTCGGCCTATTAAATGGCCATCCAGAAACAATGATGAACATTATGCGAATGGATGCACAAACATTCATTTTATTGAAAGACACTTTACTCCACAATGGCTTTATCGATATTGAGCATATGCATATAAATGTCGAGGAATCGCATGGAATTTTTTTATACACTTTTGCACAAAATGATCGCCATCGACTATTGGCAGATAGATTTCAGCACTCCGCGGAAACAATTTGTCGGCATATAAAAATTATTATGCGGGCATTGTGCAAGCTTGCATCAACGGTTATCAGACCACAAAACCAAGACGACATACCGGCAAAAATTTTAAATGATAGGAGGTTTTTTCCCTGGTTCAAGGTATGAACAATATGACTGTCCTGTAAGTTGTACATATTAATAACGTAAGTGAAATAAATATTATTTTCTTTTTAATTATAAAAGTAATATCCAAGTTTGTTTCGCTTTTAATGTCAAACAAATATCTGTCAATTAAGATTATGTCGGTGCTATTGATGGCACATTGGTCGATGCATGGGTCCTTGCTTCAAGACAAAATACATTCCGCGGTCGGAAATCAATGGTATCGCAAAACGTACTCACAGCTTGCGACTTCGATATGTTGTTCACATTTATTAATTCTGGATGGGAAGGTAGCGCTCACGACAACGCTATTTTGATTAACTCTATTACACGAGCTGATCTACAGTTCCCAGACCCACCCAATGGTGACTGTCCGCAAATAACATACGGTACACTTTTTTTTTTTTTTTTTTTGTTTGCACATATCAATTGACAGAACTGTATATTCATTATTTACATGTAGGTAAGTACTATTTAGTTGATGCTGGTTTCACAAACATGCCTGGATTTCTTGCTCCATTTCGGTCTCAACGATATCACTTGCAAGAGTTTCGTGGCCGTCATTATTTAGGACCAAAGGAATTGTTTAACCATCGACATTCATCGTTACGCAATGTCATAGAAAGAACATTTGGTGTTCTGAAGAAGCGCTTCCCAATATTGCGGTCCATGCCAAATTACAAGTCTACAAGACAATGGCCTCTCGTGATTGCATGTTATGTAGTGCACAATTGGATCCGTTTGCATGCAGCTATGGACCCATTCTTTATGGAAGCTGATAATGAAATGGCCGCAGAAGCAAAAGCAGAAGCAGACGGGCTTGTTGGAAACCAAGTTGACTATGTTGACATGTCACAACATGGGTTCACGTATCAATCGAACGTTCGGGATGTAATTGCTACTGCTATGTGGCAAAATCATGTTGGCCACGGATAGAAAAGGGATGTCAACAAGGCAACTCAATATCGTACTGAGTAATGGTTTTAAATGTGTAATTATTTTATTAATTTTAGTCATTATGCAATGTATAATATGCAATTTTATGTTCTTATTAACTTAAATGTCTTCGCATTGGATGGTGGTGGGTGGTGAGTGGTGGTGGGTGGGAGGTGGGTGGTGGTGACAGGTGGGTGGTGGGTGTGTAGTGGGTGGTGGTGGCAGGTGGGTGGGTGGTAGGTGGTAGGTGGTGGTGGGTGGTGGTAGGTGGGTGGTGGTGGGTGGATGGTGGGTGGTGGTGGTAGGTGGGTGGTGGTGACAGGTGGGTTGTGGGTGGGTGGTGGGTGGCAGGTGGTGGTTGGTGGTAGCAGGTGGGTGGATGGTGGGTGATGGTAGCAGGTGGGTGGTGGTGACAGGTGGGTGGTGGGTGGCAGATGGGTGGTGGTGGGTCCTGGGTGGTGGGTGAAGTAATGTAATAAAGGTTTCATAATGACTGAAATTAATAAAATAATTACAATTTATTATTTTCAATTTTGTGGAAAAATATTTGTACATGACATATTCGTGTTTTTGACTTTTTGTTAAATTCTAAACAATTTGAAAGTTTTGTTATTAATTCGGTTTATCAATTTAATTTTTTTTTTCTTTTTACACCTGATTTTTTTAATTTTTGTTAATATTAACTTTTTTTTTCCTTTTCATTAAAAAAAAAGAATGTTTATTATTTATTTGTAACTTGTTTTATTTCATTTTAGAACATTAATTTAATTTTTTGTATTAATTGATACAGACAAATTATTTTTTAATTGGTTAATTTTTATTCATTTCATTGAAATGAAGGATTTGTTAGACATTTATTAAGTTCTATTTATTAATTTTTGTACAAATAATTTTTCCAATGAAAAATCTTTTTGTACATATTGTCATAACATTGTAACTTGTTTTAAAATGCTTAAAAAAAAACACTATTTGTTATTCATGATGTGAATACAGAAGTTTAAAACAAATTAACAAAATAAAAGAAGCACAACAAAATAAGAAAACAAATAACCAAAAAAAAAAAATGAAAAAAAAAACATGTAGCCACTACATCTGTTTCACCATTTAAACTGATTTTTGAACAAGTTAAGCATCATTATCAGGTGGTGTTGAGGGTGGAGGGTAATAGTGATGGTACAACTGAGTGACTCGATGGTCAATCTGATCAATGCGGTTCCTTGTCACTTCATCATGTCTCCTTGAGTCTATACGAAACTCACTAAATTGTTGAATTAGTGAGTTCTGAACGGCGGCAAATTCATCAAACCGAGTACCCAATGTATTGAGCTGATTAGCCATTTGTTGTTCCCATTGTAGGCGCTGATTGTACCGTTCTTGTTCCACGGCTAAATAATCAGTCCAATAATGGGGTTGTTCATTTGGTGGCATGGCATTGTCATCGGGTTCTTCCTCATCGAGTAGTGGTTCATTTTCAATATTAATAGAGCCCATCAACATGTCAGCACCACCACCTCGGGTCAGTATGTACTCAGAAATTGGTAAAGTGATTCTGACATATTCTTTCCCTTCAAGGTTGACATCATGCGCTTTGAAAATTATGGTTAACAAAGCTCCAAAAGATAGTGACTGGCCAGACAGAGTATCGAGTTTTGCAAGCATCATTTCTTTGAGTAATATGAAGCATAAATCTAATTTTTGTCCAGTTTCAAAACAATATAACAAATAAACATTAAAACATAAAACAGTATCATAATGGCCTTTTTTTGGAGTGACATTTTCAACTATCCATCGATGAAGAGTACGAAGGTGGGGTTTTAAATGTCTGGCTAGTAAATTAGTGCCGCTGAATCGGTTGTCACAAATTGTGGTATAAATCGAGTGACATCACCAAACATTTGTTCTAAGGCAGACTTATTTTGAAAATAGCATTGTAAATCTCCTGTTTCAACTCCAATAATTTGTGCGAAAGCACGGAGACTAAGTGTGATTATTTTCCCTTTCACATAGGAGGTCAGACTGAACGGTTCATTTTGTTGGTCACCAGCTGTCAAGTGAACATAAAATAATCGTACAAGACGGGGATATACCTTATTTGGTAAATTAGTTAAAGGTAACCATCCCATTGTATCTAATTTACCAACTAAGAGCGGATCATATTGAGAAGGTAGTCTTACATTTCTCCCCGTAACAATTGGTCGAAGAATAAAATATGAATAGGCTTGTTCATGATGATACGTTAAAAAATCATTATTTGGATTGTCATGATGTTGTTGCTGTGGTTGATGTTGTACAAGGTTTGAGCAATTCAAGCACCACTCTCAAGTGTTCATCGTGCTCCTCCTCAGAAGGCGAATAGATAAGAATGTCGTTCACGAAAACGACCACAAATCGATCTAAGAATTCCCGGAAGATCCGGTTCATCAAGTCCATAAAGACTGCCGGTGCATTGGTAAGCCCGAATGGCATCACCAGAAACTCATAATGGCCATACCGCGTACGGAATGCCGTCTTCGGAATATCCTCCTCTCTGACCCTCAACTGGTGGTAACCCGATCTCAAGTCTATCTTAGTGAAACAACGGGAACCCTTCAATTGGTCAAATAGATCATCAATACGGGGCATAGGGTATTTATTCTTAACCGTAGCCCGATTCAACTTTCGGTAGTCGATACACAATCTCAAGGCACCATCTTTGTTCTTAGCAAAGAGGGCCGGTACTCCCCACGGCGAAATACTAGGGCGAACAAAACCCTTATCTAGCAATTCCTGGAGCTGAACCTTCAACTCACTCAACTTGGTTGGGGCAAAACGATAAGGTGCCATAGAAATCGGCGCCGTGCCGGGCACTAGATCAATAGAGAACTCTATCTCTCGGTGAGGTGGCAAACTAACGAGATCCTCGAGAAAAACATCCGAATACTCACAAACCACCCTCGGTAAACAATCTGGGTCTCATCACACTCACCGCTCATGAAGCTAGCAAGTAGACCACTAAGCTCACTCCGCCCTCGCGGATCATACATCGGTGGCAACACACTACCAACCCGATCCCCCAAGAAATGGAAACACTCCCCGCTCAAGGTACAAACTGTAACCCTCTGACGGTAGCAATCGATAACAGCCCGGTATGACGATAGCTAGTCCATACCCAAAATAATATCAAAACCATTCATGGGCATAACAACAAAGGGAAAAGGAAGCCTACGGTCGGTGACCTCTATATCACAACCTCTACATCCGTGTTTCAAAATCAATTCACCCCCAACAGGTGATACTACACAAATAAGAGATGCTAATAATGCCAACTCCAACTCCAACACAGATGCAAATGCAGCAGATACAAAAGAATGGGATGCACCTGTATTAATCAACACACTAGCAACCAAATTGCAAAACAGAAAGGTACCTCTCACAACTGATGGAGCCGGTACTAGGTCTTGCGCGGTAACAGCATACACGCGCCCTGTAGGCCCCTGATCCACCTGCTCACCTCTAGGAGCAAACGACTACTGCACTGACTGGGATGACGAAGCTCCCGGATTGGCCCTCGAGGCCTGCACAGACTGAACTGGCTGATAACTCTGCGTCTGCCTAGAACCAGACGCTCCCGAAGTGGCACTCAACTGTGGGCAAAACCTCTTCAGGTGCCCAGGCTGACCACACTGATAGCAAGACAAAGGCTGGCCCCTGCCCTGACTCTGGCCCTGAGGTCTAGAAGAAGAAGAAACAGCTCGCTGACCCCCTCCTTTCTGTGGGCAAACTGAAGACTTGTGACCCAGCTGGCCACATGTAAAACAAGTCAAACCTCCCTGATTACCTCTCCCGGAGCCTGCACTCGGTACTGGAAAGGTCGACCTAGCCAAACCACCCTGAGACTGCTGAGGGTTAAAACCCCTCTGTCTCCTGCCATCACTCTGGCCATCTTGGCTCCTCTTGGAGCCTTTATGCTTCTCATCATCCTCTTCCTACATCATAAGCTCCACATGAGCTGCAGCATCCACCAAGCGTCTATACTCCCGGATAAACGACCCTCTAACCCTCAACTTGAGTCCGCGCCTCAACTTCCGCTCAAACTCGAAGCAACGGCGTTCCTCGGACGCCACAAGTTCAGGTGCAAACCTGGACAGACTGGTAAAAGTAACCTCAAACTCGGCCACTGACAAACCCTGCTATTTAAGCTGGCAAAACTGTTCCCTCAGCTTCTCCCTAGCAGCTGAAGACAAGAACTTTTCCTGGAAAGCATTTACAAAAGCCTCCCATGCCCCACCAACACTGCCCTTCTCGTACTTCCACTATTGACCCACATCTCCCTTCAGTTGGAAGGATGCCAAGGTCACCTTTAAAGCCCCGTCCTCGATGCCAAGCATCTCGAACGTCTTCTCCATCTGTTCCAACCACTCGTCAGCCTTAAGCGGCTCTTTCGGATCCCCAACAAACTCGTCCGGGTTAGACCGGAAGAATTCTCTCTTCAAGAAAGAAGGCCCTGCCTCAGTAACCTGATTTTCAGCTTTGAGAATACCCAAAACTCCTGCTATCTCTCGGGCCAAGGCACTCATAGCCTGCTGACCCGCTGGCTCGGCCACATTGGCCTGACCAACTCCCTCCTGCATTGCCGGAACGTCATCCGGTAAAGGCACTTCCTGCCTCCTAGGCCTACCACGCCTACCATCTCGTCCTCGTTCCGACATCCTAATAAAGGTAACGAAGACGTTAGCACATTCAAAAATGTGCCGAAACTAAACACTCGCGTCCTAATGCATGGACAACTGTAATTCACTCCACGTAAGCACATAAACACATAAGCATTTACGAATTTCATTCCCGGATAATGACAGTCCCGAGGCGTTACCAGAGTTCCAGTTAGAAACAGCATTGATCAAGTGCTTTTCTAACAAGACTCACAGAAACCCAAGGATCCAATCAATATCCTAGCAATCAAATCCCATACCCAAGTAGTCACATAAGCATGTTATCACATAAGCATATAACATATGACACTACATCTAAGTCTCTATCAAGCGAGACAAACCCATTGTGATACTAATCACTTCCCACGTACCCAAAGTATTCGAACCCGGTACGCTCTGATACCAAGTTGTAACGCCCTCAAAATAATACATAAAACCCATCACTTTAAACATGCATTAATATAAAAGAAACCAACCATTTCTATTCATCGGAGTAGTTCTTACAACAGTATTACATGTTAACAACAAAAGCAAATGCCCTATGGGCTTATAGCTTTCCAAGTTAACACTTGGTCACACAAAAGAAGAGTACTAACTCTATACAAAATAAGCCCTTGGCTTGATGTACATGTAATACAAACAAAACAAACAAAAAAAGAGTCTTCAACTCTCATCATCATCCAAGCTATGTCCTTGGAGGTGGCATGCTACCTGTACCTGAAAATAATGTCCCATATAGGGTGAGCCAATGCCCAGTAGAGATATGCTAAACACAGTATGAGCAGTAACTAAGACATTAGCAATTGATAAATGTCTAATCCCCATAAATCAATTCATAACTCATTTCCATTACATGACCACTATGTCCATGTTTCATTTCAGTTTCCAATTCTATTCAATTTCACAATTTACATCAACGGCTCAGAACCTGGCCAACCACTTATGTGAGACAGTGACTCATATTAAACGTTTCTCATTTTACAATAGATAAACATACTAGTTGTATCAACATCTCAACAGATAAGCATGCAAGCTATATCCACATGTCAACAGATAAGCATATTAGCTATATCAACACTTCCCATGATAAGCATAAGAGCTATATCAACACATCAGCTGACAAGCATACACTACAAGAAAATACACTTTTGGCGACTAAATTTTTAGTCGCCAAAAGTCCTTTTTTAGTCGCCAAATGTCGATTTTTCACTTTTCCCGACTAAAAATTTTAGTCGCCGGTGTTGTCGCCAATAGGTGGTCGCGAATAGCTTTGGCGACTAAAAAATTGTTAGTCGCCAATAGACAGGTGTTCAGCGACTAAAAAATTTGTCGCCAATAGTCAATTTCATTTTTGGAAATTATACCTTTGGCGACTAAACTGTTAGTCGCCAAAAGTTTTTTTTTATTATTATGTATACATTTCCCGACTAAACCTGTTCGTCGCCAATAGCATTTTTTATTATTTAATTTTTGGGAGTTATACCTTTGGCGACTAATAACTTCAGTCGCTGAAAGCATTTTCAGAAAAAATTTTTTTTTTGCCTCCGCTACTACCAAGTTTCGAACCTATGACCACCTACTTCCCAACATTCACCACTTTTACCAACACTCTCTGCCCACTACGCCACTATAACCTCACGCGAATATTAATGCAACATATATTATTTATATACTATATTCGCTGGTATTAATACAAAACTATATATATATAAATAATTATTTTTATTTAATATATGTTATGTAAAAAACAAATTATTTACTAAAAAAAATGGATAGCATTTTTGGCGACTAAATTTGAATTTTAGTCGCCAATTATACATTTTTTGGCTACTAATTTCTTTTCTGTCGCTAAAAGAATGAAATCCGGCCTAAGGATACCACATTTGGCGACTAAACTGAATTTTAGTCGCCAAAACTTCTCCTTTGGGCGACTAAAGTACATTTTAGTCGGCAATTCTTCACCTTTAGCTACTAATTTTGTTTTTGTAGCCCAAAACCTTCATCTTTCAGCGACTAAATTGGTTTTTGTCGGCAAAACAGCTATAATCGGCGACTAAACCTGTTTTTAGTCGCCAAAGGCATCACTTTTGGCTACTAAATCATATTTAGTCGCCAAAAACAGTGACTTTTGGCTACTAAACAACCTTTAGTCGGTAAAAGCCCTACATTCGGCGACTAAAGTTCCTTTTAGTCGCTAAAACCCACACCTTTGGCGACTAAACTCTTTTAGTCGGCAATTCTGATCAGTTTTGGCGACTAATTCTATTTTAGTCGCCAAAAGCCCTACTTTCAGCGACGAAAAATTTAATTTTAGTCGCCAAAAGTGCTTTTTTTTGTAGTGATATGAGCTGTATCAGTGGAGTCCATCCCCTATCTCCTCCCAAACAACATCCGGTTTAGAGGTCCATCCCCTATCTTCCCCTAAACCGTGGAGTACATCCCCTATCTCCTCCCACGTACACAGCGTATATACACATAGGTCATAGACACAATCAAACAATACATAACGTTAATGTATTCTATCAACCGTCATACTCTATGACACATCCAATTGATTAGTTTTAGTTCGCCTAATCATCATGCATTGTCTACAACAATCATAGCTACCCTCCACTGGTAGCCCAAAGCAATTATTTCTAAACAGATAATAAAAGCTCCAACGGATAAAACATCAATGTTTTCAAAAGTGAGCGATTAATAAATCCAATTCCACCATTTCACAATATAATGGGCCAATTTCATTAATTCTAACTCAATTCACATAATCACATTATTCCCAGATTAATCGTACCAATTAATTTATATCACAAATTAGGGTTTTCCACCCCATTTCCCAATATTGACCCAATGGCCTATATATCAACAACCAACATCAATATCCTTATTTTAAAACCCAAAATACATATTATGAGCCCAAAATCACAAAACCCTCTTAGTACATTTGAAACCCTAAGTCCCAAAATCAACCATTTAAACAACAAGCTCAAAATCTAGGTTAAAACCCATAAATGTGAGTAGGAATCCCTACCTCAAAAGTTGACACCCAACGAAGAAGATGAAGAAAACGGAAATACTCCAAATCCCGAGATTCTTGGATCAAAAGGTAGCCCTCGACGATCAACAACTTTTTTGTAAAGGCCAAAGGTGAGGAAACAACTCTAACTAGATCAATACCTGGAGAGAAGGCAAGGTTCTAGAGAGAGAGGCTCAACAATGGAGTTTTGGAAAAGTAAGAGAGAGAAAAGGATGTGAAAAAGTGATCTAAAAACCCGGATCTCGGCTTTATATAAAAGTCGCCCCGCTCGAGCGTGGAAACCCCCGCTCGAGCGTCACTCACAGACTCATGCTCGAGCGTCCAAACCGCCGCTCGAGCGTCGGATACGCACTTCCAGTACTTTTGCAGAACCAGGTCCCTGCTCGAGCGTCCAACTCGCCGCTCGAGCGTCACTCACAAACTCCCGCTCGAGCGTCCAAAATCCCGCTCGAGCGGCCAACACTACAGTGGAAATACTGGGAGGGTGATATTCCCGCTCGAGCGCCAAAACCCTCGCTCGAGCGGACAAGCAACAAAAGGGTCCCCGCTCGAGCGTCAAAAGCCCCGCTCGAGCAGACAGGCCAAAATCTGGGCAACTACTTTTGGTTCTAAGCTCAACCAACCTGTTTCAAACCTGCCCACCACAACCCAAGACTCAAATACAAAGAGTAAAAGATGTAAACAAAATACACAACTACCAACTCCACGGAACCTAAGTCCAGATACAGCAATTAAAGAAAAAGGGAAACCGGGATCGCTATAAAAGGAATTTAATTAATGTTCTTGATGGAGCTGAGATGGTGAAGATGGTGTGGTTAAAGGAATGCGAAATCAGATTTTATAGGAAGGCTGAGGTTTAGAAGGTTCAGCTTGTTTTTTAATTTTTTTTTTCTTTTTATTTTTTATCTATTATTTTTTTATAATATTAATAATGTTTTAATAATAGTACATCTGAACACTGATATACACAGCTATGATGTACATCGTGTCCCTTTTCCTTTGGCTCAGTATATAGGCAGTAGATTGATGAAATTACTAAATTACCCTTTATATTTTGTTCACTTCCCATTTAAATGGAAAGGGACAAAATAGTAATTTTACAGGTCAATTCATCCCAATTATATGAGCGTGCTGCCTATGGAAGTACAATAATGGTCCTTCAATAATGCATGGTCTGGTTTTTACTCCTTTATTAGTAAATTAATAACGTGTAATAAATGAGAAAAAAAATTGATAATATTTTGTAAGGTTTACGGTATGATTTGTATTTTAATATATTAAACTTAGTGTATTTATGTTAATTTTTATTAATATGTATTCTCAAAAGTTGTTGACTTTAACAAAATTTTTAAAAAAAAATAAAAAACGTATTGTATAAGATGTTTGTATAGGCGTAAAAAATAAATTGATAGAAAAATTAATTGACACAAAATAATTGACATAGATTTATTTTAAAATGAAAAAATAATTTGAAAAAAAATTTATTCAACAAAAATTACTGAAAAAAAATTAATTGAAAAAAAATCAATTTTTAATTTCAGTATTTTAAAAATAGTTTGGTTATTACTGTTGATAAAAAATACGGATATCGATATATGAGTTGTGTGTTTGATTATAAATTATTGATTGAATTAAGTTTTGAAAACTATTTTGAAAACACATTACCAAACAAATTTTCTTATTTCACATTTCACATCAAACTTCAAAACATAATTCAAAATACATCTCCAAAACACATTTTAACACTCTATTTAAAAACCATAACCAAACAAATTTTCTACACTCAAATCATAATTTCATAACACACAAACTTAAAATACAACTCATACTCTCAAATCACATTTACAAAACTCTACCAAACGCTACCTTAGTTTCTCCTTTCTTTATTCATTCGTTTCTTTTTTCCTATTCTCTTTATATAAGTAGCAACTTATGGATGATACATTATAAATACACATGTATCCATGCAAAATAAAAATAAATAAATTTGAAAAACACATACAAAAACATATTACAATCATTCTATAAAAACAACATAAAACAATAAATTCATTTTATACACTCATATATTTTAACTATTCAAAATTTTGATTAGTTTTGCATCATATTTTTAAAAAAGAATATATACTACTTGACATGCATTTGTCATTTTCTTGCCGGAAGGAGCCATCTTTTCTTTTCCTTTAGACATTGGGTTGACATTTTCTTTATCTTTTGCCTAACAAATATAAATAAAATATTCAAAAGATTAAAAAAATCTCATATAATCTTATATAAATAAAATACATACAATGTTTGAATTAATTTTGTACTTACCGCACAAACACGGATAACATTAAAGTCGTGCTCATCACGGATGACCACACCAACATTTCTAGATGGAGTTGTTGGAGAAGGCCTACAGAAATAGATTGTGAACAAATTAAAATCTATATAATAAAGTGGTAATAGTAAGAGTAAAAAATTCAAGGTTGTCTTGGGTAAAAAATTCTTTTTCTTTTTACCAATTTGGTGTTAAAGAAAGTTGTCTTGGATTAATATATTCCTTCGATCTTTCTCTTTCTCGTTCTCGTCGCAGGCGTTGTCCCAATTGGTATGCAGAACATGGCTTTTGATTTTTTTCACATTCTCGCCGTGCACGTTGGGCCAATGCAGCTTTTGATAACACATTATCATTATGTGCCTAAAATGATAATATTATATAAGAAGGTGCATAAAATGTGAAGATTAACTAACTTGCTTCCTTTTCATCATGTATTTTTTCTTCCTTTTAACTAACTTTTCCTCTTCACTCGGTTAAGTTGTTAGTCATATAAGAACCAATGCATGTATTTATGAAATTTAAAAAGGAAGGGAAAAATAATTTGAAAACATATTAAACACACAAAACTGCAAACTCACTATGCACGCACTTATTGGTTTTAAGACACTACCCATCTCTTTACAAAATGTACGTTGAAAAGGTAAATATTAGATCATCGGGTACGTAAAATGTGAATATTAGCGTGTAATGTTTTGTACTTTCATTTTCACTCTTCTTGTTGTTTCTGTTATATTAAAATGCATTTTTGTCTTTTTCTTCTTTCCTTAAGAACTTATAAGAAAAATAAAAATTAAAAAAATTTATATTATGCAGTTTCGTTTTCATTACATATTTGTTCTTTCTTCTTATTTTCCTTTTTCGTTTTCTTCTACTATATTTTTATTATGCTATGTTGTAGATGCAACATGTGTTCATACAAATAGACAAACATATTAAAAATTCAAATTAATGTTCATACAAATGCATTAGCATATTGTACAAATGCTTACTTTAACATGCTTTAGAAAAACATTTCACATCCAATAAAAAGAATTGAATAAATTTTTGAAAAAGAAACTTTTGAAAAATGTACATAAAAAAGAGTATATGACACTATGCAATTCGTAAAAAAATCTATATAATATTCGAAAAAGAAACTTTTAAAAATTGTTGAGAAACCATACCATGGGATGTGCATTTTCCTTTCCTTTGCCATAAGGAATAGCTTTTTTTTGTTTCCTTTGATATTGCTTTGTCTTTTTCCTTTACCTTTGCCTATAAAAAATAAGTAGAATATATTTATAAATTATTTTAAAATGATAAGAAAATACATGTCCGATGTTCAAGTGACTTTTAGGCTTACCTCATGAATGCGAATAGTATTAAGGTCACACTCATCGCGAATAACAACATTAACATTTCTTCTTTGAAGAAATTGATCCTATACATATAAAAACTTTAGAGTGATAAATAAAACTTTATATATATAAATAAGAAAATTAGTAAAGGGAGGTGATATTACGGTTCGGTGTAAGTTCCCATCCACCTATAAAGTATGAGGAAAAAAAAATTAGAATAGTGATATTATCCATAACTGTTGTACTTAAATTTATAAGAGATGTACTTAAATTTATATGAAGAGAAAAAAGAAAAAAAAAAACTTACTTGACCAAAAATAGTGATATTGTCCATAACTGTTGTACTTCAACCTACAAATATTTGGTTATATAATTTTAGACACAAAGAAACAAAAAATTAGCAATAATAAAAGTTAACATGGATTTCATTGGCAATGAAATTTTATTTCCAAATCTATTGCTACCAAATAGAATAATAAAATTAAAAATTTTATTTAAATAAATAACTGCCATGAATAGAAAATACTTGACGGGTTACAATCAAGAGGAGAAGAAATAAATAAAAATATAAACTTCTAAGAAAAAGAAAAAGGCCAACCCAATATTTAGAATAGATGTATTTTAACAATCACATTAAAATGATAAAATTAAAATCGGAGTACATACATTTTCCAAATTTGAACTCTTCTCTTTTCTAACTGACTTCAATTTTATAGAGATGAAATTAAAACCAAAATCAAAACCCATTATAATCATAATTACAAATTTATGCCAAAAATAATAATTCAACAGATACCAGAGGCACGTGCCTTCTCTGTTTAGAATGGTACAATTTTTTTTTTTAAATTTTTTATAACAAAATGTTAAATATATTTGTTTGGGTTAAGTTAAATACTTGGTGAATTTGATTCAAAGCAAAACGGATTATGTTAAATACTTGCGTTAAGTTAAATACTTGTAAGTTTAATACATTTTTTTTTTTCAAGAAGACAACTAAAATAATACACACACATATAAATTGACCAGAATTTTTGAAATACAACATAGAATATTATATTTCCTTACAAAGGTGCAAAAATATATATATATATATATATATAAACTCTTGCCATATTATACATAAATGTTAAAATGCCAAGTCTTCCAAATTTTTATTTAATTAGGAACTCTAGATATTTACAAAAAAAATTAAATGAAAAATATTTATCATCTGTACATTAGAATCACACAGCAAATAAATATTATATTTGAATGGTACAACTAAATAAATATATGACATAGCAAATAAAATGTTAAATAAATTTTTTTGAGTGTCAGTTTAATTCTGTTGTTGCAGGAAGATCAAATGTTAAACAGTCCCTTCAAATCTTTATTTTTTTTTTATGATAAAATGTTAAATATATTTTTGTGGGTCAAGTTAAATACTTGGTGAATTTGATTCAAAGCAAAACGGATTGTGTTAAATACTTGGGTTAAGTTAAATACTTGAAATACAACATAAAATACTATACTCCTTTAAAAATGTGCCAAAAAAAAAAAAAAACAAACATAAACTCTCTTATTATATTACACATAAATGTTAAAATGCCAAGTCTCTGAAATTTTTCTTTCAATTAGGAACTCTGGATATTCAAAAAAAATTATATGAAAAATATTTATCATCTGTACAACACAGAGCACTAACCACAAACCAAATCCCAAATGACCTCTCTCTCTCTCCACATTATTTGGGAAACCCATAATCAAACTCACATTTTCTAAGTCAACCTAGCATTTAGAATAGATGTTATTTAACAATCACATGAAAATGATAAATTAAAACTGGAGCACAATAATTATCCGAATTTAAACTTTTCTCTTTCTTAACTGACTTTAATTTTATAGAGATGAAATTAAAACCAAAATCAAAACCCATTATAATCATAAATATTTTGAAGTTCACCATTTATGACTTGGAAAGTCCAAACATAAATTTATGCCAAAAAAAAAAAAATAAATACACCAGATAACAAAGTCATTTTATAAGCAATAATGAATAATTATTTTATGAAGCAACTAAAGTAATACATACATATACATTGACCAGAATTTTTGAAATACAATATAGAATATTATACTCTCTTAAAAAAAAAAAAAAAAAAAAACTCTCTTGTCATATTACACATAAATGTTAAAATGCCAAGTCGTTCAAATTTTTCTTTTAATTAGGAACTCTAAATATTCAAAAAAAAATTAAATGACAAAAAACAGTCACTTTCTTTTTAGAATCACACAACAAATATACTATGTGGTAGCCGAATAATTGGCGAAGATAGAGGAGGTATATATCAGAAGATTGACGCTAGCCGGCAGATATCCCGCGAGGATAAGGGGCCGAATAGGATAAATAGGCCGAATAGGGGAGGATCCCTGGAGCCGAATATTGGAAAAGATAATGATTGAAAAAGTAGGCCCTGGCCCCGAGGATCAGAAGAAACGAGTATAAATATAATGGCAATTGACTAGGAGAGGTATGTAAGAATCACTTCTAAAAACTTAGTAAACAAGCTTTCTTGAGTACAGGAACTAACTTGTCCGTCGGAGTGCTAATTCCGGCACCCCCGTCCGGAGTATTTGTATCTTTGCAGGTGACTAGCTGAGGCTCATTGGCGTCTTCCAGGATTTAAGGAGTATTTCCAACCCATTTCCCCACAATTGGCGCCGTCTGTGGGAATACTCAAATACATCCATGGAAGGCGTGACCGAAGATCCTCCGATAGCCACCGATGAGATCACACAGCAAGACGACCTCACCCCAGCTAATATGCTCGGAAAAGAAACTATCGCGGCACGACGCGCTTGAACTTTGATTCGCCAACAACTTCAGCACAAGAAACAATGCAGGCTATCATGGAACAAGCAAAGCAGAACGAACAAAGGCTCGAGAACATGATCGCTGAGAACGAACGACTCCGTCAAGAGTTGGCCCTGGAGGTAGCAAAATCTAGAGAGGCCATGGGCCAGGAACCAGAGCGACCTCGGAGGGCAGACGGGCAAAGACCTCGGGCTCGACCAAAGGATACCGATAGCAACTCCAACTCATTATCCACGGAGCTCGACGCAAGGGGACGATCCGAAACCTCCAGCTCCTCCGACAAGGACCTGCGAACAAGGATCAAGCGCAGGAGAAGCAGCTCAAACGAGGAAGACCAGCACGATCCTTTCGTGCGAGGGATCGCAAGGGCGTCCCTGCCCAAGAAATTCAAAGCTCCGTCATTCACTCTTTACGACGGAAAATCAGACCCCACTGATCATATCCGTCATTACAAACAGGCCATGACGCTTCACGCAGACAATGAAGCCCTCATGTGCCGAATATTCCCTAGCAGCCTAGGTCCACTAGCCGTCAGGTGGTATTACAAGTTGGAGCTAGCTTCGATTAAAAGCTTCCGCCAACTACAGAAATCCTTCAGGGCCAGGTTCATCACCAACGAGGTACAACCGAAACAGGCCGACTCCCTCTGGGCAATGCAGATCCAGTCGGGAGAGACGCTCAGAGCGTACTCGGCACGATATTGGGAGTGCTTCAACCTTGTTGACGACGCTTGCAACGACTCTATGGCCATCACCGCCTTCAAAATGGGCTTACATCCTGACAGTGCTCTGCGCAGTTCCCTAACCAGAAGGCCCCCCAAAACAGTCTGGGCGCTGATGAAGAAAGTTGAAGAATATTGCAAAGTCGAAGATGATGCCTTGAGGATAAAAGCCGGACAAATCTCCAGCAAAACGGCCCTCCCCGAAATTGCTCGACCAATAAGCTCCGTGCCGCCACCAAGCCCTGAGCCCCGGCAACGAACCAAGCGAGACAAAAGGCGGGAATCCCGCCGATCAAACGATCAGTGCTCCCACCGAACGAACGAACAACTACAAGTCGACAGCAGACGCCCAAGGCGAACCGACAAGAAGTATACGGAGTTGACAGAGCCGATCGCGGCCATAATGACCAAAGTCCAGCACCTTCCATTTTTCAAGTGGCCGTCAAAGATGGTGGGACCTCCCGACACACGGAGGAGGGACAGACGATGCGAATACCACAAAGATCACAGCCACGAAACCGAGAGCTGTTATGCGCTAAAGGATCATCTGGAGGAACTGGTGCAAGATGGTCGACTGCAGCAATACGTGAGCAAGGGAAGGCCAACCAAAGCATTAGCCTTGAGACAGGATTCACCGTCGCTTGGTGTGATCCACATAATCTACGGTCTGCCGGCACCCCCGACCGTGCATACGATTCAATCGCACCCAGCTCCCCAAACACGTAACATGTCAACCGGCAGGCCCAGAGAAGCCCCCACAATTAAGTTCAATGACGCCGACCTCGTCGGAGCAGTGGCCAGCCACGTCGATCCTTTGGTCGTCAAATTACGCATACGTCGGTTCAGCGTTGAACGCATTCTCATAGACCCAGGAAGCACTTCGGAAATATTGTATTACAAAACTTTTGTTGAACTCGGCCTCAACGAGTCGGACCTATCACCGTCGTCTCAGCCACTGTTCGGCTTCAACACAAATCCAGAATACCCGTTGGGGAGGGTTGTGTTACCTATTCGAGCGGGCTCAAAAACGGTTGACGTGGAATTCTTGGTTGTGAAGCTTCCATCGTCGTATAATGTCATCATGGGGCGCCCCTGGTTGCATGTCATGAAGGCTGTCCCAAGCACCTACCATCAGCTTATGCGCTTCCCGACAGACCGTGGCATTGAAGAGATCCGTGGCTCACCGCAATCCGCGCGAACGTAAACTTTATGAAGATCCATTTATGGACCCGACTTGTGGGATCTGATGCTTGTACTGGTACCACGTTTTAATCAAAATCGATTTTCTTTGGCAAACTCTCCCTCAAGCCTCTTGGGCCGAATAAGCCTCCGGATTCGGAGCGCCCTTCGTGGATGTCACGATTGGCCAGAATAAGTCTCCGGATTCGGAGCGCCCTTTGGTGCACGACACCTTAGGGCCGAATAAGTCTCCGGATTCGGAGCGCCTTTGGTGCACGACACCTTAGGGCCGAATAAGCCTCCGGATTCGGAGCGCCCTTTGGTGCACGACACCTTAGGGCCGAATAAGCCTCCGGATTCGGAGCGCCCTTTGGTGCACGACATCTTAGGGCCGAATAAGCCTCCGGATTCGGAGCGCCCTTCGTGGATGTCACGATTGGCCAGAATAAGCCTCCGGATTCGGAGCGCCCTTTGGTGCACGACACCTTAGGGCCGAATAAGCCTCCGGATTCGGAGCGCCCTTCGTGGATGTCACGATTGGCCAGAATAAGCCTCCGGATTCGGAGCGCCCTTTGGTGCACGACACCTTAGGGCCGAATAAGCCTCTGGATTCGGAGCGCCCTTCGTGGATGTCACGATTGGCCAGAATAAGTCTCCGGATTCGGAGCGCCCTTTGGTGCACGACACCTTAGCGCCGAATAAGTCTCCGGATTCGGAGCGCCCTTTGGTGCACGACACCTTAGGGCCGAATAAGTCTCCGGATTCGGAGCGCCCTTTGGTGCACGACATCTTAGGGCTGAATAAGCCTCCGGATTCGGAGCGCCCTTCGTGGATGTCACGATTGGCCAGAATACGTCTCCGGATTCGGAGCGCCCTTTGGACACCTTAGGGCCAAATAAGCCTTCGGATCCGGAGCCTGCTTTAATCAAGTAATTAAGCCGAAATTACTAATATGGTTCGCCAGACAAGGTGTGCCTTAGCCGGCCCACGAGTACGACCCATTCCGATTAAACTCGCATCCCGCCTAAGGCAAGGGCCGATCCCTGAATACAGGAAAAATATTTAAGCTACACAAAAGCTCTGATAGCAAACTTTCCGATAGCGAACTAATAGCAAACCATTAAACCATACGAAATGACGTGCTTAACCATTAAAAGTTGGGATCAGGAACATTCATCCGGCACGGCTAAACAAAAGATTTTCAGAGTAAGACTCAACTATATGAAATAACACTTTATTTATCTGGCATGGCTAAACAAAAGATTTTCAGAGTAAGACTCAACTATATGAAATAACACTTTTTATTTGATTAAAAAGTTGTTACATAGACGCAATCCGCGTTCGAACATTACAATATCTATCTCTTCTAAGACAAATCAACCGATCGATCCAACTCTTGTCAGTTGAACAACCATCGCGACTCAAAACGCATCGATCTAACCGCGCCCGAATCGGCATATCGCCGGGCCTCTGACACCATCAACAATGTCAAGGCCAAGATCCAAGACAAGGGAGGTTAGGGGCAGCGGTCCTTGTGTCTCCTTTCGGGGCGATCCGCTTCAACGACTTGGAGGCTGACGCGTTTCCAATTTCTCTTTTCAGCGGTCCACTTCCCACACCGGAGAATCCTCCACCGCAAACCATCTGAGCGCCAAGTTCGGCCGGAATTTGAGCTCCTACAACTATCATCACCATTTGATGGTGAGAACTCTTGAGCTTCCCACGCAATAGATGCTCGTGAGCCAAACATGTTTGATTGCATAAGGCGCCTGCCGCTTTTATTCTCAGCAATGGCCGCGATCTCGAAGCCCAAATCCCGAAGTGATTTTATCAACACTAAACCCCACGAGACAGGCGTCGGTCAACATTCTCCATGACCTAGTTAACCCAACGGTTGGCTAAAACGCGCACAGGCTGCGCAAGGGCAAAAATTATCTAGCCCAATCGGCTAGACATCCGGTATTCGAGCTAAGTCTAAAAATGCAAAAATGCCGCAACCCCTCCGGTCCCTGGCTCACGGCTTCTTCAAATTTCAACAACACACGCCGCAATGGCTTATTCAAAAGTAAACGGCCATTACATGTAGGCCGATCACGCCAACGAATCGGCACATCGATTTAACATGCTGATACGTCTATCCAAACATCTATGCAATAAAATTAAACACGGACACGCCGAATGCGGGAGACAATTTGATATTTTCAATAAAGTGTCTTTTATTCAAAAAAAAAAAAAAACCAAGAAATTACATAACTGCGAACGCGACCAGCGTTCGAATCTTATAATAATTAAAGTCATACGGCGTCGCCCTCATCCTCACTCTTCTCAACCTCGAAAGCAGAAAACGGAAAGTCCTTACTATGGTAGAGAGGTGACGCCGAATCGATTCCCGACAAGCGAAGAGATTCGACGACTTGAGATGCCTTGATCCAACCATGCCTAAACCCACGATTTTCACATCGGCAAACTTCTTCGGCAAGCTTCTCCTTGGTCTTTTTGATTCCAACCAAGCGCCCTTCGTGAAAACCTCTTTCATAAGACCTCCCCTTTGCGGATTCCAATGCGAACATGCTCGCCGTTTCACGATCGGCAAGGGCAGCGCTTATAAGCCGACTGGTAACCCTCTCTTCCACGATCGGATTCACCGGCCCTGCTGGTTGTACCTGATCCGCTTTGATCTTTCTTAACTCACGTTTGGCCGCCTCCAGGCGAGCCTCCAAACTGCGGATATGCTCTTCCTTTTTCTCCATCTCTCGGCGGGCGGCGCGCAAACGCATGCCGACTTCATAAGCCGTATAGAGCCCTTTCACCGCCCCATGAATGCCCTCGCGAAACACTTCGTAGTCCTGACGACCAACCATTGACTGCTGAACTTCCGGAGGAAATATTTGTCGAGCAAACTCGACCGCCACGTCTGGATCTCTCACGATCGAGTCTGCTTCCGTCATGGGCCTATTCTTCACAAATACTGCAAAACTTAACGGGCACGGATTCGCGTCTGATCTCCTTTCGACTTGGGCGTGTGGCGATCTCCCCTGGGACTGCCTATCCCGTCTGGGTGACCTACTACGACGTCGAGGAGATTGACGCCTCTCTCGACCCATAGAACTCTTACTCCCAGCACGGTGTTCACTCCGGTGTTCACCACGGTGTTCACTTCGATTCATATCACCGCCAAGCTCAGCTAATGTCTTGGCTTCCCCTTTGCTGTTAAAGAAGAGCTTGTTCGACATTCGCACAATAGATTTTCTCTCAGGAGTTTGAAATAGATACCTACCAGACTCTTAAGAGCTGTACCTCTGATCATTTAACACTCCCAGAGGCAGCACGATCGAGGCAAGTTCATTAATCGCGAAACCCAATCGCCTGACGCCGACTAAGTTGACGGCAGGACAATCTATTCGGCTCAAGTACCCCAGCCGGCTCACGAATCGATTCGGAGCCAGAGTTCTTATCATGAACCCCCTGGGGCAAGGGCAGATTCATCAATCTAAGGGTCCAAAATCAGTAAGCAGTGAAATTGCAAATGGTGATTTTGATGGGATATGTTCAGCCTAAGTGCGTAGTACCCCAGCCGGCTCACGAGTTGATTAGGGCAAGAGCAGATTCATCAATCTATTCGGCTCAAGTACCCCAGCCGGCTCACGAATCGATTCGGAGCCAGAGTTCTTATCATGAACCCCCTGGGGCAAGGGCAGATTCATCAATCTAAGGGTCCAAAATCAGTAGGCAGTGAAATTGCAAATGGTGATTTTGATGGGATATGTTCAGCCTAAGTGCGTAGTACCCCAGCCGGCTCACGAGTTGATTAGGGCAAGAGCAGATTCATCAATCTATTCGGCTCAAGTACCCCAGCCGGCTCACGAATCGATTCGGAGCCAGAGTTCTTATCATGAACCCCCTGGGGCAAGGGCAGATTCATCAATCTAAGGGTCCAAGATCAGTAGGCAGTGAAATTGCAAATGGTGATTTTGATGGGATATGTATTGAGTCTACAGGAACCCAAATATTGACCAATCTTTTCCTCTCTACCTCCAGTGGTGAGCGACAAAAAAAAGAAAAAAAAAACAAAACAAAACAAAAAAAAAGAACTGTTGATGAAAACTTCAGATTCAAGTAAGGAACAAACTAAAGTTTGGACACACGATATTGTATGTACGGTTTGTTTAGAAGAGTTCTAGATAAAATCATTTGTGCCACAATAAAATCATCCGGCTCACGAGCTGGCTGGCAAGAGCAGATTTATCAATCTATTCGGACCAAGTACCCCAGCCGGCTCACAAATTGATTCAGCTAGAATTCTTTTCATGAACCCCCTAAGGCAAGGGCAAACTCACAAATCAGGGTTTCCCCACAGTATATGCAATCCCATTTTACCAAATGCATTGACAAACACAGAACTCTTTCATTAAAATTAAACCACAGAACTCTTTCATACAAAGTGTGTGGTGGTAGCAAAAATTACAAGGAAAAGTGTGTGGTGGTAGCAAAAATTACAAGGAAATTTTCATTAATAAATTGCGCGCAGATGCTAACCAATTTATACATGAAAACTAACCTGAACCAACAAAGCACTATCCAGAAGAAGAAAAACAAAAATAAAAAGACGCCTGCTCAGTAAACGGCTCCCAGATCACTCGTCGGTATCGGATTCAAGTGGCTCAACATCCATCTGCTCATAAGGAATTGGCAAATCCAATGTAACCTCAGCGGCAGCAAGGGCTTTCAGCCATCCATGTTTGAACCCGCGATTCTCAAATTTGGACACCTCTTCAACATATTCCGTCAGAGCGGCGCCTCTTCCTGCCTCAAAGGCCTCCGATTCGGCTTTCTCGCGGGCCGCCTTAAGCTCCTCTAACTGAGCTTCCGCTTCAGCAAGTGCTTTCTTGGAAAGTTTGAGCGACTCCTCGCTCGCATTTGCCCTACCCTCAGCATCAACACGAAGCTGTTCGGCGACGCGAACCCTCTCTTTCTCCGCTTCGGCTCGCGCACTCTCCATTTCAGCTCTCATAATTTCGAACTCGGCCCTACTTTTCTGACCCTGCACCTCTGTTTGCAAATGGTCAATTCTCCCGAGAGCATCACGCAGGTGGCGACCCAAGTCGGCGATCCTTCCAATCGTCTGCAAAACAATTCGGTATGATCAGACGCCTTTAACAAACAAGAGCGAAATAAAGGTGACCTACCAGGAGTGCCGATTGAGCAGTTAGGGCAACGGCCATAATATCAGGCACGGCACCGTAAGCTTTGTTGTCAGCCGGCAGAGAAACTGAAGCCGCCAGGCTCAGAGCCACGGCTGGATCCTCAATGGCCGAAGCATCGGATAAAATCGACACATCCCTGATCTTTGGCTGAATAATGAACGGAGCGACCACGTCCGATTCTTCAAGCCGAGGCCGTTTGCTACCAGGGCCAACTTCTGAACTCGCTTCTCCCCCGGCACCACGCTTTTGGCCTTGCTCCGGAATCAGCCGTTCCCCATCGGCCTGTTCTCCGCCCTCTTTTCCCATGTCGGACACAGCAACCTCAACCGTCCCCTCAGAAACGGGTACGAAGGGCTTGATCAAGCTGGGATCTGATTCGGCGCATTCAGCCTTCTTTCGGGCGGCTATCCGCTCGGCATTTCTTATACGCGCCATCTGCGTTAGGCTTTCCTTCGCCATACCCTCAAAAAGATCGCCGGGTAGATCCCTCAAATTCGTAAAAATATCCCCATAAGAGAAATCTGCTCGTCCTGAGGCGGATGGCTCGGCGGCCTCAAATGCCGAGCGTACGACCTCGCCCTCTACAAGCCCCTCAATGGACTCCCCAACCGAATCGGCAATCACCTCTATAACTGGCTCAGCGTCTTCCCCCGAATTAGAAGCTACTAGACCGATCTGCCTAAGGTTTTTGAAGCTGGGGAAGATAAGGGCCGAGAGCTATTGATTGCCGGATGGAATCGGAATATTGTCTGCAGCCGAGAAAGTAGTGCAAGTGGGTTCGTACCGAAGGAGAATATGGGCGGCTCTCCCTTGCTTTTGTACGTTTGGGCGGCCGAAATATGTGAGTGCAGTCTTGATTTCCCCAAGAACTACGTCGTCAACCGAAGTCAGAATTTTCTTCAACCTATTACCTGCAGAAGATAAAAAGCAATTTAGGGAAAAGAGCCGAATAAGAAATAGACCAACAAACATAAAACATTGTGTGGCAACCTGGGTCACCCTTATGTCTGGGAATAGGGTCCAGGCGATCCTCCCCTTCAGCGAACTCCCAATTACCTCGGATGTTGACCATCACGTCGTCAACTCGCTTACCGAAACTGGCAAGCATAGTCACCAAGTGATGGTCAGTATCTTTGGCCCTGAGAAAATATCGCCCCAGCCGACCGGAGGATTTGGCTAAGGCGTAACAATGCCGAATGGCCGGAATCCCAAGGTTAATTCTAAGGCGTCGATTCAACTCTACAACCCCCATGATGATTCGAAAGAAATTTACATTGGGTTGAGAAGGAATCAAACCCCAATAGCGGAGAACGGCCCTAAGAAGTGGGTGTAGGGGGAAACGAACCCCGCCCTCCGCAATGGATAAAAGGGGGAATACGATCGTGTTTTGATCTTCCCTCTCCATGTCGAGAGCGTTGTCCGTTACAAGGGATAAATGGACGTCGTCAGGAATAGAAAAATGTTGCCGGAAACCGGAAATACGATCTTCAGAAAGGAGGTCTTTCAAATGTTTGGCCATCTTAGCAAAGAACTAAATATTCGCCGAAGCTAAAATAGCAAACAGAAAATAGGATTACGAAAAAGGGAGAAGGAGACTTACGAAGAGCAGATGAGACAAGGGAAGACGGGAAGAAGTTGCAGAAAACGCAAGTCACGGAGGGATATGCACTGGCGATCCAAAAGTCTCAGAAAATCGACGAAATGCGAATTCGAAAGGACCAAAGTTTCAAATCGCAATAAATGCTGAGATACACATGAATAGAGCGGGAAAGCGTAATGATAAGCAAAAAGGCGTGCGCCTCTTGACATATTGGGGCATGCGAAGCCGCCTGACGCTAAACTTCTCAAATTTTGAACCAAACACGCCGATCAACTGCCGTCAATAGGGAGTTCGGAGGGCAATTGTGGTAGCCGAATAATTGGCGAAGATAGAGGAGGTATATATCAGAAGATTGACGCTAGCCGGCAGATATCCCGCAAGGATAAGGGGCCGAATAGGATAAATAGGCCGAATAGGGGAGGATCCCTGGAGCCGAATATTGGAAAAGATAATGATTGAAAAAGTAGGCCCTAGCCCCGAGGATCAGAAGAAACGAGTATAAATATAATGGCAATGAACTAGGAGAGGTATGTAAGAATCACTTCTAAAAACTTAGTAAACAAGCTTTCTTGAGTACAGGAACTAACTTGTCCGTCGGAGTGCTAATTCCGGCACCCCCGTCCGGAGTATTTGTATCTTTTTAGGTGACTAGCTGAGGATTATTGGTGTCTTCCAGGATTTAAGGAGTATTTCCAACCCATTTCCCCACATACTACATTTGTAACTTGACTTTCAATCTATAAATATCCCAATTTTAACATAATTCTTCTTGTTACCCAAATAAAAAAATAATAAATAAAAAAAACAATATCCCATATATGTGAAAACAAATTCTAGAACCTAACCGCTATTAGAAATCAATAATGAACAAATAAGTTTCGAAACCACAATACAATCAAAATCAATAAACCCTAATCACCAATAAGATGTGAGCATGAATTTAGATGTTATTAACCTAATAAATAGGAATTTCTATATGTTTATATGTGTACACTTAAAAAGCTTACAAATTATTAGAATCTATTACTTAAGGTGTTGGATTTGGAGTTTGAAATTAGTTACAATTAAGCTCTCAAATTAAAAAAAAAAATTTAAAATTTTTTGTCCATATCATCATCTGGACCCCTAAAAAGAATAATCAATTATAGAGCCAAAGAACTATTGCAAATTGAGCAGAGTCATAGCAACTCACTAACAACACTGCATGGACATGAACTTTACACCCACTGGCCCATGCTATACTTCGGCATGTCTGATGCTTGGTTGGTTCTGTAAATAACTTGAAAATTATTAACATGACTTTGAAAAAAAGGAGTTGCTATGGGTCTGTTTGGTAACTATTCCATTTTTAGTTTTTAGTTTATATTTACAAAATTTTAAAAATTGTCATAAAAACTTGTTTGATAATTTTTTTTGGTTTATAAATGGTTTTCTCAGTTTATAAATTTGAGGAGAAAACATAAACTCAAAAAAAATTTATTTAAAAAAAAAAAAAATTTCAATTAATTTTTTTTTCAATTAAATTTTTTTTTCAAATATTTTTTTTTTTCAATTAATCTTTTTTTTCAATTAATTTTTTTTCCCAATTAAATTTTTGTTCAATTATTTTTTTAATTATTTTTTTTTTCAAATATTTTTTTTCAATTAATTTTTTTTTCAATTATTAATTAATTTTTTTCAATTATAATATGTGTGATCCCATTGTCATAAATAATAAAAATAAATATAAATATTTTAGGTCTGAACAAACAATAATTGAGCAGAAATTTGGTGATGAGAGACACATTTCCTCAATGTTTAATAGTTCTGAGAGAAATTTGGTTCACAATAATTTTGCTTAATGTTCAATCAAAATTGACAGAAGGCACGATGTAAATAATTTTAAGATTAAAATACAGTTATAAAAATATATTTAAATTTTTTTTTCTTAAAGAACTTGTAACATTTTTGCTTGTATTACATGCTCTACAAAACTCAAATAAAATAACAACTCTCCCTAATGTTAATGCAAATTAATGTTAATGCAAATTAAGAAATAAACATATAAGATTTATAATGTTCACCACTACTGCAAATCAAAATATAAGAGCAAGTAAAAAAAAATTGTAAACACTGACAGAAACTAAAGTTATTGTATACTAAATCTACAATAAAAAGAAAAAAAATATTACTAAATCTATATACTAAAGTTATTGTATACTAAAGTTTTTAAAACTGAATTTATGCACAATTTGTATATACACCTACTATTATTATTATTATTATTATTATTATTATTATTATTATTTTGTCTATAGTTTGATGTTCCATAAAAGCAACCATATAGTATATATGTTAGAACCTAGCAATATTAAATTCTAAATACAGATCACAACAGTGCTTTTGAAGAAAATCAGAATCAAGAATTTTTTTATATAGTTTGAATTTTTTTACAGATACAGATCACAACTCATATGTATATGAGTTATGACAAAAAAACTAAATAAAACCAAGCAATGAGGATATCACATGCTCATCATAAATAAACCCCAGGTTAAATAGGTGATGACAAACCCAATCTGAAACATCAATAAAATGAGTTTATGATCCAAACTACAACAAACATTTGCAAGTAGAAAATGGATTGTTAGGGGGAGGGAAGTAGAAAATGGAATGCAGAAAATGATGAGCATACAACCACTGTTGACAGAGCATAATGGCAACAACAACAACAACAACAACAACAACAACAAAAAAAAAAAAAGAGAAAGAAAGAAAGGGGGCAAAATTCTGGTGGATTGATCAGCCAAAATTCGGGGAAATTGAATGATGTTTCACTAAGTGGTGGGAAAGGAGGCAATGAAAGATATGCCAGGAACATGCATGGCGGTCACTGAAACTACAAAAGGATGCAGAAGCCGAGAGATTCAAACTTGGTATGGGTTAGAAAAGGGAATACTTCTGATGTTGCTGGGTTTTGAGTTCTGGTAAAGTATCTTCACCGTTTGTTTATACAGAATTTGTGATTCTGTTTCAATGCTTTTCTACACCAATTTTATACGCCAATTTTCTAGCGTATTTTCTACGTATTAAAGCACCTATCTGTAAAAAAATTGACAATACTTAACGTGATAAAAATTGACAAACTAATGTGCATAACCTTTTATTTTTTTTTTTGAACACCAAACTAATTTAAAAAATCCATTGAGCAGAATTTTTGGCTGAACCAAAATTTCTGATTTTGGTGATAAACAGTTGACAGTAAACACATTGAGCATAATTTTTGTCTCTCATCACTAATTTAAACAGTTGACAGTAAACACATTGAGCAGAATTTTTGGTGATTTTGGTGATTAAAAACAGAGCCAAGTGATTTTGGTGATAAAAAACAGAATCAAGTGATTTTGGTGATAAAAAACATAGAGCACGTAATAAATTTTGGTGAATTTGAATGTTATATGGAAAAGTACTTATTAAGTCCAGATTTGGATCACCAGCAATTAAAAAAATAGGGTCAAGCAACTTAATAAGTGATTTTGGTGAGTGCTCTCTGACTCTACTTTGAATTTGAATGTTACATAGAGCACAAAGAGTCAAGTGATTTTGGTGAGTTTATTGTTGATTTTGGTGATTTTGGTGAATAAACAATAAACTGCTTTGAATCACCAAAGTTACATAAGCAAAATCAGATTTGAATGTTACATATTTTTAACTGCTCTATGTGCTCTCTGACTCTGCTTTGAATTTGAATTTCAAAGTCACTTGACTCTTAATAACTGCTTTCTGTTTTTTAATAAGTGCTCTGTGTAACTTAATAAGTGCTCTGTGTAACATTCAAATTTTGGTGAATTTGACCATATTCAAAGCACTTAATAAGTTATATGGAAAAGTATTTTTAACTGCTAGTGATCCAAAGAAAAACATTGAAGGTTTTGAAAACACTCAAAAATAAACTATAAATTTGAAATTCCCCAACAGGAAGTATCTTCTAATTTGAAAACAAAAAAAGAAAAATTAAAGTGAAAAAATCATAAGTGTCACTAAATGTTTATAATTACTCGATTCTTTGAGTTAGCAAGTATAACATTTTGTTGTCCCAAAATACAACACCAAATAGTTTGAATGTCAAAACTTATTTCAAATTCATTTCAAACTTATTTCACATGAAACTAAACATAGCCTAAAACCCATTTCATTAAGCCCTGCAAACATACATATGTAGAAATACATAAATACCAAAGTACAGAGATTCGGAAACTTATTTCAAAATCAAAACCGAAATCATACAAACCCATTTCAAAATCAAAACCGAAATCATTCAAACCCATTTCAAATTCAAAATTAAAACTGAAACCCATTTCAAATTCATCGTTGGTATTTATGGTGGATTGATCAGCCAAAATTCTGCAAAATTCATATGCAGAATTCTTGCCGAAATCATATGTAGAATTCTTCTTCAGTTTTACTCAATAGCAAAGCAATATATCAATTGGCTCAATATCAAAAAATTCACCCGTATATATCAGTTGGCTCAATATCAAAGTAAAAGCCAAACATTACCAAAGCAATAACAAAAGAAAAAACAATAAGAACCAAAGTAATAAACTAACCGAGCAGCCGAGCAGGATGTCGAGCAGCCGAAGTGAATAGCCGAGCAGCCAAAGTAATGTCGCAGCCAAAGTGAACAACGGTGAGAGTGGTCAGAGTGATCCACAGAAGCTCTGATGAAGGCAAAAGCTGAGAGAGGAAAAAAAAAATTCAAGAAGAAGAACAATTACCCGAATCAATGAGAAAATACTAAAGTCATGTTTTCAATTAAGATAAAAATGAGAGAATACTAAAGTCATGTTTTCAACACTAAATAATAATACTGAATTGGTTAAAGTCATGTTTGAATTTGAATTTGCATATTAAAAATACTTTTCTTTTCCATTGAACCCAACAGTTAAAAATACTTTTCCATATAACTATAGAATTTGAATTTGAATTCAATAACTATAGAATTTCTGATTTGCAGAATTTCTTTTGAACCCAACAGTTCAGAATTTCTTTTGATTTGCAGAATTTCTTTTCCATACATCTGTATCATCCAAATAACTCAATAACTCAATATGTATCATTCAAATCTGCACAGACCCATGTAATCCAAATCTGCACACACCCAATACAAAATCCAAACCGTATAACTCATCCGTATAACTCAAAATCCAAACCCAATACAATAAGATAAACCCAAAAACAGAAAAACAGAGCAACGAATTCAGCAATAGGGAGACAGATGGTAGACAGAGAGAGAAACGGAAGGTAGATACTGAGGGGAGAGTTAGTGCAGAGTAGGAATGAGAAGGTAGATAGAGGGTATGAGAAGACAGATGGTAGACAGAGAGTATGGGGGAGACAGAGGGTATGGGGGAGACACAGGCAAATGTGTTGGGCGGGAAATGCGAGCCATCCAAAGCAAATCTAAACCATTGATATACACTTAGGATTCATCTGAGCCATCCAAATGAAATGTGTGTCTCATACATTTTAGACATTTTCAAAAACCTTCTTCCCTTATTATATAGATATAAAAAACACCCTTAATCATTTTGAATTGATGTTGTGTTCTTTTTTATTTTTTTAATGTGTCAATTAAAAAAAAGTAATATTATTGGTGAGGAATATTGACATGTCGACCATGCCAATTCTACACATAAATCAAAGTTTGCATGAACTAGACTTTGATACTACCTATAGAAAGTATAGTGGAGTTTTCACCCTGAGTTTTTATATAAAATTATTATTATTATTATTATTATTTGTAATGTTACATCTACTGAATTTAAACTCACTTAAATTGATTGAATTTATATATGTCTGTTGATAGGTTAATTAACAAGAGTGATAATTGTAATTGACAAAAGTGATGTCAATCATCTGAGCTTACCTAATCAATCATCAAACTTATATAATTCAAATAATTCAAACGAACTTAAATTAGATGTAGCGATCATTTTTCTTTTATCTATTGACAAACGAGGACAAAAACCTTTTGAGGAGAGTCCTGCTCCAGTTAATTATTGTTTAGCCAACAAATTATTGTTTAGCTCCGTCCCTATCCCTTTGATATGGACATTTGGGGTGTGTTTGGTTTGTGTTTTGAGATAAATTTTTTTTTAAAAATTTGGAGAGAAAGTTTATAATTTTTTTGGTTTGTTTGATTGTATATTTTGAAAATAATTTTGGAGTTTGAGAGTTTGGAATGATTTTTTGTTTTTGTTTTTGTTTTGTTTTGTTTTTTTTAACATCATTATTATATTTCTTTTTCTAGAATTGCTGATGATGAATGTGATTTATAAATATATATATATATATATATATTTGAGATTCTTAAAAAAAATATTTTTTAATTTTATTTATTTTGTTAGGTGTCAACTTTTAATTTGTTATAAATTTAATTATATAAAATTTATTTATTTTTATTATATCATTATCATTGTAAGATTTAAATTATAAATTTGTAACAATGCTTCATGCAGATCTCATTCAGGCAGAGAGATTCAAAGGGCGGAACATCTAGAGTTTAGTTATGCTGTCTTGGGTTGGGTGATTTAAGGGGATATTTGGAAAAAAAAATGAAAAATGTAGGTAAAATGTAAATAAAATATATCTATATTTCACCTAATTTCACACATTTTCTCTCTTTCTTTTCGAATTTCTTTTCAAATCTTCCAACCAAACACAGCGTTAAAAAGAAATTGTAAGTGATGCAGTGAAAAAATATTTTTATTTGTATGATGGTGTAAGTTTTTTTTGTATGTATGGTACAAGTTATTCTTTTGCATAGTGCAAGTCCATCTTATAGCCCTGTTTGGTAGAGTTGTGGAAAAGTGCTTATAGTTTATGTCTAAACAGCTTATAGCTTATAACTATGAATATAAACTGATTTCTGACTTATAAATTAAGCATCTCCTGCCCCACTCAAAGAATAAGCTGATTTCTGACTTTCAAAAAGTTATAAGTTATAAGCTATAAGTTAAACCAAACACATCAAAATAACTTAAATTAAGCTGAAAGCTGAAATAAGCAACTTTTAAGCTGCACCAAACAGGCCCTATATGTTAGAGTTGCACTAAAAAATATTACATCTCTAGTGCAACTATTTTTCACTACTTCACTGATTTGGAATTCTTTTTTAGATTATTAAGTCGTAATTTTATTATGAAAAGAGACTGGATTATCTCCAATCTAGGTATTATTTGGCATTCCCTACAAAAGTGTATTATTATTTATTATTTTTTTATCTTTTTTAAGTTACATCATTTCTTTATTTTTTTATACATTTTTTTTGATAAAAAATCAAAAAAATACTTATTTAAATCATCTCAAACTCCATCCTAATGTATAAACTAGAATATGTTGAATTTATGGCACTATGAATGTTAAATTAAACTATTTTCATAAATGATCTTAATAAATAAATTTAAAAAATAATAAAATTAATCATCAAAATAGGTCATGTGGCAAGCATGTGTGGACGAAATGGATGGTAGAGTTGATAAATGAGACTTGTGTAAAGCCTAATCCAAATTCTTATTTAAAATATATATATATATTAATAATGGCTTAGTGGATGGCCTTTAACCTCAAAGCACATGTAAAGTGTATAATAAACACACGAAAAATGCATTGTGATTTTAATTATTTTAATGTTATCATTTTTTTTTAATTCAAATTTTAATGTTATTATCATCTTAACAACAATTGTGACCTATGATTGTTGGGCAATTTTTAAGTGTGCAAATACATACTATATATACTTGCGTATACGTAAGTTATCTTATAAAATTGTGTAATTTTTATAAATATACGTAATTGAACTCATCAAAATTTAAGAAATCACAACTTACGTATATCTGTGAGAATTTATGTGATTTTGTAAAATAATTTATATATTATTATAAAAACTTACTAAGTGTATATGATATTCAGCTTACACATTCAAATAGATTCATTACAACAAATTACACTTTTTGACAACTAAATTTTTAATCACCAAAAATTAATTTTTTAATCGTCAAAAATTTTTATCGATTAAAATTTTTGATCAGCCGTTTGTTACATTACTGTTGTATATTTTCATTTTGGCATAGATTCCCCTCGTCCTAATCATTCATAATGACGTATGTACATAACATTTAGGATATCTTTCAATAATGATATCATTGTATTTTATTGTTAAGGATTTGTTTCCACTTTTTAAAAAATAGTTTTTAAAAAATTTTACTTTCTTATTTTTTGTATTTTTTTATTTTTACTATATTTTTTAATATTTTAAGCAATTTTTTTACTTTTTAGACACAACTAATATAAATACAACTAAAAAGTAAAAGAATTATAAAAAAAAATCTTTTAAAAATTCACTAAATATCAAAAATATAAAAAAATACAAGAATTCAGTACATTTTTTTATATTTTTATATATTTATTAATTTTTTAAAATATTTTTTCACAAATTTTTTACTTTTTAAATACATCTAAGTAAGGTGTATCTAAAAAAGTAAAAAAAATGTTTAAAATTTAAAAAATATTCACTAAAAATAAAAAAATACAAAAACTAAAAAAATTAATTTTAAAAAAATTTAATCCAAAAAACTCAAACCAAACACATTGAATATATTTTTTCTTTATGATATCATCGGGGGATGAAATTAGCCAAATGTGGACTTTAAAGTGATATCATATCATGATTAGGTGTGATGGGCAATGAAATCATTGTTGTTATTAATTTGTGTTTGTGGTCGTTTTAGTGGGAGGGGTTTTGAGGCCCTCTCTCCACTCTTTGGCTTTATTTTGTTTTATTTTGTTTTGTTTTCCTTTATTTTGTTTATTATTATTATTTTTAGAACTAAGAAACTAGCATATAATTAACTGATAAAATTGTTCACAAGCCTAGCCAAAGAATGTACCGGCATAATTACACAACGATCAACTTTTGTGGTAACTAGGATTCTAAAAAGTCTACTAGTATATATTTAAATGATGTTTTTGCATGCATTAAAAAAAAAAAAAATTAAATTGTTGTTATTATATTCTTTTATGAGAAAATTAGAGAATTTGAGAATTAGGAAAAAATATTACAAAAAAAATATAGAATTTTTTATAACTATAACAAGGATGGGATTTTATTTGTTATGTAAAATTATTAGTTACAAATGGAGTCACCATGTTTTAAGAAAAATATTTGGTAACTTAAATTTTTGTGGCTCGAATAAGTCGAATGTGTAAAAATAATGTCATTTTATATCCAAAACGACGTCATTTTGAATGTTTTGAGCTATTCGAACCATGATTTTTCAAACTATCTAGCACTGTTAATTTTTTTGATACATTTTTTTTTCCCTCCTTGTCCCACCTCTCTTTTCCATTCACTTCCTTTACAACTCAGGTGGCCGCAGCCCATTTTTAAACACCTAATTCCCAGTGTCCCTACCACCCTTCTCTATCAGTAACCACCCCTCTCCTACTCTCTCACACTATTTTTCTTACCTTCTACCACCTCAACCCGCCACCCAACCAACCACCCTTCACTGTACCACTCACTATCAATTCTCCATCTTTCCCACAATCACAATCACAATCACAACCACAATCACATTTCTCCACCCAGAGAGAGACAGAGAACATATTGCAACCATTGCGAACCATTGCCAAATTGTAGATCCATAGCCATTAATCTCCACCACCATAGATTTAGAGAGGAGATTATGAGCAAGAGATTGATAGCGATGTGGATCTAGGTTTTCAAGAGGAGATTAAGAATTGTTTGAAGGAACTTGATTTGCAGAGGTTGGGGTTATCGTAGTGGTGGAGAGATAGGGCTTTGGAGTGTTGCCAGGTAACATTGACAGGATTATTTAGAGAAAGAGAATCTTGGACTATAAGCAGGGAAAAGAGGGCGTGAGAGGTGGAAGGAGCTGTGGAAGAGGGGCTACTAGTGGCAAAAGAGGATAAATGAGGGGTTGGGGTGGCAAAGAAAAATTAAATTCACCGCCAATTTTTTTCCTGGCTTATTAATAATGTGCTTTGACACGTAGCCATGTTTGGAATCAAGTACTTTAATTAAAAGGTTATTATAAGTCGTTATATCATTGTATTTAGGCCTATTTTGGGAAGTTGGTAATAATCAGCTTTTTGGTGAAAAGCTGATTATAATCAGCTTATAATTAGCTTTTCTGTGAGAGGGGAAGTTGGTAATAATCTGAAAATCAGATTATTACCGTCTTCCCAAAAGAAGCCTTAGTGGTTGTTTGAGATATTTTAAGTAAGGCCTCGTTTGAGAATATGTTAATTTAGTAATTTTTTAATTATTTGGCTAAAATATGAGCTAAAAAAAATTATTTGGGATGACTTTTTAACTTTTTACGAAAAGATGTGTAAAAAGTAGAGAGAAAATAGAATCTTTGACTTTTTTGTATGGATTGTTAGTTTTTTGGCTTTTTTAGTAACTTTTTGATTTTTTGGCTAAACGGGACAGTTTCCAAACGAGGCCTAAGTGTACTTTTTGATTTTTTATGAAATATGGATTGAGTATGGGTTGAGTTTGAAGTAATGTAGTAGAGAGGTGATGTGACTTAAATAAGATGATGTGACTTAAATAGGATAGTGACTTTTTGACTTTTTTAAGGGATGACAAACAATGCATTATTTTTCTGCATATCTTTTCATAAAAAATTAAAAAATTATTAAAATAGGCTTATTAATAGTGTACTTTGACACTTAGCCATGTTTGTAACTAAGGTTTTATTTGTCATAATTTACAAAAATTAAAAAGTCAAAAAGTCGCTATCCTATTTAAGTCACATCATCTTATTTAAGTCACATCACCTCTCTAACATAGTACTTCAAACTCAACCTATACCCAACTCATATTTCATAAAAAGTCAAAAAGTGTACTTATTTTAGCTAAAAAGTCAAAAAGTCACTACAAGTTATCACATCACTCTCTCTACTTTTCTGCATATCTTTTCGTAAAAAGTTTAAAAATTATTAAAATAGCTTGTTCCCAAATAAGGTCTCATCCAAAACTATCCCTAAGTATTTTAGTCAAAAAGTCACTATAAGTCGTCATATCACTTTATTTATTTTTTTATACATTTTTTTCATAAAAAATTACAAAAATAATCTATTTCCAACGAGACGGTACAATTAAAATTTGTGAAAATGACAAATACGTTTTGAACATAGATCATTATAACATTCAAAGAATCATAAACAAAGGCAACAACATGACTTTATTTTTTCTTTTTTATCGAGTGGAAAAATTTTATTGCAAAATTGATATAAAAAAAATACGTATCCAAATCATTGTTTGTCATTATCATATTATTAATTTTTTTAATTTTATTATTTTAAATTTGTGAGGGTTGGGTGGGTGAAAGTCTCGATCGGGTTCCACCACAAAACAAACAACTGTAATTTGTCACAGACCAGAACAGTACACCATGGAGAAAATAAGAGTTGGTTTGGAATGTGACTTGATTGTTTGGTTTTTTAATTTTTTTAATTATTTTAATTTGAGATTAAAAGTTTCGTTTAGGATTGATTTTTTTAATTTTTTTGACTTTTATAAAAAAAATAAAATGATTATAATTCAAATTTAATATTTTATTTTATTAAATTAAAAAATTTATTTTATCATTTTATAACTATTTTAACTCAAAAAAAAAATTATTTTAAATTATGCTAAACCAGCGCTCAAATGGCTTTTATAGAGACCACCAGGGTTGGTGGCCTGGTGGAAGGACGCAGCACATGCCCCAGCCGCGACCCAGGTTCGATTCCTGGGAGGGGGCTGTTTGTTATCTCTTTGGAGAGCTCGCCCTTTACTCCCCTCGTTCCTGGGCTCTGCTGCGGCGTGTGTCTGCCCTTCCCTGGTGCCCTGGTGGTGGGTCCCCCACTTGGTGGGGGTTAATTCCTAGCTGGCAACCGGTTACCCCGGGGCTAGGGCCCATAGGGGCCATGATGACACCACAGAGCCCTTTTTTTTCATGTTCAAAAAAAAAAAAAAAAAAAAAAAAAAAAAAAAAATGGCTTTTATAGAGGAAAGCTAGGCCCACATTAATAGGTGACCATTAGTAATTCGCTCATAGTTATCATCACCATCATCAATAACTCACTCACCAGTCAGTCAAACACCAATCTTTGCACATTTTCACACCTCGGCCTACTTTAAAAAATTAGTTAAAAGTCAATTTTTTAATTTTTTAATTTTTTAAAGTTATAGTATTTTTTTATTTTTTATATTTAAAAATATATATAAAAAATCAATTTTTAACGTCTTAAAATAGGCCGATCTAATCTATAGCGGCATATATAGTTTCAGAAAATTAATTTCTTTTTTTGCTTTTCGTATTCTTTTGTTTTTAATAAATTTTTTTAATATTTTACGTATTTTTTTATTTTTTAGAATACCTAATTTAAATACGTTTAAAACTATAATAATTGTGAAGTTTTTTTAATAAAAAAAATCACCAAATACAAATAATACAAAAATAAATAAGAAAATTAAATATATTTTTGTATTTTGTTGTAATCAATGATTTTTTTTAAAGATTTTTGTACAAATTTTTTACTTTTTAAGTATATTAAGATTAAGTGATCCAAAAATCTAAAAAAAAAAATCATTAAAATATTTATAAATTTATTAAAAATATAAATTAAAAGCTTAAAAAATTATTTTTAAAAACTCAAAACGAAATAGGATCCCCTTCTGGAAAGCCTGGCACAAATCCCAAGGTTTGATTTGGTTTAACAGCAATGATTTAGAGCTCTAAATAAGGAGCTCTAAATCTACCACTAGTGAGGTGGAAATTGAAAAACATAAAATAAAAAATAAAATAAGGCACAACATACACTGTGGCAGTGGGTGCCCACTGCCACATCATTAGTGATGGCTCTAATTAGAGCTCCCAAGCATTTTTCTTTGACTTAATTGTTTTAATATATGCTTTGATCAAATTTAAAATTGAATTGGACTATTTATATATATATATATATATATGTTTGTTTGGAGAGATTGGAAGATGGGATGGGATGGGATGGGATGGGATGGGATTAGAGGGTGGGATAAGATTTATATCCATTGTTTGGTTTCCAATTTGCTCAGTCCTATTGGCGGGACACAAATGGTGGGATATGAGATTAGATGGTGAAATGATTATTTTGACCCACTACTATTTAATTATGTATTATATTTAGTAAAATTTAATAAAATTTAAATGTCTCAATTTAAAAATAAATAATTTTATTTAATTTTTATTGATGTTTTATTTATTTAATTTTTTAAAATAATTTTTTATAGATATTTTATTGATATTTTATTTAAAAATTTTGTTTATCTTTTATTTAATTTCATTATTTAAATTTTAATAGATGTTTTATTTAATTATTATTATTTTTAAAAATAAATTTATTTAAAATTTTAATTAAAAATAACATATATTTTTATTGATATTTAATTTATTTAATTTATTAAATTTTTAAAAAATAAATTTATTTAATTATGTAATAAATAAAATAAAATAAAATTTTATTTAATCTAGCCAAAAATAATTAAAATATTAAAGATATGTTTAATATTGTTATTACTTAATAAATAATTGAAAAGGGTAAAATAGTTATTTGAACATTTATTCTTCTTCATAATATTCCAAACAAATATAGGATTCATATCATATCCAACTAAATAGTCCTTTGTTGACATCTAATTCCATGACTAAACAAACATGGGATACATATCCTATCCAACTAAATAGTCCCAAGACTATGAATCTCAAGATTATAATCTGATAAATTCTAATCCTCTTTTATCCAATCCATCCACCGTTTGATTTGGTTTAATTCTCTTAAAATATGATTTGGTTTGTGCATTATTATTAAGGATGAAATTTAAAATTGAATTGGACTATTTATATATATATAGTTTATTGTCTATCATAAATACTTGAATATCTTATTAATGTTAAATACACAGGGATGAAACTAGTAATTTATTTGTGGAGGGGTAAGACATGAATTCAGATTCAATACATAAATTATATGTAAGTCTCAATTCATTTTAATTTTGAATTTATAATACTTAATCTAAATAAAATTAAAATTTTCCAAATATGATAAAAAAAACCCTAATAATTGAAATCATACGTCATAATTCATGATTTTTTTTAATATGTAAAATTAAAAAAAAAATACAATTGTATCAACATGATATTGAAAAAAAATAATAAAAGTACTATAAATTAAAAAAATAATAAAAAAAAATATATGAATGACATACTTGTAATAATGAGAAGATTAATCACAATGTTTGGTTTGAGTTTTTTGAATTAGAGTTTTTGAAAATTGAGTTTTTTGGTTTTCGTATTCTTTTGTTTTTAGTGAATATTTTTTAAATTTTAAACATTTTTTTTATTTTTTTAGATGCACCTTAGTTAGATGTATCTAAAAAGTAAAAAATTTGTGAAAAAATATTTTAAAAAATTAATAAATACATAAAAATATAAAAAATGTACTGAATTTTTGTATTTTTTTTATATTTTTGGTATTTAGTAAATTTTTAAAAGATTTTTTTATAATTTTTTTATTTTTTAAATGTATTTATGTTAGGTGTGTCTAAAAAATAAAAAAAATTACTTAAAATATTAAAAAAATTCATTAAAAATAAAAAATATGAAAAATAAGAAAATATTATTTTTTAAAAAATGAAAACAAGCATAGGTTGATTTGACTTAAAAAAAAAAATCCTACACTTTTAATAAAACGACGTGCAACAAGTCAAAATCCTTCTTAGGGCCATTTTGGGAACTGTTTGCGTTTTTATCCAAAAATCAGATTTTCCCTTTTTGTTCATTTGGCAAGAGTAGATAAAGTTGGTGGCAAAATTACATAATTACCCTTAATGTTTATATTTTGTGAGTTTGGGTTAAAAGTAATTTTTTAAGTTGGGTGAGGCTATTTTAGTCATTTTAGTGTAATAAAAATCAACTTTTTACCAACTTTCTAAATCACTCTAAAAAATCTTGATTAAAAGTAAAAAAGTTAATTTTTACCATCTTCTCAAAATAGGCCTTAATTTTTTTTTTTCCCCCTTTCTGCTTTCTGTTTCTTTTGTCATCAAGCAAAAGAAGTGAATTTTTAATTATATCTTATTTTTTATTCTATGTTCAGCGCTTATTTTATTATTTTTTTATTATGAAAAGAAGAGACGTGGGCCATAATAGGGAGTCCGGATCCTCTCCTTGAGCCCCCTCCTTGAGTCCCTCCTTGAGGGGCCTTCGGGTCCACTTTGAGGCCCAATTTTGATAATCTGAACCGTTCACATTTTAATATTTATTCAGTATAACATACCTGTAAAAAATTAAGTTGATCGGATATCAAAAAGTATGTGTTCAGAAAATTAAGACTACAAACTATTTTTTAATAAACAGTTTTCAAACACATACTTTTTGATATCCGATCAACTTGATTTTTTACAGGTATGTTATACTGAATAAATATTAAAATATGAACGGTTCAGATTATCAAAATTGGACCTCAAAGTGGACCCGAAAGCCCCTCAAGGAGGGACTCAAGGAGGGGGCTCAAGGAGAGGATCCCAATTCCATAATAGGTGGGGCCATTTGACAACAACAAAAGCAACAGCAGGGGGCCATCTTTGCTTAAATAATTATTTATTGGACTTTGCTTCATATCCCCTGCGGGTGGACCCCCAGTGAGCTGGTGACTCCCAATTTGCTGAAAAAAAAAAAAAAAAAAAAAAGGTTTTTTTTGACCAATTGAGACTTGACACGCACAACCCCCAGCACCCCCAGCTGGGGGTCGGAGGCATTTCTGTTATTTATTATTACAAAGATGAATCCAACAAAGCAGAAGACGTGAAATAAGGCAGATGAGTGGTGAAATAAAAATTAAGGTTTTGTTTGTTATAATTTTAAAAGATTAAAAAGTTATTATCTTATTTAAGTCACATTACCTCTCTATTACATCACTTTAAATCTAACTTATATTCAACTAATATTTCATAAAAAGTCAAAAAATGTACTTATTTAGATCATCCCAAACCATCCCTAAGTCATGAGTTGAATCTAACAAAGAAAAAAATGAGGTGAAATGGAGTTACAATGAGAGAGATACAAGTGCTTGAATATGTGGGTTTGAATATGAAAATTGTCCCAAAAAAAATATTATTTTTGGCAAACTTTCGGAGCTCCGATAGTATGCAAAAAGAGGTGGAACAAGACTTATGAGGGGTGGAACGAAAATTAGGCCATGAGATGAATCCAACGACACAAAAATAAGGCGAAACGGAGTTACGACGAAGGAGATACAAGTGCTTAAACATGGGTGCTTGAATCTGAAAATTTTGTCCAAAGAGAAAAAAATCTTATTTTTTTTTCCAACTTTCGGAGTTCCAACGGTACACAAAAAGAGGTGGAACAATGCGTATGAGAGATGAAATGAAAACTAGACAATGAGATGAATCCAACGATGCAAAAATAAGGCCAAACGGAGTTACGACGAGGGAGATACAAGTGTTTGAACATGTGTGCTTAAATTTGAGAATTTTACCCAAATTTCTTTAATTCAATTAAACGGATATAGACAGAAGGTTCACATTGAAACACGGAAGAAACTCTAGGATTTAATTTGTCAAAATTAAAATTATGATATTTAATTTGAAAAACACTCTAAATCTTGGGATTTTTTTTTTTTCTCCTATATTTTTTTATTTGAGCGACAGCCGTGGTCCCTGTTGGTCTGGGTGTCGGTCCGTCTACATATACACAAGTTGTAACGCTTTATTCTGGTAAGTGTGTTATTGTATGGTGATAAAAGTGCTGCTATTAGCACCTATCAAAATTATTTGGACCCTCCATTTCTTTGGACCCTAACCTTAAATCCTAAATTTTAATAATATTTTTTTGGACACCTTACCAAATCTATCAATATTCATAATATTTTCACAATGAAATGCACACCCACCTAATTTTTCATCCCTCTCATTTCCTGACTCACTCAATTTTCAGAGTTTGGAGCTTTAGTCTAGTGTAGAATTCTTGGACCCCAACCCTTCATTACTCTCGTTGCCGTCTCGGCCGTCAACGGAGCATTCCGATGACTCTCATATTCTCTGAACGCTCTTCGTATCGCCGAATCAGTAACCTCTCTCATCCTCTCATTATCATCTTCTTCGTTACTTTTTGTATCTTCGTCATTGCTGAGATCGATCGAAGATACTCTAATTTCTATGGGATTTGCATCAGGGACGAAACCAGGATTTTATTACTGGAGGGGCCGGGGAAAAAAAAAATACCAAATACACGAACACACATGTATGTACAATATGATATATAAATTATATATACATAGAAAAAAAAATTAAATACCATAGAAGTAATTTCTAATAGGATGAAGAAGTTTTTTTAGTGCAAAATAGAAAAAGAAGGCAAGATGGGAGAATAATAAGATATGCATTTTCTTATACTATGGGGCCATTTTATATATAAAATGATATATATATTTTTAAAGTACTATGACAAACAGTATTTTTCACAGAAACAGGGGGGCCATGGCCCCCCATAGTTTTCTCCTAGTTCCATCCCTGATTTGCATAATCGTTTGCAAGATAAGGAAAAACAGAATCATCGTCTGAATCGCCATCAGAATTCTGAATGTAGCCCAAAACAATTTATTCACCACTGTGTAGCCGAAAAAATGTATTTTGTTCAGAACTGTTTTGTCGAACAATAATGATCCTGTCAGCACTGTATGTCCGAACAAAATTTGTCCATCATTGTGTAACTTGAATCCATTCCAATTCACAACTTAAAATAATATAAATTAAATCCATTCAAAATACATAACTTAAATCCATTCCAATTCACTCTTTTCCATTCTAAGTTAGTTTAACAAAGAAAATTACATAACTGATTATCTGCATGAATGTTCGGAACCTATGTATTGAACAAAAGGATTATGTTCAGTACTGTATTACCGAACATAATTCTAACAGTCAGCAAACCAGTACCGAACAACTCGAACGAAATAAGAACGACCGAGAACAACCGAGAATGTTAAAACAAATAAACTTATTAATGGAACGCCGGTCTCACTAGAATTGTTGTCCTCGTCCTCCATTGCTTTACACAGTGAAATAAGTGATGAAGTATACATTATACTTGAAGCAAAACTTTCAAGTTCAATAGCGTTGATGATGGTGATGAAGATGGTACATTCAGGATTTAAAATGATTATGAAAAATAATAGATTTAGGGTTTATGTTAGTTGGTTATGAAAAGTAATAGGTTTAGGGTTTACAAATATGGAATACGTATAGTTAGACTTGGAGTTGGAGGTGGGGGGTGGGGGTGAGGGTGAGTGTCCAATATTATAGAGTATTAGTTCTTATTGATATGTGGGTGTTCTATTTAATAATGTCTTTTAATGTAATTTTACCTTAGAGTATAATTGTAATAAAAATATATATATAAAATGGGGAGTTTAAAGAATTTTGACAGGTACTAATAGCAACACTCTAAAATTATTTTGAAATAATTATTTAATATTTTTAAGTTATGAATGATATTTACCATTAAAAAAATTCTGAATGATATTTTTTTTATCATGTTATAAATAATGAGAAGGTTTCTACAAATCGTAATTTCAAATCGAATCAAACTGCCTTTCATTGGTTCAAAGATTTTTATAATTTGATTTGTTTTCAAATTTTGTTCAAAGATCTCCAATTCCTCGCCTATGAAGCATAGGTACACCAAAACTATTATCGTATAAGTATTGGATACTTACCCTCCATGAGTAAGCATAACGATACAACTACATGGGTTGTTTATGGAATAATACTATGCCTCTTAGATAATAATAATAATAATAATAATAATAATAATAATAATAATAAAATATCGTAATATGTGGATTTATTATCTAATAAGTCATGTAAAAATTAATGACATTTTTCATCAAATACTATTAAAAAATATCAGTAATTGTTAATTTTCACTGATAGCTTAAAAATTGTCACAAAAAATGTCACTAATTATAAGTTTTAAAGACAGTTTAAAAGAATCGCTACAAAAAAAGGTCATTAATTTTCAACTTTCAACAACAGTTTGAAAAATTCGTTACGAAAAAATGTCACTAATTGTAAGTTTTAACGACAATTTATGTAAAAAAAAGTGACAAAAAAAGTAATTGATTATCAATTTTTAGCAATATATGTAAAAAATTATTAAAAAAATTTATTTTTAGCTACAATTTTATCAGCATTTATTTTTAATAGGACTTATAAGAATTAAGTCTAACTAATAAAACCTATTAGTAGTTTAAAATAAATAAATAAATGTAATTTTTTTAAATATAGAGGTACATGAACAATTATATAAATTGTGCTTATTTTAAAAAAATTTAAAAATACAAGATAAAAAATACTCAGATTTTTATTTTTTTACCACTACAAAAATGCTTTAATTATTTTTAGTATTTAATTTTTATATATTATGTAATACAATAGATTATAAAAATACCAGTAAGACCTATAGTTTTTGTTTTTCTTTCTATTTTTTACCACTACAATAGATTATTTTTACCACTAGTAAGACCTATAGTTTTTGTTTTTTTCTCTTCTAATTTTACTTTCATTTCTCTAGTTTTGTAATTTATATTTTTCCATTCAAAATTTCAATGATAAGTGACGAAAGGATTATATTATAACAAAATTGAAAGTATAAGAATCAAATTATTCAAATTGAAATTATAAAAACTAAAATAATATTTTGCTTAAATTATAGAAAATAATTGTATAATTTACCAATATATATTAATAAAAAAAATTTGTGATTATCCTAGTAATCACATGTGGAACCAAGATATTAATAAAATCATGAATGGCCAATGTAAAGTATGCTTTATGTTGACAATGACCAGTGTCTTTTAAAAAATGTTATTGTTGGGGATTTTTACCGAATATGGATCCCCTCTTTACATTTTTTCCTTACATTTCTTACTTGCAGGGCCATCGAGCCCACTTTTAGGCCCAATTTTGATAATCCGAACTGTTCATATTTTAAGATTTATTCAATATATCATACTTGTAAAAAATCAAGTTGATTAGATATCAGAAAATATGTTTTCAGAAAACTCAAACTAAAAACTATTTTTTTTAAGAATTTAATAAACAGTTTTCCAAACACATTCTTTCTGATATCCGATCAATTTGATTTTTTTACAGATATGATATACTGAACAAATTTTAAAATTTGAACGGTTCGAATTATCAAAATTAGACCTAAAAGTGGGCTTAATAACCCTGCAAGTAAGAAATGTAAGGAGGGGATCGCGATTCATACTTACCAACAAGAACTTGACTTTTTTTCTTTTTTTTTTTGAAATGACTTTGAGGACAAGGCTCCCAAAAAAAGATTATAGGAATAAAGAACAAACAACCCTATGTTTAAAACGAATAAGAACATACAAGTGAAAGGTCTTGGAAACATGAATATGGTCCTCTCTATTTACCTTAAATACTAATACAAGCAAAACAAGGGATTGAAAGCCAGGGTTACTTTGGTCGAAATACTGATATAGTGAAAATCTTATTTTAAGTTGCACAATGTACTGGAAAATTTTAAAATACAAAAATTTCGAAAACATAATTATAAATCTAAGAGTGTATTGTGGACAATAAAAACAAAAACAAAAATTGTCATTTGTAAGAGACAAACACAAGCCGAAAGGAGGACAACTTTCTACAAATATAATTGCCATAATCTTCTAACTAAAATTCAATTCAATTGCATACAAAGTGCAAAAACTTTATTCAGATGGGCCAAACAATTCATTCTTTTGCTAGGACACTACATTTTCATGTTAATATTTTGCTGTATTTGTACGTTGTGTTTGATTGAGAGATTTGAGAACGAATTTGAAAAAGAAAAAGAGAAAAGTTAGATAAAATATAAATAAAATATACCTACATTTCATCTAATTTCACACACCTTTTCCCTTTCTTTTTTCAAATTCCTCTCCAAATCCCTTAACCAAATACAGCGATAGAGAATAAATTACCACAAACATATATCTTTTTACTTGATTCCACCACAATAATGTGATTACTAGGATAATCACCTAACCCAACCACTTGAGAAAAAACAGAAAGGCATATGATTGCCTAACACCAAACAAATCATCAGCTTGTTCTCAAAAAACAAAAATCATCAGCTAGTTAAACCGCGACAGAGATCCAAGTAAAATCTAGTTTTTGTTCAAGCATATCTTCCATCTTCTGGGCTGTTCTCTTAACACAAGTACATGAAAAAAATAAAAAATAAAATAAAATAACCTGTAGCAATAGCATCTTATGTGAATTTTAATTAAACTTATCAACATCATAAATAACAGTGACAGGCTGTACAAATCACTAAAGATTATACAAAGCATCAGCACGGTCAGCCATATTTGGGAAGTGTTGGAAAGAACAGAACACAATGACAACGCAAGGCTACTAGAAGCGACTATCAATCTTCTTCCTCTTCACCATCTTCAGCCAGACCTATATCATCTCCAATGCCTTCAAGTAACGTGTCGACATCTACCCCTAACTCCAGCAACCTTGCGCTCAGCTTCTCTACCTTACTCTGCTCTTGCCCGAGGCAGACAAGCAAATCATTCAATTCTGCTTCACTGTCCTTCTGGGCTTCTTCTCTTGCCTCGGCCTTTATTGCCTCGACATCTGGAAGGGGTGTGGCTCCCCCACTTTTTAAAGCTTTAATTTCCTTTTCCATATTGTAGTTTGCCTGTTCAAGACTATTGTAAGCGTCAGACAAGCACTTAAGATCAGCTTCCATCTTCTCAGCCAAATTGCGGTACATTGAAGCCTCAGATTCGATCTTGGCTTTCTCTGTCTTAAGCATCTCCAGCCGTTGGGAGGACTCTTGAAGATCTCTACGGAGTGTCTCCACCTGGACTCTTTCTGAGCCACCACTAGCTCTGTGATCAGGTGGAGATGGACCACCCCCACCCATCTTGACCAAGTCTTCAGCCAAAGTTGCATTACGACTAAGAAGGTCCTTTGAAAAAGAAAAATTATACATAAATTAATACATAAAAAGAAAACAGAACGGAAATGGGTAATACACCAGATTACATGTATTCCAAACCTCGTTGCTACAACTGTTGTTTAACTCGCTAATTCATGCTAAATCACAGTTGAATACAACAATTTTTTTAAACATCATCACAATCTTTGAAAAGAAACAATGTGAAGGAGACCAAAACGTCAATCACTTGCAAGAAAAAAGTGGCCCACAGAACATGAAGTTGTCCCATCCCAGAGAGACAACATAATTTAACACACAAGAAAATTAAATATGGTATGCAGAGATCTATCTATTGCAAGGATTGTAAAAATGGAAATCGTGCACATGTCTCGCTCTCAATTGCATGCAAGTATGATGGTAGAGAACACAGAAAAAGATTCAATAACATAATGAGAATATGAAATCCAACAAGGGCAGCTTCCCAATATCATAAAAAATCAGCTTGAGAAATTAATCTAAAGACATAACTATCCAGCTAACAGATAAACTACTTTGGGGAAGATAAGTGTGGCACTCTTCATACAAAGTAAGTCTTGCTGATTTGGGTCCCTCAAAGGCTCTTTCCGGGTCCATCCAAACCCCACACAAACAGCAGAAGACAAAGATAACTGTCAAAAACCCTCTGGAGTCTGGACACTAAAGCATTAAACAAATTACACAAAGCCAGCCTCTTGTTTGGTCTGTCAAAAGTTTGCATTTATTATGAATAAAGATAATATATAAAATCCAGAAAAAAGAAACTTTTCCATGCAATCATACCTGTATCTCAGAGCACTGCTTCTCCACAAATAATTTCAGCCGTTTGACATAGTCCCCATCACTTTCCCCACCCTTCTGTTCCAATTCTGCTGGCACTACGGCCACCTTGCTCTTTGGTTTACTATAGACATCTACAATGCTTTCTCTTATATCTGCCTCTAGATTTCTAATGAAGTCAACAAACCGAGCATCAAACATGGATGCAAGCATCGGATGATCCTCATTCTTCTGGTCACTAGCCTCATTCTCATCAACATCTTCAATCTCTGCCATACTAGCAGCAGTGGATCTTGTCAACAGTGTACGGGACTGAGCTGGTTTTGCAGAAGAAAAAACAACACTTTTCTGCATCTCTTCAAACTTTAAAAGATATGATGTGAGCCCGATTTTCTGAGTTATGGCATCAACTATCGCAAAAGCATCCTTTCCAGTGTCACTTGATTTATTATAGATAACACATTCTCCCAAAAGTACCGCTGCCAGACCCCTTATGCACACCGTTGTGGTTGAATTTGATATCAACTCCAGCAGATATGTAAGATGAGGACGTGAATCTAGGAAGCACTGCACTGCACTTGGGCAGTCTGAAAGCCAAATGACTAGCAGTTTCAATATAATTGGTTGAACATACGTATTCCCTGATGCATTTGATTTCCCATCTTTACTTTTCATGGAAGAAGCAAGAGCCAAGTATTTCACCATACGGTACAACAATGGCTCTGAGGCTCCTAAAGATGGTGTAGGTGGCTCTAGTTCAATTCGTAAAACCTACAGTAAATTCCACATTCCAATAAGAAAGAGAAGAAGGGGGGTATGTAAACCCTAAAAGACGATAGAATCATGACGAACTTATTTCTGAAGTAGTTCTTTTCCAGAAATTATCTGACCATAAAAATAACTAGAAGTAAGAAACCAAAAACAACAAGATGAGACAGCATACCCTCTCCTTGCACTGGATATTGTCCTTCAGTACATGAGACAGAACACTAGCAGCTCTGCAACAAGTCTGCGTTTCAAATATTAGCTGGATTATTCTCATAGATAAGCACCAAGCAACAAGAAAAACTTATTGTGTGTGGTGACCAACTTCCCAACCATTGACTTTCATTTCCGAACAAAAAATGGTGTGTGACCTTAGTGAAAGTTGTGTGTGGCAATAGAAGTTCCAGGAAAAGTTCCCTGTGCAAAGAGAAGTGCATCTTAACAATAGAGGGTTCAAGATTTTAAAAAATTTCCTATTTGTCTCCTTCCAAATGCACAAGAGCACTAGATGAGGGTCAAATGCTCCAAATTGACTCGTACCCAACTCATGTTAATAACTGAGCACAGAATGCACAAGAGAGGATTTGGGACTCAGGACACCATCAAGTTGTGCAGGATGGTATCCTGATCTTCAACTAAGAAATAAAGTCATGATGTTCATCATCTTTAATGACAAAAGGATTTAGACACCATTAAGTACTATGTTACCTCGAGATCACCATCATTTTCACTCAAAGTAAGACCACGTAATAGCATGCTGCAACAAACAAATTTTCGAAAGATTTAATCATCAGAAGCAGCAAGTCCAAGCTAATAATAATAATAATAATAATAATAATAATAATTTTAAAAAAAAATAAAAAAAATCCAGTATGGAGTGCATACAGGGACAAACAGACCTTCCAAATGACATGTTCACATCCTCCTCAAGTGGAGCATGAGTCATTGGCAGCGGTTGAGGGATTAATGTAGATGCTAACATTGTTTGACCATCAGGGTTTTTCTGCTTTAAATAAGGTGGATCATCAACCATATAAACACAATTCAAAGAAAATATAAAAAAAATAAGAAAGAAATAAAGAATATCTGATCAGAGGAATCATACCAACCTCACAAAAGCACCTAAAAACATAGTCCGCTGCTACAAACTCCTGCATGCTAGAAGTCCGCAAGATGATTCGGAGGACAGAATTTAATGCAGGCTCTACTTGCGGCTCCTCTCCAAGAACTTTACTTGCAAGGGCATCAAGATTCTTTGGATGACTGACAATCAGGTTGCCAATGCATCTAAGTGCCTGACATAAGTAAAAAAAACCTCTCATACATGTTAGAAGTCCTGAAATTTTCTTATAGTGCTAGGCAACTTTTGTGCACAAAGAAGTTTCTTTGTGTTGGTGTATAAGCAAATGGTTGCCACTAACTGTTCCTTATATTTCTTGCAATAATTTAACATAAAGCTCATTGATCAATCTTTAATCTGACAGAAAATTTCATGAAAGTCAGTAAAACAATTAACTCCTTTACTAATGAGCCTTACATATGCCATATACTAAGGAACAGGAAAAACCATTTGGTATGGTCCAAGGAGTAAAAATAAATAAAAAGTTGATCCAATTCAAGCAACACTTAAAAGTGAACTCTCTCCTTCTCTATCTCTCTCCCTTTCCTTATTTGGATGGAACGAGAAGTTCATAGATATATACTTATATTGAATAGTATAAGCATCAGGCTAGATGTGCCTGAAAGTTCACCATAAGAAAAGACTTGATGGGTGTGTTTGGTTTGTGTTTTGAGACAAATTCTCAAAAACAAATTTGGGGAGAGAGTTTAGAAATTTTTTTGGTTTGTTTGGTTGTATATTTTGAAAATAGTTTGGGAGATTGGGATGATTTGATATTTTGTTGTAGGTGAGTAGATGTGTGTGAGAGAAAAAATGATTGAGAAAGAGAGGGAAGAGATAAAAAGTGATTGATTGATGTGTCAGAGAGAGAGTGATTTTGGAAATTTTTTCAAAATATTTGAACCAAACAAAATTTTGAAATTTTTTCTCAAAAATTGTATCTTGAGATAAAAACCAAACAAGCCCGACATTTTTTTGTTCCTTCTAATTATCAAAAGAAGATTCCTATGAATCCCCCTCATTTTCACACAGGAAGGGTATGTGATAAATACACCCTTTACTTTGTGGAATGTCATAGTTGCAATAATGGAATGACTTACAGTCTATATCCCCAATCAAAAATAAATTAAAAAATTCAGTGAAGTATCGTCCTCGGAAGAAACTCTGTATTTACTACTTGTCAATTAATTGTATCATACACTTTCTATTAAACAATATTGCCGAATAAAGAAATAAGTAATTATTGCCATATTTAACAATCTTTCTTCTTTTTTTTGGCACCAAAGATGTCCAAGGCTTCGCCCCAACTAATCCCCTGGGCACATGTAATCCACATCCCACATTTGCCAGGTAATTACTGGGCCAAAGCCCTAGGGGCAGCCTCAAGGGGGAGTGAGGAATTGAGAATTTAACCATTGGTTCATCCCTTGAAGTTCAAACCCATGACTTCCCATATGGGAGTCATAAGCTCCGGCCAACTGGGACCAGATTTAAAATTCTTTGAAAAGAGTTACACAATTCAGGTTACTTGATCTGCATCACCAATAGAGAGCATGTTAGATAAACTATGAGTAACATAGCATCCAAACTAATGTTTGCTTGCACTATCTCATTTAAGTGCATTCTTTAACACAGTCACACAAAAAAAGACAAACAGTGCATTCTTTAATGCGGACAAAAAGACCAGACACACACACACACACACACACACACACACACATGCACAGACACAGAGAGAAGATCATCTTACTGTACAACGCACAGGAACAGGAGCCCATTGGCTTTCTACTCCTAACATTAAAAGATGGTCCAAAATTTTTCTCTACAAGCAAGAAAATATACCAATGAGAAAAGTCTTTACTAAATTATAAAGAATTTTTCAGGTATTCATTAGAGCATATAACAAATTTGAAACAAACCTGAACCAAGACTGTTTTATTGGTCAGCCTGTTGGTGTCTTTTCCAGGATCAGCTTCTGGACCTCCCCTTATTAGCAAACTGATGGTCTCTAAAGCACTGAGTAGATTTATTGTCTACTGGCAACATATTGGATATGACAGAAAACGGCCAGTAAGGCTTCTGTGATAGCACATATAACTATATATGTACGTCTACGCACATATAACTATATGTGTCCGTCTACACACATATATGACAGTTAAAACTATAGGAAGTGCACAAAGTTGTAAACATCTGAGTGTCTAACCTTCTGTTGGGTGAAACTATAGGAATTTCCTCTGAGCTTCAAAATTGATAACAAAGGGTCAAAGCCCATAGTCTCCCTTAGCAATACCTGCGCAATGTGCACACCATGGTTAGCAGTGGGGAGCAAATGAATGTGTGAAAAAAGAATAATAGTAACATATGGTCTTCAAACCTGATTAGACACATTGTCGTGAATGAGATTGTTCAGCAATTCAAGACAGTCCTGCACCAGTGACAAACATGTCAGCAAAATTAACAATGATATTCATAATTGATGGAAGTTTCAGAGTGAAAGAGGCTTTTTCCAATGCAACCAATGCTTCAATCAGTTGTCCTGTACACCCTTTCGAGCTACTGACTATTTTGGCAAAAGCTGATGCCTTGATAATTTTCTCACATTCCACATCTAATGCTCCTAAATATGAATAAACAACAACACAAGCAGAATTAAATGACTCTAGCAGATTCTTAGGGAAACAAGATCAGATGTTTCATACATGAGGATTCGTCAGGTCAACAAGCCACCCAACAAAAACCAAGTTAATGATTAAAACCATTGGGTAAATGAGAAAATTTAGGAAATAAAAGTTATAATAGGAATTCTGAAAAATGGAAGAGAAAAAATACCCAAATCTAGTTATTTGTTAGTGACTCCAACACATTTAAATACATGTTCTTCAAATTGATGTCGTATACAATCTCCTAAGTACATAAGGCTCCAAACAAATTACGGTAAATCAAATGAGAAGATTAAATATTTTACATCAGATTATGGACATATTCCAAGGGTGCAGATCAACTAAAATAAATAAATAACTAAAATAACTAAAAATATAAATAACTAAAAGAGAAAATAGTAGCGATGATAGAATTTCAGTATATACGTATTCCAAACTTTCAGTCAGCTCCTCAAAGATAGTCAACAAGGTAACAAGTAATTTTTGAGAGAGCAGGTAAAATAAGAGAACTGGTTGAATTATTCATTGGGGGCTTGTTGCCAGAGTTATTACAGGTATCCCCCAATACTTGGTTCAAAAAAATCCAAGCATCATTTTAGTAAGACGAAGGATCTTAACTTCTCCCCCTTTCATCTTCACCAAACATAAAAAGAGTATATATATATAGGGGGAGGGAAGGGCATAAAAGATTATATTCCTCCTACTAGTTCTTCCACAGAAGTGAATACTCAGCTTGCCTTTGGAACAAAGGTGAGACAGGGAACTTTTCCTCCACCCCAAAACATAAAAAAATAGAAAACCCCGAGTACCCCCTGCCAAGGGAAGCAAGAAACTTGAGTAAAATTTTTCCTTAAGGCATGTAGCATTAGGGTTTCAAACTAAAATGTAAGTCAAACATTCACTCCCCAAACTCAAGCAACTTGAGAAACTTCAAAAACTATAACATCCAACATAAAATCTGCAAATTAATTCATATGTTCTGCATGTCTAATTTAAGTTCTAAGCATAACTGTACATTGGATATTCTGACAAGTGCAATTGGTCACTACCTACAGAAGCAATATCATCCAGTTTATTGTGAATATGTATGACTAGGGTTTAACTTATACAGTTCTATTAATCCATGATATAGAGCCACCCAAGCTTATAAAAACATCTTAAACACCAAGCACCTTCACTTGCAGAACTAGATTGCTCTAAAATAAAATGAACTATGGGGCATTAAAATGTGCATTATGCAAGAGAGACATAAATAGCAAAATTGCATCTAGTATAAGGCCACAAAGTAACAAATGGCTTATCAGCAAAAAAGCTACAACAGATGACAGAACACAACATATGGATGAATAATTCAAGTCAGTAAATCACCTGAACAACAACACCACCTTCCGAACCCCCTTCCTCTTTAACAATACTAAAAATCTTCTCAAAAGCACCTTCAAAGACCACAATCTTTTGAATTTCCTGCAATTGCAAAGCATTTTCAATCAGTTATAAGGGATACAAGATCATGAGTTACTACATTAGAATGAAAGAATAGAATGACCATGAGAGGCAAATAATTCACCTCAGCTTCACGAGTCAAGTAAGTGAGAAGTAACAAGGCCTCATTTCGTATAACCTGTAAGCCATAGATTTTTCAGGATCCAGCAATATCAGAATAGAACAAACCAGTATTGAAGAAGCCGGTCACCACTGCATGTAGTGGTATTGGTGGTTACCACCACCTGATATGGTCGATTTTGAGCCATGTGAATGAAAATTGTAAGCTTAACAATGGTAATTTGGACCATAACGGGCGAATACATAATGGTAATGGAACTTTTCCGCAGATCTTACTACAAAAAGGCCGTTTTCCCCATGTTTTAAGTTTTTCACTACTGAAATTTCACAGAAAAAACGGACTTCGCAGAAAATCTTACATTTACATCATTTGAGTCTCCCATCTTCAAGATTTACAAGATTTGACTTGCAAACAAGGTTTAGATGAACCTCATTCTATTTTTAATTTTTATTGTTGTTTTGAGGTTGATTTCTTGAATATTTGTTATTATTGACTTAAATCTTGTTTGATTTAGGTTAAATTTGTTGAACAAAGGTTGGAATACCACTTCTCTTACTTACATCAGGGATTTATGTTAATGAATTATAATTTATGACTATTAAACATGCTTCATAGAGGCTTAAGAATAATACAAAAATAGTCCATAAATAGGATCATGTTAAAAAGTAAACAAAACCCACCAAAAACTATTTTAAACTCCAATAAATGTGATTCGGAAATAAAAACATGTCTCAGTAAGTTTTCCTGAAGTTGTGTAAAGTATAAATAAAATATAAAAAATCAAGGCTCTTGTTGCCACAACCATTACGCTAGGCCCGGCTACCATTATTTTTTTATGGCAACTACAACCTTTAATTGAAGCATTGGTACAAGTAGTGAAACGAATTATAGCCAAACAAATTTCACATTTCTTCCTTCCCCGAAATTACATGAAGCCAAATTCCCCCAAAAAAATTCCAGCTACAAAGCTCTCATGTATAGAAGAGAACTTGGTATTAGGGAATTAAAATAAATTCACAAGGCTCATTAAAGCTTCTATTTATTATGTCATCATGTCTATCTAGTTTCTAATTAAGGAGGTCTTTATCAAGATTAAAAAAAAATAGACAGTCAACCACTCATAGGATAACTTTCCTACCTCACGATCCATAAGCATGTCCATAAGCCGAGTTATTCCACGAGGAATAGTTAGAATGGCTTCCTGTAACCTGAAAAGGAACTCAAAAGATATATTTTTCTCCACCATAATCCAGTAAAATCCAAAAATAAAATATAACATAAAGTGGGTGACCAGAAAGAGAATACCTATTTGGAGAGTTCGTAAGTAGAGCTGTCAATAGTTGAAGTGTGTAATAACGTATGTAGAAATCCTCCTCCGACTGCCAAGGTACGAAATCAACAAATTGTACGACATTATGCATAATCAAAGCAAATTCAATACATAAATTTTCCAAGGTATTCCCAATCTAGCTTTGGAACTCTCACCAACAGACTTAGAAGAAGAGAAATGCTCTCTGCTTCTCTAGAAAGCAAATCAGTGTTCATTAAAGCTGGTTGAACCTCATTCTTTGACCCTTTAGCATGATCAATTGGAGTCAAGGCACTCACAAGAGTTTCTAGAGCACCACGAACCTTCAAGCAATAAAAGGAGGCAGGCACTATGTGAGTACACAAAAGTAGAAAAATGGAAAAAACTAAATCAGTTTCCATCAGCAACACCATCTGATATAAAACTAGACAGCTATTTTTTAAACAAAATGTGCTAAAAAATAAATATAAACTCTATCTTTAAGCTTTTAGTCTTCATGTGAAACCTTGACTTTCTAATATATATATATATATGCATGTAAAGAAAGAAATGCCAAATTTAGTGTTCCATTATACTACTATTACTACATATAATATTTCCATTCTCAATAGTTGGTTTTCTTTATAACTTATTTATCAATTTCGATAATGTTACTAGTTAGACCATCATTTGAATAGGACGTAGAAAATTGTATTTCTCAAATTAAGTAAACCAAAATATAACAAGGGAAATTAAAATCAATTGACCGATGGGGGAAGCTTTCAAACCATTTCAACATCATCTCGCTCTTCCTTCAAGACACTTAAAAGTACTGGAAAGCCTGCAACAGCAGTGAATGGATTTTATTTTACGTTGGCACATGCTCCAAAAATATGGCACCACATGCAACAAAAGAGAATTACTAACCCATTGCCCCAAAATCTAGCTGGGCAGCACGACTTTCTGCTACAACAGATTGAAGTTCAGCAATAGCAGTCCTCCGGTCCTCCGACAGGACACCATTACTTATACGGTCAAGCAAGCGTTCAACATAGCTGTTGCAACAAGCCATGAAGCAGATCAACAACAGCAGTGAATCCAATTTTGGCAAGAAAAATATTAGAAATTGAAAAGAAACAACGGCACATTGTGTTGAGTAAATGGACAAACGGTTCAACGGCTTTGTTAAAACCAAATAATAGTCTGCAACAATTTAGAGCAAGACATAATAAAATGATTCATGTCAATGATGAAGGCACATCATTAGTGACAGCAATATAAATGAATGCCCTTTAAGAGTTTGACTGATTCATCATTTGAGTCTTTAAGGCAGAGTTTAGTTATGATGAAAGTGGTGGAAATTGTAAGAAAGAGAAAGAATAAAATGAAATTTTTCTTGAGATTGTTTTGCATGAGAACGGTGAAAAATGGAAGAAAATTAATTTTGTTGTACAACCCATATCAACATGGTAACTTCACTTTCAATTTCTTGCAAAAAAAATACAAGAAATTTAATGTTCTCATGTAAGTTGCTACCTATCATAACTTTCTTTCAAAAATTTCATCTTAACCAAATGTATACTATAAAAAATAAAAAATAAAAAAATTATTTCACTTACTATTACTTTCACTTTTTCATCATATTTTTCACTCTTAATCAAACAGACCCTAATTGAGGTTGGGATAGAATGACTCCAACAACAGCCAACAACAAATACTACAACCAAAACCCAAAATTCTTTCTAACATTCTTTTTCTTTTGATAAAATGAATTTAATAACTAAATAAAAATCATAGTGTATCGCTAGAGGGTGTTGCAAGTTATAACTCTAATCCCCTCAATTTTTGAAAGAGCAGAGTTAGTGAAAGATTTTCCCTTTTACAAATTCTATGAAAAAAAACAATTTTTTTAAGTACATGGTGTTGGACAATATGAAATATGGCCAATCCATTATAGGCACATCTGCAATCCTTCACCTTTTCTTTCATCAAATTTATTTGATGAAAAAGTACACAAAAATCATCTCCGATCCCTTCACCAAATGTTCATCAAATCTAGGGAGTCATTTTTTTCATTAAATTGAGAACTCATCAAATTTAAATTTGATGAAAATTTAAAAAGATGAAGCATCAAGGTGTGCATTGCATAACCATTTCATGTCATTTTCAAAAAAACAAAACCCTCCACTACAACAATAGCTATGAACATACATAAATCATTTTACCTATCTTCACTTGAAGCAGAATTCTCGTTTCCAAATACAAGCCCAACAACCCCTTGTACGCGATTCTGAATTTTAATCACATGTGAGCATAAGATTAGTAAAAAATGGCACTTCCATCACAGTAAATATCAAAATTGATACTTAGATGTTTGTTAAGCTAATTGTAATACAATCCATAACACCAAACGAAGCTGAATAGAAAACTAATGATAAAAAATACCTTGTACCCAGACATCAAATCCATCTTTCCTAGGTACTGGAGACCACTTGAATTCGATCAAAACAGAGCTAAAAAAAACCTCAAACAATGAAGAATAAGAGACCAAACTAAGCAATTTGATCAAAAAAAAGTTGGGGATTTTAATCCACGGTAATAAAAAGGATCAAAAGACAATACATTTAGGATTTGCATATACAAACAAATACGTATACATAGAGAGATTCATATATATATATATGCATGATTATATATACGTGTATATTGATGAGTAATAAGGGAACTGAAAAACCCTAATCAATTAAGAGTTACCTGAGAGAGAGAGAGAGAGAGAGAGAGAGAGATCGTGAGATTGAAAAGGACACAGATCGAGAGGTTTAGGGTCGGGTCAAATGGTTTTGCTCTCTACTGTCGAGAGAAGAGACCATAATTGTACACGTGCGTTACAGGAAGCCTTGTTTCGGGTCAACCCACTCCAAAGGAATGGCAATTGGCGGGTGGGGCAGGTCCGAATTGTGATGCTCTGTTTAAGTTTTAGAGTTTTTTACTGGTCGGTCCTGAGTTTTGCAGTTGTTCCCCTCTTAGTCCTGAGTTTTTATCTTGTGCACCAACAGGTCCTGAGTCTTTTTTTTTGGACTATTTTACCCCTGTCGTGTTCTGGCGTGTTTCTGTTTGGATTTTCCATCAAAATATTGTGTTTGTGGTTTGGATTTCTGTGGAACTTCACGATTTGCTACTGTATTATTGTGGAGCTTCGTGATTTCTGATTTCGCGGTTGGTGTGTCTTTGCGATTTGTGATTTCGCGCTTGGTGTGTCTTTGCGATTGCGTGCTTGGTGATTCTTCTTATTTGCGATTTCGCGTTTGGTGTATAGATCGACTGGTTTGTTTGATTTTGATTTTAATTTCAATGTTTTGTTTCTTTGTAATTTGAGTTGGTGATTTTGATTTTATAGTGATATTGTTGTTACTCTGTTGTTTTCTGTTGCGATTGAATTTGTGTTTTCATCATGATATTGAAAGTTTTGAGATATGTATTTGTTGATTGAATTTTAGATTTATATTTTTTTTGGTTAAGAAATTGTGTTGATTGAACAGAGGTGTTGGTTTGTTATTTTATACAGTGATTATTTTATCACTGTGTATTTTGAGGGTGATGTTGGATTAACTTTTTCAACAGTGACAAATTTATGAGTGAGTATGGGAATAGGATATGAAAATGTTGCATAATGTAATGGTAAGATTCAAATCAAGTTACCATGTCTAATAAGTGTAAGCCTTATTCACTGTTCTTGGTCTTTGGTGGTGTTAACTGTTAAAGTTATGAGTATTAGTTTTTGGATGCGTTTGAGTTGGTTGATAATTTTATCACTGTATTTGATTTTGTTTTTAGGGTGTTTGAGTTGTTTGCTGAAATGTAATTATTGTTTGTTGCAGGATTTATAGTGATGGAGAATTGTTTGTTTCTTATGTGCAAGTTTAGAGGTGTGACATTGGTTATCAAGTATAATGATGGATTTAATTTCAAGGATTTAGTATATAAATTGTGTGCAAAGTGGAGTGAGTTAGTTGGTAGTTCTTTGAATATATCGTATTCAATGGCTAGACATTCTTCCTGTGGTCTACAAAGTGAAGAGGATTTGGAGATTATGGTTGGACTGGCACTTTCTTGTGATATTCATTGTATTGATGTTTTTGTAAACTGTTGTTCTTTGGGTGAAGATTATATGGTTTGTGATGGTGAAGCTAGTAGTAGTAGTGGTAGTAGTGTTGTTTGTGAAACTGATTTTTTGCCTTCATTTTATTCAAATCAACGGAAACCTTTACTGTCCGATGGGTGGGTTAATTGTATGAAAGGAGTGGGACAAAGGTTTGCTCAAGGTGTTATTGAATTTCGAGATGCGTTGTCAAAGTATTCTATTCATTCCGGTTTTGATTTTGATTTTGTTAAGAATGATAAGGATCGTGTCACTGTTCATTGTAACAGAAGGGCTGATTTGGGATGTTTATGGAGCGTGCATGCTAGAGTGGAAAATTATAGTAAAGCTTTTGTTATTAAACAATTTGATGATGTTCATACTTGTGGATCTTCTTTCCGTACAATTAAACATGATAGGATGACTTCAAGTATGATTGGTGGGTTAATTTCAAGTGATATTCGTAATAAGGTTTTGACATCGGTTAGTGAGGTGGTTTGTGATTTCAATGACTATTATGGAACAGAAGTTTCTTATCGGCGAGCTTGGATGGGTGTTGAAAAAGCAAGGGGTCTTGTTTTTGGTGACTATTTATCATCATTTGACGATCTTCGTTGGTATGTTGATGCTGCTAATGCTTGCAATCCGGGGAGTGTTTTTGATATGGAATTTGATTTTGATAGTAAAGGAAGACATTTCAAATGTTTGTTTTTCGCTTTTGAGGCATGTATTCATGGTTTCAAGTATTGTAGGCCTGTGTTGATGCTTGATGGAACTTTCTTGAAAGGGAGACACAAAGGTTGTTTATTGGCTGCTACGGCAAAAGATGGTAACCAAGGTATATTTTGTGTCTATTTTTTTATTATTATTGAAACAATGATAAGTCTATCATTTTTGTTAATGGAGAGTGTTGATTATTGAGTATGGTCAATCTATTAGTGATAAATTTATGCTGTATACTTTTGTTAAATTTTTATATTTATACAGTGATAAATTTATCTATGGCTGGAGCTATATGTTATATACTTTGTGTTTTGATTTTGTTTTTGTAATTTTTTTATTTGTTATTGTTAATGTGTATATATATTTTGTTTGTAGGTTTATATTCGTTATGTTTTGCTATTGTTGATAGTGAAAGTTATGACAGTTGGCATTGGTTCTTGTCAAAGTTATCTGGTATTTTGACTCCGGATAGGGATATTGCATTTGTTACTGATCGACATAGAGGTTTGCTGAAAGCTTTAGCTGAGGTCTTTCCGTTTTCTTCTCATTCTTTTTGTCTAATGCATTTGAAGACAAACTTGAAGACTTATTTGTCAGTGAAGAGTTGTGAATCTAAAGAGTATTTGCTTACTCTTTTTGGTAGATGTGCATATGCTCCTACTGTTGAGTTGTTTAATGAGCTATTTGAAGAGTTTAAGGGTCGTTGTGGTCGTAGTGTTGAGAAGTTTCTTGAAGATTTGCCTAATGAGTGTTGGTGTAACGCTTATTTTCAAGGCAAGAGGTATGGTGAAATATGCACAAATGCTGCGGAATCTTTTAATTCATGGATTAGGGATGAACGCCATTTGTTTTCAACTAGTCTTGTTGATGCTATACGGGTGAAACTAATGGAGCAATTCTTAAGAAGGAGAGAAGTTGGTAATAAGTGGAATCGTATTGTTTGTCCTTTTGCAGAGAAAAAGTTGGAAGAGGCTTTTAATGATACAAAAGCATGGATAGTTAAGAAATGTAGTGATGACATTTATGAAATCCAATTGGATCATTCAGTTATGGTTGATATTGGGAAACGTTGTTGTTCTTGTCGATTGTGAGAAATTGATTCTTTTCCTTGCAAACATGGTTTTTGCACTATAAAGAGGAGTGGGAAGGATCTGAATTGCTTTCTTGATGATTACTACCGTGTTTGTAGTTATTGTGATTCTTATTCACATTCTATCTATCCAGTTCCTAGTATGTGGAAGCCAAATGTAGTTGTTGATGATGATGTTGTTTTACCTCCTCTTTGTAAGAGACCAGCTGGACGTCCAAGAACGGAGAGAATACCTTCTAAGGGCGAAATCAAGAGAATTAGATGCAGTAGGTGTGGAAAGATGGGAACTTATAATCAGAAGACATGTAAAGAAGCTTTGCTTTAGTTGTATTGATTTTAATTGAATTACTTTGTTTGAGAGTTGAGAGGTGTTAGTTGCATTGAATGATTGAGTATTTTTGGAAAGATGTCTCATTTTGGTACTCTTATTGAATGATTGAGGAATTTGTTGATCAGAAATTATATTTTTTGCTGATATTTTTACAGGATTAAGTTTCACAGATTTATATTATTTGATTGGGGTTAAATTTAGTTGGTGTTTTTGGTGGTTTTTATAAAGTGATAAATTTATCACTGGTTGGTTTGGACAACTTGATGGATTATTTTTTTGTAAGAATGATAAATTTATCATTAATGTGGTTCTTGAATTTTGTTATTTGGAAGAATGATAAATTTATCATTTATTGTGTTGGAAGAGTTGATGGTTTATTACATTTATGTCAGTGGTTAATAAATTTATCACTGTGATATCCAAGCAAATGTTATTTTCTACACTGAAAATTTTTTCATTGTGTGGAGTTATGTAGTTTTCCCAAGAAAAATTTCCACAATACAAAGGTGTAGATCAAATCTCTAGAATACATAATTGTATATCTGTTGTGTTAACTGCTTTAAAAATCAAAAAAATTTAGATGAACTACCATGTTTATCTGGTTTAGCAACAAGTTCTTAGTCTGCGTACTCTTTTGTGGTCACTCAGAAGCTAGGTTTGGATGTTTGAGTTGTTTAACTGAACCATCAAATGGTTTTGATTATTCAGAAATTATAGCGGTCCCGGGTTTACCCCTTGTTGTATAGCGATCCGGACATGTGTCCGTGGATGTTGATAGTTGAGTATTGTCTTGTTTACATCCTTTCTTGCTTTGTACTTGAGTTATAGGATGTGTTGGGCATGTTTGTTATAGGTTGGTTGAGCTTAGGAACCAAGTCTAGTTGCCCAGGTTTTGGCTGGTCCGCTCGAGCGGAGATGTTTACGCTCGAGCGGAGAGGTTTTTGTTGCTTGTACGCTCGAGCGGGGATTTTGGCGCTCGAGCGGAGAATGCACCCATCCAGTATTTTGTGTACCTGCAAAACTTCTGCAAGTGTGGTTTCTACGCTCGAGCGGGTTTGGTGCGCTCGAGCTAGTTGCGCTCGAGCGTGGATGTTGCGCTCGAGCGGACAGTGTGTTTTTGGTGAGAGTTCTGGGAGGGGGAGACCTGCGCTCGAGCGGACGAACTTTGTGTCTGTGTCTTGGCGCTCGAGCGGACAATGTTGCGCTCGAGCGTACCATGTTTTATGTGTCTTTACGCTCGAGCGGAGTGTCTTACGCTCGAGCGGACCTGTCGTATAACTGAGTGGGACTGGGCATTTTAAATCACTTTTTGACTTATCTTCTCTCTCCTACTTTACCAAAACGCCATTTTCAGAGCTTCTCACTCAAAAACCTTAACTTCTCTCTAAGTATTGATCTAGCTAGAGTGTTTTGCTCACCTTTGGTCTTCACAAAAGGGTGTTGATCGTCGAGGGCGTCTTTTTGATCCGAATAGTTTGGTGTTTGGAGCATTTTGGTTTTGAGTCCTTCTCCTTTGGAGCTCATCCTTTGAGGTAGGGATATCCTACTCCTCTTTATGAGTTTTGTCTTTACATTTTAGCATTTTGATATGTTGGAAGTTGTGGTGTAATTTTGGGAAACTTTGGGCCATTGTGTAATTTTACAAAAGTTGGGGGTTTTCATCTATGATAAACCTAGAAGCATGTTTGGTATAGAAACATGGAATTAATGTTGAAACATTAAGGAAGTTGGAACCTAAGGGTTGTGATGCTAATTATGGAGAATGCCCTAATTACATTGATTAATTAATTTGGATAATTAATTGTATTGATTTGTGATGTATATAATTGTTGTTTATATGCATTGTGTTGTGTTGGAGGAGATAGGGGATGTACTCCACGATTTAGGGGAAGATAGGGGATGGACCTCTAAACCGGATGTTGTTGGGAGGAGATAGGGGATGAACTCCGTAGATAGAGCTTGTATGCTTATCTAGAAGTGTATTGACAGAGCGTATATGCTTGTCTTTGGAAGTATTGATATAACTGTTATGTTTATCTTTGATGAAGTGAAAAGTGTTGGTATGAGTGTTTGTCTCATGTGTGATGTTTGGCCAGGTTCTGAGCCAAGGTTATAAAATGGCAAGTAAAAGGAATGAAAATGGAAACGAAAGGAAATATAGACTTAAGTGTCTTGGAATTGTATTATGTTATGAATGGATGTAAAAGTGTTGACCATCTATCAACTGTTAATCTTTTAGTCATTGTTCATAATTGGTTTAGTATATTTCTACTGGGCTGTGGCTCACCCTATATGGGAACATCATTTTCAGGTACAGGTAGCATGCCACCCCCAAGGACTTAGTTGGGAGGCTAGTGGCGGACAGGCTTTTTGGGTTGTCTCTCCTTTTGTTGTATTACATGTAAATTCAAGCCGAGGGCTTTATGTGTAAATGAGTTAGCACTCTACTTTTGTGTAACCAAGTGTTAACTTGGAAAGCTGTAAGCCCTTAGGGCATTTGCTTTTGTTGTTAACATGTGATACTTTTTGTAATAAAACTCTGGTGAATGGAAGGATGTGGACCTTTTATATATCATAGCATGTCTATATTGTTGGGATTAATGTTATTATTTTTGAGGGCGTTACAACTTGGTATCAGAGCGTACCGGGTTCGAATACTTTGGGTACGTGGGAAGTGATTAGGATCACAATGGGTTTGTCTCGCTTGTTAGAGACTTAGATGTAATATTATATGCTTATGTGATAACATGCTGATGTGATTATTTGGGTATGGGATTTAATTTCTAGGATGTTGATTGGACCTTTGGGTTTCTGGGAGTCTTGTTGGAAAAGCACTTGATCAATGCTGTTTCTAACCGGTACTCTAGTAACGCCTTGGGACTATCATTATCCGGAAATGAAATTCGTAAGTGCTTATGTGTTTATGTGCTTACGTGGAATGAATTACAGTTGTCCATGCATTAGGACGTGAGTGTTTAGTTTTGGCACGTTTATGAATGTGCTAACGTCCTGTGTTACCTTTATTAGGATGTCAGGACGAGCAAGAGGTGGTAGGTGTGGTAGGCCTAAGAGGCAGGAGGTGCCATTACCGGAAGAGATTCTGGCAGTTCAGGAGGGGGTTGGTCAGGCCAATGTAGCCGAACCAGTGGGTCAGCAGGCCATGAGTGCCTTGGCCCAGGAGATAGCAGGAGCTTTGGGTATTCTCAGAGCAGGGAATCAGGCAGCTGAGGCAGGGCCTTCCTTCTTGAAAAGGGAGTTCTTCCGGTCTAACCCGGAGGAGTTTGTTGGGGATCCTAAGGAGCCACTGAAGGCAGACGAGTGGCTAGAACAAATGAGTAAAACGTTCGAGATGCTAGGCATTGAGGACGGAGCATTGAAAGTGACCTTGGCATCCTTCCAGCTGAAGGGAGATGCGGGTCAATGGTGGAAGTATGAGAAAGCTCGTGTTCGTGGTACTTGGGAGGCGTTTGTGAATGCTTTCCAGGAGAGGTTTTTATCCGCTGTGGCTAGAGAGAGGCTGAGGGATCAGTTTAGCCGGCTTAAGCAGGAGGGTTTGTCTGTGGCCGAGTTTGAGGCTACATTTACTAGCTTGTCCAGGTTTGCACCTGAACTTGTGGCGACAGAGGAGCGCCGTTGCTACGAGTTTGAGCGGAAGTTGAGGTGGGATCTCAAGTTGAAAGTTGGTGGACCCTACATTCGAGAGTACATGCATTTGGTGGATGCTGCAGCTCACATGGAGCTGATGATGCAGGAGGGAGAGGAGGAGAAACATGGAGGCTCCAAGAGGGGCCAAGAGGGACAGGGTGATGGTAGGAGGCAGAGGGGTTATAACCCTCAGCCGTCCCAGGGTGGTTTGGCCAGGTCGACTTTCCCAGTACCGAGTGCAGGCTCCGGGAGGGGCAATCAGGGAGAGTTCACCTGTTTCAAGTGTGGCTAGCCGGGTCACAAAGCTTCAGTTTGCTCGCAGAAGGGCGGGGGTCAGAGAGCTGCTCCTTCGTCAGCTAGACCGCAGAGTCAGAGTTCGGGCAGGGGGCAGCCCTTGTCTTGTTATCAGTGTGGACAGCCTGGGCACATGAAAAGGTTTTGCCCACGGTTGAGTGCCACTTCAGGAGCGTCTGGTTCTAGACAGACGCATGGATTTCAGCCAGCTCAGTCTGTGCAGGCCTCGAGGGCCAATCCGGGGGCTTCGTCGTCCCAGTTAGTGCAGCAATCCTATGCTCCGAGAGGCGAGCAGGTGGATCAGGGGCCTACAGGGCGCGTGTATGCTGTTACCGCGCATGACCTAGTACCGGCTCCATTAGTAGTGAGAGGTACCTTTCTATTTTGCAATTCGGTTGCTAGTGTGTTGATTGATACGGGTGCGTCTCATTCTTTTGTATCTGCTGCATTTGCATCTGTGTTGGAATTGGAGTTAGCATTGTTGGCATCTCCTATTTGTGTAGTGTCACCTATTGGGGGTGAGTTGGTTTTGAAACACGGATGTAGAGGTTGTGATATAGAGGTTGATGATCATAGGCTTCCGTTTCCTTTTGTAGTCATGCCCATGAAGGGCTTTGATGTTATTTTGGGTATGGACTGGTTATCGTCATACCGAGCTGTTATTGACTGCTACCGCCAGAGGGTTACTTGTTGTACCGTGAGCGGGGAGTGTTTCCATTTCTTGGGAGACCGGGTTGGTAGTATTGTGCCACCGGGGTATGGTCCGCGAGGGCGGAATGAGCTTAGTGGTCTACTTGCTAGCTTTGAGAGTGGTGAGTGTGATGAAATCCGGATTGTGTTGCCAAGAGTAGTTTGTGAGTACTCGGATGTTTTTCCCGAGGACCTTGTTGATTTGCCACCTCACCGAGAGATTGAGTTCTCTATCGATTTAGTGCCCGGCACGGCGCCGATTTCTATGGCACCTTACCGTTTTGCTCCAGCAGAGTTGGTTGAGTTGAAAGTTCAGCTCCAGGAATTGCTAGATAAGGGCTTTGTTCGCCCTAGTGTTTCACCGTGGGGAGCGCCGGCACTCTTTGCTAAGAAGAAAGATGGTGCCTTGAGATTGTGTATTGACTACCGGAAGTTGAATCGGGCTACGGTTAAGAATAAGTACCCTATGCCCCGTATAGATGATTTGTTTGACCAGTTGAAGGGTTCCCGTTGTTTCTCTAAGATAGATTTGAGATTGGGTTACCACCAGTTGAGGGTCAGGGAGGAGGATATTCCGAAGACGGCATTCCGTACGCGGTATGGCCATTATGAGTTTCTGGTAATGCCATTTGGGCTTACCAACACACCGGCAGTCTTTATGGACTTGATGAACCGGATCTTCCAGGAATTCTTGGATCGTTTTGTAGTCGTCTTCGTGGACGACATTCTTATCTATTCACCTTCAGAGGAGGAGCACGAGGAACACTTGAGAGTGGTGCTTGAGTTGCTTAGAGCCCATAGGCTGTATGCCAAGTTTGGGAAGTGTGAGTTTTGGCTAAGAGAAGTCAAGTTCTTAGGCCATGTGGTTTCCGGGGAAGGGATGTCTGTTGATACATCCAAGACTGAGGCAATGCAAGATTGGGCACAGCCTAAGAGTGTGTTTGAGATCCGCAGTTTTCTGGGATTAGCTGGGTATTACCGCCGGTTTGTGAAGGATTTCTCCAGGTTAGCTTCACCGTTGACCAGATTGACTCGGAGGGGAGTCAGCTTTGTATGGAGTGAGACTTGTGAAAAGTCATTCCAGGAGTTGAAAGTTAGACTGACCACCGCTCCGGTCTTGATTATTCCGGAGAGGGGGTTGGGTTACGCCGTCTATTGTGATGCCTCAAGAGAGGGTTTGGGTTGTGTGTTGATGCAAGAGGGGAAAGTGGTAGCTTATGGCTCACGTCAGTTGAAAATTCACGAGAAGAATTACCCTACGCATGACCTAGAGTTAGCAGCTGTGATCTTTGCCTTGAAAATCTGGAGGCACTACCTTTATGGTGAGAGATTCGAGGTGTTCTCGGATCACAAGAGTCTGAAATATCTGTTTTCACAGAAAGACTTGAATTTGAGGCAGAGGAGATGGATGGAGTTTATTGAGGATTATGACTTTGAGTTGCACTATCACCCAGGGAAGGCCAATGTTGTGGCCGATGCCCTTAGCAGAAAATCCGTTAGTGATGTAGCTTGTGTAACCATCCGGGAGTGGGAGATGTTGGGGGCACTTGGCGAGTTTGATTTGCTTCTGGGCGAATCCGTTGAGGCTGCGGCCTTGTTTTCTGTTGTTGTACAGCCTACACTTGTGACTCGAGTGTTAGAGGCACAGAGAGGTGACCTTGAGGTAAAATCCCTCCGAGAGAGGATCTCCAGTGGGAAGGTTGAGAAGGGTTTGACGGTGTATCCCGACCTGAGTGTGAGATACCGAGACCGTTTGCTTGTACCGGAGTCTTGCCGAGAGGAAGTACTCCGAGAGTTTCACCATTCGCGCCTTGCGGTGCATCCAGGAGGTACTAAGATGTACCGGGATTTGGGTCGCCAGTTTTGGTGGCGGGGTATGAAGAGAGATGTGGCAGTTTTCGTGTCTAAATGCCTTACTTGCCAGCAAGTGAAGGCCGAGCATCAGAGGCCAGCGGGTTTGTTACAACCCTTACCTATTGCCGAGTGGAAGTGGGAGCATGTCACTATGGACTTCGTTGTAAGTCTTCCGAGGACTCAGCGGAGTAGTGATGCTATTTGGGTGGTTGTAGACCGGTTGACTAAGTCGGCGCACTTCATTCCTATGCGCGTGAGAGATTCAGTAGATCATCTTGCCGACTTGTATATTCGGGACATAGTGAGGTTGCACGGGGTTCCAGTGACGATCGTCTCAGATAGAGATCCTCGTTTTACTGCTAGGTTGTGGCAGAGTTTGCAGAGTGCCTTGGGTACTAAGTTGACCTTTAGTACAGCTTATCATCCTCAGACTGACGGGCAGTCCGAGCGTACTATTCAGATCCTCGAGGATATGCTTCGGGGTTGTGTCCTTGATTTCAGCGGGACGTGGGAGAGGCACTTACCATTGGTGGAGTTTGCCTACAACAACAGTTTTCAGTCTAGTATCGGTATGGCACCGTTTGAGGCCTTGTATGGCCGACCCTGTAGGTCTCCAGTTTGTTGGGCCGAGGTGGGTGATACACCTTTGTTGGGTCCGGAGTTGGTTAAGGAGACGACGGAGAAAGTTGAGCTTATCCGTAGGAGGTTTGTTACAGCCCAGAGTCGTCAGAAATCTTATGCTGACCGTAGGAGAAGACCATTGGAGTTTGAGATGGGTGATCATGTGTTTCTGAAGATATCACCTAGACGGGGTTTGATGAGGTTTGGGAAGAGTGGGAAGTTATCCCCTCGGTTTATTGGTCCTTTTGAGATCCTTGAGAGGGTTGGTGAAGTTGCTTATCGTTTAGCTTTGCCGCCACAGTTATCCGGGGTTCATGACGTGTTTCATGTGAGTATGCTTCGGAAGTATGAGCCGGATCCATCACATGTGTTGGATTGGACCGACTTAGAGGTAGATGAGGATGCCTCGTACGAGGAGAGACTGGTTCGGGTCTTGGATAGGCGGGATCAAGTCCTGCGTGGCAAGACCATCCCTTTGGTTAAGGTTTTGTGGAAACATCACGGAGTGGAGCAGGCCACTTGGGAACGTGAGTTGGGAGTCCGCGAGAAATATCCGGACTTGTTTGTTGATGTGTAATCAAGTATTGCTATTGTGTAATTGTAATGAACTTTAAGAGCATTAAAAATGTCTTAAATTGAAAAACATGGTGCATGTTTTGGTTAATGTAAATGTTGTAGAACTTGCCTTGTTATGGGAGTTAATTATTATATTACATGTGTTGGCTATATTATAGAAATGAAATTGTATCATGATTATTGCTTATGATATGAATTGTGAACCATGTGTGTTGGAAATGGTTGAAATGAAAAGAGAATGCGTGTCGAAATGTATATATTGTAGAATGCCTCTTGATAAGAGATGGAATGACCGGGAATGGGTCGAATTGTGGAATGTTGTGGTATAACATTGTTTAAAAGAGAGGAAAACTTGCTTTTCAAAACTTGTTCTAAATTTCGGGGACGAAATCCTTTAAGGGGGGGAGGTTATAGCGGTCCCGGGTTTACCCCTTGTTGTATAGCGATCCGGACATGTGTCTGTGGATGTTGATAGTTAAGTATTGTCTTGTTTACATCCTTTCTTGCTTTGTACTTGAGTTATAGGATGTGTTGGGCAGGTTTGCTACAGGTTGGTTGAGCTTAGGAACCAAGTCTAGTTGCCCAGGTTTTGGCTGGTCCGCTCGAGCGAAGATGTTTACGCTCGAGCGGAGAGGTTGTTGTTGCTTGTACGCTCGAGCGGGGATTTTGGCGCTCGAGCGGAGAATGCACCCATCCAGTATTTCGTGCACCTGCAAAACTTCTGCAAGTGTGGTTTCTACACTCGAGCGGGTTTGGTGCGCTCGAGCTGGTTGCGCTCGAGCGTGGATGTTGCGCTCGAGCGGACAGTGTGTTTTTGGTGAGAGTTCTGGGAGGGGGAGACCTGCGCTCGAGCGGGCTGGAATCTACGCTCGAGCGGACGAACTTTGTGTCTGTGTCTTGGCGCTCGAGCGGACAATGTTGCGCTCGAGCGTACCATGTTTTATGTGTCTTTACGCTCAAGCGGAGTGTCTTACGCTCGAGCGGACCTGTCGTATAACTGAGTGGGACTGGGCATTTTAAATCACTTTTTGACTTATCTTCTCTCTCCTACTTTACCAAAACGCCATTTTCAGAGCTTCTCACTCAAAAACCTTAACTTCTCTCTAAGTATTGATCTAGCTAGGGTGTTTTGCTCACCTTTGGTCTTCACAAAAGGGTGTTGATCGTCGAGGGCATCTTTTTGATCCGAATAGTTTGGTGTTTGGAGCATTTTGGTTTTGAGTCCTTCTTCTTTGGAGCTCATCCTTTGAGGTAGGGATATCCTACTCCTCTTTATGAGTTTTGTCTTTACATTTTAGCATTTTGATATGTTGGAAGTTGTGGTGTAATTTTGGGAAACTTTGGGCCATTGTGTAATTTTACAAAAGTTGGGGGTTTTCATCTATGATAAACCTAGAAGCATGTTTGGTATAGAAACATGGAATTAATGTTGAAACATTAAGGAAGTTGGAACCTAAGGGTTGTGATGCTAATTATGGAGAATGCCCTAATTACATTGATTAATTAATTTGGATAATTAATTGTATTGATTTGTGATATATATAATTGTTGTTTATATGCATTGTGTTGTGTTGGAGGAGATAGGGGATGTACTCCACGGTTTAGGGGAAGATAGGGGATGGACCTCTAAACCGGATGTTGTTGGGAGGAGATAGGGGATGAACTCCGTAGATAGAGCTTGTATGCTTATCTAGAAGTGTATTGACAGAGCGTATATGCTTGTCTTTGGAAGTATTGATATAACTATTATGTTTATCTTTGATGAAGTGAAAAGTGTTGGCATGAGTGTTTGTCTCATGTGTGATGTTTGGCCAGGTTCTGAGCCAAGGTTATAAAATGGCAAGTAAAAGGAATGAAAATGGAAACGAAAGGAAATATAGACTTAAGTGTCTTGGAATTGTATTATGTTATGAATGGATGTAAAAGTGTTGACCATCTATCAACTGTTAATCTTTTAATCATTGTTCATAATTGGTTTAGTATATTTCTACTGGGCTGTGGCTCACCCTATATGGGAACATCATTTTTAGGTACAGGTAGCATGCTACCCCCAAGGACTTAGTTGGGAGGCTAGTGGCGGACAGGCTTTTTGGGTTGTCTCTCCTTTTGTTGTATTACATGTAAATTCAAGCCGAGGGCTTTATGTGTAAATGAGTTAGCACTCTACTTTTGTGTAACCAAGTGTTAACTTGGAAAGCTGTAAGCCCTTAGGGCATTTGCTTTTGTTGTTAACATGTGATACTTTTTGTAATAAAACTCTGGTGAATGGAAGGATGTGGACCTTTTATATATCATAGCATGTCTATATTGTTGGGATTAATGTTATTATTTTTGAGGGCGTTACAGAAATCACAAAGGATGGCAAGTTGTTACATTCATTCTCAAAGTTGGGAATATCTAGAAATTGTAACAGTATTTTAATTTTCAATTTGGAGAATGTAATAGTGCTTGTGTTTAAATTCTCAATTAGGTAAATTTTTTATTATTTTTTGTAGTGTTTTTTTACTTGAATTGGGAAAAAAGAATGAGAGGGAGAGAGAAATAGAGAGAGAGAGTTGCTGGTTTTTTTGTTTGAACATTGGTAAATTTATCAATTTTCACAGTGATAAATTTATTAAAACAGTGATAAATTTATCAGGGTAAACAAAACAGTATAAAAATAAAATTTATTAGTACAGTGGCTCCAAACCTTGAAATTCAACACAAATACTCAGATTAGAATCAATTTTTTGAATTAAACTTGGATAACAAGACTGATATTAAAAAAGACTGAATGTTTCATTGAAGCAAATTTGATATTGTAACAAACAAGCATTGTCCATAGCTTTGATATTGTAACAACCAAGAACTGTGCATAACTTTGACATTGTAACAACGAAGCATTGTAATATTCATTGGAGGAAAGTAATAACGAAAATCATCAAATTACATGTAGCAATGTAACAAGCATACAAGCAAAATGTATGAATATCGACATTCTAACAACCAAATGATTCAGTGTTTCCTTTTTTTTCTTCTATTCCAGATCTGTTGATTATTACAGATGCAAGTCATCAAAGTTTTCATCAGGCATTTGTTGTTGAGCAACTTGTTGGTCCGTCAAGAAGATAGTTAACATATCAGCTCTGAATTGGTTGCATTCTTCCTTGGAAAAAGTAGGCATTATGTTGTTATTGGAAACATATTGCCTCATGATATAGCAAACAAGGATTCCACAATCAAGCCTGCAAAAATATTTTGAAAATAAAATATTATAATTTAGTTTCGTTGCTTTTTTTAATAACAATGTTTTGTTGTTGATAAACTTACGATGTGTCTTCTTGTTGTGGGCTGTTGATGACGTTCTCAGTCTGCTGTTGAAATTTATCAGGGTGTATGAGAGTTGGGTTCTCATCCTCTATGTATTTTTCAATAACCTCTCTCTGCAACATATGCATTTGTATAATTGTTGTATTAGAAAGTCAGTTGAAAGAATTAATGAGAAACCATGGATTTAAAGAATGATAAATACATTACTGTATAAATTTTCAATGTATAGTTAAGCATGGATCAGGATTTATGTATTGGATTAATGGTAAGATTCATAATGAAAAGATTTTTACCACTTCATTTGCAACATTGTAGTGTGGATCTTTAGGCATTGCTCCCCTTGGTCTCATGGAATTGTAGAATTTCCATGAACCTTCTTGAATGTCAAGGACAAGGTTTGTCCAGTGAAAATTTTGGTGAATTGGGAAGAGAAGGTATCTTGCTTTCATGGCTTCAGGCATCATTTTGTTCAACATTCTCTTTCTTGCTTCCTCATCTTTTGTAGTGAACAAGTGCTAACAAATATAAATAAAAAAAATAATGTTAATTTAACTTTAAACTTTTTTAAATTAAATATGTGGTGAGTATGAAACTTTTTTGTCACTGCGATCAAAATTTTGTCAATGCATATCAAAATTTCTTAGTGCATTGCATATCAATAGTTTCAAAACCCAAAAAAAGTGCCCAGAATTTTTGATCAAAGTCTGGGATTTACTCATACTGTTGCACCAGAATAACAAGGTCAAAATATATAACAGTGATTACAAAATCTGAGTCAGAAATTCTGGTTTGGTTTGCTTGACTCTTTGTTTTACATGTCAAGCTTTGAATTAGGAAACAGGGCCAATTGAAGAGGGAAGGTAGTGTCATATGTTTTAAACTAGTTAGTCAGTTAAGCAAACAGAGGTTTTACACTGATAAAAAACAAAACAAGCGTTGTTCCTCAATTTAGCAAACTAGTTACTTACATGGCAACTTGAAATGAATGAGAATGCTGTTGTGCCTTGTTTTTGTGCAAGCAAATGTTCTGCATATGCATCTATTACCTGTGTTGAAAACAAAAAAACAAAACAAAGAATTAATATAAATGAAACACTAAAATGTTGTTTTAATGAGTTACGAATTTAACTTACAATGCCTGCCAAATCTTGACCCTTTAATATTTTGTCAATGTCGTTTAAGTACACATAGGTTCCATGGTGAGATCCTTGCCACACTGGCTGATCCTTGAAAAAAAAGGTTATTAGTGTTTGAATAATAAATTTATTAATATTTTTGGAATATTTGATACTTATAAATTCAATATGAGTTAATGATAAACAGTTGGCAAAAGTGAAGTACAGGAGTCAATAGAGAAGATTGTTACTTTTTTTTTTGTATTTGCCCAATGTGCAATGAGATTTTGCCTTGATTTTTTTGGTAGGATGTTGAAAATTTCGTTTGAAGTTTTCAATTTCTTCATTGCAGGCTGCTGTTCTGTGTGTTGTTCTTCTGAGTATTTGTTTGCCTCAGCCAATGTTGCAATTCTCTCATGGAGTATTTTGATTTCTTCATCTTTCCTTTGCATTTGTTTTTTGTGCTGATCTTGCATTTCTTTTTTCAGCTTGTTGAGTTGCTGCTGCAGGTTATCATTTGCAGTTTGAAGGATGTCCCTTTCCATTTGTAACTTTTGCATTTTGAGCATGTCATCTTCTATCCTCTCAAAAACAAGTACTTCTACAAGATTTGGATTCACTTCAAACTCTTTGTGAACTTTGTTTCCTTTACTATTTTCTGATTCAACTGGTACTGTTTTCTTTTTCTTTTCAGGGCATGTTTTGTGTGGAATTGGTTCCCATGTTTCATGTTTGGATTTGTCTTCAGTCAATGTTTGTTGTTCTTTTTCAGAAATTTCAGTCTGATTTTTTTGCTGAAAACTAGCATCTTCATTTTCATCTTCATCTTTGTCTTCATCTTCATCTTTATCCTGAATTTTTCCTAGGAGCATTCGATATATTTTTTTCTCTTCATCTGTGTGTTTCAAATTGTTCTCCTGTATAGATGAAAATTAAAAAATGATTGATATGATACAAACTTCAGAGATAAATTTCTCATAACAAATTTTATTAGTCAATTAGGAAAATTAAACAAATCTATGATTGTTATAGAAAATTTTATCACTGAACTAGGCATAGTAAGCAAATCTGTCATTGTATATCAAAATTTATCACTGAACATAAATGCTTCCTGCCCCCAGTGATTAGGCACCCCCAGCACCCCCAGTGCCATGTGGCACTGTGGGATTGGAAGGAAAGAAAAAAAAAAAAAAAACTGGCCAATGGGGGAAGCCCACGTTACTGGGGGTCAACCCCCAGTGGGGGTGTGTAGCAGGATTGTATCACTGAATTAGCAAAAGTAAGCTAATAAAGTAAATATAAGAGAAAATGTCTAATTCAATTTATTTGTACGGATAAATTTATCAATACAGAAACCCAATCAATTCTAGTCGAATATAAAGTAACACAAATGAAGTAAATATAAAATAAAACTCATGCACAGTAGACAAATAGAAAAACATTCATTGTGTAAAAGAATTGATTACTCAATTAGGTATACTAATGGAAATTTGTGACTCAATTGCAAAGTAAATAAATTTATCAGTGTGAACAAAAATTTATCACTGCATAAGAAAATCTATCATTTGTTTAAACAGAACAAAGGTTAGCATTGCATACCACAATATCTTTTAGCTCTTGCAAGGATGAAGTTGCCAATTGCTATCCCAAACATGTGATGTTCCATTTAGCAAATCTTGGGATTGCATTTTCGGTATTGGGTTTGATGGCGCTTATGTGTTCGCATATCCAATACTGTTGAAGACAAAAAAATTGTTATAAACAAGTATTTAGTAAACGAAAGTATTATAGTTCATACGTTATAAGTGAGATATTTACTTACCAATAGGACCATCACACATTCGGACATTTTATCAATTTGCTTGATGTTTCTTTGTATTGATTTTGTGAGGTGTTCCTTTGCTGCGTCACACCAATCATAAGACTTCATTTTGTCAATATCCTCAATATATTTCATGAACCCCCAACCAATTGTAGTTCCAGTACCAGGATATAACAACAGCAAGCAAATCAAGAGGCACACAAGCCTCACAACATCTTCTCTGTCCTCCTTCTTCTTGCTTCTCAAAAGTTTGGTTATCAGCTTTTGGATTGAAGCACTTGTCATCCTATTCTCTCTTATTTTCTTTCTTTTTGCCAAATCTATTTCATCTTTTCTTCCATATACAATATGCATCTTCTTTTGTCCACATGCAATTCCAAAAATTAACTTGAAATCATTTCTTTTCAACTTCAGCTTTTTCCCTCCAATTTGAAATGTAGTTCCATCCATTTGGTATGTTTGCAAGATTTTTGCAACCACATCATCATATTTTATTGAATCTGCTTTTTGCACGTTCTTCTTTGACAAAATGTCAGCTAGAAGGAAGAAGGGAGTCTTTTTCAATATTTGGAAATGCTCCTTTTCAAGTTTGGTGGCATTGAAGAATCTGATGAGGGATAGCATGTTTGAGCGGTAGACATATTTTGCTTCATGGGCATGAATTTGATCACTTCTTGTTTTTCTTCTCTCAATTTTCTTCTTGCCTTTTGGTTGGTGCTGCTTTGGTTCTTGTTTGTTTTGTTGGGGCTTGGTTGTTGTTTTTGGTTGTTTCTGTTTCTGTTGTTGGTGTTTGGTTTTTCTTTCTTCTTGTTCTCCTTGTTTTTGTGCTTGATTTGCAGGTTCATCCTTCTGCTGTCTCTGTATTTTCTTCATTTCTTGTTGCTTGCTTCTTGTTTCTCTTGTTGTTGTTTCATTTTTTTTGTCTTGTTGCTTTTTTGTCTCTTTGTTGTCCTTCTCTTCTTGCTTTTTGGTTTTTGCTGTGAAAGATCTTCTTTCTGGCATACATAATGTCATGAGAGAGGTCACAACATCTATATAAAAGGAGAATATCAATGGAGTAGGCCAACCACGCAAAATTTATGGATATACAACCAAATTTATCATTTAATTAAGCAAAGAAACAATTGTTTTGAAAAATTTACAATAGTACTTGTTTTTATCAGTGGCAAATATGTCGCTACAGTAGTAAGATATTTTGAGTTTTACAATTTATTTTCAGTGTAAATTGTTCAAAATTTCAGTCTAGGAAATGCTTCAGTGTTCTCATATTTAGATGAAATATAATACAAATATAATATTTTTGTTTTAAAAATTTATTCTAACTGTACTTATATCTTACTTTTAAAAATTTTACAATGATCAAAATAATGTAATAGTGTATGTGTTTTTATTTTCAATTTAGGTAAATTTGTAATTTTTTTATAGTGTTTTGTTTAATTGAATTTGGAAAAAAGAATGACAGAGAGAGAGAGGTGCTGGTTTTTTTGTTTGAGCAGTAAGAAATTTGTCAGTGTTCACAGTGATAAATTTCTTGAAACAATGATAAATTTATTAGTGTAAACAAAACACTATAAGAAAATAATTTTATCAGTATAGTGATTCCAAACCTGTTTGATTTGCAGGTTCATCCTTCTGCTGTCTCTGTCTTTTCTTCCTTTCTTGTTGCTTGCTTCTTGTTTCTCTTGTTGTTGTTTCCTTTTTTTTGTCTTGTTGCTTTTTTGTCTCTTTGTTGTCCTTCTCTTCTTGCTTTTGGGTTTTTGCTATGAAAGATCTTCTTTCTGGCATAGATAATGTCATGAGAGAGCTCACAACATCTATATAAAAGGAGGATATCAATGAAGTAGGCCAACCACACAAAATTTACGGATATACAACCAAGTTTATCATTTAATTAAGCAAAGAAACACTGATAAAACTTGGATATATTCATAATTCATTTGTATTGATTTTGTTAGCTAACAAACAAAATAATTCAAACAATCAAAGAAGAGAATGGGCTCAAGTTCTAACCCTATGAGACTAAACAAAATAATTTATCATTTTTTATAGTGTTTTGTTTAATTGAATTTGGAAAAAAGAATGACAGAGAGAGAGATGTGCTGGTTTTTTTGTTTGAGCAGTAAGAAGTTTGTCAGTGTTCACAGTGATAAATTTCTTGGAACAGTGATAAATTTATTAGTGTAAACAAAACACTATAAGAAAATAATTTTATCAGTATAGTGATTCCAAACCTGTTTGATTTGCAGGTTCATCCTTCTGCTGTCTCTGTCTTTTCTTCCTTTCTTGTTGCTTGCTTCTTGTTTCTCTTGTTGTTGTTTCCTTTTTTTTGTCTTGTTGCTTTTTTGTCTCTTTGTTGTCCTTCTCTTCTTGCTTTTGGATTTTTGCTGTGAAAGATCTTCTTTCTGGCATAGATAATGTCATGAGAGAGCTCACAACATCTATATAAAAGGAGGATATCAATGAAGTAGGCCAACCACACAAAATTTACGGATATACAACCAAATTTATCATTTAATTAAGTAAAGAAACACTGATAAAACTTGGATATATTCATAATTCATTTGTATTGATTTTGTTAGCTAACAAACAAAATAATTCAAACAATCAAAGAAGAATAAGAAGAATTATGACAAAATTTATTACGTAATTAAGCAAACGAAACTTATACAGTGAAGAGTTCTAATAATGATCAGCAAAATAGACCAATCAATTGAGTTGGGTCAGATGCATGTGGCAATAGTTGGAAAGGAATTCATTGCAGCAATTCATGTGTGGCATATAGATAAGTTGGTATTGTTTTTTACCTTCAATGGATTGTTGCTGTTTGCTTATTCTTTCTTTTGCTTGTGCTTGTTTTTGAGGTTCATCTACAGGTTGTTGTTTTTGATGTCTCTGTCTTTTCTCCCTTTCTTGTTCTTTGGTTGTTGTTGCTGTTCTTGCAGTTTTCTTTTTGTTGCCTTGTTGGTTTTTTTTCTTTTTGTTTTGTTTCTCTTCTTGCTTTTGGGTTTTTTCTGTTAAAGATCTTTCTGGCATAGATAATGTCATGAGAGATCTCACAACATCTATATGAAAGAAGGATATCAATGATGGAGGCAAACCATGCAAAATTTATGGATATACAACTAAATTTATCATTTAAGTAAGCAAAGAAACACTGATAAAATTTGAATATATGCATAAGTCGTCTGTATCAATTTTGTTAGCTAACAAACAAAATAATTCAAACAATCAAAGAAGAATAAGAAGAATTATGACAAAATTTATTATGTAATTAAGCAAACAAAGTTTATACAGTGAAGAGTTGTAATAATGATAGCAAAATAGAGCAGTAAATTGGGTTGGGTCAGATGCATGTGGCAATAGTTGTGAAGGAATTCAGGGCAGCAATTCATGTGTGACATCTATATAAGTTGCTATTGTTTTTTACCTTCAATGGCTTCATCTACAGGTTCTTGTTTTTGCTTTTTGGTTGTTGTTGCTATTCTTGTGGTTTCCTCTTTGGTGTCTTCTTGTTTTTTTGTCTCATTGTTGTCTTGCTTTTCTCGCTTTTGCCTTTTTGCAGTATAAGATCTTGTTTCAGGCCTAGATAATCTCTTACGAGAGCTTGCAACATCTATGTCAAAGAGGTATATCAATGTATTAGGCAAAGCATGCAAAATTTATGGATATATGAGAAAATTATCATTTAATTAAGCAAAGAAACACTGATAAAACTTGAATATATTTATAATTGTTGTGTATTCATTTTGTTAGTTAGCAAACAAAATAATTCAAACAATCAAATAAGAATAATAAGAATTATGAAAATTAACCTAATTTATCCCTGAGGCAAATTCAGCAATAAAAAACAAAAACAAGAAAAATAGATTGAGTCAAATTCTTTCACAAAAGAGATCAAATTTGTTTAAGTTGGTGAGTTTATTGAGTTCTGTGTCATTCATCTTTACCTACATTAAATTTATGTAAATGTATCCCTATATAGAAATGGAGATGGATGTGTAAGTTATAAACTTGTCATTTGGTTTGGTATGTGAAGCAAATTTATGAGTTGGTGTGATAAACTTACTAGTTGTATGTTTATTTATGTATCTATTGTTACTATTATCTATACTATGTATACTATCTATACTAGTATATTATGTCAGCCCCTATATTGGTTTGTTGAAACTTTTGCTATGTGGCATTTACATAATTTTTTTTTAAAAAAAACTAATCAAATTTTACTTGATGTCAGTTACTCTCCTATGAGAACAAACAGTCATGGAACCACACCTTATAGTATGGTTTAATTGTCAAATCTACAAATTGGTTTGAGTCCTACAATAGGAAAAAAGTTTATCAGGGTAGATGCCTTGATTTGATGCATTTATATTATAAGGTAAAAGTATTGCAAGGTTCTATTTGTAGGTTACATCAAGAGCATGATTTGTATATTTAAATTTGGTGAAGATCATTGATTTACCAAAAGAGAGGTGTAGTTTATAATCGATCAAATATTAAACAAAAATGAGAGAAAAAATTAATCCATAAGGTGTAAAAAAATTGTAATTTTTGAGAAATTGGGCATAGTGAAATAACGAAATAAAAAATAAAATAAATTATGTATATCAAAGGGAGGATACAAGTTATTATGAATCAAATATTAAACAAAAGTTACACAAAATTTAATCTATAAAAAATTACACACATGTAGTGTGTGCACCGTTCTAATTAGTATTATATATGTGAACAAGTTATTTTGATATCTTGAACCCACTGTGTATTTTAGTTTCTTGAACCGACTCCCTGTTTTTTTGTTAACTGATTTTTTTTGTATCAAAAATTAAATATATATATATATTTCAAAATGAATGTAATTTTGAACTTCAAAACCAACACCTTTATCAGTTGATCAACTAACATTTTACATATTCACAAGTTTTATTTTCCGAAAATGCCGTAATATTGTTGAAATTTTGCAAGTTGTAGTTGAACGATATCTAGGGTTTTTGAAAATGTGTTTGAATAGGGAGAGAAATAAGGGTTTCAGTTGCTTACGCTTTACAAGCATGTTTCCTCGAAGTTTTTGTTCGAATCACCTGAGTTGTGTTGGTTGTTTTGCCTGAGAGTGGAAGGGATTCGCCGATGGTGGAGACTGAGAAAAACAGGGCATTAATCGCGTGACTCACGCTTTTGTTTCCCCTGTCTGGCAAATGTATTGTGTTAGAAAGTACTTTTTTTTTTTATCGGTGATAAATTTAGAAAATGCTTAGAAAATGGCAAATATCTTTGTACAATAGGAAGATATTTTGAGTTTAGAAAATGCTTCAGGTTTCTCATATTCATTTTGAATTTAAATTCTTCAACATTGCAGTTTATAAAATGATTCAGTTTTCTCATATTCATATTCAGATTCAGATGAAATATAAACATATTATATTTGGGATTGAAATAAAATACTTGTAATACTTGTTAAAAAAAAATTATAAAAATTAAATTAGCTATCAACTTAAAATTAATAAATTACATTCTTAAAATTAAAAATTATACTATGATCTTTTAACATTCTTGAGCTCATGTGTAATTAAGTAGAAATAATTTGTTTTAATTTTTTTTTTAATGAATGTATTCTAAACATTGAATGTAATGAAGTACAAAACATTGAATGTTTCATTGCAGCAAATTAAGAAGGAAAATGATCAAAACAATGTAATACTGTTTATGTTTTAATTTATGTAATTTTTTTTATATATAGTGTTTTTTTTACTTGAATTGGGAAAAAAAAATGTGTGAGAGAGAGAGAGAGAGAGAGAGAGAGAGAGAGAGAGAGATTTTACAATAGTACTTGTTTTTATCAGTGGCATATATGTTGCTGCAGTAGCAAGATATTTTGAGTTTTGCAATTTATTTTCAGTTTAAATTGTTCAAAATTTCAGTCTAGGAAATGCTTCAATGTTCTCATGTTTAGATGAAAGTAAATTTTTTATTTTGTTTAATTGAGTTTGGAGAAAAGAATGAGAGAGAGAGAGAGAGGTGCTGATTTTTTTGTTTAAACAGTGATAAATTTATCTGTGTAAACAAAACACTATAAGAAAGTAAATTTATTAGTATAGTGATTCCTAACCTGTTATTAACCTTTAAGTTTGACATAAATAATCAGATTATAATTAATTTTTTGAATGAAATTTGCATAAAACAAGACCTATATCAAAAGCCAGATATGGTAACAATATGGTGAAAAAAGACTGAATGTTTCATTGAAGCAAATTTGACATTGTAACAACCAAGCATTGTAATATTCATTGAAGCAAAGTAAGAACCAAAATGATTATAATCTTTGTGCCAAATTATTCAAGCATTGTTGTCATTGTGTATTGTGTCCCAAAACTCCTTGTCTTCAAGCACCGCTTCTATTGCCTCATCAACGATTTGCTGGGTGTCTGTGTGTTGGTTAGTCAACAAAGCATCTATGATATCTGCTCTGATTTGGTGGCACTCCTCCTTTGTGAAGTTGGGAAAGATGTCTTTGTTGCAGACATATTCTCTCATGAGGTAACAAACTATGACGCCACAATCAAGTCCACGATGACATTGGAAAAACAAAGTTAGTAGTTATCAATGATAATTTTATTAATGTAGGTGTTTTGGTTTTCAGAAACTTACGAATGATCAACTTGTTGGGGACAATTCATTGCAATTTCTGTTTCTTCATGAAACTTGTTACGTTCAATGGCTTTGGGATTGTGATGTTGAAGGTATTTTTCAATAACTTTTCTCTGCAAAATATATTAATAATTAATTGGTGTTTGACAAATAAATGCATAAGAAAATTTGATATAGACAAGGGGAATGGATGATATCATAAGTAATTGGTGTTTTACCAGTTTGTTTGCCTCAGTTAAGTGGTTATCTGTTTCTGTGCTTGGTGTCATTGAATTGTAAAACTTCCATGAGCCATTTTCAGTGTCGAGTACCAACAACGTCCAATGCTTTTCATTGAAAATTGGGAAAAGAAGATATCTTTCCTTGATAGCTTCTAACATCATTTTGTTCAACAATTGATTTGTTTCTGCCTCATCCTTTGTGGTGAACAAATACTGTGTTTTGCAAATATATTAGTTTTGATTACAATGTAATTCATTAATTATCACTATAAGACTGGATGAATGAGAACTTATGCACTTGATTTAGACAAGGGGAATGGATGATATTGTAATGAAATATATATATATGTAATTTACTTACATGGCATGATGTAGTAAATATATATGTTGTTCCTGCTTGTGAGCTGAGGCTGAAGTTTGGTTTCAGTTGCTCTTCTGTCATTAAGATTTCCTTGTATGCATTTATTACCTGTTTTAAAAACAAAAGCAAACAAGGTTAATGAGAGAATTATAGTTTGGTATTACAATTGATATATGCACAAATAACGATTTGATTTTACATTTCCAGAAAGTTCTTCGCATTTGACTATTTTGTCAATATCATCTAAGTACAAATAGCTGCCTACTTCCTTTTCTTGTAAGATTGGATAACTGCAAATGTGAAAACAAAATTTATCAATGTATACCAAAATTTATTGGTCAATTAACAAATCAAAGGTTAGGGGAACAAATTGAGCATGAAATTTCACTACTACAAAAATAGTTAAAGATCACACTTTGAGAAAAAAAAAAAGATCTCACTTTTATTGGAAGTGTGATAAAAAAAATTAGATTTATATTTTTATCACACTTAATTTGATTGAATGTGATAATATTTATTTTTTATGTCACTTTTCAATTAAGTGTGATTATATATATTTTTTTTAATCACACCTTCTAATTAAAGTGTGATTATATATACACTACTACTTTTTAATCACACTTTTTAAATAAGTGTGATTATAAATATATTTTTTAATCACACATTCTAATTAAAGTATGATTATATATATATTTTTTAATCACACTTTAATTAGAAAGTGTGATTATATATACACTACTACTTTTTAATCACACTTTTTAAATAAGTGTGATTATAAATATATTTTTTAATCACACATTTTAATTAAAGTGTGATTATATATATATATATATATATATTTATAATCACACTTTAATTAGAAAGTGTGATTATATATACACTACTACTTTTTAATCACACTTTTTAAATAAGTGTGATTATAAATATATTTTTTAATCACATATTCTAATTAAAGTGTGATTATATATACATTACTACTTTTTAATCACACTTTTTAATTGAGTGTGATTATATATATATATATTTTATAAACACATTCTAATTAAAGTATGATTATATATACATTACTACTTTTTAATCACACTTTTTAAAAGAGTGTGATTATATATATATATTTTAATTACACATTCTAATTAAAGTGTGATTATATATACATTACTACTTTTTAATCACACTCTCTAAATAGGTGTGATTGTATAAAATATTCCAATTTGATTTTTATATAAAATATACAATATTCCCAAATTTGTGCCTCTATTCTACACCCATGAATGATAGAGGACGATTTTTTCCATCCCCAACAAGGTTGAATTTCACAAACACACAGGTCTCTTCTCCTCACTATATCAAAACTGGGTTTTCACGGATTCACATTAACGACATACAGTAAATGCAAGCCGTGGTAAATAAAATATATCTCACTTTTAATGGAAGTGTGATTAAAAAAAAAGGCAAATTACACTAACGGTCCCTATAGTTTGGGACTCGTGTCACTTTAGTCATTGACTTTTCAATTTAGACACATTTGACCTTGAATTTTGAATCTTGTTCCAAATAAGAACAATTGAAGATACCATTGTTTAATTTCAAGGGCAAAATCATCAATTTAATAAAATATAAACTAATTTGACAAAAATAAATGTTAAAAAAATATTTTAATTTTTAAATTTTTTTTTTATCCACCAATGATAAAATCATGTAAAATTGATAAAAATTAATAAAAATTACATGATTAATTTCTAAAAATTAATTTTACATGATCATTATCCAAACAAATAAAAAAAATTAATTTGGTAAAAAAAAATAAATGTCTAAAAGATTTATCAATTTTACATAATTTTATTTTTAGTTGGTAGAAATAATTTTTAAAAATTCAAAAATATTTGTTTGACATTTATTTTTCTCAAATTAGTTTATATTTTATCAAATTGATGATTTTACCCTTGAAAAATCTAATGATATTTTCAATTGTCCTTATTTAGAACAAAATTCAAAATTCAGGATCAAATGTGTCACAATTGAAAAATTAGAAACCAAACTATAGGGACTATTAGTGTAATTCACCCTAAAAAAATTAGATTGATATTTTAATCACACTTGATTTGATTGAGTGTGATAATATTTGTTTTTATATGTCACTTTTCAATTAAGTGTAATTATATATATATATTTTTTTAATCACACATTTTAATTAACATGTGATTATATTTATTTTTATATCACTTTTTAATTAAATGTCATTATATATAATATTTATTTTTAATCATACTTTTTAAATAAGTGTGATTATATATATACATATATATATTTTAATCACACTTTTTAAATCAGTGTGATTATATATATTTTTTAATCACACTCCCTAAATAAGTGTGATCGTATCAATTTCATTTTATTTTAATCATACTTTTTAAATAAGTGTGATTATATATGTATTTTAATCATAGGTGTGATTGAATAAAATATTTCTATTTCATTTTTATATAAAATCTGATTCTTTTTTTTTTGATCGAGAATGCATCAAAGCTCCAAAAACAAAGAAAAGAGCTACAGGCACCAAGAGCCATATAATATCTAATTCCAAGTTGCCTATGACTCTCTTCTCCTTGTTGGGAAACTCAAGAGTCATTGCTCCCAACATCAGAATCTGATCTCCTTGCTGAAACAAACCGTCCATTTTCTTCATCTCAGCTTTGAACCACCATTGCCTTTCCCAACAAGATTGAATCTCTTCTCCTTGCTGAAACGAAGCCGTTCATTTTCTTCATCATAGCTTCGAACCGCCATTGAAGTTACTCACTCAAACCACCATTGAAGTTTGTCTTTCAAATCAAAAATCTCTTGAAATTCCTGGTGAGTCCTTTGGTTTTTATGCCCCTTTTGTGTGTATTTCTGTTGGTATAGTAGAATCTCTAGCAGATAGAGTGATAGACTTAGCAAGCCACATATAAAAGCCCATCTGCATGAACATAATGTAAACACAGCGTGCTAAATTAATAATTAGCAATGATATAAGTTGAATGAAGCACATGCAACCAGCCTAATTTCATACAAAGCACCATTACTCTTCTACGTATACACACAAGCACATACACATACACAAGTAAAACCACTTTCTATTAAGAAATTGTACAACTATGAACTTTGTCAACACTGATACAGAAAAAACACTACTGGGACTTCTCTGTAGGACAAGAGTACTAGTATACTTTGCCCGAAAACAAACACAGCCTTAGGGTCTATACTAGTAAAAAAAAAAAAAAAAACTAAGTTTAACAACGGTCAGTCTGTTTCTGCCATACCAACATCATACATTCATGAGAAAAATGTCTGAAAAACATATATGTTTTCAGTCTATTAACATTCAAGAACAATGATATCACTGATTGTCAAAATCAAGTCCTCTGCCTCACCCTTCTGCTATTGGTGTCACCACCATCTGAAAGTTGGGCCCAAACACTTCACGACTTTCCACCTCCACTACTACAATCATCTTCACAACCTGCTAGAGTCTTCAAGAGCTCGGACTGCAGTGACGGGCAGTTTTCTTTAAGATACTCGAACCCATCAGACCGCATAACAGCTGCAACATAAATTCCAAATCAAGGTTAAGAAATAAAAAATTATGCACAGGAAATGTAATGCTACAATCAATCAATTAAACCAAGAAAATCCCAAGAACAGTTCTAAAGCATGATAAATTTTGTAATGTGCAGCAGGGCATCATGTCGTCTTACAGTCAAAGCACATTTAAACCTTCGCAGATTTCATTTCTAGAAACTTCTCTGCAGGGCACATTAGTAAAGATTAGTAGCCTCTATCCACCAAATCCTCCATCCATCCCTTCTCACAAAGAAAGAAATGAGCCATAAAATCACTTTCTTAGCTCCTTTGCCACTGCAAATGCCTCATTTTGTTTCAATTCAAAAACAAGGTTCTCAAACATCAAGTTTAATCTTCAGAACCATGGAGAGAACAATTGGGTTGAAATTCTAGCAAAACGAAACAGAAGAGCATACAGGCATATTGAAAATAAATTCCTTTCAATATTTGACTATAGTAATACATGTTTAGGAAACAGTTAGTTACAATTTAGGAATCATATTCGGAAATCAGGTATCCCACAAGATGTTGATATTCCTGTACCTGTAAATACTACTAGGTGCTTACTCTGCAAGTGCAGAAGAAGAAATTCAAAACGGTTAAATAACAATTAATTTAGAAGAGATGTTTTTGAAGATGAAAGAGACAATGTGATTAATTAGTTTTAGATTTTAGAAGTCCTTAACCTTCTGTATTAATACGTGTGGCTATAAATTGTAATTTTCTTCAAAGCTAGTAAGGGAACTATAAGGTACAATGGTAAGTAAACCCCCTTGCTTCTTGTCCTAAAATCAAGCAACACACTTGTACTTCTCCTTTTCTTATGGCAACTGGCTTGACAAAACAGCCTGAGAAGATATTTTGTCCTTCTCCTGTAGTTACATTTTCAGCTCCTTAATTCCTCTCTATTTTCCATCCTTGTATCAAAAAAAGGATTGATCTTATTAATCCCTTAATGTTCTGTTCAAATGGGTCCATCACTATTGGCTTGTTTTATTCATCTTGCTAAATCCCTACCCAGAATATTATAATTTTTGATCTAACAGAAAATTGGTATATAGTTATTGAACAATACAGTACTTATATATTATTAGGATCAAAACATGGTTATAAAAGGACCATTAGAAGAGCATTATGAAGTTGGTGAAACTTAACGAAACCCACCCAATTTAAATAGAGAAAACAAGCTGACCCAATTTGAATTTTTTATTGAATTGAATCTAGTTCTTAGCTCTTTTTATTTTATTTTATATTATATATATTTATTTTCCCCCTCTTGTTTCTGTTAATCTATGTGAATATTTGATGCCATTTGATTTCAATGGAAAGTACATCCTTCACTCTCTGTATAGCTGTGTTTATTTCATGTATATTCAGTATCATCCTTCTAACTATTTAGCACATCTTTATCAAAGATTTGAAAGGGCTTTGAAAGAGAGCATTTCTTTAAATGTAAGAATCCAAAAATTTCAACATTTTGCGCTGTAGTTTTGCCTTACTAGCAGATTCAACTTTAAAATAATAATAATAATAATAATAATTGGACTGTCAATAAGATGTTGGCATTTTTATTTGTAGTTCATAGTTAATGTTGCCCCCATTACTTGATATATTAGTTTGTCCTGTTGCTCATGCATATTTTGCCCAATAATGCATATTTTGTCCTTTTGCTCATGCATAGTTTGTCCTGTTGATATACTAGTTTCTCTTCTCCAGTTCCCTTGACCTGTTATTAAAGGTCTATAATGTCTCATAGCCTAAAACATTGTGCATTGTAAAAACTCAACCACAATTTTTACACACTGCTGCTGCTGCTCTCCAGAAAAATGCTGCAGCTGCTAACCCAGACACCTTCTAACCTTAGCAGTTACACCCAGTAAACAAACCACACCAGCTGCAGCACCCTTCACCTCAGCAGCTGCAGCACCTGATTCAAATTAATCACAAAATCATGAACTGAACAGCATCACTAGTGGCACCATATTCCAAAATTTTCTCTCCTTCATCTTGAGCTTCACCCTATCCCACCATTGTTTAGACTTTATGGAATTATTTTGGAATTGTTTAGACTTTATGGAATTATTATTTTTTCTTTTTTTGACTTTGCAATTATTGCATTAATTTTAGTTGATTAGTATGAACCTTACACTATCAACTTCATAATTTTAGACTTATAGAATAGGGAGGGACCAATTTGTTCACCTTAAACTGAATCAAGTACCTAATGTCTTTCCTGAAATAAGTAGTAGAGAACTTATTTGAAAGAATAAGAAAGTGGAGAGGAAGTCTCCCTCCTCAAAACACCTATATTTAGTGACTACTATTTCTGATATGTATCATCTAATCAACTCCATAATGGAGTTGAGACCATCTCCCTAGACAAAGTTTTTTATTTGAAGATGGGCTCAGCAGATATCTTACCCTGCTCAATCCTGAATCATTGTCCAAGAATGTGTTAATCCAACTTGCTGAACCCTCTAAAATGTCAACAATTAGTATCTTGTATTTTATTTATTTATTTATTTGTTGCAAGTTTGCTTGAGGCATTTAATGTTCTATCAAAGAAATTGTGCCTTCTCAATGACATTCCTTTGATGTTATCAACTGTGTAGCCTCTAGTTTATTATTTTATATTCTAATTTCTTTGTTGGTATAGGTATTCAAAAATACATTTAAAATGGACAAATCTTGGATGTTCAACGATAGAAGATCAAAAGACTATGAGAATGGAGTTGAACAATTTCTTAATTTTGCTATGATCCGTGCAAGTGATCTTCAATCCATACGTTGTCCTTGTAGAGTCTGTGGAAACTTGAGAAGCCAACCTATTCGAGAGATTAGAAATCATCTCTTTTTCAATGGTGTTGACCAAAGTTATACCACATGGATATGGCATGGACAAGCAGTCACTAGTGGGACATCACCATGTTTAAATGAACAAGATTTTTCCCAACAACAATTTGACCCGTCTTCCACAGACAATGTAGCTGAAACAATAGAAATGGTTCAAGATGCATACGATCATTGCACGGCTGATCCTGAAGTGTTTAAGAAATTACTTGAAGATGCCGAAAAACCATTGTATCCGGGTTGCACAAAGTTTACCAAGTTATCTGCATTGGTTAAACTATATAACTTCAAAACTACGAATAGCCTATCTCACACTGGGTTTTCAGACCTATTGACGTTGTTGGGTGATATGCTACCATTGAACAATGAAATACCATCATCCATGTATGAGGCTGGGAAGACGTTTGCTGCATTGGGAATGGGATATGAGAAAATACATGCATGTCCACATGATTGCATACTCTATAGAAAGGAGTACAAAGATGCAACTTCATGTCCTACATGTGGTACATCCAGATGGAAGTTGAAGAAGAATTCCACTGAAATAAGAAAGGATGTGCCTGCAAAAGTTTTATGGTATTTTCCACCTATCCCAAGGTTTCGAAGGATGTTCCAATCAGCAAAAATAGCGAAGGATTTGACATGGCATGCTCACAAAAGAGATTATGATGGCACAATGTGTCACCCAGCGGATTCTCCATCATGGAAGTTAGTAGACCACAAGTGGCCAGATTTTGCTGCAGAGCCAAGAAACCTTCGATTAGCTATTTTGCAGATGGAATAAATCCACACAGTTCCCTTAGCAGTAGGTATAGTTGTTGGCCAGTTATAATGATTACCTACAATCTTCCACCGTGGTTATGTATGAAGAGGAAATTTATGATGTTATCATTGTTAATATCAGGTCCACAACAACCTGGTAATGACTTTGATGTTTACTTGGCACCACTAATTGATGATTTAAAAATGTTGTGGGAGGTAGGTGTTGAAGCTTATGACGCTTATAAAGAAGAACACTTCAGGCTGAAGGCTATATTGTTGTGGACAATTAACGACTTTCCAGCATTAGGTAATTTGAGCGGTTGTACTGTAAAGGGATATTATGCATGTCCAATTTGCAGTGAAGGAACATGTTCTCACAGATTAAAATATGGTAAGAAGAACACATATGTTGGCCACAGAAAATTTCTTCCCCGCTATCATCCATATCGGAGGCAAAAAAAGGCTTTTAATGGTGAGCAAGAGTTTGGATTAGCCCCAATACCATTAATTGGGGAGGAGATATTAAATAAGGTTGAAGGGCTTGTAACCATATGGGGAAAGAAAAATAAAAAAGCATTACATGTTAGTGGTACAAAATGTTGGAAGAAGAAATCATTATTCTTTGATCTTGAATATTGGAAGTACTTACATGTTCGACATAATTTGGATGTTATGCATATTGAGAAGAATGTGTGTGAGAGCCTCATTGGTACATTACTTAATATTCCAGGAAAAACAAAGGATGGAATTAATTCTCGCCTTGATCTTGTAGAAATGGGTTTGCGTGAAGAATTGGCACAACAAATTGGGGAGAAGCGAACATACTTGCCTCCAGCATGTTACACATTGTCTAAGGAGAAGAAAAGAAGAGTATGTACAACATTATTGGAATTGAAGGTTCCAGAAGGATACTCTTCAAATTTGGGAAGTCGTGTATCAATGCAAGATTTGAAACTTTATGGTCTAAAATCACATGATTGTCATGTATTGATGCAACAGTTACTACCTGTGGCAATACGATCTGTGTTACCTAAGCATGTGAGACATGCCATTATCAGGTTATGTTTCTTTTTTAATGCTATTTGTAGCAAAGTAGTGGATGTGGGAAAATTAGATGAGATTCAAAAAGAGCTTGTGGTCACATTGTGTTGGCTTGAAAAGTACTTGCCACCTTCGTTCTTTGATATCATAGTGCATTTGACAGTGCATCTTGTTAGAGAAGTTCGACTTTGTGGACCAGTTCACTTTAGATGGATGTACCAATTTGAGAGGTTCATGAAGATCTTAAAGGGTTATGTTCGTAATCGTAATTGTCCTGAAGGTTGCATTGCTGAAAGTTACATTGTAGAAGAAGCTGTTGAGTTTTGTGCAGAGTACTTATCTGGAGTGGATGCAATCGGGATTCCTTCTAATAGGAACATGACAGTTGATGATGATATAGAAATTGGAAGGCCTTTATCAAGTGGTTATGTTGTTACTGTTGATCGTAATGAATGGGAGCAAGCACATCGTTATGTGTTAGAAAATACAAGTGACATTCAACCATACATTGAGTAAGAATATTTCATGTACATTTTTGTATAATTGTATTCTCACAAGTTAGAGATTTATCTCATAATATATTGCTTTATTGATGATTTGATAGGGAGCATATGGCTTGGTTGAAGCTAAAATATCATCGTCAATCACAAAGTCAAAAATGGCTACAAATTGAGCATAATAAAACATTTATGTATTGGCTTCGTGAAAAGGTATTGGGGTAATTCAACATTTATCTTTTTCTAATAGCAAATATTATTAAGAAAAAGTTACCCAACTATTCAACCATATACAGGTCTCAAAGGAATTAAGTGGCCAAAATAATATCTCAAATAACCTGAAGTGGATAGCACAAGGACCTCGATTGGATGTTATAAAATTCCCTGGCTATATCATCAATGGTTGCCGTTATCACACAAAAGATCGGGATAACTCACGAGTTAGCCAAAACAGTGGAGTTAGTTTAGTGGCAACAACAATGCATGTGACAGGTTACAAGGATAAGAACCCAGTGTTTACTGATATGAGTTACTATGGAGTTATTATTGAGATATGGCAACTTGACTACAATATGTTCAAGATTCCGGTATTTAAGTGTGATTGGGTTGACAACACAAAGGGAATTAGAGTGGATGAGTTGGGTTTCACATTAGTTGAGTTAGGAAGGATAGGCCAGAAAGACGATCCCTTCATTTTGGCTTCCCAGGCTAAGCAAGTTTTTTATGTACAAGATCAACTTGATCCGAGATGGTCAGTTGTGCTAGAACCTCCTCAAAAACAATATTCTTGTAAAAAGGATGATGAGTTCAATGATTTTTGTATAGAGCATCATAGCTTTACAAAAGTTTTGCCAAAAGTTGAATCATTAGATGTGGTTGATGATTCTATGTCATCTTACATGCGAGGAGATTGTGAGGGAACTTGGCTCGATAATCCATGATGAAAAAAAAAATGTCTTTGTAAGAATGTATGTCTAAGTATTGTATTTTCATGTTAAAATGTTTTACTTATATTCATTTTCTTCATGTCTTTATATTTAATTGTCTAACTATTTGACATTTTTTTCTCAAATTTTTATTTTATTTTATTCACAGGATGGATACTTCTCATGTCCTGCCTACTGATGGAGAGGATGCATGGTTACCAGCAACAGAACCAACATCTAATAAAAGAAAAGGCAGAGGTTCAACAACATTACCGGATGTCATAAAGGATAGGAGTTGTGGTGTACGAAAAGCCATTGACTATAACGAGAATGGTCAATTGATTGGAAATAATTCAATCAAATGTTCAAGCTATCATGGGGTGTTGGCTCACACAACGATTCCGATATGCTATAAAGACTGGTTTGAGGTGCCAGCTGAACTGAAAGAAAAATTATGGAGTTGTGTGGAGGTAAGTAAGACACTTAAACATATATTTAAGTGCAATCAAAATTAGAATTTTATAACATTATATTTTTTGACTACTCAGTTAACATACAAAGTGGATGAAAGAAGTAAGAAAAATGTGTTATCTTCAATTTGTTCAAAATGGAGGACATTCAAGAAAGAACTTACCAAGTACATACGGGAAAACAAGTCCAATCCTGAGATCATATCAAACCCACCAGCAATTTATGGATTCATTGAACAAAGACATTGGGACTCATTTCTTGTAAGGCGACTATCAGAAGAGTTTGAGGTAAAAATAATCAAACTTTAGTTATTTAAAATGTCAGTATTAAATGCTAGACCCATCAAACTTCGTATAGTTCTGTGATAACAGTGGCATGCCTCTTGTAATCTTGTAAATTTTATGTTTTATTTTATGACTTATTCACCTAAAAAAAATATTAAATGCTATACATTTGGATTAATTTTGTGTGTTACATTTTCAAAGATTTTGAGCCAGGTTCAGAAATGGAGACGAAGTCAAAATAAGTATAACCATAGAATTAGTCGAAAGGGCTATGCTCGCTTTCAAGAAGACTATGTAAGTGATTATAAATTTTATTATTTAATAACAATTTTGATATCATTATTTTGAAAAATTGATGTATGTTTAATTGACAGAAACGTATGACCGGATCTACTGAAGATTTGGACAGAAGCGTTCTATGGAAAAAGGCTCGTCAAAATAAAAATGGAGAATATGATGACAAGACAATTATGGAACAAGCTGCGAGAATTGTAAGATATTTGTGTGTACTGATTGCATTTATTTTATATTACCTTAACTGTTCATCTTTCTTATATAGTAATGTAATATTGTAGGATGAGTTGACCAAACAAAAAAGTGATGGGAGTTTAAAGATTGAAGGATGCAATGACATTCTTACTATGGCATTGGGTACTCTTGAATCTTCTAGTCGAGTAAGGGGTGTAGGAAATTCTGTCACACCTAGCACCTACTTTCACTTGCCTAGACATGGGAATCAGTTACATTAGGAGAAGAAGTGTAATGACCTTGAGGCAGTGGTGGTACAATTGCAAGCTAGGCTTAGTGCAGTGGAACAACAAATACCATATACACCAGAATCTGAACATGTTAGTTCAAACATCTTGAGAAATGGTTATGAAGGAAATTTTCAGCCTGATTTTCTCTTAACAGAAAACAGAGTGAGAACCAAGGATGACATTCCACCCCAAGCTCTTACCCAAAAGATTATAAAGGTGTGTAGCATTTAGAACACCTAAAGTTGTTATATTTTCTAATACTGTTAGTAATTTTATTAGTGCTTTTGTTGTTATCTGTGTGTTTGTTATAGAGCAAATGTTCAAACAAATTGAAAAGTGGTGGTAGAGGCAATTTTCAGCATGATTCTTTATTAGCAGAAAATATGGTGAGAACTAAGGATGACATTCCACCTCAAGATCCTAAACAAAATAAGAGAAAGGTGTGTAGTTTTTATCTATTGATGTTATAATTTCTAATATCGTTAATGATATTATTAGAAGTTACATTTTTAACTTTGTGTTATAGGGCAAACCATGTAAACTCGCAATAGGTTCCATTGAAAATATTGTTGCTCATGGTACGGTGTATGAGAGAATTGAACACAATGAAGCCATTCATACGGTGCCATTAGGAGAATCCAATGTACGTGTGTCTGTTGAAGTTGTTATTCAAAAAGATGCCCCTCTTCCTATACCTATCCCAGATGAGATGTTTATTGTTGGAGAAGCAGTGGGATTTTTTGTTGCTTGGCCCAAAAATCTTGTATAGGTCGGTGATGAGGTAAAATATTCAAACTTAGAAACTTTGTTACAATTTCTTAAAGTTAAAGTTGACTTATATTTGTTTATTTTGAAAATTTTAAACTTAGGGAGCTTCAATTAATGTTGAATGTGGAAAATATCAAGAGTCTATTCAATCTTTTGTTTCATTAGTTGAGCATATCAAGTATGATGAAGCCATAGACATTCCACTAGAGAAAGACATATTTGGGGAGGAGATCAATATCCAACTTCAAAGAGTAGACATGGAGTACATATGTCATGTAAAAGAATTATCTGTTACATGTATCATGTTGTACATAAGGTAAGGAAAATTTGCTACATCAATAGTTATTTCTACAAATTTTATGAATTACGAATTTAATTAAAATTTGTTTATTTTATTAGTCATCTCCATCAAGTGTTGAAGGCTTCCAATTGGAGGAAACAATTTGTATTTGTTAACCCTTGTGTCGTTAGTGGAAAAACTATGGCTGGGGAGAAATCAAAATCAGTGTTGCTTGCAAGAAGATTAGAGGAGGCTATGCTAGAACAATTGGTTTTAATTCCTTATAATATTGGGTAATTATCTAAAACTATTTATTTCATGTGTTCAAATGATAATAAACTTATTAAGCTTATACTTGTGACTTGTTTAATTGTAGGTACCATTGGATATAGTTTGTCATTGATCTAACATTGATGATTGTGTACTTACTTGATCCGATTAATTCTAAAATAAACACAAGCTTTGAAATTGTAATAAACACGTAAGTTTGGTTAGTTCGTACATTTTTAAGCAATTTGAGTTACTCTAAAAATATTTTGACATTTGAAATTTCTTTTGTAAAGTGCTTTGAAAATTTATGAAACTACCCAAAGGAGGAGGAGGACCAATCCAGTTTGGAAAGTAGTTCAGGTAATCAATATCATTTTCTCTAATTTTATCATACTTATATTATGTTAATGATTGTTCAGCTTGATCATAACACTTTATATATAGTTTCTAATAATAATGAAAATGCTTTTATGTAGTCCCCGCAACAACCTACAAACGTGGAATGTGGGTTTTATGTAATGCGGTATATGCAAGACCTCATTAGAGATCAAAGCATCCTAAGAAAACAAAATGTGAGATAAATTCTAAACTTTTATTATTATTATATTCATGATACTTGTACATCTTCTTCATTATCTAATTGTTTGTAAATAACCTCTTGCAGTTCAATGGAAAAAAGACTTACACAGAAACCGAACTTGATGAAGTGCGAGTTGAATGGATTAATTTCGTACTAAAGAATATGAGTTGAAATCCAATGTAAGTATGATATAACTTCTGTTCTTTAAATTACTAATCAACAATTTCTTTAGTTGGTAAAGAATATATAATCACTTCAAGATTTCATTTTAGATTTGTTGGTTCTATGTATATTTGTTTTTATGACTTTAAAATATCTGCTCATACATTGAAGATTTTCATTTTGGATTTATTGATTCTATGTATATGTCATATTTATATATGGTAATCCAAACATTTTATATTAGTAACAATCAAAGTTGTTATTTATTTTCTATTGATGTAGGAGGTGAAGAGTCAGTGTGATGAGAAAATGTTCGATTTTGTCTTTTGTAAGTCTCTACAAAAATATTAAGTTTATTCATATGCTTCTAGCAGTTTCTGAATTAATTTGTGTTTTTATTTTTCAGGTCAGAAATTTCTTGGAGAAATACAAAATATGGTCAAAGAATTCAACAACTTAGTTTTTTCAAGTTTATTTTATTTTATTTTTTAATATATGTAAGCACAGTTAAAAACTTTTTACTAATTTCTTTTTATATACTTTTTGAACATTTAACTTTCATTTATGAAATATATGACGTTATTCCATTCAATATATGGTTGTAATTCAAAATATAGTATATAGTGTGTATTACATTCTTCAAATGCATATAACATGTGATCTTATCTGATTATTAATCACGTGTTTTATTAGATATTAATCACACTTAAAATCTGTGATCTAATGTTTATTATCACAGGTTTTATTAGTTATTAATCACACTTAAAAAATGTGATCTAAATGTTATTAATCATACTTAAAAGGTGTGATCTAAATGTTTTTAATCACACTGAAAATGTGTGATCTAAATATTATCAATCACACTTAAAAGGTGTGATCTAAATGTTATCAATCACACTTAAAAGGTGTGATCTAAAGATTTTTAATCACACTTAAAAGGTGTGATCTAAATCTTATCAATCACACTTAAAAGGTGTGATCTAAAGGTTTTTAATCACACTTAAAAGGTGTGATCTAAATGTTTTTAATCACACTTAAAATGTGTGATCTAAATCTTATCAATCACACTTAAAATGTGTGATTAAAAATGACCCATTTTAATCACACTCCCAAAGATCACACTTTAATAAAATTAAAAAGGTGTGATTAAATAACAAACATCACACCAAAAAAGTGTGATCTTTATCTATTTTTGTAGTAGTGTTTTACTTCATGTATCAAATATGAACCATGAAATGAAGTACAGGACATAAACTCAAATGCCTAAATAATTTGACACCATATATGAGACAACATGAAGATTAGCAAAATATATCACTCTACCAAACAAATTAAGTAAAATTTATCATAATGTAGCAAATTTTATCACTGTATATTAAAATTTATCAATGATTGAAGTAAATGAAGGTTATACATTGGTAAATGCATGACTATATACTAAAATTTAGATTCCAAATTTGGAAATTTTAGGTCCAATTCATGTTCTTACCTGCTGGTTTTTGTTGCCCAAAGACTAGTGAGTTTCATCCTTGATTTCTTTGGCAATTTGTGAAACACTGGATAGGAAGTGTTAATTTGTTTTGTTAGATGTTGATGTTGATGTTGTGTGTGCTCTTCTTTTCTGGTCTTTGGATTTTCTTCAACTATTGGTTCTACTTGATCAACTGTCTTGTTCTGGTTTGGTTGTCTTTTCATTATGTAGCAAAAATCTGGATCTTTGTGCTCTTTTCTTGTTTCTCTATTTTTGACCCTTTTTATCATTGAGCTGACAAGAGGTGATGTTTTGGTAGTGGTGGCTTCAACTTCAACTTGGATTTGTTCTTCTTCACTGTCCAGGTAGAGATTTGATTCAACCAACATTGCAATTCTCTCATTAAGTAGCACTATTTCCACATCTTTCACTTCCATTTGTGCCTTTGCTTTCTTGCTTTGTTCTTCCATTTGTTTACTGAGTTTCATGAGTTGGTCCTTAAGCTCATCATTTTTTGCTTGGATTCTTGCCTTCTCCATTTCTAGCCTTTGGATTATCAGGACATTCTCTTCTAGTTTCTGAAAAGTATGTTCATTGATTTTGACATGGTAAATATTTCTTTCATAGGCAAGTTTCCTTTTTGCTTTCCTCATTTCAGCTGGTGTTTGATGCTTCAATCCCGGGGAAGTTGCTGGACCAGCTTTATGTTTGATCATTGTTTCTTCTTCATCATTTTGTAGGTTGTCAAAAGAAAGCTCATTTGTTTGCACATGAACTGGACCTTCTTGAGTTTCATGCTGAAAGTTGGCTTTCCTTCGTGTATTCTTTTTTGATTGTAGTGTTGTTGATTTCCTCTTTTTTGGAGCACCTGTTTAATTCTTGGGATTCTATGAATTTCTTCCTGGACTGAGACTGAATATCTTTCTGATAATTGGTTCTTCTTCCTTTTCAGATAATTCAGTCTCCTGTTGTTCCTCAAAGTTACATTTTTCATCTTTATGCTCATCATCTGTTTGTGGTTGCAATTGTTTGTATATGTTTTGTTCTTCAATTGTGTCTTTCAAATTACTCTCCTACATGAATGGAAATTATTAAAAAAAATGATACGAGGCAGAGTTAAGTAATAATTTATCATTCGGTGATTCAAATTTATAATAAGAATGGTAATTTGGTTGATGATAACAAGTTTTATTAATGAATTAGCAAAATTAAGCAAAATTTATAAGTCAATGAAGCTAACTAAGGGAATTTATAACTATGAGCAAAAAGTTATCAGTGCATATGAATATTTATTACTGCATAGCAAAATTCATCACTCAATTAAAAAAATAAAGGTTAAAATTGATAAAAATTGTTTATTGAATAATTTCCTAGCACAGATGAAATGCCTAAATAATTTTTCTACGACAAATGTGACACCATGAAGATTAAGAAGAATTTATTAGTCTTGCTAAAATTTATCACTGCATAAGAAAATTTAATATTTGTTTAAACAAAACAAAGGATATGAATGGATACCTCAATATGTTTCAGATCATGCAAGGATGACTTTGCCAATTGTTCTCCGAGATGAGTAATGTTCCATTTTGCAAATCTTGGTATTGGATTCTTCTCATTTGGTTTGATGATATTTGCATGCTCACATATCCAATACTGTTGAGGACAAAAAAATGTTATAAATTAGTATTTAGTAAATGTAAATATTGTAGTTTATAAGTTGTAAGTGAGGTATTTACTTACCAACAAGATGATCACACATCCGCACACTCTATCAATTTGGTTGATGTTGCATGCTATTGATTTTGTAAGATGTTGTTTTGCTGCCCCACACCAATCATAAGACTTCATTTCATCAATATTCTCGAGGTATTTCATGAACCCCCAACCAATTGTTGTCCCAGTACCCGGATACAACAAAAGCAAATAAACCAGAAGGCACACAAGCCTAACGACATCTTCTACATCTTCATTGTTGGTGCTTCTCAAAAGTTCTGTTATCAACTTTTGGATTGAAGCACTTGTCATTCTACTCTCGGTTATTTTCCTTCTTTGCACCATAGCTACCTCATTTTTTCTTCCGTATGCAAGATTCATCTTCTTGTGTCCACATGCAATCCCAAAAATTAACTTGAAGTCATTTCTTTTCAATTTCAGCTTCTTCCCAGCAATTTCAAATGTGGTTCCATCTATTTGGTAAGTTTGCAAAATTTTTGCAACCACATCATCATATTTAATTGAATCTCTTCTTTTAACCTTGTTTTGATTCAATGTATCAACCAAAAGTGAAAAAAGGGTCTTTCTCAATAGTATCAAATGCTTCTCTCTGAGTTTTGTTGTCTTGAAAAATTTGATAAGAGATTGAATGTTAGAACGGTAGACATACTTTGCTTCATTATCATGTATCTGTTCAGTCCTAGTTTTTCTTCCATCAATCTTTTTCTTCCCTCTTGCTTTGTGGATCTCTGTAGCTGGTTTCAGTTGTTCCTGTTTGGGCTCCTCATTGTCAATGTTAGATTCAAGTTTAACTTTTAGTTGATTTTCGCTTTCATGTGTTGTTGGCTCTATAACAAAGTCAACTTTTTCAATCTTTTTCTTCTTTGAGAAACTTGTTTTTTGACGACGTAATCTTTTAGAATGACTGGCAACATCTGTACAAAAACATTGAGCATGAACATTGAAAATTAAGAAGAATTTTATTACTGAACTAGGCAAACTAAGAAAAAATCTCTCTGTTATGCAAATTAAGCAAATATATAACTGTATAGCAAAGTTTAGATTCCAAATTGCAAAAGAACATGAACTATGATGTTGAAGATGAAGATGAAAACAATTGTATAGCAAATTTTATTACTGAATTAGCAAAAGTAAGCAAATGCATCATTGTATAGCAAATGAACATAAAGGTATGATTATTATGACGTTGAGTATCACTCATATATTAATACTGTATGGTACAGATTGAAAATAGCTTCAAGTCAAATTGTATCACTCATAAATTAATTTTGTAAGATACACATTCAAAATAGTTTGAAGTCGAATTTTATTACTCAATTATAGTTATGAAAGAAGAAGGGAAGCAAATCCATAGTTATAAAATAAGAAGAGAAGCAAATCCATCATTATAACAAATTTTATCACTCAATTAGGAAAATTAAGCAAACCTATCGTTGAATTGGGCAAAGTAAGCAAATCTATTATTGTATATCAAATTTTATCACTGAATTAGCAAAATTAAGCAAATCCATCATTGTTTAGCAAATGGAGATGAAGATGTGATTATTATGAAGTTCAATATCAATGATAAATTAATACTGTATGATACACATTGAAAATAGCTTCAAGTCGAATTTTATAACTCAATTACAGTTATGAAAGAAGAAAGGCAGCAAATCTATCATTGGAACAAATTTATGACTCAATTAAGAAAATTAAGCAAATCTATCATGGTTATAGCAAATTTTCTCACTGAATTGGGCAAAATAAGCAAATCTGTTATTGTATATTAAATGGACATGAATATGTGATTATTATGAACTTGAATATCACTTAATTATAGTTATAAAAGAAGAATGGAAGATGAATACGACTCACGTTTGATTCGCATGGTTCTTGAAGATGAATGAAACAGGGAATATAGATCGAAATGGTGGAGGATTTGCTGGGTATCTGTTCGGAATCAGAATATAGATCGAAACAGAGTTGATTTCTTTGGAAACGATGGGAGATTCAGGGAAAATCTCTTTGTTTGTTTCGATTTGGAAATCGCAAATCGCCAGTGGTTTCCAGATCGCCTCAGAATAGTTTCCAAATCAGAACAATTGAGAAGGAGCGTGTGTTTCATGCGCAGAGGGAGACCTCGTGATTTGGTGTTTGCTTCACGCGTGTTTTGTGACATTTAGGGGTAAAATTGGAAACTGAAATAGGAGAGGACTTGCTGGGTATTAGTTTGTTTGCATGGGACCAGTTGGTAAGTCCCCCTAAGTTTTATGGGTTTTGCTAACGTGTACCTCAAAAGAGATGGCAATCGGCCCAATGGCTCAGTCAACCCCTAGTCCAGTTTGTTATTTTTTGAATTTGGAAAAAAATATTTATTTATAGGATTGGATTAAATTAAGATTTTGTATCTATCTAATATTCGGGTTGGACTTGAGATAAAATGTTTTAGTCTAACCCCGTCTAGTTCGCTCATTTATAAAATGCTAGTGATAGTGCATGTGCGATGCACGTGAATTGATTTTGATAATTGAAAATCAAATTAAAATTATTATTTTTTAAATGTTTACTCTATTGGACTTCAAAAAAAACTTTTGCCTCTACTATTTTTAATATTCATTTATAATATATTTTATTGTATGAATTTAATTAAGATGAAAATTTTACAAATTAGGGATTCTAATTACGATGAAAATTTGATTCCTATATGTTTATTTGGAAGAAACTAAAAGCTTAGTTATCACAATGTTGTCATGAGTTGTACAAAAAGATAAAGTTTCGTAATTTTTACTGCTTTAATACAATGTTGTCACGAGTTGTACATTTTTTTTTTAATTTATATGTATTTTTATGCATAATGTACATTTTCTTTAAAAAGTTTTCTTGTTAGTAAAAAAATTATTATTGAAATCATAAAAGTTTGTGTTTTCGAGCCACGAAATCCTTGCACAAGAAGTTGATCAAAATGTTACGGGTAGAGATGAACGAACAATTCAAATACACAACAATTAAGATGGAACTTAAATCTTTACATGCAAGAGAGATGAGTTCTCTTTTCATTAGATTTTCAAATTTTAATATTTTATGATCTGCATTTTGATTTTTCTCTTTCATAAATAATGAAAAAGGGTCATTTTTTTTGCAGAATGAATTTTGATTTTTTGATTTTTTGATTTTTTTTCATCATTTGATTTGCAGTTAACTAAAATGTGTGCATTAGGCAAGTTACTTTTCTTAAACATAACAACCCAAATTTGTTTTTTAGATATTTTGACCGAACATTCTTGCAGATTGTCTAACTTAGCCAGGAAATTTATCATTCCATAATTTGAATAGTAAAAAGATTGAACAAACAAAAGCATGGGAAACAACAGCCAAACAAAAAACAAAGTAGATTTTACTATTTTCCTTCTTATATCACTATTTTTCAAGCAAAGCAAGCAGATGTGGTGCATTAAACTCAGTGACGAAGATATTAAATAACAATTCTGTTATATTTTCTTGCTAACATTTTATCTAACAACGCTCAAGCAACTTTATGACAACTCTATGCAAACTCATGAATTTTGAAACAAAGTTAGGTAACAATTTGCAAGACAAGTGAAAATCTACGCAAATAATGAAAATTGTCCATATATATTGTGGGGACATATTTTTTGGTGCATTGAGTACTTATTTGATATCTTTGAAAGATAAGTTGACCAACTTGATCGCGGAGTACTCCCGGGTGGATGAACCACCGCGGTATTCTTATCTTCTTGTTGACAGGTGGTTGGCTTAATCTATTATGTCGCATGTTCTCCAGCTAAGTTTTCTATTTGGTTGTGTCGTCAAAAATCAACACTCCCAATTTGACGCCGTTTGTGGGAACTTAGTAAGAATAGGTGGCCAACATCGAACAAAGAGATTGAGTTGGAGACAATATGATCAATGAGGAGGTGACACGTCATGATGTTGGTATGACGGTTGAGTTTGTTTTGAGATGACAGATTTCAAATCTTGATGTTCTTGAACTAGCGAGTCAAGATCTCAGCTAGTAGTGCGATATCGGTTGAGATGTTGATCTTGGATGAAAGAACATATTGGTTCTTGATTCTTGATGAGTCGACACTTGAATCCTTGTTTGTTGACGCCGACGAGTCATGATCTCGGTCAGAGGAGTATCTCTAGCATGTTGTTTAGCTAATATGTTAGAAGATTAGACAATATAGGTTCTATCACCTCACGTTGCCAAGGTAATAAAACTTAGGGGGCAATTGTGGGACATATTTTTTGGGTTGTCCACGTGGCCAATGTTGTTAGCCTAGTGCCACGTAGATAGACCAAGTCGCCGAGATATGATGTGATCATATTTGAATCCGAGATATTTGGATAGAGGACAAGAGTCCAAGATGACATCAAACTACCTATTTCGACAGAAATTGGTCTCTTGAGGATATTTGGATAGAGATTGGACTCTTGAGGAAGTTCATCTTAATCTAAGTAGTGTGAGTTGTGATAGATGTTATCCTTATAAAGGATAGTCCCATGAAGTGAGACTTCTAGGGAAGTTGGACATTGATCATTATAAAAGTGAGGTACCATGTGGGTTTAAGGTATACTTTTATTTGTGATGCTTTGACTTATGCATTGAGTACTTATTTGATATCTTTAAGAGATGAGTTGACTGACTTGATCATCAGAATGCCCCCGGGTGGACGAACCATCGCGGTATTCTTATCTTCTTGTTGGCATGTGGTTGGCTTAATATATTATGCTGCGTGCTCTCTAGCTAAGTTCCTTGTTTGGTTATGTGGTCAAAAATCAACACCCACACACACACATATAAAGATATGTTTGTGTGTGTGTGTTATGTATGCAAATATAAAGATATTGAGTGTAACTATTTTTCTTCTACAGTTTAGTTTTTATAGCAAACAACACAAATGAATTATTGATTGATTAGTAGGAGAAAGATGAAGAAAACCTAGGCACATGAAATGATGATTAGCATTTATATGGATAAGGAGAGTAGACAAACTTTATCTATGTCTGATCTGATGCTTTTAGATAAAGAGAAAAGATGAAAGTGTAAATTGCAAGATTAATAAGAAGATAAAGCCGATTTGTATATTTATTGAACTGAATTGTTGCTATGCAAGATGAAACGATAAGTTTTTGAAACTTGCCACTTTTATTTTTGCCTATCGAGAAATGCACCATCCCTCCATTTCATCACTCCAATTGTACCTCTAATGAGGTGGCAAATAATACCAACCAATCAATTTTTTTCAAACTTTTCTCGTTCTTTTCAAAAGTGTGTGTCACCTCATTAGAGGTGCAATTGGGGGTGATAAAATGGAGGGATGTAACAAAACTCTTGTGCATCTGTTTCGACCTTTTTGGTTTATATGATTAATCATTTGATGGTCTTAAAGTAGTGCTCTACATTATTTATCACTTTACACTTGTATTGTTCACCAAAATTCTAACAAAAAAATATTAGGTTCCACTACTTTAACCAATAAATATCAAAGAGGGCACCATTTGGATTTGGCACTAAAACACTACATAATTTTTTGAAAAATGTTTAGGGACCCAAATGAATTACCAAATATTCTATCAAATACTTATTGTGGGTCTCATGTGGTGTGAGTCCCATAGTATTGTGTAAAATATTTGGTAATTAATTTGGGTTATTTTAGAAGACTTTTGGTGGTGCTCTGGCGATACTTCAACAACTCCCTTTACACTTCTAAAGTGTACATCTACACTCCTAGAGTATAGATTTACAGTTTTAAAGTGTAGATCTGAACTTTTTATGTTCGAAATAGGGGTTTGAAAGCTTTTTCATCCGATTTTGGCATAGATTTTTGGATTTTCTAAACCCAAATGGTTCCCTCCTCTCTCAAGTCTTTTCTCATACCATTGTGGGTGTACCTCCTTCTCATCTCTAGCTTCTAACGGTATCCAAAGTACTGCAGCAGCGGTGGTAGAATTGGGCAATGACGACAAGGACGATGGACTTTTAAGCAGATGTTGCTTTTCAGACTACATCTTTGAAAAGGTAGCCAGTCTTTTTGGCGGATTTATTATTTTTTTGTTGTTTGTTGTTTGTTTGTTTTTTTTTTTTTTTGTTGGATGGTTTGTATGGCCCTTTGGGGTCTTGTTCTATATGTTGTTATTTTTAATATAAATGTTTTTCATGTTCTAAAAAATTTTGGGTTATTTAGGGATTTCTGCATTTTTAAAAAAAAAAGTTTTGTGAAGTATGCATGTGATAAATATTTGGTAATTCATTTGGGTTATTTTAGTATTTTTGCATATTCTATCAAATACTTACATTAGAACCCATGTGGGTCTCATATGGTATACGTTACAATATTATATAAAATATTTGATAATTTATTTGAGAATTTGAGAATTATTGTAATTTTTATAAAGTTTTGTGAAATATGCATGTGATAAATATTTATAATTCATTTGGGTTATTTTATAATTTTTGTAATTTTTTTAGAATAAATTACAAATACATTGTTCGAAATTTGTTTAAAATGCGAATTACCTCCTGTAATTCTCACCCCTTGAAGTTTTTAATTTCATAACAGATAACATCTTTTGTTAATATATCATCAAGTCAATTAATAGTTTTTAATTATGTTAAAAATTTATTTTAATTAATAATTCAAATATTTTTTTTTATTGTATAAAAGAGTAGTTAAAAATTTTATTTTTTCAATTAATTCTATTAAATTAAAGTTTCTAATAATAAGATATTTTAATTTTTCAAACTACAAAGATAATTTATATTTTAAACAAATTTTATTTATAATTTTTTTTAAAGAACCATGTTCTTATCAAACTTGTCAAGTCATTTTTTATATTTGAATCAGTGAGTATCTAACCGAAACATGTGAGTGAGGGCAATTTAGGAAGTGAAAAAGTAGAAAAAAACTCTATATTCTTTGTACTTTTAAACAAATTTTATTTATAATATTTTTTAAAGACCCATGTTCTTATCAAACTTGTCAAGTCATTTTTTATATTTGAATCGGTGAGGATCTAACCAAAACATGTGAGTGAGGGCAATTTAAGAAGTGAAAAAGTAAAAAACTATATTCTTCATACTTTTAAACAAACTAGTTGGGGTGCACGTGTGTTTCATGTGACATATAAATTGATTTATAAATAAAACATGAGTCCTTATTTGGATTGTTTTATCAAATAATGTAACGCCCCAAATAAAAGACATAAATCAAACAACTGAATACTCTATCCAATGACAATTCCAATATGGTAAATCAGATCTCTAAATTCATATTTCTTTCTGGTAAGAGATTTTACAAAAGAGATCCACATGCTTTACATATTCAAACCTTCTTAAGTTGAATTTATATCATATGCAACCGTTAAACCACAAGAAATAACAAGAAGGAAATGTCTCAAGGGCTACAAGTTCCAAGATTCATGCTTGGTTACATAAAAGGAGGCCTGGTTACACAAAAGGAGTTAACTAACCCATACAATTAAAGCTCTTGGCTTGACAAAATAATCACAAAAGAAAAGAGCTCTTGCTTCCAAAAGACTTTTCATGCCCACAGCTAGGCGAAATCACCACATTATTTTCTGCACAAATCCACTAGGGGTGAGCACAAAACCCAATAAGAGTAACTTTACAAAGTATATATGTTTAAGCAGTTTGCCATATAAATGTGTATGCAATGTTATACCATGCCACAACATTATAAGCCTTGCTTCAAATATATATATCTATATATATTGCTATGATCTTTAAAAGAATTACTTAATCATCTCAATAAATCCAAAATTTAAAATGAGGTGATAAATACGACTCAGGTAAATTCTCAAGGCTAGTGTCTGCAAGTAAGTGTATCAAGCACTACAAATCCTACATTACCGGCTCCTAATCGAAAGGCTTAGGCACCCACATGCGCGTGTTTCTGGTCTTACACCAAGGACACTTAGGCCAACTTAATTCTCGAACTACACCCCCTAATTGGATTTCCCACTGTATTTACCTCAAAACAATACAATAGTAGCAATTGTTTTTCTCAAACAACATAACCATTTTTCAACATATAACCATAGTGAAATCATATTTCGAAAACCATGTATATGAATGAATTGAAATGCAATGATTTAGTTCTGATATGCACAATTTCTTCACAATTCCCAACGTTTGCTCAAAAAACAAATATAAGATGTTCAATATCTATGTGTTCATACTCCAAAAATTTATATCGATTCTACATCCATGTGATATATGACATTCTCTCATATTCACAATCAACATTCATTTCCACTTCACTACAAAAAAAATTGTTTTTTGCGATGGCAAAACGCCGTCGCAAATACTCCAAACGCCGTCTCAAAAGATATTTGCGACGGTAAATTTTCTTTTTGCGACAGCAAGTGAGGGTCGCAAGAAGGGGGGTTGCAAAAGACCTTTAGCGACGGCACTTGCCGTCGCCATTGTTTTTGCGACGGGAAATTTCTGTCGCCAATAATGGATGAAGATCTGGGTTTTTTTGTGACGGCACAAGCTTTCCGTCGCTAAAGTAGGTTTTTGCGACGGCAAAATTCCGTCGCAAAAAATGTCGTCGCAAAAATGTCGGGCTAATGACTATTGGCGACGACAATTGTACCGTCGCTAAAGCCTTGTTTGTCAAATAAATTCCATACCTTTTGCGACGGTATGGCTGCCGTCACAAAAAGCCTGGCACAAATTTTTTTTTTTTTTTGCGACGGGGTGTTCTGCCGTCTCAAAAAAAATTTCAAAAAAAAAACCCTGTTTTACAATTATTTAAAATATAAAAAAACCTGTAATGTTGGCAAATGATATAATAATATAAATACATAAATAAAATAACTAATGTTGGCAAATGAAAAATAGCTAAAAAAAAATCGAAAAATTACATAATAATATAAATACATACATAAACAAAAGTTGACAAATGATGAAAATTCATAATGTTGGTCACATAATACATACATAATGTTCGTCACAAATTTAAATAACATAAATCAAAATCAAAACCAAAAGTTTTCGTCTAGATTATTTCGTGAGTTACAAAAACAGAAGTTGGTCATAATCTTTACACGCCCACATTCCACACGAAGCAAATTGCTACTTAGGAAATATCTGAAAAAAACAAAATAAAAATAATTAATAACAATATAATGGTGTTAATATTTTAATTACAGAAAAATATAAAAAGATAGTTTAGTACTATATAATGGTGTTAATATTTTAACTACTATATAATTAGAAAGATAGTTTAGTAAATAATTTTGACTAGCCTAAAGTGAAATCCAGCTCTAACTCCCAAACCGGGAACCCGATTCGAGCCCCGTCTTCTCCCACAAGTCCCTCGTGCCTAGGCGGTCGTGTGTGCCAAGTTTCGTGCTAAACCGACGCCGTTTGATGATTTTGGGGCGTTAACACCTCGAATTCAAGTTTCTTAAGGAACTAGTTTGCCTAAAGTGAAATCCGGCTCTAACTCCCAAACCGGGAACCCGATTCGAGCCCCGTCTTCTCCCACAAGTCCCTCGTGCCTAGGCGGTCGTGTGTGCCAAGTTTCGTGCTAAACCGACGCCGTTTGGTGATTTTGGGGCGTTAACACCTCGAATTCAAGTTTCTTAAGGAAGTAGTTTGTCTAAAGTGAAATCCGGCTCTAACTCCCAAACCGGGAACCCGATTCGAGCCCCGTCTTCTCCCACAAGTCCCTCGTGCCTAGGCGGTCGTGTGTGCCAAGTTTCGTGCTAAACCGACGACGTTTGGTGATTTCGGGGCGTTAGCACCTCGAATTCAAGTTTCTTAAGGAACTAGTTTGCCTAAAGTGAAATCCGGCTCTAACTCCCAAACCGGGAACCCGATTCGAGCCCCGTCTTCTCCCACAAGTCTCTCGTGCCTACACCCTCGTGTGTGCCAAGTTTCGTGCGAAATCCGGCTCTAACTAGTCCCGTCTTCTCCCACAAGTCTCTTTAACTTAGAATGTCTAAATTATGCAAAGATACATTTTAGCTTAGAATGCAAAGATACATTTTATACCTGATCTTCTGGTGGTGGTGTATATGGATTCTCGTCTTCTGCAGATTCCCTAAATGCCCGGTGGCCACTCGATGCATCAGGAACCTATGATAGTCAATACATAATGTGTTAATCATATTCGAATTTTATACATAATCTTGTGTGAAAATTGAACTATCAAACAATTTAATTTATATCGAACCTGTCTGTTGGGATCCACACTCGCCCCCTGTGACACTAAGGCCATCATCTCAGCTCTCATCTGCTGTAAATGTGTAGAGAACTCTGCTTGCAGCTCCTCCCTCAACTCATCTCTTAGCTCTGCACGAACCTTCTGCGTGATCTGATCAATAGTCGATGGCTGGGGTGTTGACTGTGATGGCCCAGCACCATCTTTATACACCACTCTCCGAGGCACAATTCTCCCGTATGTGCGACAATATCCATGTCCGTCATGACCTATCAACTCATGGAAAATGGCATTCCTAGCCTCCAAAGTCCGACCATCCTCAGGTAGCATAGAGAGTTGACGATTAAACTCATCCTGTATTGAATAAGACATACAAGTATATGCCAAATTAAGATGGTTGACACACAAAAAATAAACTTTAAATACAATCAAAGGTGTTTGGAAACTACCAAGGTCTAGATAACCTCTGGGTCATCTACTCTACGTGTCATATGCCAAACATTCATCTTATCAGTAGACTCCCCCTTACTGGTCATCTGCATTTTTTTAGAAATATGAAAATTAGAATCTAAATAATTTGTAAATATACAATGTTTATTTATATACAAAAATAAAACAATAAAATGTAAACCTCATGCTGTATCTGAGAGAAAGTAGTACGCCCTGTGGTATGAGCTATGCCGTGAGCTCGCCGATTTTTAGCGTTCTTACTTGCAATTTTCTATAACAGGTTCGACAAATGTGAGTATGTAAATATGATTTGTATGTTTACATATCATAAATATAACTTATTTGTATACCTCAGCATCGGGAGTACGCCAATACTCCACAAGTTCTTCCCACTGGCTTGGCACAATGTGCATAGGAACATCATCCTTCAGATTAGGATCAGAACTTCTAGGCTTGAAATACTTAGCCTTAAGCTTGTTCTTGTGATCCTTCCATATGCTGTTGCAGTTTCTCATGCAGATTGGCTTGTACTCCTCTGGACATATATTCAAATTGTCCTATAAAACACAATTTCAAAGTTTAAGGCTAAGTATAACACAAATTTAGAATTCGAATTTGTGGAAAAAAATATACTTTTACCTTCACATCCTTCCAGATAGCATCAACAATATCATCAGGCACATTGTTCCAGTCAAGAAAAGTAAGAGGAACAATGTTACCATTTCGCACAATAATGCCAAGTTGAGTAGTTAACTTGGCCACGTTATCCCCTGTTGGGCAGTAATTTGCATCAAATTGTATGTCCAGCTTTTTACCAGTACCCCACTCTTTAATGCCCTTGGCACATCCTCTACCACGCCTAGTCGAGGTTGATGAAGAACTAACATGACCTGCGAGATACAATAACAATAAACAATACGCAATGGTAATAAACAAATGCAAATTTAAATAATGTGAATACAAATCATATCAAATAAACCTGAGATGGGCTGTGAAGAAGTCGAAGGGTCTGCAAAATACAATGAGAATAAACAAATTATATATAATGAGCATAAATAAATGTATGTTTAAATAATTTTCATACAAATCAAAGCAAATTTATATACCTGCGGATGGCTCATAAGCTAATGATGATAGCTGCTGTGGTGCCACTGATGATGGACGCATCGATGGTAGGCGTGGAGGCTGAGTACATGGTAGCTGCTGTGGTGCCACTGATGGTGGTCGATGCGGTGGTACTAATGGCCCCTCAAATGGTGGTGGCACTAATGGCCCCTCCGATGGTGGCCGATGTGATGCCTCCTCTGATGGTGGTGCTACTGATGTCCTGTTATGTAGCACATCAGACATCAGGCGCCGGGGATGATCAGACTTCCTCTTCCTTCCTATAATAATCTGCAAGCAATATAACATTAATTGACATTAGAAACATAGACAATGGTTTGTCATCAACTATAATATGACATTAATAGAACTATTACAATTACAAAGGCAAAGTAAAGTAAGAATTTGATTATTAACTACAACCTTGGCCTTAATTGAATTACTAATGTTGATTAAATATCAGCCTATTTGAACATCAACTGTTTCCCCTTCTGCGGCTTCCCTCACCCAACCAACTTCTTCATCACGAAGCATTATATTTTCTTCAAATTGTTGGCTTATGTATGGCTCGATTTGTGGATCAGTCGAACTCATATCAAATAAACCTCTTTGAGACATCTTCACCACGACTTGCTAGTCTAGTTGTAACGGGTCTGCAACATACCAAACTTGCTGTGCTTGGGACGCCAAGATGAAAGGTTCATTGGTAATTCGATCATCTCGGTACAACAAATGATTGAAGTTCACCAACGTGAAATTGAAGACATCTTCTTTCTTTCCGTGAATGTTGTCAATCCAATCACACTTAAACAACACATGTTTCTTCTAATTGGAATATCGAATCTCAACAATATCTGTCAATTGTCCATAATAGTACACAGACCCCACACGAGGATTCTTGTCTTTTCAACTAGCATAACTTATGGTATCTGCCTTCAAAGCTATACCACAATTTTGTATGGCTCGACGATCATCCATGGCCTTTACTCGATACCGAAACCCATTCAGTAGATACCCGTTGAACCTCCTTGCCAGGTTATGAGGACCATTTGCCAATAGAATAATCTCTTCAGAAAACATGACATCAGTAGTCCTTCGCAAAGTTTGGACCTATTTAACACGAAAATGTAAAATTTAAAATGTAGTTCGGCTTAAGTAACTAGAATCTATAGAGTTAAATACATACATGTTCCTTGAACCAAATGTGAAACGTTTCAAAATGTTCACGCCGAAGCTGATGATCGTCCACACGAGGCATTTTGAGCTGAAGTACTTCAAGGTGTTTGCTGTGTAGATTGAAATTTTAGCAATACAAAAAATTTTGTTGAAAATTCAATAAAACATAATAAAATAGTGAGTGAGTGACTTAACCTACTTTATGAATGGTTGAACCGCGCTTGTATTGAATAAGATGTACCGATGAGCTTGTACCCAAGAAGTATTATCAAGATAAAAGCTTGTGTTTTCACCAATAGCATGACCCAAATTATCAGCACCACTATAGTTCCTCACGGGTCGACTAGATTTGGTTTCCACATCATTGAGATATTGTGCACAAAAATTCATGCATTCTTCCATAAGATATCCTTTAGCAATTGATCCTTCAGGATGAGCTCTATTACGCACGTATTGCTTCAAAGTAAGAAGATACCTCTCAATTGGATACATCCAGCGAAACTGAATCGCTCCACCCAATAAGGCTTCATCAGCTAGATGTATAGGCAAGTGCTCCATTATATCAAAAAAACTCGGAGGAAATATTTTCTCTAGATGACAAAGTGTTATAGCGATACGATCTTGAATATATTGCAAATCCGTCGCACGATTAACTTTTGAACACAATTGTCTAAAGAAATTGCTCAATTCAATCAAGGGTTCAATTACATTCTTCGGTAACGATCTTCGAATAGCCAATGGAATAAGTTGTTGCATCAGAATATGACTATCGTGGCTCTTAAGACCCCCAATACTTCTATCATGTGAGCGTACACGACGTGATATATTGGATGAATACCCGTCGGGAACTCTTACTTCCTTCAACACTTTCAAGAACAAATCTTTCTCATCCTTGGTCATCGTGAATTGTGCTGGTGGTAAATAGGCTTTATTCGACCCTCTTAGCTGCAAATGTAGGGGTTTTCTAATATTCATATCTTGTAAATCACGCCGAGCATTAACACCATCCTTCGATTTTCCTGCAACCCCTAATATTGTCCACAACACATTGTCACAAACATTCTTCTCTATATGCATCACATCGAGGTTGTGTCTTATTAGATTGTGCTCCCAATATGGCAATTCATAAAAGATACTCTTTTTCTTCCAGCTATAGGTGCGATGTCCAACTTTCTCCTTCTCTACCTGTCTCCTATGCCTCTCCTTAAGGTCATCCATCTTGTATTGGATTAAAATACCCTCAGATTCTAATTATAGCAACATCTCAGTTCCAGACAACAATTTTGGTTTGAGTCTGACTTCCCGACTACCATCAAATGATACTTTATCCTTCCGGAATTTATGGCTAGTAGATAAAAATCTGCGATGACCCAAGTATGATTGTTTCCTACTATGCTTCAACCAACACGATGTAGTTTCCTTATTACAACAAGGACATGCATATTTGCCTTTAGTGCTCCATCCTGACAAGTTTGCGTATGCAGGAAAATCACTAATTGTCCACAGTAAAGCTGCATGCATTTGAAACATTTGATTTGTTGATGCATCAAATGTTGACACACCCTCATTCCATAGTTCTTTCAACTCCTCAATCAATGGTTGCATATACACATCAATCTTGTCACCAGGTCCTTTCGGGCCGTCAATAAGCACGGATAAAATTAGAAATGGTTGCTTCATGCACATTCATGGTGGCAAGTTGTATGGAATAAGCACAACAGGCCAAGTGATATGAACTATGTTCATTGTCCTGAATGGGTTAAAACCATCAGATGCTAAGCCAAGCCTTACACTTCGGCAATCATTACTAAAGTCAATATTCCGACGGTCAAAATCTTTCCATGCAAGGGAGTCAGCAGGATGCCTGAAGACACCATCATCAGTTCGTTCCTCTACATGCCACTCATTAACTTGGCCGTCTTGGATGACATAAACAATCTCTGCAACCTTGACTTTAAAGGAAAATACCTCATCTGTTTTGCAGCTATTTGTTTGCCACCTGTGTTAGGACCATTTGAACCACCATCACCATTTGATTTCCATCTAGAACTGTTGCATATGACACATTTATCAAGATTGGTGTCCTCGTTTCGAAACAACATGCAACTGTTGGGACATGCATCCCACGTCTCATACGTGAAGCCCAAATCTGTTGTGACCTTTTGAGCTTTATAATATGAGTCCGGGAGTTTCACACCCAACGGGAACACCTCATTCAATAACTCAAGCAACATGTCAACAGACTTGTCTGTCCACTGATTAAGCACCTTCAAATGTAGAAGTCGAACAATGAATGACAAAGATGTGAACTTCTGACAACCCGAATACAATTCACTTTGTGCATCTTGAAGAAGTTTGAAATACTTTGCAGTCTCTGCATTTGGACCGAGCTGGGGTTCAGATGCATGGGGATCAGGCCCCTGTGGTTCATCACCCTCAGCACTTGTACCGGCATGTGGATTTCCCATAGCCCCTTGTATCATTCCAATCATATCATCCCCAATGTCTAAATTAGCTAATGTTTCATTCTCTCGATTACCATGCAGAGATATGTAAGATTCCCCATGATTAATCCAATGTTTGTATTTTTTTTAAAAACCATTCAAAATCAGATGCTCCCGTACACCCTCTCGTACAAAATAGTATCGATTCTCACACTTCCTACACGGACAACTGATCATCGAACCTTCAACCCTATTGGTGTAGGCAAACACAAGGAATTCATCAATCCCATTAATGTATTCACTCGACATCCTATTTGGCAAATCAATCCAACTCTTATCCATCATCTGTACACATCCACAAAAATATCTCACCAAAGTAACTCTAAATATAATACCTACGCAAACCAAGTAAATGATATCATTCCTCTCCGCAAATAAATAAATTGTCATATTAAACATCAAAAAATACAAAAAAAAAAAACCTAATAAACAGAATAAATAAGTGAAAATAAAAATAAACCATAATATTTTGATTGGTTTTCAATTTATACCATTTACCTATTTTCGTCAACTAAACCCGACAAAAAAAATAAAAATAAAAACTAGTTATTAAACTAAACGAAATGTCTAAAATTCCTATTTAGGATTAACTCCTGTTTTTTTTAGATTGAAAAAAAGTAATAAAAAGTTTAAGGTTTAAATTAATGAAATTAAAAATTTAAGATTTATTTTATTATAAGGGTTAAAATCCTGTATTTTTTTTGTATTTTTTTTATTTTCTCTTAAATATTTTTATGACTTATTTAAACATTTGCAATTTAAATTTGTAATCGAACCATTGCATGTGTATGATATCAAAAACACACAAAAAATAAATTCTATCCCCTTTTTTTACGAATCACTCATAAAATTATGATTTTAAATACAATATAAGTGATTGATGCATTAAGATTAAGTTATTTAAGATTATTTTAAATACAATAAATAGATTTATAAAAAAAAATTGCATATATATACAGATTTATTAATCAATAGACATTCATCTATATATATATAAATTATACACATTTATTTGCATATATATATACAGATTTATTAATTCCAACTAGATTTATATACAGATTATAACTTCATCCCCAAATTATACACATTTATTTATATATATACAAATTTATAAAAAAAAATTGCATATATATATACAGATTTATTAATCAATAGACATTCATATATATATATATATAAATTATACACATTTATTTGCATATATATATACAGATTTATTAATTCCATACAGATTTATATACATATTATAACTTCATCCCCAAATTATACACATTTATTTATATATATACAGATTTATAAAAAAAAATTGCATATATATACAGATTTATATATATATAGACATTCATCTATATATATATATACAGAGACCGAGAGAGAGAGAGAGAGAGAGAGAGAGAGAATACGCAGAGAGAGAGAGAGTCGTCGCCGGAGCACCGCTACCTGTCGCCGTCACCGCCGCACCACCGCTGGCTTGCTCGCCGCACCACCGCTATACCTGTAGCTCGTTTGAGAAATTTGGGGGATGAAGTTAGGGATTTGGATTTGGATGAAATTAGGGATTGGAGGAAAGGATCGAGCGGCAAGATGAAAAAGAAGAGCGGGGGATTTTTTATTTTTACGTTTTGCGACGGTATGTTTTAGACCGTCGCAAATGGTAGTCAGTAGTTCGTAAAACGGCGCCGTTTCAATAATCTTTTTTTGCGACGGAAATTTGCCGTCGCAAATGAGCCACTGTTTGCGACAGCAAACATATGCCGTCTCAAAAAAAATTATTTTTTGCGACGGTACAAAAAAACCGTCGCTAATACTTCCGCATTTTCGACCCTTCCGCATAGTTTTATTACGGACGGAAAGTGCCGTCGCTAAAGGCTTTTATTTGCGACGGTTGAAGTTGCCGTCGCAAATTCTTCCGTGTTTTTTACTATGTTTTCTTGTAGTGCTTTCATATTCTAGGCAAATGTACAACATGTTACCTTAATTTCTTAACAACACAATAACATGAGGAAGATTTCCTTAATTTCTCAAAAGATTTAGCAACAATTTCATGAATATTTCACAAATTTCACTTTTTTCCAATTTGTCCCAAAACCTAGGGTTTGATCAAAAGAGGGGTTTTTCCTTCATTTTCAAAATACCTTCTTGCAAACATTCCAAAACGGTTCATAGTTCACAAAATGATCTATCTTGGACCAAAATCATAAGAAATAAATATTTTCTCTAACATTTCCTAGATTTAACATTTTAAAACTCAAAACCTAAACTTGAAATTATAGTAAAATGGACAAAACATGCTAAAATTATATATATATAACTCAAAGGAACTCCCTACCTCAAGATTAGGAATAAAGATGAGAGAAAAGCTCCAAAACCAAAGGCATTAAAACTTGATCTCCACCATACAAAATGTTGCTCTTGATGAGCTCTCCAAAATTAAAGAAAGCACTAGGGTTAAAATCTCAATGAATATGGAGGAATCAAAGAAGAAATGAGGTCGTCAGAGAGTTTCTTAGAGAGAGATAAGAGAAATGATAGTGAGAGCAATTGTAGAGAGAGAGAGAGAGAGAGAGAGAGAGAGTGTGTGTGTGTGTGTGTGTGTGTGTGTGAAGTGAAAAGTGAGAAAAAGCGTGTAAGGGTCCAACTTTTAAGTGATTGGATACATTTTTTTTGGCAGACTACGGACAAACCACTCGAGCGACAAACTTGTGCTTGAGTGAACAATCCGAACTCCCAGAATCTCTCTCCTCTTAGCAAAAAACCATTCAAACGACGAGACCTTCACTCGAGCGAAAAATACAAGCTCCTAGAAGTTTAGACTGCATAACAAAATACTGGATGGTCGACGTTACCACTCAAGCGACGAAAGAACCGCTCGAGTGGTCTCAACTTAAAAGTGAGACAATCTTAAAACATTCCCACCATTCTCGGATTAACTCTAACACCCCAAGATGCCAAAAGATATCTCAGAACACACTAGAATATACACACGAACAACCACAAGGAAACGAATAGGTAACAACATGAGTCCCAAATGTTTCAACAGTGATAGGGCAATTAAAGAAGACAGAAATTTCAACATGCTATATATTCAAAATGCTTTAAAAGGACTCAGAACATCACAAATAATCTTGTATTAATGTATTAATGTGCGCTTTTGTTTTATATAGTGATTTTGTACTTAGTTTACAATGTTGTAATTGTAGTTGATTTTGTTGGCACAATCACTCTAAGGTAGAAATAAGTTAAAGGGCGAATTACACTAATAGTCCCTATAGTTTGTGACTCGTGTCACTTTAGTTTCTAACTTTTCAATTGTGACAAATTTGACCATGAATTTTGAATATTGTTCCAAATAAGGATAATTGAAAATGTTATTGTTTAATTTTAAGGGCAAAATCATCAATTTGATAAAATATAAACTAATTTGACAAAAATAAATGTCAAAAAAATATTTTTAAATTTTTAAAAATTATTTCTACCCACAAAAGATAAAATTATGTAAAATTGATAAATTTTTTAGACATTTATTTATTTATTTTTTACCATATTAATTTTTATTATGTGTTTGGATGATAATTATGTAATGGGTGGCTAATGTTTAATCGATATATTTAATATATGAAATGCTTTTAGTTTTGGATTTTTTGATTTAATGGATTGGTTTAATAATGATATCAAAGTTGTCATCATATTTAACTTTTAGAAAAATAGAAACTAATTTAATGAAAATAAAAATAACCACCCATTACATGATCATCATCTAAACACATAATAAAAATTAATTTGGTAAAATAAATAAATAAATGTCTAAAATGTTTATCAAGTTTATATAATTTTATCTTTAGTGTGTAGAAATAATTTTTAAAAATTCACAAATATTTTTTTGACATTTATTTTTGTCAAATTAGTTTATATTTTATCAAATTGACAATTTTGCCCTTGAAATTAAGTAATTATATCTTCAATTTTCTTTATTTGGAATAAGATTCAAAATTTAGGATCAAATATGTCACAATTGAAAAGTCAGAAATTAAAGTGACACAAATCTCAAACTATATGGACCGTTAGTATAATTCACCCTAAGTTAAAATACGGATTTCTCTGGGATGGGCTGTCCATCCCAAGCTTGCATAGCCAATAAAACAAAACATCCCATCACTTCATTTTCTCTACTCTTTTGAACGTCTTTTTCGTAAAAAATAAATAGTCAACTAAAATAGTCTATTTTTAAACGGGTTTGATAATCATTTATGGATCTCTAATTCTTTAGAAGTGAAGTTAATCTTTAATTTTTTTATTTTTATTTTCTAGACACTTGGAGGATATTTGGGATGATCTAAATAAATATGATTTCTGACTTTTTACCAAAAAACATGTAAAAAAGTGGAGAGGTGAAATGATTCAAAAAAGATTTAAAAAAAAAAAAAGTGTACTAATATAGGGGATGCAAAATAGTGCCTTGGTAAATTTACGATTTATTCATTTATTTATTTTTTGATAATATTAAGTGCAAAAAAATAGAATATAAAACATATAAAGAAATTGTCTTGGATAGTTAAAATTCATTTTGAGTATGATATGAGTTAGACTTAAAATAAATTTCATCCAACACTTTTGTGTGTTTTATTTTTGTAAGTCTAACACTATTATTCCTACAAATATATATATATATATTCCTTCCCCTTTACATAATCCAACCATTGTGAAAAAATTATTGAATACAAAAATTTAATACATTTTAATATTTTGTTATATTCAATGATTTTTTAATTTTTTTTGTACAAATTATTTATATTTTTAGTGTATATATATTAAGTCGGTCTAAAATTAAAAATTCCAAAAATTAATTTTGAAATTTTCAAATCATAGAGAGTGAAAAATTTGTTGACACAACCTTTTAAATTACTGGAAAAAAAATAAATAAATCAATTTATGATTGCTGCACAAAGTGTATAAAATAATGAATAACTTCTCCCCAGTCTGATTGGACTGGAACGTAATGTTGGGCTCTGTGAGCCCACTATAAAACCCACATTGATAATCCAAATCGTTCAATGTCCTCATCGAGTACTTTATCCATGTAAAAAATCACGTTGATCGGATATCGACGAGTCTTACATATTTTGAACGATTCGGATTATCGATGTGAGCTTCGTACTAGGCCCACAGAGACCTAACAACATGTTTCAATTGAAAAACCCAACTGGAGAGATGCCTTACCTATAAAAATATACTCAAGAGTTGTTTGCTTTTCTTTATGCATATATGAACGGAAAAAAAGAAAAAGAAAAAAAAGAATGCTATTTATCTAAAGCCTAACCTAATAAGTGGGCGATTTGTTTATGAATTAAAATGAGCTATTATAGTTTTATCTGTTTGTACAACCACTGGGTTATCAAACAAAGTTGATTGGGAGAATGCGATCGACTGTTTGGTTCTAAAATCTGAAACTGAGTGAGAAACAAAGAATTAAGAAGAAGAAGAAGAAACGAATTGAGGGTATTCAACCCACTATTAGTGGTTTTAACAGAATCACCCACTCAAATTGATTATGGATTTGTACTATTTAGGTAATACCTTTAAATGGTGTAAGACAATCAGTTGACGATATTAACGATATCATTATGTATGATGATGCATATTATAATACAAATAATATAATTGGACATGAGTCATGAGTCTGAAACAGAGAACTTGACAACTTCAAAAAGTATCAATCAACTTGTTTGGTTTCAATTTTCTGGATTCACTTTTCAGAAAGTTGAACATTTTTTATTTTCTGAATCATCCAAGGGGTTTGATAGTAGATTGTGATATTTCAAGGTTGATATTTGAAAGTATTTGAATTTCGAAAGATGTATGTGTTTGTTTGTGGTTTTGCTAATATTTAATAAGTTTGGGATGGCATTTTTAGAATACATGAAAAATAGAAAACATGATAATTTTTCACACTTTTATAATAATAGTAAATTTTATTTATATTTTTTTTAAAGGCCCATGTTCTTACCAAACTTGTCGAGTCATTTTTTATATTTGATTCGGTGAGCATCTAATCGAAACATGTGAGGGCAATTTAGGAAATGAAAAAGTAGAAAACACTTTATATTCTTCGTACTTTTTAAATATAGTAGATTAATTATAATTTTATATTATTTTAGTTATAGCATAAAATAAAATAAAAATATAAGAAGGCAAAATATATACTTCTTTGTATGGCTTAAATTAAAATATTTGTTAAAAATTATATTTATTTTATCATTGAAATTTGTTAACGTTCTAAATTCAAATAATAAATAAAAATAATCTAACTAATTTAATATCCATTCAAAATATTAAAAAAAAAAACTAATAGGTCATATTTATTGGGTTAAGTGAGCAAATTTAAGATTTTAATTTTTTTAGGATCGGCTTGGAATGGGTAGATTAAGTATGATGTCGGGCTTGGTCAAGCTTTAAATAACGCATATCTTCTTGGGGCACTTATAGGTCAGTCTTGTTGACCAGACTTAGGCCTCGTTTGATATGCAATATTTTTAGCTTAAAAGTCAAAAAGTTATTAAAAATATCAAAAAGTCTATAACCTATACAAAAAAGTCAAATATTCCATTTTCTCTCTAATTTTTGCACATTTAAAAAAAAAAAAAAAAACCTAAAAAGTCATTCCAAATATACTAATTCTTTTACCTCATATTTTAGCCAAAAAATAAAAAATTTACTAAAATAGTCTATTCCCTAATGATACCTTATTTACTTATAAGTCTTATTCTATTTTTCACATATCAATATCTTTAAAATGCACTCTCCTCATCTTTTTCATTCCCATTATTCACACTTGCACCTTCTCCCGCCAGAGACCACCTCTAACCATCATCTCTAACCACTAGCGACCACTTCTAGCCATCGTCTCTGACCACCGACAACCACCTATAGCGATATTTTTTTGGTAGTAATTTTTGACAATTTTTCTGTAATTTTTTTAAGAAAAATCAACATCCATCTCCACCTCGTCACATTCTTATATATCCTCAAATTTTGTGGTAAGAAGAGAAATGGAAAATAAGTAAAAGTATTTAATAGTGGTAAATTTATCACTGTATCAATATATATTAAGCCAGTTAATTACTTACTCTCTTTCACTATTACACTCACACTTACATACATTCACCACCTATCCCTTATTCATTCAAAAAAAATACATTTACACACTTATATATAAAAAATAAGTAAGACTGATAAATTTATTACTATAATACATTTATCTAGATTTACCCAAATTTATCACTAATAAAATTTCAGTGATAAATGTATATCAACATTTATCAAACTAGTTAATCACTTTCTTTCATTATCACACTCACACTCACACTTACATACATGCATACTCCCTCACTTATTCATTCAAAAAAACACATTCAGACACTTACATATAAAAAATAGTTTTCTCAATGATAAATTTATCACTGACACAAATGTCTCCAAACATTAGTTTACAAGCAATTGGCAAGGAGAATAAGAAAGAGATGTGTGATATGAAAAATCCTTTGTATCTTTCATCATTATCGTCATCATCTTACAAATCCAAAACAACACGACCAAAAAAAAAAAAAAAAAAAGCTAAAAACCACGTCCAAACAAAACCAAATTTGTGATGACCGTTTTACTGCGCATCGTTTCACTTTTGTTCTCTTTGAGTTTATGGTGTTTGAGAGCTTTATTTCAAATTCCGGTCCTTATCTAATTCCGGGTTGAGCACCACTTGTTTCGGAGGGTGCATGGCCGAGTCCGGAGTGTCTGGGATCGAACCAGAAAAATTTTGGGCTGGAGGGCCAGGATCGCACATGCGGGGCCTTGGGCCGCACATGCGGGAATGGGTGAGCTTTGGAAGGTTGCACACTGCATTATATGCAGGTGCGGAGGGGGAGGTGCGGAAGGTGCCGCACGTGCGAGAGGCACGCTCCGCATGTGCGGGGCAAGTGCCGCACGTGCGGACGGGCCTGAGTTTGAGAGGCTCTGTTTTTCTCCTCTTTTTGGGCTGTGTGTATCACTTTTCTTATATCACTCTCTTACTAAAAATACACTACTCTCCCTTCTCTCTATATTTCATACACCAAAGCCCTTCAAACTCTTGATCTTCTTGGTTTCATTGTATCTTCAACCCAAATTCCTTCATCAAAGTTAAGGAGCTCCTCAAGAGCTACATTGTGTGCCATGGAGATTGGGTTTTGGCGCCATCAACTTCTAGGGTTTCATCTCCTTTTCTCCTTCAACACTTGAGGTAGGGAATTACTTAGAGTTATATATATATATTTGTGCAAGTTTTCGATTGATCTTGAGAGCTCTCCTTTGTTTATTTCGAAAATGGGTTTTTGGCTTAAGAAATTGATGGTCTTGTAGAAGAAATCTATTTTTGTTCTTTTTTAAAGATTTTTTTGAAATGTTGAACCACATGGGTTGAGATTGACGTATTTAGTGAGGTTTTGAAAGGAGATGAGGAAATGTTGGGGTTTTTGTGAAAAACCTAGAAATTGGGGGTTTTGGATATAATGAGGGGATTTATGGAATTTTCTTGGATTAAATGAAAGAGTGAGTGAGAATTTTATTTTGTTGTGGTAAACATGATAACTTCTTGATGAATGAGGATTTCGGAAACCAAACATGAAATTATTGTTAAATGCATATACACATGTAGTTATGAATTGGTACGTTGTTGAATTCCATGGAATATGAGAATTGTAGATCTTGGAAGTTGATATTCAAAATATTGCATATAGTCATGAAAGGACTAAATCGTTGAGAATTGTGCAAAATGAAGAAATGTTGTTATATGTTGATAGTTTTAATTGAACACATGGCCAATTTGTGAAATGACATTGAGGGGACGAGAAATCAGAATTTTGGTTAAAATAGTGTTGTTGTTGAGACACTTAAAGATAAGAATTGTTAATTATTGCATTACATTCTCTTTCAATTAAAAATTTTACACTTTGAAATAAGTTTGGAATGTTTACATTGAGAAAATAACATCATGAAATGAAATCATGGAAATGTTTATGGGGTAAATACGTTGGTAAGTCCAGATAGGAGGTGTAGATAAAACTGATAAGTTAGCCTGAGTGTCCGGGGTGAAAGACCGAAAACAAGCGCGGAGAAGGTACCACTTCCCTTCCGGTTAGCAATCGGTAAAGTGGGGTTTTTGGTAGTACTAGTTGAGCCTGCTTGCAGACACTAACCTAGGGATTACCCGAGTCGTATTTACCGCTCCATTGAATAAAATTGTAAATTTCAGAATTGTTGAGATCTCAAGCCTTTGTTGAACATGGTGACTTTTAAAGGGAATATAAATGAAATCTTCTTTAATTGGCATTCCATGGCATTTGTGTTTAATATTGGAAAATCCTGCATAAATGTATATACTTTGTTAAGGATTCTCTACTGGGCTTTACGCTCACCCCTATGGGATTTTGGTGTAGGAAAAGATGTGGTGATCCCGTCAAGTTGAGGGCGTAGATATATTTTGTGAAGAGTAAATGACTCTATTTTTGTTGTGAATTATTTGCTAGCCAAGGGCTTTAAATGTATGGGTTCGTGAAACTATTTTTGTATAACCAGGCTCAAGCCTTGGAATATATAAGCCCTTAAGGGAATTTTTATTTATTTTGGGATTGAAGTTCTATATGCTATAGATTCATGTATTATTATATCATTGAATGTATAAATTGCATGTGGGACTTTTGTACAAACTTCATTGATTTATGATGTAAAGATTGGATGTTGGTTGTACGGGAAAGGGATTCACCTTCTCGTATAATCCTGTTGATCAAGTCTGCGTTCCTCAATACGTCGTCGTTCCACCACCTGAAAACACAAACGTGAGCTGGCCGGCGGGGGTGTGCCGGAAACCTCTCCGATGCCTGAGTCAGTAAGCAAGACTAGAAGGCAAAAGCTCTGAGTATTCAGGAAGCAAAAATTGCATTACCTCTTCATAGGTGATATTGGTGAGCTTATATAGGTTTCGAGTGGCACAATCCTAGTAGGACTCTAACTTCTCCATGCAAAGAGTCCTCCTAGGACTCTTATTTCTCCATGCGTAGAGTCCTTCTAGGAATCATACTCCTCCTGGAAGATAATGCTTATCTTCAACACCCCCCTCACTGCATAAGCCAAGTGAGATGGCTTCATTATGGCCGAACTCCATTACGACCGAAGTAACCCATAATCCGAACTTCGCTTTACTTCTCTTACCCCGGTTTCGCATGCACAACCGAGCTAACCATAAGAGAGCTCAACCGGACTAGGACGTGGCCAAGCCGAACTAACAAGTCCGAACCGGTGTTAACATGCAACCGACTTAGCATATAAGAACCGGTATAATTCTTCGACCGATCTACCAACTGGAACCGGACTACCTAGATACTTACCGCAACCGAAGTACGCACACTTATTTGGCAGCCGAACTACCCATACTTCTCCTTTCTTAGTGGGTATCTTCCATTCTTGAACCTAGCTCGGCCCAACACCTAGCTCGGCCCAATAATGAATATAAATTACCCTCTCAATTGCCCCTTAATTCCATCTGCGAAGCATGATAGGGATTACCCATGTAACAACCGAGATAGAGTCTTAACATTTCCAGCCGAGCTAATAAATTCGTTAGCTACTCCAGCCGAGCTAAAACCTTTCGAGCCTTTCCAACCGAACTAACAACTGCTTAGCCTCTCCAGCCGAACTGAGACCTTTTAGCTTTCCCAACCGAGCTAAGTCCGCACCGAGCTATACCTGTCCGGCTCAAACGTCTTTTCGACCGCAGCAACTGAATCGATTGCCCTTCCTTGACACGTGGCAAGCTCTGATTGGCCCTCGCCAGCTGTAGCGCCGCCCTCGTATTTCACAACTTTTGAACAGTCCCGCCAAAAACGCCTTTACCCAAAATCAACCTTTCATTTCAGAATCACTTTCACACTATTCATCCCCTCTCTTCCTTCTTGTGTTTTTCAATCTTGCATACCAAGAGCTCGTGTTCTTCACTGCTGCTGCTCCGTCCACTTTCAGTTCCTCCTTCACCAGGTATGCTGCCCAAACTTGCCTATTTCTTTCTGTTTTTGCTTCCGTTTGATTCATAGTAGTGTGTTTCTGTGTGTTTTCACAAAACACTTTGCATGCTATGTTTCTGAGAAGAACTTCACTCAAACACTATGAACTGTATAGACTGCTGGTAGAACAATCATTTGATCCATAAAAATGCCTCCAACCGAACTAGGAACTGTTTGCGCTGTCTAGATGAACCAGAACCGAGCTTGTACTTGTAGATAACACAGTAGTTTTAATAAGAAAGCATCCGATTCACCTTAGCCGTAATTAAGATTGACTTGAGATAGGTATTTCGGCCCAAACCGAGCTAGGCCTCTGACCGAGCTAAGCCCTGGGGCTAAGCCATCCTTTTGAGTTTCTAAACCGAACTCAGAAAGATGCCCCTTGAGGCCTAACCGTGGTAAGAAAAACCATAAGTGAAACCGAGATAACCACAAACTTTTTCGAACCGAGATAACGAGAACCTTTCACGAGCCGATGTAGACAGCTTAGCACCACGCAGAACCGAAGTAAAACCAACCTTTTCCTGCTTTATTTTTGCAGCACGGTCTTTGATCTGTGCTTGACACTTGCTTTTTCAACTTTGCAGACTTAGGCTGTCCAGGCACTCCCTCTGTGCGTCCAACCGGACTACTGAGCACGCTCCTCCAACCGAGATAAATTATATTTTAACTTATAAAATAAATGGGGAAGTACAGACACTTGGTAGAAACCCCAGGCGGCCTAGCCGATTTCCGAGAACAATACAACATTCCAGCCGATGTAAATTTAAAACTAGCCAAAAAAGGAGTCGACCCATGGGATGAAGAAGGCTTTGTCCCATTCACCCTCCAATCCATAGTAGAAACCGGACTCAGATTCCCAGTCCAGCCACTAATTTGTGAATTCCTTAGACAAACCAGACTCTGCCCCACTCAGCTATCCACCAATACGTACCGTATAATAATGGGCATAGCCGCCCTGAACCACAAAACCGGTCTAAACCTGGGTTTGGCCGAAATACTACATCAATACTCCATAGGCTCCAAAAATCAAGGCTGGTGCTACTATTTGAGAGTGCGCCGAGGTAGAGAAAAGATAATAAAGCACACACCGGACAAAGATGTTAATGATGATGATTTCTTCTGGGTTTCTGGGAACTTCGAGGACTTCCAAGCCCGAATCCCAGGCCGAAGAATAAACTGGAAGAAAGGAGAGCCCGGTATAAGTACTTCGGTTTCCATTTCGCCTTGCCTTTGAGCTTTTACTTTCTCTGTAAACCGAGCTAACACTTGTCTTTTTTTGCTTTGCAGATAAAGCTCATCTCATCTCCAACTACAACTACCCCAACCTCGCCGTACTCCGTGCCGCACTCCGGGTGAAAGAAAGGAGTTGGGCAAAGCTTCTTGAATTCGAGCCGACCTACAGATACTCCGGTCGTCGAAAAGCAAAAGTCACAGATTTTCTCCTCGAGGACCCTCCAGCACCGGACCCAAACTTGCCCGAAGTCGTCCTTGTGCGATTAACTCCTGAACAAGAGATGGCGAAGAAAAACAGAATGAGGGCCATGCTCACCGAAACAAACCCAGCCGAGATGCCACAGACCGGCCATTCAACCGAGGCCGTAGTGGCTCTTCCATCCCAACAGCCTTCTGCTTCGCGCCGAAACAAGCGTGCCCGGACTGAACAAACCGGGCCACGACTTGTCGACGAAGAGGAGAACGTCCTGCCACCAAACCCACCAGCATTTATTCAACCGGACCCCCAGCCGGAATCATCGAACCGATCTGAAAATCCCCAGTGGGCTCCCCCCCTAGTCTTCAACAACCGGGCTATCGACGAGGGTGACTCCGTTGTCTCAGATAAGGATCACCTTCTGGCCTTCAACCTGGCCAGAGGTGTGTGCCTTCCAAAAGACATGGAGCACCATTCCAAGAAGCTCAATACCGAGATAAAGTCACTCCGGTCTGCTTCCAAGTCAATGATCGTGGTAAGTAACACTGGCCTTTCTGTCTTCAAAATTTGACTAACTTCCACTTCGGTCAATAACTAAAAAATCTACCATACTTTGTGCAGGCTCTTCAAAAAACCACGCTTGCACACCGGCAGGTGATGGAGCTTCGCAAGACCGCGAGGCAGGCCATGAAGGACGCCGTGGCCAATGCTACCGAATTAAGGCAGGCCCAGAACAAGGCGGCCGAACTGGAGGCCGAGGTATCACGTCTCACCGGACTGGTTACCTCGGCTGAAAGTGATAAACAAAAGGCCGTGACCGAGGTAAAAGATTACTACCTGAGGGAGATGTCCCAGATGCAGACCAAACAAGACGCCGAGATAGCCCAACTGAACGCCGAAGTAAAGAAGGCCAGAAAGGAAGGATTCAAGAAGGCTGAAACTGCATACGGCCTTCAATGTGGTGCTGCAAAAGACCTATTCTTCAAGTGCGGTTGGCGAAGTGCGGTGGAGAAGCTCGGTTGCACTCCTGACACCGATGCTTACAACGCTCCGCCGTACTTTATTCCGGCCTCACTCAAGCAATATGCGGACGATCTTCAAAAGGCATTCCTTGAAGCGTCTGATGACGAAGAAGACGATGAAGATGATGACGACGATGAAGATGATGAGGGGGAGCCATCTCTGACTCCGGTTGTCACCGATCAACAAAACAATCAAGCAGCTCGGTTGGGGCCAACCGTGGATTTAACCAACGAGATACCAGCTAACTCTTCCCCGCCAGCGGATACCACGGTTCAAACCGGGCTCCCTCCTCAAACCGATCTCCAGGCGGCTGCTGAAGCGGAGTTCGATGCCGAACTAGATGCACTCCTAGGATGACTTGTATTTTTTGCTTCTTTTTTCTTTCTTGTATTTCGGTTTTGGGTGTCTGTAACCGGGCTACAGCCCCTCGTTTGTACTTCCTTTTGATTTGAATGAAAAAATCTTTCGACTTGCATTCCGGTTCTGAACTTGAATAACTTGTATTACGGTTATGAACTTGCTTGGTTGCCTATGTGACAAATTTGAATCTGCTAAATTACAACTGTGATCTCGGTTAGCTATATAACTCACTAGCCAACCACTCTTCAGCCGATATAACTTACTTCGGCTGGAGAGTACAAAGAGTTGGTTTAATCCAGCCAACCACTCTTCAGCCGATATATCTTACTTCGGCTAAAGAGTACCAAGAGTTGGTTTAATCCAGCCAACCACTCTTCAGCCGATATAGCTTACTTCGGCTGAAGAGTACAAAGAGTTGGTTTAATCCAGCCAACCACTCTTCAGCCGATATAGCTTACTTCGGCTGAAGAGTACAAAGAGTTGGTTTAATCCAGCCAACCACTCTTCAGCCGATATAGCTTACTTCGGCTGAAGAGTACAAAGTGTTGGTTTAATCCAGCCAACTACTCGTTTAGCCATTCCCATACTTTGGCTCAGTGTTAATTTAGCCATTCCCATACTTTGGCTAAGTGTTGGTTTAATCCAGCCAACCTCTAAGTTGGTTTTTCCGGCCAACTTAGAATAAAATGCTTGGTTATTCCGACCAAACGTCCTGCAGTCTGGATCCTTATCCTGGACCTAGGAAAGGTTGATAGTTGGGTATTCCGGCCAACTATGTTTACAATGCTACTACCTTACTAAAGCTACTTTCTATGGAAAACAAATATACTGAAAAGAATCGACTTGTTTTATTGAGAAAGTAGAAAAATTACACATACTCAAAAAAGAAAAAAGCTAAAAGTAAAATATCTTGAGATTGGCAGTGTTCCATGGCCTAGGAATTGCTTTGCCGTCCTCATCTTCCAAGTGGTATGCCCCTTTGCCTGCTAATCCGACCACTTTGTAAGGACCTTCCCAATTGGGCCCTAACTTGCCATCACCTGGGACCAGTGTGTTTCCCATCACTTTGCGAAGTACCCAATCGCCAATCTTGAACTGCCTTGAATGTACTGTTTTGTTGTATTTTCTGGACAACTCTTGCTGATAGGAGGCGATGTGCACTAGCGCCTTTTCTCTTCTTTCTTCCGCCAAGTCAAGTTCCAATGCTATTGCTTCGCCATTTAGGTCTGGATCAAAGTTTTCACTCCGAATTGTGGGGAGGCCGACTTCTAAGGGGATGACTGCTTCCATGCCATATGCTAAGGAGAATGGTGTTTCCCCTGTTGACCGCCGCGGTGTGGTGCGATAAGCCCATAAGACATGAGGGAGTTCTTCCGCCCACTTGCCTTTGGCTTTCTCCAACCTTTTCTTCAATCCGTCCAAGACAACTTTATTTGATGCCTCTGCCTGACCATTTGCTTGGGGATATGCCGGTGTGGAGTTGTAAAACTCTATCTTGTATTCTTCGCAAAAGCCTCTGAAAATTCTGCCATCAAACTGAGTGCCGTTGTCTGAAATCAGTGCTTTTGGTATGCCGAAGCGAGTAATAATGTTCTGCCAGACAAACTTCTTCACATCTTTTTCCTTGATTGACGCCAAAGCTTCTGCTTCTACCCACTTTGTGAAGTAATCTGTTGCCGCAAGAAAGAACTTCCTGTTGCCTGGTGCTGTTGGGAGCGGTCCCACTATGTCCAAGCCCCACATTGCGAAAGGCCATGGGCTAGTGAGAGGTAGGAGTTCTCTTGCAGGTTGGTGTATCTGATGCGCAAACTTCTGACACTTTTCACATTTCTTGACATACTTCTCCGAATCCGCTTGCATGTAGGGCCACCAATATCCTTGTGAAATAGCTCGGTATGCCAATGACCTTCCTCCTTGATGGCTGCCACAAACCCCTTCGTGTATCTCAAACAGGAATGCTTCTACCTTGCTGGGGTGGACACACTTTAAGTAAGGTCCTGAAAACGACTTTTTGTATAATGCTAAGGATGGAGAGAGCCAAAATCGTTGCGACTTGGCTCTTATTCTGTTTGCTTCTTTCTTATTTTCTGGAAGAGTGCCGTCTTTCAGGAACAGTATGATGGGGTCCATCCAAGAAGGACCTAGCTCCGCACAACATACCTCTTCAGCTTCTGGGTCTTCAATACTTGGTCTGGGCAGATAGTCAATCAATAGTGGATGGGGGATGGAGGTATCTGCCATTGAGGCGAAGCCTGCTAGTTCGTCTGCTCTGCTATTCTCCTCCCTGCCAATTTGTTCTATTCTGACGACTTCAAACTTCTTGATCTCTGTCCTGACTAAGTCTTGGTACTTAGCCATTCTTTCATCCTTTGCTTCATAATCGCCCGAAATTTGATTTACTACCAATTGTGAGTCGCTGTAGACCATTAGTTCGGTGGCCTTCATGTATGCTGCTGATTTGAGCCCTGCAAGGAGCGCCTCGTACTCCGCTTCATTGTTCGATGCTGGGAAGCCAAGGTTGATTGCCTGCTCCACTACTAGGCCGTCTGGAGAGATGAGGACTATGCCAAGTCCTGCTCCATGTCGATTGGATGCCCCATCCACAAAGAGTTTCCACATCTCCCCAACGAACAACTTCCAACAGGTGGAGGGATCGGACGATGCCTTGGGGTCTTCCAGATTGCTAATGTCTTCTTCAGAGTCCATAGTTGCGGTTTGCCCCTTGTCTTCCGATGGGCCCAAGTCATTAGTCGCCAATGAATCTTGACTTGGTGTAGTGAGGTTGGATTCCTCCTCGCCTTTTCTACTCTGGTCTGCCTTGGGCGCTGACTGAGTAGCCTGTACTAGGGGTTGCGCTATTCCGGCGTCAATCTCCATCCCTAGTTTGGTTGTGTCAGTCAGGTCGATTGGGCAGACTTGGTGGCTTCCAGGAGTGAATTCTGCGACGAAGTCTGCCAAAGATTGGGCCTTTACCGCGGTTCTGGGTTGGAACTTTACATCATATTGTCCCAATTCTACTGCCCACTTCAAAACTCGCCCAGAAAAGTTGGCCCTCTCAAACAGAGCTTTCAATGGAAAAGCTGTGAGGACGACAATGGTATGGGCGTGGAAGTAGTGCGCCAATTTCCTGGATGCCATCATTAATGCTAGTGCTAGCTTCTCTAGAGGCAAGTACCTTGTTTCCGCTCCCAGCAATGTCTTGCTGACATAGAAGATGGGTAGGTGTTGGATTCCTTCTGCTCGAACTAACACTGCACTTACTGCGTGCTGAGAAACTGCCAAGTAGAGGAAGAGTTCTTCTCCAGGTTTGGGGGTAACAAGTAATGGTGGAGAAGACATGTATTCCTTCAGACTCGCCAGGGCTTGGTCGCATTCTTCGTCCCACTCAAACTTAGCTTTTAATGACTGAAAGAATGGACGCAATCTGTCTGAAGACCGGCTGATGAATCGGTTAAGTGCTGCTGCCATGCCAGTAAGGTGCTGCACTTCTTTTACTGAGTTAGGTCTCTCTAACTCCTGAATTGCTTTGATTTGAGAAGGGTCAGCTTCTATACCTCGGTTGGTCACCAAGAAGCCTAAGAATTTACCTGATCCTACTCCGAAAGCACACTTCGACGCGTTGAGGCGTAACTTATGCTTTTTCAGGATCTCAAACATTTCACTTAGGTCCTTGAGATGGTCACTCTCACTCTTGCTCTTGACCACCATATCATCGATGTAAGCCTCCATTGTTTTGCCTAACAATGGCTCAAACATCTTGGTGACCATTCGCTGGAATGTCGCCCCTGCGTTCTTCAGGCCAAAGGGCATGACCTTATAACAGTATAGTCCTCTTGGAGTGGTGAAGGACGTGACCTCCTGGTCTGGTTCATGCATTGCGATCTGGTGATAGCCTCTATATGCGTCAAGGAAGCTAAGCCTGTTGTGACCTGCTGTTAGGTCCACCAGTTGGTCGATCCTTGGTAGGGGGAAGCTATCTTTGGGACATGCTCTGTTGACAGTTTTGTAATCGACGCAAACGCGCCACTTGCCATTTTTCTTTGGCACCACCACCGTGTTGGAGATCCACCTGGGGTAGTGCACCTCTCTGATTGCCCCTGCTTCTAACAAGTTTCCCACTTCTTCTGCCACTATCTCGGCGTGGTGGAGCGCCGATCTGCGGGTGCGCTGAATGACTGGCCTGGCAGATGGGTGGATGTTGAGTTGGTGGCAGATGAAGTTGGGATCAATGCCTGGCATGTCGTATGGAGTCCAGGCAAACACTTCGATGTTAGAGGTCAAAAACTCCAAGACCTCTAGCCTCTCAGTGCTAGACAACGACGAGCCAAGCAAGAAGAACTTATCCGGGTTCTTCTCGTCTATTCTGACCTCCACCAAGTCCTCCACTGCCTTCTGACTAGCCGCTTTGCCAACATCTGCGAATAGTTCATTACTCTCTGGTTCTTCAACCGAATGAACATATCCTTTGGCAGCGCGGCTCCCATTCGTTGCAACGAAGCACTGCTTGGACATAATCTGGTCCCCATAAACCTCCTCTATCACTCCGGTGTCGTTGGGGAACCTCATCACTTGGTGGTAGGAGGATGCTACCGAGCGCATGGCGTGCAGCCACGTTCTGCCCAAGATGATGTTGTAGGTGGATGGAACCTTTAACACCCAGAACTCCACTTGCTTTGTCACACTCCCTGCTCTGACTGGAAGGATGATTTTGCCGACTGGCCACTCCGGCATAGAATTGAATCCAATCAAAGGGGACACGGCTGGGGCTAAGTCCTTGTCCTGCAGCTTGAGTTGCTTGAAAGTTTCATAGTACATGATTTCACACGAACTACCTTGGTCAATCAGAATCCGCTTGACGTCAAAATCCTTGACTCGGAGAGTGACGACCAAGGCATCATTGTGTGGGCTATATATTCTGTCCAAGTCTTTATCTGAAAAGGACATGACATTTGTGGCTTCTGTCCTCCCCTTTTTGACGACTGGTTGGGCACTTAGCACTTCTCTCAAGTGCTCTGCTTTTTTGATCGAACCTCTGAGCTCGCATACACGCTCTGGTTCAAAGACTCCATGGATTACGTTGATGGTGCCTTGCGGTGGGGCGTCGTTCGGCATTCCATTAGGGAGGTTGTGGTCCTGTGGGGCTGGCTGCGCCCCTCCTTCTATGTATTTATCCAGGTGGCCCGCCGCCACCAACTCCTCCAGATGCTGCCTCAATGGCATACAGTTCTCAGTTCGGTGCCCCTTTTCCTTGTGGTAGGTGCATCTGGATCTGTCATCGTAGTCCTTCTGGGCCTCGCCAATCTTGGCTGGCCACTTGATGAAAGGCTCGTCTCGAATCTCACTAAGTATACGGTAGATTGGTTTTTTGAACACTGTGGTAATGGCGGTGCGGACTCTCAACCACCTCTTGTCCTGGTCTTCGTCATTATCTCGTTTGCCCCGTCCGTTTTTGTTTCGGCGATCTACCGTATTGACCTTTGCCGAGGTCTTCTTCTCTGGTGTTATGGTCGCGCCAGTCTTTGCTTTGGCGCGAGCGCCATCCTCTTCCACCCTGATGTGCTGATGCACTCTCTCCATCAGGGCCTCCATGGTAAGAGGTGGCGTCATAGTGATAGAGTCCCTCAGTCTATTTCCGACTGGAAGGCCTCTCTTGTACTGCGCAATGGCCAGGTTGGTTGGGCAATCCCCAATCTGGTTGAAGGTCTCCCAATATCGGCTGTTGTAGGACCTTAATGTCTCATTCTCACCCATGTCGATGGAGAGTAGCTGGTCGATCTCCACCGGAGTCTTAGTGTTTGTTCTGAATCTAGTGACAAATGCTTCTGCCAATTGCGCCCAGGAGGCTATGCTGCCCTCTGGGAGTTTCTCAAACCAAGTCAAGCCTAGGTCACCAAGGCTTGAGGGGAACAAGATGCACATTAAGGCCTCGTTCCGCCGGTATACAGCCATAACCTGGCGGAAGTGGCTTAAGTGCAAGTAGGGGTCCGTCTTCCCCTCGTATGTAGTGAACTTCGGCTGTAGAAAGCCTGACGGTAAAGGCGCGTTCTCAATTGCTGGGACAAACGGTGAGGTCTGCAGCCTTGCCAATACTTTGTCCGTTGGTTCGTAGGCCGGGCGCGGTTGTGGCATTCCAACCTCGACGCTTCCATGCGTCCGAGGAGCCAACCGCTGTAAGGCCGAAACTCTATGTGGATCCTGCGCCTTGGCCTCCTCCCTGCGTCGTGCCTTTTCTTCCAGCACGGTTCGTAGGTCGGATGACCTGGGTAACTCCGTTTGCCTGGACCTTGTTTGGTGTGTATGCGAAGGCCAGTATGTGCTTCCTTCCGTGTAAGACCTTTCAGATCTCGCCCTCTCAGACCTGGAGTGACGAGTTCTGGAAGATCTTGATTGCGTATCGCCTGTCCTGAGGCTTCTCTCTTCTGCCTGGGAGGGTGTTGAATTCCTACTACGACCCTCTGAGTGGCGAGGGGGCGTCTTGTTCGTGCGCCCCTCTCCTGTCGCCACTTCTTTTCCTTTCACCCGGCGTTTGAGAGCTTCCATGTCTGCTGCCATCCGCCGTATCAACTCGTCTTGTGCTTTGACGCGATCCTCCAAAGCTTGAGGATCAACCCTGCGCCTTTGTCTTTCTGGGCTTTGCGAACGAGAGGGATGAGGGCTGCTATTCCTCCTTCGTCCCCTTGCATCCCTTCTGGAATTTTGCCTTTGTGGTTCCAGGTTCGCCATGGGAGGGACCAAAGGTAGGCCTTCTCGCCTTGCACCTCCGTCTGGAGTTTGTCCGTCAATGGCGGACTGAGGCAGTTCTTCATTGTTGGCCATTTGAATTTTGAGAGAAAAACACTTGATCAAGAGGTTGTTCTTGTCTGTTATTCCCACAGACGGCGCCAATTGTACGGGAAAGGGATTCACCTTCTCGTATAATCCTGTTGATCAAGTCTGCGTTCCTCAATACGTCGTCGTTCCACCACCTGAAAACACAAACGTGAGCTGGCCGGCGGGGGTGTGCCGGAAACCTCTCCGATGCCTGAGTCAGTAAGCAAGACTAGAAGGCAAAAGCTCTGAGTATTCAGGAAGCAAAAATTGCATTACCTCTTCATAGGTGATATTGGTGAGCTTATATAGGTTTCGAGTGGCACAATCCTAGTAGGACTCTAACTTCTCCATGCAAAGAGTCCTCCTAGGACTCTTATTTCTCCATGCGTAGAGTCCTTCTAGGAATCATACTCCTCCTGGAAGATAATGCTTATCTTCAACACCCCCCTCACTGCATAAGCCAAGTGAGATGGCTTCATTATGGCCGAACTCCATTACGACCGAAGTAACCCATAATCCGAACTTCGCTTTACTTCTCTTACCCCGGTTTCGCATGCACAACCGAGCTAACCATAAGAGAGCTCAACCGGACTAGGACGTGGCCAAGCCGAACTAACAAGTCCGAACCGGTGTTAACATGCAACCGACTTAGCATATAAGAACCGGTATAATTCTTCGACCGATCTACCAACTGGAACCGGACTACCTAGATACTTACCGCAACCGAAGTACGCACACTTATTTGGCAGCCGAACTACCCATACTTCTCCTTTCTTAGTGGGTATCTTCCATTCTTGAACCTAGCTCGGCCCAACACCTAGCTCGGCCCAATAATGAATATAAATTACCCTCTCAGTTGATATACTTCATTTATGTTGGATTTTACTTGGGGCTTTACAAAATTAAAAAGCAAAAACATATCTAACTGGGAAGATTTTTCAAATTTTGGTGTGATTGTCGAAGTTTTTCCAGAGGATCTTTGATGATAGAGTATAAATTGGTGATGGTGGAGTGTAGATTGGAGAAGATAAAGTGTAGATCGAAGATATAAAGCATATGTAGCTCGACTTTTTCGTGCCCCCTTTCAGAAGTCGAAATAAGCCCTACAGTATCGGACTCCTGCGGTTTTGAATCTGATTCCACTAATACAATGTGAAATAGATAAATACCAAAGAGTCCAAATTTGGCGAATCTTTTGGAAAATCGATTTTGAACCAAATTGCCAAAAATGGATTGCTTTGCCAGATACAAAGTCGCCACCTAAATGTTTTCTTTTGGAAAAATTTAGGAAACCCATGACTTGTGCCAAAGGCCACGTTTCGTCATCACCAAGATTGTCTCGGCTCGGAAACTTAGGTACAAGAGGGGAAGGTCATGAATTGAGCACCCCCGTTCGCCCGATCAAAGATCGGCCTCTACTAATCATGATATAAATCTTACTTTGCATTATATGTTCTTGTTCTGATTATTAATCTAGCATTACTATGTGATGCGCACATACAAGTATAGACTAACTTGCAAAAATTGGAACACTTGAGTCATGTTTGTTTTCTGAAAAGAGTTTGAATTTGCCACTTGAAAAATGCGCTTAAATGTGCATAGCTCAAATTATTCTAATTCAAGCAATTAGCCTTCATCCACAGGTATACAAGCAGGTATATCAATTAAGCACTTAGCCTCATGGTAAGCATGCTAGACATGGAAACAATCACACTCATGCAATATGTTAAAGCAAGTAAAGGCTCACATCGTACTCCAAGTCAAAAAAACATAAGAGAGTTAGAAAAAATACATGATTCCTAACTATGCAATATGACTAATGCAGTGTAATGACCCCGGAATATACGTCACAATTATCAGTAATTAACGACGCATTAATATGAATTAATTGGGAATTTTCTATTTGAAGTAGAAAAATATATGTTGGAACTGCAGCTTCGGGACTGAAATCGATGACCGAAACGGGTTCAGAAATTGAAATTGAGCACGCCTATGTGATACCGGGAATATTTAGAACCATTCGAAACGATAAATTGAGGACTGAATTTCGTCTGATTCGTTAGGCCATGTTTGGCTCAAAGTTTTGGCACAAATGAATTTATTTGATATATATGCTTTATGGATAAAGGTGTTTGACCTTTGTTGACTCAAAAACACAAGATAAGAAATATCTAAAGGAGGGAGAGAGAGAGAATACGGGAAGAAGAGGAGAAAAAGGGGAACAAGCTTAATTCTCTCTAATTAGCCAAATTAAGGTAAGAATCTCTCTCTAAATTCTTGAAATAAAGTAAGTTCATGCATAATTTCATGGTATGTAAGTGGAATTGAAGAGAAATTATGAAAAATAGAGAGGTTGTGTTGTATTTTCATCTAAGTTGCATCTTGAGCATCCATAGTATATGATCATGAGATTTATGGTTTTGAATCATGTTGATCTTGCATGATTTTCATAGTTGAGGGAGGAAACTCCATGGATTTAAGTTTATTTGAATTATGTGCATGGTTTATGAATTTATGGTTAAATCATGGTTTGATCCTTAATAGATTTATGTGGGTTTTGGTCTTAAGTTTTAATGGCTAAACCAAATACTTTTTAAAATGTTTTGGCCTTGGTCTTGTGTATTGAAAATGGTTTCAAATGTTTTGGGTGTGGTTTATGAAATTCATGGTTAAATTAAATGGTTTCTTAAATGTTTTTGGCCTTTTTGATATTTTCTACTTCTTGGACCTTCATGTGCTTGAATTTAATGTATTATTGGCATGCATTTAGTACCTCATTTACATGTAATTAAGTAAAGAATAATCTAGCATGAACACTTAGTTTTATGAAATGAATTATGGAAAGAAAGACTAATTTGTCATGAAGTGAAATAAAGTAAGGAAACTAGATAACATAAACCATGTGATTTATTGATAATTGGTGTTAAGAAAGAATTATATGAAATGAATTAAAATAAGGAAGGAATATGTGACCTATATGAGAATGAGTATTTAATTAGAGTAAGATTGGAATACATGAATTGTTTGATTCTATGGCTATATGTATTGAAGAATTGTGTTATATATGTCGGTATTTGACAGGTCAAATCTCGAAGACCGTGCCATCGGTTTCGGAAACCCTCTGTAAGTGACATTTCTGTAAAGTTATGTTCTTACAACGTATATTCTGAAAATGATAATGTTATGATATGATTTCTGAAATATGTTTTCTGTGTGAACGAATGTCCTATTTGCAAATGTAGTATGGCATCCATAGATAGTCCTAAGTCATGGGGGACGGTATGAAAATGCGGGTCCATGGCCAGTTTACGAGATCTCGTTAGTCACTTCATTGTGACGATATGTGTTTAATCGGTGTCCGGGACCGGTTACTCTAGTTGGAAGACGTTATGTGATATGTTCTATGGGATATGCCATTATTATGTTCTAATATGAGATGACTATGATTATGCTATGATCTGTTTTATACGTATGAAATGTTCGGAATTCGTTCACTAACCCCTTTACGTTAATGTTACTTGCTGGGCTTTAGCTCACCCCCCCGTATATATGTATTTTATAGGTGAGCAGTCGGGAAGCCAAGCCTAGGCGAAGTCCGTCTCGAGCCGCCGTTTTGAAAGCCTACCTGAGTAATGGTGCCCCAAGCTGGGCTAGGCCTGGAAGGCCGTATAGTGAGTTTTGTTTTGGATGTATTGGTGGCATGTGCCTATATGTTGTATATGAATTTTTGGGTATGTGTAATGTAATGTGGGTAAATTAACTCATTTTTGGCATGTAAATTACTTGTTCATATTTATGCACAGCTCTTTGGACTATTTGTTTTTGGTTATGCTTCCGCGAGCCCCTGTTATGTATGTTTTGTATTGGAAGGCCTTTGGTAATCTAGGATTACTGGCCGGTCTCGTCACCGAACTTCTAGGGGCGGGTTCGGGGCGTGACATACAGCACATGCAATATGCAATCTAAAATAGGCTCGGCTACTTAACATGGTATATGAATCAATTGATAGCATGTGGTTTAAGTACGTATTCAAATAAGTATTAAACTAACAATACAGTTGGAATGATGAACCGAGCCTCGGTGCATGCAATACAAGTGGATGCAAACATGAAGAATGCTAATTTAAACGTGATATCCTTATACTAACCATCATAAGTAGTTAAATCAAAAGGAGAAAGACGTGGGGTTGGAAGATTACACATTATTATAACATTATGCTCTCACGAATGAGAGTCTGAATGAATAAACTAACTAGCTAACTATTTAAGATAAGCTAATTAATTAACTATTACAAACCAAATGAAATAAATTAATTCACAACTAATTAACTACTTTAGCTAATTAAATAATTACAACACAAGTATAATTAAAAGAAGTAAGTAAGCTAAACAACTAATTACTTTTCCTCGAGAAGCGATGAATGTTCATGCGCATACTCGATTTCCACCCGAAAAACCACTGTTTTGCTTCTAGAGATCCTCTGTTGTACAATAGAACACATACACTGTTGCCCACTTCCAGAATGACTCTACTCTGCCAAAGGAACACACTGTTGAATTTTGTATTAGTGGCCAGCTGGCCACTGGTGAGGGATGCCGGCCATCAAAGGTAGTCTGCCGGCCACTGCTGCTGTTGGCTACATATTTTGTAAAAGCCAGTTACAATTCGACACGTGGCAGAATAAGGGTATTATGGGAAGAGGATTCAAGTCTTCGATCCTGATCGTATACGTGGCGATGAATATTGGTTCTCACGTGATCTGAGTAGCACTAGATCAGTAAAGAGATGCAAGGTGACGTGGCTCCAACGGTTACTCATATTCGAATTCAAATACATGAGGGAAGTTCAACTGCAAGTGATGGCGTAGTGGAACTACTTCTAAGGCAGCATGATCAACGATCATGGAGGAGCAGTTCGACAGTTTGAAGTGCAGTTCGAAGGTCATCCTTGACGAGTATAAATAGCAGGGAAGCCCTCAGAAAAAAGCCCCAGACTCAGATCATACAAACCAGTCTTTACTTCATATTTTCCTTTCCAGTTTTACATTTTCTGTACTTTAAATTCCTGCACTTTAAATACCTGTTCTTTAAATACCTGCACTTTAAATACCCGCACTGCACTTCGATTCATAGGAGTAGTTTCAAGTAGATTCGAGTAGACTGTTGTTGTAAACCTCTTCGAGGCTGAGTTTGGACTATTGTAAGTGTTCATTTTAATGAAATACTTAGATTGTTCTTCATATTAACTGTTATTTCTCTTAATTTCTCCTAAGTCAAGCCACCAGTAAAAGTCCTCTTCATTGAGGCTGAAAGAACTAAAACACAATCGTCTGATAATTGGTTGGCAATTATAATTTCTGTAAGGACTAATTGATCCTTGCTGGCACGCTCGCATTTACAAAAATACCCTTCGAAAAGCCAAAAAGCCAACATATATTTTTGGCACGCCCAGTGGGACCTAATTTAAAATGGCTAGAAGAAGACGACAAGGAGAAAATGAACGCTTGGAAGAAGGCGTAGAAGGAGAGGTAGAAATACCTAATCCAGAGGATAATGTGGTAACACATCCTGTGGAGACTCCCATGTTATCAGAACCTATGGTCGAACAGACCAGTACTTCTGGACAAGAACCATATGTTCATAATATTGGACGAAACCAAGGAATTGGACCATCCACCGTTCCATCTACTCAGCCAACAAATCCATGGGATGGCTTAGTAGATGCTATGGGACAACAATTAATGAACACAATGGAAAGGTGGGCAACATCCTTTTTGGACCGAATGAATAACCACCAACCAACAAACACAAGACACACAGAGGAAGTTTTAAATGTCCCTCAGCAAAGATTGGCTAGAGATAAACAGCCTATGCAAGTTAATGGACAATCTAATGGTCAAACTAGTACTCAGAACTATGAAAGACCATCACCTCAGTCTTGGTATGAACCCATTTCGAGGCCTATAGCAGGCAAAATGCCTCAGTACTTAACAATGAAGCCATACAAGTTGGTGGATCTGGCCAAGTACAGGAAACTGGCGTAAGAATGGTTGCAAATCCTATGTTCGAAGCCATACCTGGCACTAGGGGGTATAATAATCCTTTATTCGAATTTATACCCGGGGGGTTGGAAGGTTTTCCCACAAATGGAAGGGACACAACACCTGTTCCAGCACCTTTCGCAGGTCCTTTCGCAGGACAGGCTCAAAGGGGTTACCTATACCCCCAACAGCAACCTGCACCATAGGGGCAACCAGTCCCAAATGTACCACCTTATGGACCAAGAGGACCACAAGCGCAAGTTTGCCCACCAAACCCTGTGTTTGTTCCTCCAGTAGTGGTTCAGCAGGCACAGAACATGGTCCCTAGGGACCAAATTGTTGATATTGTTAGGGAGATGTGTGGACCGATGGCTCGGGGGGTCCAGACTCCTGTATACAGAAAACCATACCCAGAATGGGTAGATAGGGTCCATGAATACCCAAGAGGATTCAGAATACCAGATTTTACCCTATTCTATGGAACTGGAAATCAGTCAACAGTAGAGCATATTGCTAGATTTGCTGCTCAATGCGGTGAATTCACTAATCATGACTATATGAAACTGAGATTATTTCCAAATTCTCTAACTGGGGGAGCATTTGTATGGTACATCAACCTTACACCTGGCTCCATTCAAACTTGGCAACAAATGGAAGAGGCATTTCATGCCCAATTCTTCCAATCGGAGCCAGAGGTTTCTATGGCAGACTTGGCAAGATTGAGTCAAAGGCCTGAAGAAAAGGCTACTCAGTTTATTGCCAGATTTAAAAGGGCTCGAAATAAATGTAGAGTCATCATACCAGAGCCAGAATTCGTAAGATTGGCTCAAAACGGTTTAGAGTTCAGGCTTCGAAAGAAGTTTGACTCAACTGAATTCAGAGATTTGGTCGAACTAACCTATAAGGTGTCTCGATATGAAGCATTACTAGAGGAGGAACAAGATCGAAATAATGCCTCGTACAAGACATATTATAGAGATCCAAATTATGAGATCGATGCAGCAGAGATTGTGGGCAAAGAACCTGTAATCTGTGAAGCATTAATTCATAAGGATACAACCATCGACCAGCAGTTTAAAAAGAAAGACTTTCACAGAAAGTACTCTTTCGATCTAATAAAAGCGGATGACATTTTTGATCATTTGCTTGCAGCCAATTTTCTTAAGTTACCAAAAGGGGTAAAACTGCCATCTCCAGATGAACTTAAAGGAAAAGTATATTGTAAATGGCATAACTCTTGGTCTCACTCGACTAAAAACTGCATTGTTTTTCGAGACAGGATCCAAGAGCAAATTCGGAAAGGAAGTTTGAAATTCCCAGCCAAAACAGAAAAGGCCATGGGGATCGACAGTAATCCATTTCCAGAAGTTGGAGAAAGCATAGCTAATGTGGTTGTACCAAACTTCCAGAATCTATCCCTGCAGGAGTTGGAAGAGGTCAATGTGCAGATGCACATTGCCAACCAGACAACTGCCAAGAAGGAGACTGGAAACCCACCAACTATTGGGCAAGGTTTCTCACGTCAGAGAGGGAACACTCTGATGAAGAAGCACTGGATGATGATTCCCTGGAAGCAGCTGTAATACAGAGGATGTGTCCCAGGTGCAGACTGAGTTACAAATGGTTGAAGGGGCTTCCAATTGATGGGAAGCAATACTATAGGGATGTTCAGAGACGTCCTAAATCAACCAATGCTTACAACAAAAGGCCGTATCCGGCTAGTGATAGGCAGCGACCATTAGGGGTTGAGCCTGCAGTAGACAGAATGCATGCTAAAGGCAAGAGGCCCTTGTATGAGTCTAGGCCACCTAACTACTACAGAATGGAGAGCAGCCATTCTAAAAGAAGATTGGAGAGGAGTTCAGGTTATGGGACTAAAGCCAGAGATTGGCCCCCTAGACCAACCTCACGCAGAACAGAAGGTGGCCACCTCCATCGAAGGCCAGAATCAGGCTCGAAACATGAGGTCAGAACCAAATACTTACCTTCATAGCCAGTTTCGAAGATGGCTTCGAAGGTAGAAAAGGGCGATTCAACATCTGAGTCAGTAAGCTCTTGGGTACCTGGAGTTCCAGACTGGTTTGTGATGCAAAACAAACCTAGGGAAGTGCCTGCCAGGAGAGATGTTGGAATCCCAGGCAGAATGGTCAAGCCTCCTTTGGTGGCTCCGAACAACTGGGTATTCCTGAAACACCCAAAGACAAAGGAACCAGATATGGTTCCAGTCATTTCCAGATCACAAAGGAGAAAGATTCAGCGCAGGTACACCCAGTACCAGCAAGATTTGAAAGAAAGTGGAGAGAGTTCTTCACTGGTCAAGACAGAAGGAAAGAAGACTTCGAAGTCAGACCATACTCCAAAACCGACTCTACAAAGCAAAGTGGTTTGTAGCAGAGAACAGTTGGCCCAGGTTCATTCTGAACTAAAGGCTAGAGAGAAGTCTAGTTTGGCAGGGTTAGAGAAGGCCCTGATGGAAAGTGATAGCGAAACGGAAGAAGAGATTGGCATGAGCCAAAAGAAGGAAATGGCAGAAGAAGAAATGTTCGAAGCCTACATGGTTGAACAAACATTTCTGACTGAAGAGCCAGTTGAGAAAGATCCTTCGAAGGGATCAGTTAGCAACGAAGTGCCAGAGTGCAGCATGGAGGATGCTGTTGAAGTCACTGAGCAAGGTAGCCAAGGGGGGAAGAAAGTACAGCCAGCCATCCAATTTGGCTCATTTCCTCCAGTGTCAATCAATATGGTACACATACTACCTCATGAGTTCCAGGCTGGAAATGAGGACCAAGATGACCAAGACATGGATCCTATTCCTGTCTCTAGTGAAGAGTCACAAGTGAGCATGGTACAGGATGATCCTGGAATGGCTACTCCGATGGAAACTGAATGTGAGAGCGAGGAAGAGGTGAGCATCAACCTCTCATATCCTTTTGAATATCCCTCGAATTCTATGACACAACATGTCAAGCCTTTGTACATCAAGGCTTTCTTCGATGGGATACAACTGAATCGAGTCCTAATAGACAATGGGGCAGCAGTAAACTTGTTACCGAAATCTTCTTTGAAGAAACTAGGGAAAAAGAATCCCAGGTTGATCCCAACCAGCACAACCATCGCTGGCTTTGCTGGAGACAAGCAGATGGCTCAGGGGATTCTACCCATTAACTTGAGTGTGGGAACCAGGGACTACATGACAACATTCTTCGTAATCGACAGCAATGCTAAATACAATGCTTTACTTGGGAGAGATTGGATCCACACTAACAAATGTGTGCCTTCCTCTTTGCATCAGAAAATCATGATGGCTTTGGGCAATGGAGAGACAGAGGAGACTGATGCAGATCCTCAACCCTTCATAGCCTGTGCAGACTTTGCAGAGGCCAAATTGTATATTGAGGGAGTGACACCACTCAGTATACTTAGGAAAGCTGATGGCTCAGCCGAAGTGACGGCTAATGAGGAAGTGACACACCTGAAGCACTTAGTCCAAGAGAGTGCTGATGAAGAGGTTGTCGTGAAAGATGACAATGATGCCTGGTTATAGGCAAAGAGGTGAAGAACTAGAAGCCAAGTCCTTGGCTCTGATTAAATTCTCAACATTGGATGTAAAAGCAATAGTTCAGAAAGTACAGGAGCAAGAAAGAGAAGCCATGATAATTGGCTGTAAACAGAAGCAGCCACAGGTCAGAATTTTGACCCTTGGTAAATACTGTGCATTGGACATTGAAACAAAGGTCCAGGAGATACAGGAGGAGGATGCCTTATGGACAGATTTTGTCTATGAGGAGGAGGGTAAAGATGTTGAACTAAAGAACCTAGAAGCAGAACAAGATAAGAAGATTGCTTCGAAGGTGGAAGAAACTAAAGAAGAAGCTTTAATAAGTTCTCAGACACAAGACCCCTTAGAAGAAGTAAATTTAGGGGAAGGTTCTATACAACAGCCCACTTATATAAGTGCTTGCTTGAATGTTCTGGACAGAGACCAGTTGTTGGTTGTTCTGAAGAAATACAAAGATTGCTTTGCATGGTCCTACAATGAACTACCAGGATTGGATAGGTCATTAGTGGAACATAGGCTCCCTATGAAGCCTAGTTTCAAGCCATATAAGCAGAAACCAAGAAGAATGAGTCCAGAAGTAATTCAGAAGGTCAAAGAAGAGATTCTTAGACTACTCAAGGCATGCTTTATTAGGACAGCCAGGTATGTTGAATGGCTATCTAATATTGTGCCTGTAGTTAAGAAGAATGGTAAAATGAGGGTATGCATTGATTTCAGAAACTTAAATCTAGCAACTCCCAAAGATGAGTATCCTATGCCTATAGTGGATCTGCTGGTAGATAGTTCAGCAGGACGCCAAGTTTTGTCAATGATGGATGGGCATTCTGGTTATAACCAAATCTGCATTGCAGAGGAGGATATCCACAAGACAGCATTCAGATGTCCTGGAAATATTGGCACCTTCGAATGGGTTAAAATGCCATTTGGCCTAAAGAATGCTGGGGCTACATATCAGAGGGCTATGAACACTATCTTTCATGATCTCATTGGAGGGTATCTAGAGTGTTATATTGATGACATTGTAGTGAAATCCCAATCCATGGAGGAACATCTGTTTCAGTTAGAAACAGCTTTTGAAAGAATGAAGAAGTTCAAGCTGAAAGTCAATCCTCTCAAATGTGCTTTTGGTGTATCATCTGGAAATTTCTTGGGTTATGTAGTGCACAAGAAAGGAATACAGATTGATCAGAATAAAGCCAAAGCCATCATTGAAGCTAGGCCTCCATCAAGTAAGAAAGAATTACAAAGGTTCCTTGGACAGGTTAACTTTCTTCGAAGGTTTATTTCTAACACTGCAGGGAAAACTAAAGTATTCTCTTCTTTGTTAAGGCTGAAAGATGAAGAGGAGTTTGTGTGGACAGCAGAGCATCAAATTGCTTTCGAAGGTATCAAAGCCTACTTGGCCAACCCTCCAGTGCTGATGCCACCAAAAGGGAATAAGCCCTTGAAGTTGTACATAGTTGCAGCAGAAGATTCATTGGGAGCGTTCTTGGCCCAAGACAATGAGGAAGGCAAGGAGCAAGCTGTTTATTACCTTAGTGGGTTTTTAAATTCTTGTGAATGTAAATATTCAGCTGTTGAAAAGCTGTGCCTTACTTTGTATTTTGCTGCAATGAAATTAAGATATTATCTTTTACCTACAACTGTCTTGGTAATTGCAACCACAGATTTGGTTAAGTATATGTTATCTAGACCCATGTTGAGGGGAAGAATTGGCAAGTGGATACTAGCCTTATCAGAATTTCATCTAGAATATGTCCCTCAAAGGGCAGTAAAAGGGCAAGTTTTAGCCAATTTTCTGGCAGACCATCCATCTCAAACAGAGAGCCAAGAGATAATGGAGCTTGGTATGGCTAGTATTGAGCCATGGCAGATGTGGTTCGATGGATCGAAAGCCAATGGCTTAATTGGAATTGGTGTTGTGATTAAGTCTCCACAAGGGGTAGAAACCACACATGGTTTCAGAGTGGATGAAGCTAGCTGTTCCAATAACCAGGCTGAATATGAAGCCCTAATAGTGGGACTGGAAATCCTGATTGGATTACAAGTGCATGCAGTTGACATATTTGGGGATTCTCAATTGGTGGTTAACCAAGTGAAAGGGATTTTCAAGTGTCAAAGCATAAGTATTCTGCCATATTATGTTGTTGCATTACATCTGCTTTTCCAATTTCAAGTAGCAAATGTAACTCATGTTCCAAGATTCTTGAATAATAGAGCTAATGATGTGGCTCAGAAAGCTTCAAACTTCAAGAGAAGGGATAATGCCCAAAGGGACATAAACCAAACAACATATCAAAAATTGATACCACCTTTGAATAAAAGGAATGTGGTCTTGGAAGTCAATCATAATGACTTACAAGAACAAGATTGGAGGCATCCAATAATGCAATACTTGGCTGGTCCATCTTCGCAAGCCAGTAGGAAAATCAAATTGCAGTCTATGCAATATATGATATATGACAATGCTCTCTACAAAAGGGGGGGAGATGGCTTATTGCTGGAATGTTTAGGCCCAAAAGAAGCATTAACAGCTATGGCTGAGGTTCATGAAGGCATTTGTGGTGCTCATCAGCCTGGTGTGAAGATGAGATGGTTGCTTCGAAGGCATTCCTACTATTGGCCAACTATCCTTAAAGACTGCATAGAATATGCAAAGGGTTGCCAGGCATGCCAAAAGCATGGCACAATAAGGCATGTGCCCATAACTGACCTACATGCAGTAGTGAAGCCTTGGCCATTCAGAGGATGGGCCATGGATATGATGGGAAAAATACACCCACCTTTTTCGAAGCATCATTGTTTCATTCTAGTGGCCACTGACTACTTCACTAAGTGGGTCGAAGCTAAGCCATACAAGGCTGTAGACCAAACAGAGGTTATTGGGTTCATTAAAGATCTGATCCATAGATTTGGCATCCCACAAATGATAACAGTTGATAATGGGACTGTGTTCGATGGGAAAATGGTGAAGTCTTTTGTGGCAGAGTTTGGAATTAGCCTTGTTAATTCCACACCCTATTATGCACAAGCCAATGGTCAAGCTGAATCATCCAATAAGTCCTTGAAAAAAGGAATACAAAAGGTTGTGGAGGATAATCCTAGGGATTGGCATAACCTATTGTTGGATGTTTTGTGGGCTTACAGAACTTCCCCAAGGTTAAGCACAGGAGTCACTCCTTATGCCTTAGTATATGGGCATGATGCAGTTTTACCTGTGGAAATTAATGTTAAATCTTTGAGGGTAAGATGCCAAGATCAGTTAGATCTTAGGCAGTACCATCAAAGTATGTGCTTGGAGTTAGAAGGCATAGATGAAGCCAGGATTTTGGCATTAAATAGCATTCTTTTCCAAAAGAAGAAAGCAGCCAAGAATTATAATAAGAAGGTCAAACACATTGGCTTTGATGAAGGTGATTTGGTATGGAAAACAATACTCTCAATAGGAATTAAAAGCCATAAGTTTGGCAAATGGTCACCTAACTGGGAAGGACCATATCAAATTCATAGAGTTCTGCCTTTTGGAGCATACCATTTGAGGAATTTAAATGGTTATGTACATCCCAAAAAGATTAATGGCAGGTATCTGAATCCTTATTTTCCAACCATTTGGGAAACACAAGGAATAAAATAAGCATTAAGTACAAAAACATAAGACTGCTCAAATAATAGACAAGAATTCGATTTTCATAAAGAATCAAGTACATTGTGCCACAAATTGGCCCAAAAATCATTACAGTGTTTCAATTGTTTTTGTACAACAGACTTTCTATTACTAAGTGCTGGAAACAGTTGAATAGCTGCAGCCATGTCCTCTTTTCAATTAGCCAGCCCTTGGTTGGTGATGTGCAATTTGGTATCAGTTCGAACCAAGGCTTGGTTTACTGCAGCCAGATCCTCTTCAAGCTGAGCTTTCTTCTCCAGCAGTTGGATTCGAAACTGGGAGACAGAAGAGTGTTGTTCCTTGAGTTCTGATACTTCGGTATGCACTTGAGAAACAAAACTCTGATCCCTAGCTAGTTTCTCATCCGCAGCCTTAGCAGCATGACAAATGTTGAGATAGAAATCGACAGTAGCCGCTGCCTGAGATAGATGACTTGAAACATTCATGCCAGACTGCTCAGCAATTGTGCAGCATTGAAGGAATCCATTTCTGATTATTGGCCTTTGCAGAGCCTCGAAGGGAATCCTTGAGAAAGAAATTAGCAGTTCTAGGCATGTGTCCATGTCTACCAAAGGTGCAGAAGGTTTGCTGCTGGAGGAAGAACTCTCAAAAATTTCCAGCAAGGAATCAGCCAAGACTAATGGCTCAGCTTCAGCACTGAAAGTTAGGGAGGTAGGGGGTGTGTCAAAGAGACTAGTTAGTCTTCCTTCGAAGATGTCTACCTCATCCCTAGACATAAAGGGCATAGAGAGTGCTGTGGTGGAAAGCACAGGGGACTGCATGGGGATAGGAGAAATAGGTGGAGCATCTTTGGCAGCCTCTATGGTCTTAGCCACCAATGAATCAAGAAAAGAGGGGCTGGAAATAGGCAAAGGTGATGAACTATGAATTGGAAGACTACCAGCACCCTCTGCAAGGGAATCAACTGCCATCAGAGATGGAGTAGCAGTTGGAATTTCTGTGAAGGAAGGAGTAAGAGTGAGGCTCGAAGAAGAAGTAGACTGAGGTAGATCAAAAGTTAAAAAAGGGAGATATGGCTCTAAGCCAAGGAAAAGAGATTCAGGGATGCTTGGACTCAAAGAAGGTATATCGAATATAGGCTTAGAGAGTGGGAGCATGATTTGGATGGTTTTCATATGTTGCATCTGGTCAACTTCAACTGAAACTGAGGGAGGCCTCATGGGAAAGATAAACGCAGTAGGTGTTGCTGCAAGAAGAAGAAATGTAAAGCAATGTCAAAATCCAGTATCAAAAGTTGACAAAGGAAAAACAGCGGAAGTGTGAAAGAAATTACTTGTTCCAGAGGTATTAGCGCTGATGGGAGAGCTGCGAAGGGAGTAATGTTCAGCAGTTTGTTGTCTTCTTGCAGTTTCCCTTTGAAGTACATCAGCAGCAGCAGCTTCATCTCTCAAAAGTTGTTGCTGCCGTCTCTTCTCGGCCCTCTCGAAGACAACTATTGCCTTGGAATGTTCCTACTCCACTGCCTTGGCAGCTGCTTCATGAATGGGCTCTTCAACCAAGTCAGTAGCAGGAACAGTCACCTTCTTTCTCTTCCTTCTTGGCAGTGCTGCTACTGGTTCCTTTTCGATCTCCCTCTCTTCAATTTGGGGTTCAGATTCTTCAGAGGTAAGTTCTTTCCCCATTGTTGTAGTGGTTGCCTCGAGAGGAGGATGCTCCATTGTGTCAGAAGGGGAGGCAGCCACCTTTTGTCTTTTTGTTCTTTGTAAGGGCACTTCTTGCTCTTGCTCAACCTCTCTTTCTTCCTCCAGAGATTCAGATTCCTCAGGAGGAAGGACTAGTTTCCTTTTTTGTTTTTGTTGTTGTTTCTTCTTGAGAATAGCTAAAGTTTTAGCTCTGTTGGGGGATTCTTCTTGCGGAGACCCTGCACCAAAGAACAAAAGGGTAAAGGAAACGAACGAAAGATTCAAAGGAAAGAAATAAGGAAATCTAAAAATATTTACCCTTCTTCGAAGCAGCTCTGGTAACTCTAGCTGGAGGGGGTGAAGCTGCAGGAGTAGTTGTGGCAGCTTCAGGAAGAGGGGGAATGTTCTTAGCTGTTGCTGACTTAGCCTTCGAAGGCACTCCCAACCCTACCAGTAAGTCATGGGGGTGTACAGATAGGCGCACTTCCATGTTGACTGTCCACCAGTTCTGGAATCTTTTCAAAACCAAGCCAAATGGAAGAAAGGGGACAAATTGGAACTCATTCAGTTCCTTCAGCAGTCTGAGTATTGCTGTCTCCAGTCTGGATTTGGATATTCTCAAGTCCCTGGCAGTGAGATGGACATTCGAAAGACTGCAAAGAGGAACTGGTATCCCTTGAGTGAGTCCAAATTGTCGGGCAAACTGAGAAGGGCAATACACCTCATATATGCATTTGTAGGCTCGAGGGTTTAAACTGCCAATGAATAATTCCCTTGGTAGTAGGATAGAGGCCCACATATCTTTATGGGGAGAAGTGGAGCATTCTTTATCAGCGAGAAAAGTTTGCAGCCAGGTTGGTCCTTTACTGGCTTCGAATGGACAGAAGAAGGAGGCGGGTGGAGAAATAGGGAGTTGATAAAAGAAGGTAAAGTAGTAAGCGAAGGAAGCAGGATAAAGGGCAATCCTAGCATACTTTTCCCCGTAAGTACTAGGATCCTGAACAAGGAATTTTAGACACTTGGGATGTAGGTCAGTAAAATAGGCAAAGAGCCAGAGTTGAAGCACCCAGAGGGGACCTCCTTGGTTAGCATCAAGAGGTTTTTCGCAAAATTGGGAGCAGGCTCTATAGACATGACCTAAAAGATAAGGAGCAAGAGCTATGTGTTTTTTCAAGACAAGTGCCTTCGCAAGAGGAGCAAACTCAAGCATAATCCTCTGAGATGAGGTGCAAAAGAGGAATTTGCATAACCAGTATAAGATGAAGGAAAATAGTTCTCTGTCTCTCACAAGACCTTCCCTTTTATTTTCAGCCTTTACGAAGTCACTATAAGAGGAGTTTAGGGATGGAAGAGAAAATTTGACAGGAAGGTCTGGGTAGTTGGGAGTAAAAGGAGAACCATGGGGTGAAAGCCCTAAGAGATGGCAAATGTCAAGAACGGTGGGGGCCATCATGCCGCACCGAAATTGGAAGAAATTAAAAGCCATATTCCAGAAGCATAAGGCAGCAGGAATAAAAAAAGGGTCCTCAGGAATAATGAACCTGGAAAGACGAAGGGCATCGAGGATACAGAGCTCTTGCAGGTCATCTTCTCTCGCAGGCACAACTCTGTCATACCATTCTTCACATTCAGTCCTCAATGTCGGCCAGCAACGGTGAGGACGATTCACTCTCCAGTTCCCCAATCAAGCCCTCTTTCATAGAGAAGGAAATGGTCCTCCAAGCGAGGGTATAGAGCTGCGAGTTGAGCAGGGGCTTCCCGAAAAATAGGACCAAGGACGTACTCCTGTTTGTTGCTATGACGAGGCACAAAAAGACGTCCATCTATGTGGTTTAACTCACCAGATGATAGCTTGGTGATTTCTTCATCAATACATTGTTTCAAAGCCATGGTAGGACTGATACGGTCGCCAGCAAGTACTTTTAGCGAAGAAGGATCCATTGGTAGTAAGCAAAAGGAAGCAGAGAGAAATCGGTAGAGAGAAGGGTTTGTAAAAGGCAAGTGATTTCAGAGCACGAAACAAAAGGGTTTTAAAAGCTTTGTGTCTGGAAAATATATTGCGTAAGTCGTTAAGTACTAAAAGTACGAATACGAGGGATCTCTTCCAATGTTGATAGTTTTGGAGGGAAGAGCACATTCCGGATGTTGACGCTAGCTTCGAAGTAAGATATTTGGCTTCGAAGCCAAATTTTGGCTCCAAAAATCAATCAACGACGGCTTCGAAATATAGAAGCCGGCTTCGAAGCATACTACATGTTTAAAGATGCTAGACTGCTCGAATATTGGTCTACTTCAAAGGGTTTAAAGACCTGTTCGAAGGTTATTAATCAAAGTAACGACCTTCAAAGCAGAATTCAGGATTGTTGTTCGAAACATCGAAACCAATCGTTGGTTTTTATAAAAGGAGATTGTCTGCTGAACTAAAACAGCGTAGACTGTTCTTCGAAGCAAAATTAGTCAAGGCTAATCATGATCATATTTTGGTTATGATTAAGACAGGCTTTAAAGGATAAGATGGTTCAATTCGAAGCTCTGAATTGGCTTTTAAAGACAAAAAGGAAACAGAGTCAAACAATGTCAAATATAGAAGGACTTTGTTTGTATTAAAGCCAAGACTCTTTATTCTTGAAGTCATCGAACTCTTCGATGAAGTTCTCTGCTTCGTATTGGGCATGAATTCGGAGAGACGAAAGTTGATCCAAAGATTGTATGGTGACCTTAGAATTCCGATGCCAATAGAGGAGCACCGGAAGTTGGTCCAGGAACATGTGAAGTTCTGCTTGGGCAATGGGGTTAAGGACATGGCCCCTAGTCAGAATATCACAAGCCCATCGAAAGTTCTTGAGAGGGATGTCATCCTCAAGAACATTGAAGGGCAAGTGAGAGAAAGCTGCAAGCAGAAGTTGAGCTTGTTTCCGCTTAGCTGGAGTAGGGGATGATGGAGGTTTGTAAGGTGGAAAGACTTTGTCCATGGGAAGGGCAAGCCTTAATTTCTCTGTCCAGGAAAGAGTGGGAGGAGGAGAAGGAGTAGAGGGTTCTGCTTCAGAAGATAGAGAATGTATGGATGCTTCAATTTCGGAAGGTGGAGAAGAAGGTGTGGATGCTTCAATTTCAGAAGATAAAGAAGAAGGTGTGGATGCTTCTGTTATGGGAGATGGCACGGAAACGGAAGGAACAAAGGCATTAATGAAATCGAGCCAGTCAGAAGAACAAATCTTCGCCTTCTTGGCTAAAAATGATGGGTTGTACCCTTGTGCCTCTTCTGGGCGTCGGGCAACATGCACTGTCGTTGTGGGCATGGAGGATGTGTACCAGGCCACAAGCAGATTCTCCTCCAAACTACGTCGAAGGTCAATGGGCACGTAAGGGTAGACCACTGAACTTCGAGCGTAAGAAGGAAAATCTAAAGGGTCAGTAAACTCAACAAAGTGGTGATTGATTCGTTCCCTCAAGTCCCAGGACTCAGGTGCTGACCAGCTTGTCCAGCCGGAAACCCCAGAAGATGAAGAAATTGTAGCTTCATCCCAAGCAGAGGTTTGTGAAGAAGAATTTCCCAAGTCCATATTTGCAACTTGTCGAAGCAAAGGCTTGAGAATAATTCGTTCAAAATACAAGGGGAGTTTAGAGGAAGAACTTCTTGTATCTGCAAATTTGTTCATCGAAGGATTAAGGGCAATGTGTTCGTAGTCCAAAGGTTGATAATTTGCAAAAGTCCCCATGACCTGAATATAGAAGGGTAGGTAAAGGTGGCTAATGAATGCGTGGAGATTCTTTCGAGGAGAAGCAGCATTACTCAATGGCTCTTCGCATGCTTGATCAATAGAAAGAGAAGTTGATTGAGCCATAGTCCGTTCGAATGCTGAGGTATTGGAATGTTCAACAAATTGAGAGTTAATGCAAATGATCACCAAATAGGCGACGGTTATGTTCCTGAGGATAGATTCTATGCACGTTTCAAAAGCGCGGGAAAAGCTTTTGATCTACTAATATCACCAAGTATTGGGTATATTAGTGCGGGGGGTAATGTTGGCTACATATTTTGTAAAAGCCAGTTACAATTCGACACGTGGCAGAATAATTGTATTATGGGAAGAGGATTCAAGTCTTCGATCCTGATCGTACACGTGGCGATGAATATTGGTTCTCACGTGATCTGAGTATCACTAGATCAGTAAAGAGATGCAAGGTGACGTGGCTCCAACGGTTACTCATATTCGAATTCAAATACAGAAGGGAAGTTCAACTGCAAGTGATGGCGTAGTGGAACTACTTCTAAGGCAGCATGGTCAGCGATCATGGAGGAGCAGTTCGACAGTTTGAAGTGCAGTTCGAAGGTCATCCTTGACGAGTATAAATAGCAGGGAAGCCCCCAGAAAAAAGCCCCAGACTCAGATCATACAAACCAGTCTTTACTTCATATTTTCCTTTCCAGTTTTACATTTTCTGTACTTTAAATTCCTGCACTTTAAATACATGTTCTTTAAATACCTGCACTTTAAATACCCGCACTGCACTTCGATTCATAGGAGTAGTTTCAAGTAGATTCGAGTAGACTGTTGCTGTAAACCTCTTCGAGGCTGAGTTTGGACTATTGTAAGTGTTCATTTTAATGAAATACTTCGATTGTTCTTCATATTAACTGTTATTTCTCTTAATTTCTCCTAAGTCAAGCCACCAGTAAAAGTCCTCTTCATTGAGGCTGAAAGAACTAAAACACAATCGTCTAATAATTGGTTGGCAATTATAATTTCTGTAAGGACTAATTGATCCTTGCTGGCACGCTCACATTTACAAAAATACCTTTCGAAAAGCCAAAAAGCCAACAGCTGCCCAATTCACCTTGTTGCAACAGAGGACAAACAGAGCATGCACAGGGTATTCTCTACGGTTGTCTGCACAACTCACCCCTCCCTTTCATGAACGAATCAAATGAGAAGTAAACTTAAGCCACAAACCACTAACTCAAGCAATTTCATTGCATGATGACTTGTGAATCAAAGTGTGCAAGTTCAATAAATGCAATAAAATATGACTCTAACCTCTTCCCTTTCATGAATTGATCAAGGGAAGTGGTGACCTTGAAAACTCGAATCATTTCATCACTAATGAGTGTAAACTGCCTCAAGTTTCCATGTGTTCAATTAATGTCCGATTGAACACGACTAAATTATTATCTTACACTATTTTAGCCTCAATTTTAGTTATTCAATTTTAAATTACCATCCATTTTTTAATTCAGTAAGTCCAATGGTGAGTTTAAGTCCTCTAAATGGAGAGAAGCGTCAAACAAGGAGTTGTTCTTGGCATGAGAGAGATGTAATCCCTGGTAATAAACCTCCGAAGAGATTAAACCATTTAGCGTGGAAGGTCTCTTTCTCATGCTAAAAAACAACATATATGGTACATCAATTCACCACTTTCAATTAGATTACAACAATATACAATATAACAATAAATCAACGCAAAAGAGCAAAATAAGTAAGAAATGCAAGAAAATGAAAGGTTTGTGAAATTCACCTTCCAAGGAAATGATGAACTCCTTAATTCACAAACTCCCTCTTGATCACCCTCAAGTGTAGGAAGTGTGTTCTGAAATCCTCAATTCGAAATTATGGAGTTTATGGTACAGAAAGTGGCTAACTCTCTAGTTTCTCTCACTTTCAATCACTAAACACTCTTCCTTATGATCAAGGTAATTGATCTTTGGCTATATCAGAATTTTTGGAGTGTTTTTGGTGTATGGAAATGAAGAATTTCAGTAGTTATGTAAGCCTGGAAGTATTTTGGCTCAAGATTGAAATGTTTATTGTTTTCTCTCTTTTCTCTCTAATTCTTTCTAACTCTCTCTTGAATCAAATGTTTTTTTTTTTTTTGCCTTCCCCTGAGCCTCTCTCTCTTTGTCCTTACATAAGCAAAATATAATATAATAATAATACAACAATATATGCCTCATCTATATGCATATAATATAATAATAATATAAATATATCTATATATGCTTGATGTTTGATGTCGGCAATCAAGGGCTAATCGACATCAAATGATTTATTATTATTATTTTTTTATAATATATATAATATATAATTTATACCAAAATACTAAACATATAATATAATAATATAACTTTTTTTTATTATTTTCTTTTATATATATATAAAATATACAATTTATACCAATTTATATAAAAACCCAAAAATATGAACAAACACATAAAATTATGCAAAATTACACAAATACTAAACTAATGAAATATTTAGTATTTTAAAATAATTTAGCCATAATGGTGAAAGTTGGGATTAAAGTTCAAATTACATCTCTCTTACTGAGGATTCTGTGAGAAACACATTCTAATTGTCATCATCGGATAATCAAAAGAAAGCGCCCAAGTCTTAGGGCCGGTCAAAATTGGGGTGTCTACAGTTGCCTCTCTTTGACAGAGCTCAAAGTCATTTTATGATGCGAGTGAATGTCAAAGCCCGAAGACAACCCATTTGATGAGGTCGTAAAACTTGGGCAAACAAACAAATGTGCAAACAATTGGTTGAACCCGAGGGTTGCATACGTATCTCTTTGAGGACTCAAACCTGCGTAGTTCAGGGGCAAGATGCAAATGATATGCACGATGCAACTTTGAAAGACGGACTGACACGCTTTACAAAGCCGGCTATTTTGAAAATGATCATACAAGATGATGCAATAAGCAATAATGAATACAATATGCAAGCTAGCAAACTAACAGCACATGAATGAGCAGCTTCAAGCTTAAAGCGAAAAGATCTAGAACAACACTTTACCTATGCCAAAACACAGGACAAGGAAAGAAAACATCGCTCAGGGCTGCATTTCACGCATCCTGAGAAACAAGAAAACGAAAATCGCTCGAGGTCGTGTTTCACACATCCCAAGGTGAAAGCGAAATAGCTTAGGGTCGCACTTCACGTGTCCTAAGATAGAAACAAAACCGTTTGGGATAGCATTTTACGTATCCCAAGAGCAAACACACCCAAGGCCGCATTTTACGCGTCATGAGATAGAAGAAGAACCAATCGGGATCATATTTCACATATCCCGAGATAAAATCTGCCCAAGACCACGCGTCTTGAGAAACAAAAACTACTCGGGGTCATGTTTCACACATCCCGAGATAAAACCCGCCTATGGCCGCATTTCACGTGCCTTAAGAAACAACAGAGAGGTGTGCGATAGATACATAAAGTGAACGGGTGCGATAGATGCACAAAGTGAACAAGTGCGATAGATGCACAAAGTGATTGCAACTACAAAGCCGTGCAGGTTCTCCTACCGAGACACGAGACACGAATAACTTATCTGGAACTCCTCTGAATGAACCGTACATACAATATCGTTTGGTTACAACATAAACAACAGACATACCTAATCGTATCTCATATGGAGAGAGAGGGCGGTTTTAACTAGGTAAACATCAAATCCTAACACGTTTCACGTGGAATGAACAAATGTGGTATAACCAACAAGCATACCTAACTGTATCTCATACAGAGAGGGGAAAGATTTTAATCGAGTAAATATCAGATCCTAACACGTTTCACGTGAAGAGAACAAAGGTGAATTTGAAGTCCAAACGCGTCTCACACGAGTGGAAGAAGGTATAATAGAATGATTTCTTCTTTTTTTTTTTTCTTTTTTTTGAAAAAAATGTCAAAAAGAATTTTTTTTTATAAATACCAAATACCGTATACAAAATACACACAGATATATACATACGGTATAGATATACATATTTGGGGAATATTCTGTTTGCTTGAATATTCTGTTTGTGGCCGTCAGCGGGAAGATGCCGTTATTGAGAAGGCATATTCTGTTTGTTGACGTCAGTGTGCGTATGTAAAACACGCAAAAAGAAAGAAAAAACACAAATGCATGGATACAGGGGTTCGAACCTTTGACTCAGGCTTCTCCGAGTCCTCAACCACTGAGCCAAACCACTTTTGTGACAAAATATTCAAACAAATATATATATATAGGTATACGAGAGATATATACATAAAACCAAAACAAAACAAAAGAAACACTTGTTGCTGTAGGGGGCTCGAACCTCTGACCTCAAGCTCAACCCCTCAATCCTTAACCACTGAGCCGAACCACTGAGCCCAAGCCACTCTTGTGGCCAAATATCTTGTGACCAAATATTCAAACAAATATATATAATACATAGATGTACAATACATATACATATATATATATACATATACAACTCTACCGTCTCTCTTTCTATTTTTGTCTCACTCTCTTTTCCTTCATCTTCTTCTAGCGTTGTGTCTGGCGCGATATTTCAACAATCGTGGCACCTGGCTGACAGGCTATCCAATCCTACCCCGATTGTCAATGATCGTCTCGGCCTTTCTCCCTCTTTATCTTCTTCTTCACTCTCTTCTTAAGTTGAGGCCTGCGAGAGAGAGAGAGAGAGAGAGGGAGCCAGAGCAAAAGCCTACAAACTTTCTCTGCCACCACTTTGCAACCTCTTTCTTTTACATTACTCTCCTCTGCCATGGCTTTTTCACACGGTTCTCTCACTCTTTTTCTAGACCTGAACGAGTTCACAACAGAGATGACCGATTCTGACTCCCCTGAACCTCAACCACGGGCTCCTCCTCCTTTCTCTGTTTTCAGCTTTCCAACGATGTTAGTTGAACAAATAATGGCAGCACAGTCTAACATCGAAGCAAACTCGTATACGCTGAGGTCATGTGTGGAAACCATGACTGCAGTCTCCAACTTGTCCCGTCGACTGCAGAACAAGATGTATGAGGTACATCAATTAAATGCACAACTCTCCATCCTCCAACATATGTACAAAGACGCTTGAGTAGAAATTAGTGTGCTGAAAAAGCAGAACAAAAAGCCGAAACGACAGGCCACCTCCATGGCTCGATTTGGAGTTTCATCGCATAACCAATTTGATAGCCGACGAAGAATAATCTCCCTCGGAAGCTTTGCCAAGGCCAAGGCCAAGGTAGAGTCTTCAAGAGTTTTGAAGGAGTAAAGATAAACCGAGGCAACTGATGGTAAAGTCAGGCAACGAAGCTGTGTACAAATGAAGCCGGTTGTAATTTTCGCCGCCGAGCTGCTGCTGGAGAAAAAAGAAGAAAAAGATCCCTCTCTCTATTTTTTTTTGTTTTTTTTTTAAATTTTTTTTGTTACTTTTGTTTTTTTTTTCCCCTTTTATTGTTATATATATGTTTGTACAAATTTGATCAGGGTTAATCCTTATTAATAAAACAAGTTTGTTTGTTTTTTTTTTCTTTCTTTTTTTGCAAATCCGAATGGTAATCAGTTCCGAACTAAAAATAAAGCCTCTCACTGATTATAACACAAATCAAAACTCGATGAAATGACAAAACTTGATAAAATAGACACAAAATGGACGCAAGATAGAGCAATACCAGTCGATCACCTGATCGGTCGCTCATCGGAAACGCATTCCGGCAATAAAAACTCGATAGTACGGGTATAGGACAGAATACCAGCACACAATATAACAATTACTTACGAATTATAGGAACAAAACCAAAAAACAAAGTTCCTCCTCTTTTTTCTTTTTTTTTGGTTTTATTATTTTTCCCTTTGTAGTTTAAACACTAGCTTCAGATAAACTCGCTGTATTAGAAGACTTTTCTTTTGTTTTATTGCTTTATAAAACAATGATCAGGGTTGGACCTACCAGTTTGGATGATCTCCTCGCATAATGTGTGATGAATGGTAGCATTGTACAGGACTTAAAACTGTGAATACCTGCTCTTGCATTCGTTCTTGAATCGAATAACGACCCACAACCGGACAAATATGTAAAATGCAACTCGATAACAAGAAAACAAAATGAAACCAACTCGAAAATACTAAAAGACACTTGGTACAAACAGTACTCAAAACATAGCCGCGACATGCCAGGACAAAGGGTCAACTTTTGCTGCATCTGCACTGGTCTGGGCCACCACCTAGACCCGGTCGGGCTTCAAAAAGAGGTCGGTCAGTGCTGTCTAGCTGTCATGCACTGCGCCTTCTATGTTACTAGTTTATTGCTTTGACCTTTCTTTTCAAGTTTTTTTGTTGATGGTAATAAAAGCAACTTTGATTTGTATCAGAGATTTGGAGAACTTTAGGTTTGAAATCAATGAAATTAAAGTTGTGAGTGCTGAAAATTTTTCTTTTGATCCAAAAATGGTCTAAGTTATAAAAGGTAAAATCTAAACAAAATCAACTTTTATCAAAACTTCTCAAAACCATTTTCGAAAAGGATCACCACTTGACACGCACGAAATTAATCCTCAAGATGTATAATGCTGGATCAAAAGATCATAACTACCCCTTGATTGAATACCACTACTCTGCATTATACCCAGCTTTTCTCTCAAAGTTAAGATCATAACCGAACCCTTAGGTAAATAATAGATAAAGATGACTTGATCAACAAAATGGACAGGACGGTTGAGCTGGAATTAATTACAACCGAACTTTAGGATGAAGTTGCCTATGTATCCCGAAGATGGGAATCAGGCCTTAAATAGTTTGGTTCGGGTTCACTCGAGTATTAACTCTCTCCTTTTGCGTTCTAACTTTTGCTAAGGTCGCCCTTTAGGGTTTTCAACCTTGCGAGCTCAATTTTTCTCCATTTCTAATTTTTTATGCTCTAATTTTTGCCTAGGTCGCCCTTCCGGCCTAGCGAGCCTCTTAGGGATAGTATTTCTTCAACTTGTCCATGTTGATCGGTTGGGAAAATTCCAGACCATCTAAGTCCACGAGAATGACTACTCCTCCTGACCAGATAGACTTGGTGATGTAAGGACCAGTCCAATTGGGTCTGAAATTGCCCCTAAGGTCATGGATGGGAGCTTGGTTGTCTTTGAGCACCAGATCTCCTTCCTTGAGATTCCTAGACTTAACCTTATTGTTAAAAGCCTTAGCAATTCTGCGTTGGTATCCCTGTACATGATATAATGCCTTCAACCTTCTTTCATCAAACAGCATTAACTCCTCAAATCTACTTTGTTGCCAGTCGGCCTCTGCTATTTAACACTCAGCCATAACCCGCAGTGATGGTACTTTAATTTCAATTGGCAGAACAACGTCCATACCATAAACAAGAGAATAAGAAGTTGCCCCTGTAGACGTCCGGATTGAAGTTCTATAGCCCCAAAGTGCGAATGACAATTTATCTGGCCAGTTCCTGTAGGTCTCAACCATCTTCTGCAAAATATGTTTGATGTTCTTATTGGCGGCCTCAACAGCTCCATTGGTTTGCGGTCGATATGTAAATGACTTATGAAAAGCCACATTGTATTTCTCTAACAAGTCTATCACCTCCTTCTTGAAGTGGGAGCCATTAGCAGATATAATCTCGTTTGGGACTCCATATCGACAAATGATGTTGTTTCTAATGAACTTAGCCACATGCGCTACTGTCAACACTGCATAGAACTTGGTTTCCACCCACTTTGTAAAGTAATCGATTGTCACTAGAGTGTATTCATGCCCATTCGACCCTTTCGGTGTGGCTGCGCCGATGACATCGATTTCCCAGACTGAGAAAGGCCATGGCGAAGTCATGTTATATAGTTTTGACAGCGGGAAATTTATGTGATTAGCATGAATTTGGTATTTGTGGCATCTTCGAACAAAACCAATGCAATCCTTCTCCATGGTGGACCAGTAGTAACCTTGCCTGAGAATCTTCCGGACTAACACTACTCCGTTCATGTGCGCTCCGTACTCTCTCCCATGGATGGCCTCCATTAGGTGCTTTGATTCCTCTTTCTCGACACACAACTTGTGCATTCCCAGATGTCATCGTTTGTACAGTTTGTCTCCGCAGATGATAAATTGAACGGCCGTTCTCCGTATTTCCCGTTTGTCCCTGGTATTTGCCCTCGGTGGATACGCCTCATTTTTCAAGAAGTTCTAGATATCGAAGTACCAAGGATTTTTGTCTTGCGCTTCATCTATTACGGCGATAATTTCATAGGCTGGCATGTATTTCTACTCAATGAGGATCGGACGCATCCAGACTCTAAGCGGGATGTCTACAATGGAAGATAGAGTTGCTAAAGCATCAACGAACCTATTGTTCTCTCTCAGCAGATGCGTGAAAGTCAGCTTTTCAAACCTAGGAATTAGAATGTCTAGGGTCTGGTGATAGACCTTCATCTTTTCTTCCTTGACTTTCTAGTCTCCATTTGCTTGAGAAACAACTAAGTTTGAGTCCCCGATAACATCCAACTTTTTTCCCCCTAGTTCCAAGGTAGGTTCTAAACTAGCAATACATGTTTCATATTCTGCTTCGTTGTTGGACACTTTGAACTGGAGTTTGAAAGCTAGAGGTATGTGGGAGTTGTCAGGTGCTATTAGCAACACACCAATCCCATAGCCGTACTGATTTGATGCTCCGTCAAAGTATATTGTCCAAGTCTCCTCCTCAACTTGCAAAATGGCTTCATCTAGGAAGAGGTATTCTACCGCTTCATCCTTTTCTACCTGGTGATCTGCGAGGAACTCTGTTACCGCTCTCCCTTTGACCAACTTGCGAGTAACATACTTCAGATCAAATTCGGAGAGAATAAGCAACCAACGAGTTAGCCTACTCGTAAGTGCTGGTTTCTCAAAGAGATATTTGATAGAATCTAATTTCGAAACCAGAATTACGGAGTGAGCTAACAAGTAGTGCCTTAATTTCCTGGTAGCCTATACCAAAGCTCGGCAAGCTTTCTCTAGCGTGGTGTAGCGGGTTTCGTAATCCAACATTTTCTTGCTCAAGTAATAGATGGCTTTCTCCACCCTATCCTCAGATTCCTGAACAAGCATGCATCCCATTGTGGTGTTTGTTACCAAAAAATATAAAATTAAAGGCTTCCCCAGCTCTGGCGGCAACAACACAGGCAGATTCTGAAGACACTACTTGATCTGCTCAAAAGCGAAATGACATCAATCATCCCATTAGAATATCTTTCATTTCTTCGGGAGACCAAATAGTGGTTCACAAGTCAAGGTTAATTTAGAAATAAATCATCTTATGAATTACACTTTACCCAGAAAGCCTCGCACCTCCTCTTCAGTCCTTGGTGGTGGCATTTCTAAGATGGCCTTGATTTTGGAAGGATCTAACTCGATGCCTCTCTGTGTGATCAAGAAACCCAGCATTTTCCTTGCCATTACGCTGAAGGTGTACTTCTGCGGGTTTAACCTTAATCTGTATTCCCTGATCCGTCGAAAGAATTTTTCCAGAGCGATGTAGTGGCCCTCTCAGTCTTTGGACTTGACTATCATGTCGTCCACATATACTTCGACCTCTTTATGGATCATATCATGCAGAATGGTGGTTGTAGCCCTCTCATAAATAGCCCTAGCATTTTTCAAGCCAAATGGCATGACTCGGTAGCAATACGTTCCCCACGACGTAGTAAATGCAGCTTTCTTTCTGTCTTCGAGAGCCATCAGAATCTAATTATACCCGGAAAACCCATCCATGAAGGAAAGCAATGCATGGCCTACGGTGAAGTCTACCAACTCATCAATATGCGGTAGAGGAAAGTCATCCTTCAGACTGGCTTTGTTAAAGTCCCGGAAGTCTACACAAACCTGAATTCTGCCATCCTTCTTCGGCATTGGGACGATGTTGGCCAACCAGGTTGGATACTCGGATACTAACAAGAAACCTACCTCGATCTGTTTGGTGACCTCTTCTTTGATCTTTAATGCCCAATCTGGGCGAATTCTATGCAACTTTTGCTTGACTGGTCGGACATCAGGATCAAGAGGGATCCGGTGCTGTACGATCTCAGGATCGATTCCAGATATGTCTTCGTAGGACCACGCGAAAACATTTTTGAAATCTTTTAATAAAACGACTAAGTGTTCGTATTCCTCCAAAGACAACGTGGACTCGATCTGGACCATGCGTGGATCCTTCTCAGTAGCCACATTAATGGCAATGATTTTATCAATACAGGGTTTAATATACCTCTCATCCTCTTGATTAATTAAGTTTTTCAAAGCTAGAGGAATTTCTTTCTCTTCTTTTCATTAAAAGTTTGAAAATCTTGGTTAATGTAATAAATAAGCAGCACGGAGAAGTACTCAAAATCTGCAGAGTTCTCATTTATCAGGTCCACCTCTTCGGTTACAACAGACTCAAAAGCAAAAGAAAAGAAAGACCTAGACAGGACCTTGGCATTCGGGTTACCACCCCCGAGAATGCCAGACTCAGACCCTTCAGACTGACTTGAATCTAATCCTGACCCCACAGACTCTGTGGAATCAGATTCTAGCTCATCATCTGATTCAAAACTAGAAAGGTAGCCTTTCTCCAGCTGCTAAGTAAGAGTTTGTGCCCCTGATGCTTCCAAAATGCCACTAGTTGGGTTCATACCCTATTTTTCCCCAATCATGGAGGTGGTAAGGTTATCCCCCAAGCTCTCTAAGTCGATCGGAGGATCTGAAAGGAGACATGCCAGTGCTGCCCCTACTCCAAGCTCGCTGTTGTCAGAGTCACTTTCTATGCCTTGTTCAATTTTAGCACTTGGTTCAACATTTTCCTTGGCATCACTCTCTTGTAATTGCAGGTCGAAGAAGATTTTGAAGCCGGGGACACGCTGCTTTGCAAAATTCATCCAGGGCTCGGGAAAACCGCAAAAGGGGAAATCTTCTCCCTCCCGAACAAAGTGACCATTTAGTGTTCCGCGAATCGGCCTGTGAACAAGCTCATAGCATTTCCTGACCTGCTTGGCTCTAGCTCTGCTTGTCATCTCTTCCATTCTCCTGACCCAATCCTCTTTAGTGGGCACATAGCCAAGACCAAAGGCATACGGATTATGTATCACATTGGCCAGTGTTATGACGCCCCTCCGGCCACTTCTTCCAAGTCCCATTCCAGGCATATATTGTAGTTTGTTCATGAGATAAACAGACTGGGCACTGACATACATACCCTCATCTACTACCAAAATGGTTTGCACTACCCAGGCCTCAGCTAGACTAAACCCTGAGAGGAATACATCTTTCTCGCCATGGTCAATTTCCAGCACTAGTGTGGTTATCTCTGGTGGCGAATGGATGGATGAATTCCCGAAGACAATTGCTACCCACTTCTTGTGAGGGTATTTCAGCATTTGGTGGAGTGTAGAAGAGATTGCTTTCACAAGGTGCAGCCAGGGTCTTCCTAGCAGTAAGTTGAAGGTGGCCGAGACGTCTAGGACATGAAACTCGATGTCCAGTTAAGCTGGGCCAACCTAAACTTGGATTTGTACTGTGCCCATCACTTCCTTACTCGTGTTATCATATGCCCGAATCACTTGGGTTGTAGGTACAAAATATGCTGGTTTCAGGCCAATGGCATAAGCCGTGCGAGACGGACATACATTGATAGCCGAACCAGTGTCTATCAACACCACCGATACCCATTTTTCTCTGCACTCCACAGATATGTACAAGAGTTTGTTATGTGCTGAGCCTTCAAAAGGCAGTTCTCTGTCAGAAAAGGTTAGGGTTGGGCTGGCGCCACCTGGGAAGACCAATCCCACAAGCTATTCAGGGATGGTGTCAATAGACAATTTAGCTTTGTCCATTGCTGACAATACAACATATTGATGTACTCAGGAGGCCATAAGAAGACCCCAGATTGAAATATTAGCTCGGATTTTCTTCAGTTGTTTCAGCACTACCTCCTCTTCCAACTGTTTCTCTTTCTGTTTCTCAACCTCTCTATCTTTCCCAGAGGCCTCAGCTTGGTCTAAGTGCGGTGGTTTGAAATATCGCCCACTTCTTATCATGTGATCAATCTCCTCAGTGTACCATGTATCGTTTGGAAGGCACTCACCCCAACCTTCGTCGATGTGAGCTAGTGATAGATTGTCATCCTCCTACCATATGCCTTCGACAACCAACAAACAGTTGTCTAGTTTCCTGGCAAGGTGTTGAGTCATTACAGCTTTCTGCTTGTCTTCCACCCTTTCTTGTTCAAACATAGCTTCGTGTTCTATGTCCGCAGTATGCACAGTGCCTAGTCCCTGAGCTTAATTTTCCTCACCGGTACTTTTCAGCGGTTTCCCCTTTTCATTGGCCATTCCGGCTATTGCAGCAATTCTTGCTTCCTTTTTTTCCGGCTTTGTTTCAGTTCCTTCCTCCCTGTCGGGTTCATCACTTAGCCACCCAACGTTGTCCGTTGACCTATTGAAATCAAACCAATCAATCTGTACATCTCCTTGATCTTGTTCATCAAAGAACTGCAGGTTGTCTAAGTCCTCCTCACACTCCGCCAAATTATCCAAACCTTGGCTGGGGCCATCCTCCTTAACCACATTGACCTTTGCCATAATTGGCAATACCACTTCCGGCTTGGCTTGATCAACCGGCACAATGTAACGACATGGATCATATCCCTCCTTAAACAAGTTCTTAGAGTACCCAGGCAATGAATTCGTACTCTTCTTTAAGATCAGCCTCCCTTCTACTACACTTGTCACCACCACAGGTTTAGGTTGAAGCGTTGATGTGTTTATCATGCACAAGTCCGTGTTTTTAGGAATGAACACCGTCGGTCTGGGTAGGTGGGAAGGGGTAATATATACACTGGGGTCATAGGGAAGGGCCAATGTATGGATTAGGTTTAGGTTCCGAGGTCGGAGAACTTGATTGTGGGCCGGGAAAGGGTTTGTAATTGTATCTGGTTTCTCGGGTGGTGTGATCACCTTGTTGTCAATGAGGTTTTGAATCTCATGACGCAGTCGGAAGCATTGGTCAATATCTGACCGTGTTATTGGTGAAACGCACAATATTTTGTTGGATTATGTTTGGGTGGAAGGGGATTAAGTAGTGGGTGAGGTTCTAACAGTCTGAGGTGCCCCTTTTTAATCAGCACTTTCATGGCTTGGGATAGGGTTATGTAAAGTGGGGTAAAGGTCCTTTGGGATTGGACAGGGTTGGCTGAAGGTTGTGGTGCTGTATTGGCAAAAGGATTGGCAGTATTGGTTATGGTGACAACACTTACATCTGATGGCCTCGTAACTCTGCTACCACTGGCAGCATTGGAACTGCGAACAAACGGCCTTTTAGTTGGCTCTTTATCATCAATAATGAGCCCCTGCTTCAGAGCATCTTCAATCTGAACCCCTATTTCATGGAGCTCTGAGAATGTGGATAATGGAAGAACAATCATTTTCTATAATAGCTTGCCTTGGAGATTTCGGACGACCATCCTTATCTGATCCTTCTCGGAAGGCCTCGTGGTCATCATCGAGGCTTTAGCTCTCTACCTTGTTACAAAATCAGATAAACCCTATTTCGGTTCTTGACGTGTTGCTTCGAGATCACGAGCTATGACCTCGATTTGGGTATTGTAAGAGTACTGAGCCATGAAGGCTTCGACTAATTCCTCCAAATTCCGTTTCACTAAATCTTCTAACTTAGTATACCAGATGGCCGCTATATCTGACATAGTGCGACCGAAAAAAGATAGCTTCTACAATCGGGTCAAGCCCATGGGTCGCAAAATATCTGAGAACAAACGCAAATGCATCATTGGGTCGTCGGAACCATCAAAGCGATCAATGTGCAGTATTTTAAACCGCTCTGGTAAGGTAACTGCAAACTCGGCATACCCTTCCTTTATGTCTGGAATGGAGTCGACTCCTTGTGCTTTTTTGAACAATTTCTCCAGTTTGTTGACCTTAAGCATAGTCGGGTCAACCTCAAATTCAAATGGAGCCTCAGTTTGATATACAGGTGTTTTGAAGGCTTGTGTTGGAATCGGTTCCGCTAGATTGCCCTGATTTTCCTGGACATTAGCGGTGTGGGTTGTGGCTCCGGGTGTTGGGATACCCGTAGAAGGTGCATGAGCAGGAGGTGCATGAGATGCAGAGGCTGCTGCCGATTGTGGTTATTGTTGTTGCAGCCTGTTTAAAACCTCAACTTGACGGGCAGTGACTTCGGCCTGTCAAGTAGCGTCTTGCTGCATGGTTTTAACTGTTTGCTGAAGATGATGAATCAAGTCTTCCATACTGACCGAGGGATACTATGCCATTGGAATGGACGAATGATCTTCTACTGGACTAAATGTAGAAAACTGAGCTTGACTAGATGCAAGTGAAATGATGGGTGATTGCTGTAGAAACTGGACTGGTGAACTGTGCCTAACTATTCTCCGTCTAGTAACCGGTAGGAACGAAGCAAACACAGGCTGTCCCCTAACAAGATCTCCGGTTCTGTAAAGCCTTCTAACACGGGTCCAGAGTACTTGAGGGATATCAGGTCTTTCTGAAGCTATGTTGGTAAACTACCTAACAAAAAGAAAGAATAAAATCAAAATTGGACAGCAATTCGACCCTAATTCACAATAATCATAACACAGCTAAATTATAATCCCTACTGAACTTTGTTCTCAAACTCATACTGATATGAACCATTCTGTACAGTCTCACTGTAAAAGCACATATCATGTAAAAGCACCAAAACACCCCTATGAGGGGGTAGGGTTACCCTATCCTAGATTTTTGGCATGATCTAAGCTGTACTATTTCAAACAACAAGTTTCACAACATCCTACAAATGGGTGGCATCCTGTCCTAAGTTGGAATAGTTACTATAGCTTCATTATATGCAACTAGGTCGAATGGTCAAAAGGGTACCTGTAATGACCCGGAACTGTATGACGTCATTATCCGTAATTTAATATGTATTTATGTGATTTAATTGAAGAATATCTGTTTGAATTGGGAAATATCTGTTGAAATGACAACTTCGGGACTGAAATCGACGACCGTAATGAATTCAGAAAATGAAATTGAATATGTCTATGAGATACCGGGAATTTTTAGAACCATCTGAATCGATAAATTGAAGACTGAAAATTGTCTGATTCGTAATGCCTTGTTTGGCTCAAATGTTTTGGCTTAAGTGCTTATATGTGATATATATGACTTATGGATATAGATGCTTGACCATTCTTGACTCAACAAAAGAGAGAAATATCTAGAAGAGAGAGAGAGTGAATTCGTGGAGAGAGAGAGAAGAGAAACGTGAGAAAGGGGAAAGCAAGAGAGAAGAAGAGGAGAGAAAAAGGAATTCAAGGCTAGATCTCCTCCAAACCAAAGAATTAAGGTAAGATTTCATGAAATTGCTTGTTGATCCTTAATATTTAGCATGTTGATCTCAAGGTTATGGATTAAAATGGAATGATTCATGGTTATTTTGCATGTTTGAGGAAGAGACTCCATGGCTATAGAGATAGGAAGTTTGTATGTATATGTTCATGGATTTTCATCTTAATTTATGAGTTGATCTTGTTATGAGCTATGTGGGATGTGAATTGAAGACATAATAGTTAAATTATGATGTTTATCAAGTGTCTTGAGATGAAATTGGGAGTGGTTTTGCAAAAGGGAAGAAAAGGATGAGATGAAGAAGAAGAACCAGAGTTTCAGAATTTCGCAGGGTGCGCTCGAGCGGAGGGGAGCCCGCTCGAGCGGAGAAATCCATCTCTCAGCAGTTTTGGGGAAATTGTACTGGCCGCTCGAGCGGCCAAAGTTGCGCTCGAGCGGGAAGGCTTATTTTCAGGAAAGTTTGGCAAGTTGCTCCACATGATTTTTAACGTATTAATGGCCTTATTTAACATCTTATGAGCATGAATTGAAGTAAAGGAAGATTAGATTGAGCATGAGAATGAATATGAAAGAATGTTAAGGCATGTATGATTTAATGTATAATGATGATGAATGTTAAGAAATATGTTATATTGTTGATGTTACAGGACAACGTGAAGACCGTGCACTCGGTATCAAGAATCACTGTAAGTAACATTTTCGTAAAGATATGTTATTATGAATTATGTTCAAAGATAAATGTCATGGCATGTTTCAATGATGATGTTTTACGTGAATGAATGTCTTGATTACGAATCTAGTATGGCATCCATAGTTAGTTTAGTCGTGGGGGCGAGAACATGCAGGCCCATGCGCTTAAGTCATGGGGGACGGCATGGAGGGACAAGCCCACGACCAGTTTACGAGATCTCGGTATGTGTTTAATCGGTGTCCGGGACCGGTTACTCTAGTCGTTTGTCGACACATGATATGTTATGTTATGTTCTATGGAGTATGCCAGTACGTATGTTCTATATGATGACTGATTATGATTATGAAATGTTTTATTACGGTTTTATATAAAATGTTAGACTTCATTCACTAACCCCTTTACGTTACTGTTACTTGCTGGGCTTTAGCTCACCCCCGTATATATGTATTTATAGGTGAGCAGCCGGGAAGTCAAGCCTAGGCGGAGTTCTAGCTGAGCCGCCGTTTTGTAAGCCAACCAGAGTTTTGGATGCCTCAGAGCTGGGGCTAGGCCTGGAAGGCCGTTTTGTGAGCTTTTGTCTTGTTTTTGTTGTACTTTGTGAACATTGCAACTGAGCTGTATATATGGTGGATGATCATGTTATGTACAGTAGTGGGTAATTAACATCATTTTGGCATGTATATACTTGTTCATAATTATGCACAGCTCTTTGGACTATTTGTTGTATGTTGTCGCTTTCGCGAGCCCCTATTAATTACGTTATGTACAGTAAGGCCTGTGGTAATCCACGGATTACTGGCCGGTCCCGTCACCAAACTTCTAGGGGCGGGTTTGGGGCGTGACAGTACCTCGGCAAGATTACCTAATATACCTCTCACACCTCACACCTAACACCGAGAAGTGAAAGGTGGATCAAGCGGTACGGTGGTAATCCAGATCTAAGGGTTGTGTTCCCATCGTGGCAGAGCCCACGACCGGTCAGCCTTTTGGCAAGCTTTTCAGGCAAGCCTCCGGTAAACCGTCCAGGAATAGCAGATGGCAAACATAGTAACTTAGGTGCACCAATGCAAATGCAATGCAAAGAACATATATAAGTAGATAAAATTTCACATCATGAGTTTTAAGTCAAGTTCTCTAATTATCCCCAGCAGAGTCGGTAGAAACTATACCTCGACTTTTTTGCGCCCCCTTCTAGAAATCGAAATAAGCCCTATAGTGTCAGACTCCCGCAGTTCTGAATTTGATTCCACAAGTGCAATGTGAAATAGATAAACACCAAAGAGTTCAAATTCGACAAATCTTTTGGAAAATCGATTTTGAATCAAATTGCCAAAAATGGACTGTTTTGCCAGATACAGAGTTGCTACTTAAATGTTTTATTTTGAAAAAATTTAGGAAACCCATGACTCATGCTAAAGGTCACGTGTCTGTCATCACCAAGATTGTCTCGGCTTGGAAACTTAGGTATGAGAGGGGAAGGTCATGAATTGAGCACCCCCGCTCGCCCGATCAAAGATCGGCCTCTACTAATCATATGAATCTTACTTTACATTATATGTTCTTGTTCCGGTTATTAATCTAGCATTACTATGTGATGCGCACATATAAGTATAGACTAACTTGCAAAAATTGGAACACTTGAGTCATGTTTGTTTTTTGAAAAGAGTTTGAATTTGCCACTTGAAAAGTGGGCTTAAATGTGCACGGCTCAAATTATTTAAATTCAAGCAATTAGCCTTCATCCACAGGCATACAAGCAGGTATATCAATTAAGTACTTAGCCTCATGGTAAGCATGCTAGACATGGCAACAATCACACTCATGCAATATGCTAAAGCAAGTAAAGGCTTACCTCATACTCCAAGCCAAAAAGACATAAGAGAGTTAGAAAAAATACATGATTCCTAAATATGCAATATGACTAATACAACACATGTGATATGCAATCTAAAATAGGCTCGGCTACTTAACATGGCATATGAATCAATTGATAGCATGTGATTTAAGCACGTATTCAAATAAGTATTAAATTAACAATGCAGTTGGAATGATGAACCGAGCCTCGGTGCATGCAATACAAGTGGATGAAAACATGAAGAATGCTAATTTAAACGTGATGTCCCTATACTAACCATCATAAGCAGTTAAATAAAAGGGAGAAAGACGTGGGGTTAGAAAACATACACATTATTATAACATTATGCTCTCACGAAGGAGAGTCCAAATGAACAAACTAACTAGCTAACTATTTAAGCTAAGCTAATTAATTAACTATTACAAACCAAATGAAATAAATTAACTCACAACTAATTAACTACTTTAGCTAATTAAATAATTACAACACAAGTATAATTAAAAGAAGTAAGTAAGCTAAACAACTAATTACTTTTCCTCAAGAAGCGAGGAATGTTCATGCACAGGCTTGATTTCCACCCGAAAAGCCATTGTTTTGCTTCTAGAGAGCCTCTGTTGCACAATAGAACACATACACTATTGCCCACTTCCAGAATGACTCTACTCTGCCAGAGGAACACACTGCTGAATTTTGTATTAGTGGCCGGCCAGCCATTGGTGAGGGATGCCGGTTATCAAAGGTAGTCTGTCGGCCACTGCTGGCCATGAAAAGTGGCTGGCCATGGAAAGTGGCTTGCCGGCCACTGTTGCCCAGTTCACCTTGTTGCAACAGAGGACAAATAGAGCATGCACAGGATATTCTCTAGGGTTGTCTGCACAGGGTATTCTCTAGGGTTGTCTGCACAACTCACCCCTCATTTTCATGAACGAATCAAAGGAGAAGTAAACTTAAGCCACAAGCTACTAACTCAAGCAATTTCATTGCATGATGGCATGTGAATCAAAGTGTGCAAGTTCAATAAATGCAACAAGATATGACTCTAACATCTTCCCTTTCATGAATTGATCAAGGGAAGTGGTGACCTTGGAAACTCGAATCATTTCATCACTAATGAGTGTAAACTGTCTCAAGTTTCTATGTGTTCAATTGACGTTCGATTGCACACAACTAAATTATTATCTTGCACCATTTTAGCCTCAATTTTAGTTATTCAATTTTAAATTACCATTCATTCTTTAATTCATTAAGTCCAATGGTGAGTTTAAGTCCTTTAAATGGAAAGAAGCGTCAAATAAGGAGTTGTTCTTGGCATAAGAGAGATGTAATGTCCTGGTAATGAACATCCGAAGAGATTAAACTATTGAGCATGGAAGGTCTCTTTCTCATCCTAAAAAACAACATATGTGGGACATCAATTCACCACTTTCAATTAAATTACAACAATATACAATATAACAATAAATCAACGTAAAAGAGAAAATAAGTAAGAAATGCAAAAAAATGAAAGGTTTGTGAAATTCACCTTCCAAGGAATGGATGAACTCCTTAGTTCACAAACTCCCTCTTGATTACCCTCAAGTGTAGAAAGTGTGTTCTCAAATCTTCAATTCAAAATTATGGAGTTTATGGTATGGAAAGTAGCTAACTCTCTAGTTTCTCTCACTTTCAATCACTAAAAACTCTTCCTTATGATCAAGGCAATTGATCTTTGGCTATATCAGAATTTTTGGAGTGTTTTTGGTGTATGGAAATGAAGAATTTCAGTAGTTATGTCAGTTTGGAAGTATTTTGGCTCAAGATTGAAACGTTTAATGTTTTCTCTCTTTTCTCTCTAACTCTTTCTAACTCTCTCTTGAATCAAATGTGTTTTTTTGCCTTCCCCTGAGCCTCTCCCTCTTTGTCCTTATATAAGCAAAATATAATATAATAATATATGCCCCATCTATATGCATATAATATAATAATAATAATATAAACATAATAATAATAATAATATAAATATATCTATATATGCCTCATCTTTGATGTCGGCAGCTGAGGGCTGACCAACACCAAACGATTTATTATTATTATTTTTTTATAATATATATAATATAATATATAAAATATATAATTTATACTAAAATATTAAACATATAATATAATAATATAACTATATATAAAATACTAAACATATAATATAATAATATAACTTTTTTCATTATTTTATTTTATATATATATAATATATAATTTATACCAATTTATATAAAAACACCAAAAATATGAACAAACACACAAAATTATGTAAAATTACAAAAATACTAAACTAATGAAATATTTAGTATTTTAAAACAATTTGACTATAATGGTGAAAGTTGGGATTAAAGTTTAAATTCCATCTATCTTACTGAGGACTCTGTAAGAAACACATTCTAATTGTTATCATCAGGTAATCAAAAGAAAGCGCCCAAGTCTTAGGGTTGGTCAAAATTGGGGTGTCTACAGCATAGTTGGAGAAGCTAGAGTATAGATCGATGATGGTGGTGGTAGATTGACAATGATAGAATGTAGATCGGCGATAGTAAAGGTGGTTGGTGATTGGCGGCAGTGGCGGTGGTAGAGGCAGTTGGAGGTGGATGGTGGTAGTAGGTGTGGTAATGGTGTGAGCTTCAAAAATGATTGAGAGAGAGAGAGAGAGAGAGAGAGAGAGAGAGAGAGATAGATGGGAGAGAGCAACAAGATTTGAGAAATATTAAAGAGAGAATAGAAGAAAAGATATTTAATCAAGGTAATATGGACAGTTGAGAAATTATTGGTACATTTAAAAGGTCAACCAGACTTAATAATAATTAAGTCCACTTTATGAGACTAGCCCATAATAACCCCTATATTTCTTAATAGATAGTGCAAGCCCGTTCCAGCCCAAGGTTTGTTCACCTCTATCTTTAAGGCAGATGTTAAAACAAAAGAAACCTAATTAGAATTGTAGGACTAAAGATTTCAAATTTAGTGCTCCAAAATGTCAAAATAAAAAAAAAATTGCATCCTAAATCAATGACACTTCACAATTTGTAAAACACATAAATTTCTATCTTTTCATTTGGAGAACCAATCCAACCAATTTTGAGCTCGTTTGGGAAGTTAGTTATTTTAGTTAGTTTTTTGATTTTTTAATTATTTTAGCCTAGTTAAAAAAATTGTGTTTGGGAAGATAGTTGATTTTTTTTTTTATTATAGTTGATTTGATGGTTATGAGAAAAAATAATAAAATTATTATGGTTTGGATGTGACCTTTTGTCTTATTGGTTATTTTAACTTATTTTGTCTTTATTGACTATTTTAGCCCAAAACATTCTTTCCAAATAGAGCTAAACTAATAGATTTTTTTTTTTTTGTTGATTATACAAAGATTGACTATGAGATGAATAGTTCTCATCATGCTTTCATTTTGTTATACTTATGTTACACATTTTGTGAGAATTCAATTTTTTGAATTTTCCTTGGAGTACTCCAAAGAGAACCAATGAGAACTATCTATTTTGTAGCTCTACAATATCATTTCAGAACTTTAGGAGGAGCTTGTATTAGTCCTAAAAAGCAAAGAGAGGTAGCTAGATTTTATTTGATTGGGTGTAATAAGTTCACAAAATGGAATAGACTACTTTTTTATTTTATTTTATTTTAAGGGACACTTCCGAGCCAATTCTATTTATCAGACTTATTTACATATAAGTCTTATTTTATTTTTTTACTTATCAATATCTCTAAAATGTTCTCTCCTTACCATTTTCATCCCCATTATTTACATTGCAATGACTGCACCTTCTCCTACTGGATATCACCTTCGGCCATCGTTTTAGACCACTGACAACCACCTCCGGCGATATTTTTTTAGTAGTCATTTTTGACAATTTTTTTGCCATTTATTAAGAAAAATCAACATTCATCTCCACTACGTCACCCTCTCTTACCTCTTCAGATTTGGTGCTAACAAGAGAAATAGAAAAGAAGTAAAAGGATTTATCAGTGATAAATTTATCACTGTATCAATATTTATCAAACCAGTTAATCACTTACTTTCTTTTACTATCACACTCACACTTACATACATACACCATCCCTCTCTTATTCATTCAAAGATACACATTTACACACTTCCATATAAAAAATGAGTAAGACTGATAAATTTATCACTATAATAGATTTATCCAGATTTATCACTGACACAAACTTCAAACATTAGTTTACAAGCAATTGATAGAGAGAATAAGAAAGAGAGGTGTGATTTGAAAAATCTTTATATCTTTCACCATTATCATCATCGTCTTATAAATCCAAAACAAACCCCCCCTCCTTAAAAAAAAAATGCTAAAAACCAAACCTAAACAAAACCAAATTAAAAAGTAAAAACATCTCTAATCGAGAAGATTTTTCATATTCTGACATGATTGTCGAAGTTTTTCCAGAGGGTCTTTGATGATAGAGTATAAATTGGTGACGGTGGAGTGTAGATCGAAAATATAAAGCGTAGTCAGAGAAGATAGAGTGTAGATTGATGATGATAATGGTAGATCGACGATGGTGGTGGTAGATTGACGATGATAGAGTGTAGATCAGAGATAGTAAAGTGTAGATCTATGATAGTGAAGGTGGTTGGTGATCGGTGGTAGTGGTGGCTGGCCGTGGTAACGGCAGTGGCGATGGAGGGTAGCGGTAGGTATAGTGGTGATGGCGGTGTGTGTTGGTGGTTTGAGCTTCAAAAATGGTTCAGAGATGTGGGAGATGAGAGAGAGAGAGAGCAAAAAAAAATGAGAAAAATTAGATTTGGGTGGCTATTGTGCAGCCAAATAGGCTCATTTCGATAATCCGAACCGTTCACATTTTAGATTATTGAGTAAAACATACCTGCAAAAAATAAGTTAATCGGATATTGTTAACACTTTCATCCACTTATATTTGTATTCATTTTCATATTTTAAATCACAATTGTCTTTTTTATAGATACAAATGTGAGTGGATGAAAGGATTAACGATATCTGATTAATTTGATTTTTTACAAGTATATTTTACTCGATGTACTTTAAAATGTGAACGGTTCGGATTATTAAATGGATCCATTTGACTGCATAACAATGACTACTGTGCTCCCAACAAAGCAGCTCCAAATCCAGAAATATTAAAGAGAGAAAAGAAGAGAAGAGAAAATATTTACTGAGAGTAATTGATGCATTTAAAAGGTCAACAAGATTTAAATTTTTTTTTTTTTTTAATTAGATTGGTGGAATAGACTACATGGATTTTGAAACAAAGCGGAAAAACATTGGACGACACTAAACTGTTTTTTGACAGGTTCGTTCGATTTGGAGGCCTCTAGATTTGGCCCTATTTTTCAACAACAAAATAAAAATTTGTGCTTAAATTTTAAAATGGATCAAATCAAAAAATAGCTTTGGAGCCCAAACTCAACAAAGTAATAACGCCCATAAATCTATAACAAGCCCATTCAGCAAAATATCAAGCCAATAAAAACAAGCGGAAGTTACTAATAAGTCCTATATATAAAGTTTATGAATTATTTAATCTCCAAACAAAATACTTGTACCAATTAGTCCTATATATTTTTAATTGTTACTAAAAAATCCTTTTTTTTTTTTAAATTTATTTATAGCCGCTGTTACATCCTACTGTCGTCGGACTCCCGTCGACAGTCACCGGAGACTCGTCGGAATGTTCAACATCACCAGGAAGTCGCCAGAAGTTCACCGGAGTGTTATGAACATTAATGGAAACCGCCGAAATGTTCAGAACGTTCACTGGACATTAAGAATATTATTGGAGATTCACCGGAATGTGCACAATATTGCTGCCAAAAAAAAAAAAAAAGAATAAATGAAGAAATTAGAGTGAAAAAACATAGAAAAATGTGCTAAATATTGATAAATTAAAAGAAAAAAAATGGAACGACAAACAACAGCAACAAGGGGAAAAAAATATGTTATTTTTCAATTTTTGTAAGGTTTAAGCAAATAATCTCCGATATTGATAAACTGAAAAACAAGTGTTGAAACTGTAAAATTTTACAGTTTCAAAGAAAAAATTATTAAGCATTTATCTTTATTAAATTGAAAAACATGTTATGAAATTGTAAAATTTTACAGTTCTAAAGAATGTTATTAAATTGCAAAATTTTACAGTTTTAAACCATGATTCATTCCAGCACCAAAAAAATTTGAAACTGTAAAATTTTACAGTTTTCACCGCTTGTAACTAAAACTCGAAAATAATTTGTTCAAAATTTGAAAATTTTCTCCATTAGAACAGAAAAAGAGAAGTGTATAGCAGAGAAAATGTAAAAAAAGTAAGAGATCGAAAGAGAGAGGCGGATATAGAGAGATGATTGTACTTCGACAACTATTTTTTGTTCAGATCTAGTCGGAACTGAAGTAGATCTACTCAGATCTGATGTACTACATCAGATCTGAGTAGATCTACTCTAAATCTAAGTAGATCTACTCATCTTCTTCATCTTCTTCGTCGGAAACATATCTTCTTTACCATCGGTGAGGTAAGGAGTCGGCGGTCGGTAGTTGCCAGTGAATCCCAATCGATGGTAGTCGTTGATCGCCGGTGACTATATATCAGAAAGAGAGAGAAAGAGAAAGAGAAGAAGCAAGATATGGTTACCCGTCAATGATCACTGGAAATCACAAAGAGAAGAAGAAAGGCATAGAAGAAGAAAGGCAAATAAGAAGAATAATGTTATTGGACTTTTGGGTACAAACAAAAAGTTATGGAACTAAACAAACTACACGTTTTTCAAAAAAAACTTCTTGATAATTTTCCCTAAAAAGAATAATTCACAACCACCACTTGAGTTTTGAAAATTATAAATTGCAGAACATAAACAAAAGTATAGTGAATATAATCCACCAACACTACCGGTCTTGGAAGAAGACTCAGTTTGGGAAGTGCTTTTTTCTGTAAATTTTTAGCTAAAATATGAGGTGAATAAAATTAATATGATTAGAAATGATTTTTTGACTTTTTATAAGAAAACATACAAAAAAGTAAAAAAATAGAAAAAAATCTTTGATTTTTAAATTTTTTTTATTTATTTTATATTATGAGTTTGACTTTTTAACTTTTTGGTTAAAACACTATAACACATAAGAGTTTTAGAAATCTAGTTTATTTTGTCTCTAAAAGAATAAATTTTATTACAAAAAATATTTAGAGACTAATTTCAGTTGTTGAGAGGATAGCTGTCTAAAAAGTCAAAAAATGAACTTTTAGGGACAAAATTTTGATAATGTCACTAATAAATGTACTTTTAGGAAAAAAATAACTTGATTCCAAAAAGTTTATTTTTTAGACAAAACTTTTGGTCCCAACAAGTTAGTAATTTATCACCATGTCTAATTTTATAGCTAATAATAAAATAATAATACTTTTAACGACAAAAAATTTTATCTGTAAAAAGTAATTTTATCATTAATTTTTTTATTTCTAAAACCTTAATTTCTTATAATAAAATAATCAACATCTAGCAAAAAAAAAAAAAAAAAAAAAAAAAGACAGAGAAAAAAAAGTCAACAAAAGTCCAATTAAAAACTGCAACACCAAAAGCAAATCAACAAACCAACTAAAAACTGCAAATCCAATTAAAAACTGGCATATTTGCTAACCAAACCAGTTGGACCATCCCAATTAATTAAGCATATATATACACTGTCATCATGCATTAATACATGCAGTAGCTAGCTAACACGTAGGAGATCTGATCATTAGCAGAATCTTAAACGTCTTTTACTTGTACAAAAACCACAAAATCGGACAAAAAATTTTTACTTTTCATATTATTTGATTTTTTAACAAATTCAAGGGTTCAAATCTCATCACATATAAAATTTCATCTCTTTCTCCCAGGCTAGGACCTCCAAAATATTGGTAAATTTTTTTTTTTTTTTTTTTTTTGAATGACTTAATGAAGTGAAGTCATATCATTGAAACTCAGTACAAAAAAAAAAAAATTGAATGATTTACTAGTTTGTATAATATTTTCCACATTGATAATATATATATTATGCTTCTTGCAATGTGAAGCATATAAGATCAACTGATCTTGAAAACTTCAATGCTTTTTAAGGACATTTCACTTATTTTCGTTAAGCATAACAAGTTTGTTATTATTCATTAATTAAAATTTCCATTACCTGGTTTTGATAATTTACATAAACTAGCCCCCACATACATCATACATTAATTATCAAAATAGAATTCTCAAACTTATTTTGTTTATTGCATAATATATTTTTTTGATAACTCAATATAATATAACAATACTATGTAATTGAATGTTATTGAGATTCATGTCTGACTCATCAATTTAACGAATCCAAATTCTCTAAAATTAGATTGAACCAACTAATTATAAATTACTATGTTCATTGCTCCATGATTGAATCTACATGATTCATTGATACATTTCCATACTCGACCTTCCTTTCATTTTCTTTGCTTCATTTTTATTTTATTTTATTTGCGTTCGTCTCTCATTAGCAATTGATCTGCATAATATTTTTTTTTTCAAACACACATACACAGACAAAAGCAGAGTGCCACCTTCATCTTCTCACCATTTTATTTTATTTTATTTTTTTTTTAAATTTTAAATCAAACACTATAAGCTGAGCATAAAAGGAACTTAAGAAAAGGAAATAAAAAATAAAAAATGGATGAGAGTTCCACATATTAGCAATGCTACGAACCACAAATTTTACTTTTTTTTTTTTTTAATCCACTAGCTGGTTGATCCTAAGCTTTTCCAGTCGTTCAATGAAACATTTGAGATGTTTTCATGATACACTAGCATTTTTGGAACCATTTGGGAACATCATAAAAAGTCAAAGCTCAGCTTTTAATTCATTTTGGATCACATTACCTTTCACATAAAAAAGCTAAAAAAGTCAAAAAAAGATGTCAAAAAGTCAACTTTTAACCATCTTCCTAAAACACCTCGATTCATATATTTTGGTGTAACCCAACAAAGCTAGCTTGACATACAAGGAACTTATCTTCCAATATAAACTTAAAAGTATGAACAAGATCTATAACATTAATCAATAAGTCACTAAATTGTATATTCCTCAATATATTGTAGGCCATCCATGTTGAAAAATAAAATCAATATATAATAATTAATTGCATAGTTTGATGTTAGAGAATCTAGACACTCAATGGTAGCACACATAGACTTTCTGGGGAAAAAAAAATGGTAGTACACTAAGTATAGATAAGCGCCGACACTTCATAAGAATAAATACGGTGTTGTAAGCATTACATTTTGTACATTTTTATGTAAAAGATTCCATGTTTGTAGTATTACTCATACCATTGCGTAGTTGACAGATTAAAAAGCGAGCGATCGATTCTTTCAAGCACAAAATATCAACTAGTGGAGGATTAGGGACCACAACTACGAAATGATCACTGATATTTTGTAATTTGTGAATGAACAGTCTTAATCTACAAAAATGAGGACCCTAACAGAATATGCAGCTTAATTTAATTGTCTTGAGAGAAAAACAAGAAAGAAAAAAAAAAAGGGGCAAACTTCACTTTAATCCCTTATGGTTTAGGCTATGTACGGATTATCCCTTGACTTTCAAATATCACCACATAACTCCCTTGTGGTTGATGGACGAAAATGCACACTAACTTCTGTTAACAGAAGTTATAAATGGACAATTATACCATCATCTTCAATTTGTTCTTCTCTCTCTCCAAACCCAATTATCTCTCTCTCCATCTTCATCTTCTTCTTTTCTCTCTCTCCATTTCAAACTTTATACAATCTCGTCTTCATCTTAAACCCATTTCATCTTAAACTTTATACAAACTTTATACAATCTCATCTCATCTTCATATTTTAGCCATTATACAAATATATATATATGTATGTATATTTGTATGAGAAGAATTTCAATTCTCTTCAATAAAAAATAAATATATTTAAATGGGTTTGGATTTGTATATGTATACAAATATATATATATATGTAAATGTATGGGAGGAGTTTCAATTCTCTTCAATCAAAAAAAATAAAAAAAATAAAATGGGTTTGGATTTGTATATGTATATGTACATGTTCAAGAAAAAAATATATATGTATATATATATATGTACACATGATGGAGTTCTGGTCCAGATTGTCTTCGCAGAGAAGGCCGGTGTTGAGGTCGGTTGTGTGTGGATTGATGCTATTTGCATTGGGTTTGATTTCGTTGTTCACTGGTCCAGATTGATGCCATTTGCATTGGGTTTGATTTCATCGTCCTTTTTATTTGATTTAGTTGTTCAAATGCAAAAAGGAGATATATTGCTGTAAATAAAAAGGAGATATATTGGATCTCAAATAAAAAGAAGATAACACAAAAAAAAGGGAGATATATTGCTAGATCCAAATTTGTATTTGCAAATTTTTGTTCTAAATTGGAGCTGCGAGAGAGGAGGAGCAGGAAGAATGGCAAGTCTTTGTAAATTTAAAGATGTGTAGGTGATATTTTGGTCATAAAACATAGCCTACTCTCTGTATGGGCGTGTGAATCTCACAGCCTGTTAATTTGGATAAAAAAGCTAACTGCGTTTTAATCCATCAATCACAAGAGGATTATGTGGTGATATTTAAAAGTTAAGGAATAATCCCCATATGACTTAAATCATAAAAGATAAAGTGAAGTTTGTCCAAAAAAAAATCTCCCGGTGCCCCATGAAAATTGGAACTATGATTTTAAACTAGAGCCACATATGATCCTATCAGTTGGGTTATGCTACCAAAAGGTTTATCGCTTTCACAAATAAACAAACACTCTTCCGTAAAGAATTGAGAGGCTTCTCTCTAGCTTTTAAAGGAGATTAGATCGTGTAGTCTTGATATGTGGGTTCATTATTGGTTTAATGAATTGATTCATTTATTTTTTAGAATTTTGTATAGAATAACCAAATTAATTTAATAATTATAATTATATAATTTTTATTAAATTATTTTAAACAAATAGACAGTTGTCATAGTGAACCCGTAGACTCATAGTCTCGAATTAGACTAGGCCAAACGACACGGTGACCTAGAAATAACCCCAACTCAACTCCCCAAATAACTACTCTCATAATATATATATATATATATATATATAATTATTACCTTTTAAATTCCAAACCTAGCCAAAAGAGGAAACAAATATTTGCATATATTGGAGTAAATATTAAGATACTATTTGACATTTTTTATATTAGCATATTTTTTTTATCTTTTTATTTTTTTAAGTTATATCACATTTTTATTATTTTTACATATATTTTTAAAAAAAAATTAAAATATATATTTATTTAAATCATTCTAAACACCTTCTACCTGCAATAGTGCTACTATTCTGCATGGTGTGACTGACCAAATACCTCAATCGGCTTTGATAGCACCCCATGAATTATCATACAATCCCATTTAACAACTATTTACCAATAAGTGGTAATACTATATATAATAATGTCAAATAATATCGCTGTTATATCCAATATCAACTCTCTGTAATACTGCATCAATCACCAGCAAATCAATTTTCAACCTAAAGGTAATCAAAATATTCTTCCAATCAACAAAAGCATGGGAAACTAGCAACTTTCATTGTATGTATATATCTTAATAATTACTTACTATAGTTCTATATGTATGTATCAAGTTTTCTATCCATACCCAATTTGATTATCTACCATCACCAATTCACCATCCTTCGCCAAGAACTCCAGCAGCCATCACTGATACTCTTGGTCCATAAACAGTAATGCCAAAAAACCAAGAATTCAAACATAGAAATTACTATAAAATAAAAAAAAAAAAAAAAATTAATATGCGGTCTGAACTGCGTATTAATTTTTTTCGGTTATTTTCTGTGACTGAGTTCTTGGTTTCTAGTATTACTGATCGATAAATCATTTCAGGAATCCCAAATAATTTTCTGTCTATCCAGCCAAGTCATGAAGCAATTGTGCACCCATCAAGTTCCTATAAGGCAAATTCTGTCCTTCACCATCCAATAGCGAGTACTGAACCGGCTGACAATCTTCAATATGATCTCTTGCATAGAAGAGAGTACTCTGTGATGCCGGGGAGAATGCTAAGCTCACCCCACTCCCACCATGCTGTTGTAATCCCAGTGTCAAAGACACACCACCACCACCACCACCGCTACTGCCACCACCAAAACTCTGGTGGGCATTCTCATTCGCATAAGAAACACCACCAACCGCATGATGATTGTATGACGAAAAGTCCAATTCCACCGCCCCAAACGTCTCTGCCACTCTACCAAAGCTATGCTGCTCCTGATGCTGGTGGTGGTGGTGGTGGTGGAGCAAATTGTGGGGTGGTTGGTGATTTTGAGGGCTTTTAGTGCCATGTTTGGGGTCATTTTTTTCTGGGTTGTTGTTGATGATGGAAGAGAGACACTCTGAATCGATCCTCACGAGTTGGTCTTGTGTTGGCTTCTGATCTTCGGGGCGTGCCTGAGGGTTTTGATCATCTGAGGTGGATGCCATAACCATGTGGTTATCTTGTTCCTTTGTTTCTTCTACGTACATCTCTTCTACCATTGGCTTCCATAGCCTTACTCTTGCATTAATGAACCAATTTGATACCTGAAGAACATAAACAAACATAAAACCAATGCATTAACAAACTACATATAGATAATATATTATATGAATAAATATAAATTATATGTTATTTTAAATTTTAAGATATGGGTCAATTAAATTAATGGAATAATAATAGGGGAGAGAGAGAGAGAGAGAGAGATGTGGACATGCCTGGCTTCTTGAGAGACCTGTTTGGCGGGCTAAGATGTGCTTATCTACATCAGTTGGGTACCTGAGCAGAGTTTCATGAAAAAAACAGTACAGTTTTTACAAGTTCAACATTTGTTGTACTTTTACTAGTAGTTAGAACATTGAAAAACTTGAGTGGATGAGAGACAAAAGAGATGGGTCCTATATATGTAAGTTGCCACAGAATCCAATCCAAGCCACACAAATAAAAACACAATGGCCTAAACAAAAATACACAAAGCAAAATATACGTATATACATATATGATTGAAAACAATATGTCAAGTGCCAATATTGGAATCTTATGGGAAACTACCCAAATATTGGGTTGTTCTTTGCAACCTCAGTACTACTAGAACTACAAGTGGAGTTATTTTTTTGTTCTCTTTATAAATCTAGACTGTGGCTCATATATATACAGACTGTTTTAAATACTGTCTAATGTATATTGAGATTTTGAGTTTTTGATATTAATATTCACTGATTATTTGATATGACTAAATATATGCCTTTTTCACTATACCCGTTATTTAAAACTTATATGCTATGATTTGATGAGTGTATAATATATGACAAAGAAGGGTAAGAGAAATTTACGGGTGTAGGAAATGCTCGAATAGCCAAGCTCGAAGCACCGACACAGATCGCTCGGGTAGGCCACGTTGGGGTCGCCACGGATGACTCTCCATCATGTTCATCTGTTGAAAGGCCCTTTGTTGCCTCAAAGTTTGATCAAGAAGCCTAAGTCTTGGCGTCTCTCCCCGTGTTGTACCCGGTGCAGCTGTATCCTTCTCTCCCATGGCTTTCTTGGTATCATTAATCTGATCCACAATCCCATCTCTTAGGCATCTAAAATGCCTGGACATGGCCTTCGAAGCCAACGCCGAGTAAACAGTTGCCGCTCCATTCCCTGCCACTGCTTCAAACGATGAAACCACGGCTTTCATTTGATCACAGTAGCGCCTGTATCTTCTATCCACCTACTCCCACACAAACAAAGATAAAGACAGAGAAAAGAAAATTAGTCCTGCTATGAACACAGAAAGTGTAGAAACAAAACAAATTAAAAGACTTAATAAAAATGAATATTGAAAGAAACCCACAAGAAAAATGACGAGGAATAGAGGTTTCTGAAATTAAAATGGAACTGCCATGAATTGTCACCATGTGGGCATTAATGGAAAGGCCCTCTCAGCCGCTTAATTAGTTCAAGATATCATCTTCCCAAATATTGATTGTTGAGCAATAAAAGATTGGGGTGGAAAGTGGGGAAAAAAAATTAAAAATTAAAAAAAGATTTTGAAATCAAATTAAAAAATCAGAGACTGTGTATAGTAGTAGTATACCTCTTCAAGCATTGAAAGCAGTTTTGTTTTTCGTTTCTGCAACTCCAGGAGTTCAAGGTTGTACAAAGATTGCTTTTTTGAAGAATTGTTTGTTGTATTCTCATCCTGCCACTGACTGTTCTTGCTGTTGTGGGGCTGCTTTAACTTTGTTTTTGGGTCAGTTTGCTTTGTTCCAAGGTTACAGAACTCATTCAGAAGCTCCTGAGCAGGTCCCAGATACTTTGAGCTCCTGATCTGAAGAAACTGTCCATGGCGATTATGATGTTGATTATGATTTGCAGCTTTTCCCAAAAACACATCTTGAATCATATGTTGCTGAACATTATTCATTGATTTTCCAAAGAACCCATCTGATCTTGAACTTGAGGAAACAAATCTAATATCATCTTCTTGTTGTTGTTGTTGTTGTTGTTGTTGTTGTCTGAGCTCAAAGGACTGTAACCCAATAGTAGAAGGGTTGCTTGAGCTGAGTGAGAGTGAGAGTCCTTGACTTGGCCTTTCATTTCCTTCACAAGGAAACACACACCTCAGAGATGAATCATCAACCATCAATCTGTTCTGATCATGCCAACCACTTGTTGAGTCTGGTGGTTGCGGTGGTGCAACCATCAGGGTTTCACTTGTTTCACTTGTTGCAAGGGCTATGAATTCAGAAGCCTTGTTGTTGAACTGTTCTTGCTGATAAAACTCACTCGCTGCAGACTCATTCATCGTCTTCGAAGACGAAGCACCGCCACTTCCACCACCGCCGCGACCAGTTTTGCCGGCGAAGAAGCCTTTCCAGATAGCAGAGTTGGTGTCAGCGTCACTCTTTGGTGGAAACCCTATCATCTCCATGCCTGTGGTCAAGTTGTAGATCTCTGGGTTGGACTCAAAGCTTTGTAACTGATGATTCACCAGATCATGAGATTGGATGTTTGCGTTTCCAGATGAGACATCAGAGTAGCAATAGCCTGTTGATGAGGCCATGTTGTTGTTGTGTTTCTCTTCTTCACCACCTTGATGAGCCATACATAGCAGAGCACTAAATCTTATTCTTCACTTGTTCTGTGTTGCTCTTCTTCTATTTTTCCCCCTCTCTAGATTCTTGACCCTGCAAGAACAAATCCATCAAGATCCAAATACACTAAAAGAACCCAAGAAAACAAAAAACCCAACATTACTAGACAAGTAAATGAAGACCCATAAAAACAAAAAGATCAAAAATCTAAACTTTGCATAACCCAATTAGTTACCTTTTTGTCAAAAAGTTCTTTTTTTCCCACACACAAACTAGAGAGAGAGAGAGAGAGAGAGAGAGAGAAAGAGAGGGGTTGCTGATATGTGAAGGTGGTGGGTGTTTGGTGGTGACGGCGGTGGCGGTGGTGGTGGTGGTGGAGGTGGAGGTGGTGGAGGAGGAGGGAGGAGGAGAGAATGAAGCTTACTGTTTGTTTTTTTTTTCTCTCTCTGAAGATTCGTCCTCTTTCTTAATAACCAAACAAGGCCATGAAAGCCAAACCTAGGAAGGAAGATCAGATATATCGTCCTCAGAAATAGAAGATCATCAGATAGCTAGGGGTCTTAATGTCCTCCATGCCCATGCCATGGTCATCATTTTTGATGTATCATGTAACCTCTTTCTCTCTCCTTCCTTTCTCCCTCTCAGCAAATTATTCAATAATTACGTGTTTATACTTTTTAATCAATCATTATTCAATATGTTTACTTATATTTCTCAATTACTCAATATAATACTCCACATACATACTTTTTCTATCAATTATAATATTATAAAATATCACACATCCATATTGTAAAATTATTAAATAATTACCCCCTCTCTCTCATTTCAAGTGGGGGTCAATGCACCATGATATAAATACATCCAAAATAGACTTCCTAGAAATCAAACCTTCCCTCAATTATTCCATGCCCTCCATCAATTAAAAAAACCAACAATTGTAAATTATTCTTTAAAAAATACTTTAAATTTCAAACACAATAATATATATTTATGTATATTATATTAATATTAATATAATATTTGAAATGAAACTCTGTGCTTTGCTCTACGAAGTACTACTCATACAGTCTCCCAAAAGAAAAAAAAGAAAAAAAAAATTACAATCCAGTGTAGTATTAGAAAAATAATTACAGAATCATTAAAAAATTTATGATTTTAATTATTAATGTTGATAAATTTTTTTATTGATTTATAATTATTTTTACAAAAATACACTAACATATAATATCCAAGAAAAAAAGAAATTACTAGCCATATACAGGACTATGAAAGTGATCCTCGTCCTTTGCCTTGGTACATAGACGACAATAGCCGCCACATGGTATGACTTGTGCACATAAATTCTAAGACCTACAATGGTTAAACCATTACCACATATTGATACATGTTTTTCATACAAAATTTTTAAATTCAAACAATCTTAAATATAATATTTTTAGGGTAAATTAGATTTTTCTCATTATGTACCTTAAATTATATAAATTTTTGCATTTTTGAGGGACAATTTTGAAAATTCAAAAGAAAAGTTTTGACGCAAAATCCAAACTCAAATACAATCTGATTTGGCTCAACCCATACCTGAATGGACCTCCTTCACCCGTTATCCCAATGAACTTCCCCTTTCTCTCTCTCATCTAAAGTTCTTGTTTTCTCTTCTATCCTTATTCCTACCAAACCCTATCGAATACCACCATTTGCCACCACTTGACCTCCTAGCCATCCCTTATACCACCACTAAAATCCCATCCTCAACCCAACCCCTACCCCTTCCTTCACCCCATGTGACGCTAAATCCACCACCTTCACTTTTTTCTACATCATTGACCGTATTTCTGTTACAGCAATGCTAGGTATCATGAAAAGTCTTTCATGAAAATGATCATGAAAGATTTGTAACATTTGGATTACACTTAGAATAAAGCACCACACACTAATCAAGGTAATCTAAGGGTCACAAATCTTTCATGATCATTTTCATGAAAAAAATTTCATGATTCCTAACATTTCTCTTACTGTTAAGAGAGAGTGATTGTGATTTTTTGAAGATAAGCTATACTTTACAAAGATGATGATAAATCGAGGCCTTAGGGCAAGAATGATGGCAATTACAGTTTTGTGGCTCCAAGAGTTGGTAGATTGGATCATAATGAATGTAATTTTGTATTTTAATAAATAAATTTATTTTTATTTTTCTTTATTCAAAATTCAATTATAATTATTTTAATGACACCTTTAGTTATATGTGCAAATAATTTATTATAGTCAGTTTATGAAGAATTTTGTCCACATTTCAATCGAGATCTTTGTAAGTTGGCGATAGAATTGATTTTCTAAATTAATCGGTTTAATAAGCTAAATTTTGAATTATAAAAACAAAAAATATAAGAAAAAATCAAAATAAATACATACTCGCTCTCTCTTAAAATATTAGTCTCTTATTTTTTTTTTTATCCTAAAATATTAGTCTATTTTAAAAAATCAAGGATTAAAATAATATGAATTTTTTATTTTACTCTTCTTTTAAATTTATTAATAATACAAAAAGTATAATTATGACAATTGATATTTCTAAAAAAAAAATGTAATATCAAAGAATAATTTGGAAAAATTAAGGTAGTGTTTGGTAGAGTTTTAGAATTACGCTTTGATAATAGAGTTGTATTTTGAATTTGTGAGTTTTGAAAAGAAAAAATTTATTTTGTTTTGAGTTTTGAAAAGAGTTTTGAATTGAATTGAATTTTAAATTTTTCATGTGACATATGAAATGAGAAAAGTTGTTTAGTTATGAGTTTTGAAAAGAATTTTCAAAACTTAATTGAAAAACTTATAACTCATAACCAAACACATAACTCAAAACTCTATTGAAAACTTTATTCAAATTTCATAACCAAACTCTTTTTAAAATTCAATTCAAAAAAAAAAATTGTCATTTTGGTCTAAAAAAATAATTTCTATATTTAAAAATATCGAAAGAAAAATATAATATTTTTTTTCAAATAACAGGTGGTGATTGACAATTACAAAAAAAAAAAAAAAAGTATTGTTGCAGTCAACTGCCCGGAGACAACCAGATAGACTAAAAATTCAAAATTGTCTACTTTATCAAATATGTTTTCAAATATATTTTAAAATTAATTTTTAATTATGATTTGAAAACTCAAACTAAAATAACATTAGAATGTAAAAGTTAAATTAATTTTTAAAAATTCTTCCAAACATAATCTTTTTTAAAGTATAATAATTATATTATAAAAAAATAAAATTGTTCAAAACGATGGAGGGGTATATGTTTCATTAAGACAGGCATGTATGTGTGTGTAGATCATAGGACTCGAATCCCTAAAACTGAAGAAGAGAGCCTAAGGCAGAGACTTGGTTCCAGGCTTTTTCAGTACTACTGATATATAGTTTGTAGTTGTACGGGGTTCTGAAATTCTGATTCAAAATTCAATACAACTCACAGTCTTCTCTGTTTTCTCTGCCTATATGTGTGTATGTATGTGTGAAAAACAAAATGAAAAAGTTAAAATAAAAATGAGAATAGATGCCCAGACCCTAGGTATGCTGTGTAAAATTGTTCCCAAAATCAGACCCCTGAAAAGGTCATGAGATGAGGTGGTCCATTTTTCCAACTAATTCCAATTAAAACGCCCCCCTCTCCCAATTAAAGCATCCCCACCATCTCTCTCCCCTTTCTCTTTCTTTTTCTCTCTCTCTCTCTCTCTCTAAACACGGGACCGCATCTTCCCTCTTCTTTTCTTTTGTTTCTGGAAATAGTGCCAAACTCCAAAAAACCCACCACCACCACTTCCATAAAGTCTGTGTGGTACACATTTTTAGCTATAAAGATTATTTAGAATGTTCTAAATAAGTGTGTTTTTTAATTATTTTCATAAAATGTAGATGGGAAAAGTTAGGGATCATGAAAATTTTATCATGAAAATGATCATGAAAAATTTATAATCTTTAGATTACCTTGATTAGTGTGTAATGCTTTATTCTAAGTGTAATCCAAAGGTCACAAAACTTTCATGATTATTTTCATGAAAAAATTTTCATGATACCTAGCATTGTTGAATATAGATTGGGTATGTGTTGAATTTGAAATGATGTAATAAGAGGTGATATAACTTAAATAAGACAGTGACTTTTTAATTTTTTTAAATATCAATATTCAATCAACGAAAATATTGAACGATCTAATCAAGTAATTATCAATATTCAATCAACGAAAATATTATACTAAACGAGTTTTATATATTAAACGATTTAGATTATCAATATAGATCTAGATCAAAACTTGTGAATGTCACATTCTCCTTTTTAGTGGAGAGAAGCCAGATCTTTAATGTAATATTAAAAATACACAATAAAATCGTATCATGTGAAAGATAAATTGTAATTTTTAGGTACCATATATACATGGAGAATAAAAAATAAAAAATGATTGAACGATGATGTCAATGATATGGTTTCAAGTCTTTTATTTTTATTTTCAGAGTGTGGGCGTGTATTTCACGAGACTAGGGAGAACGTGGGGGTTTAGACAAAGCTCACATTATAACTTTATTTTTTGCCTGTTAAAACAAAATGAAAAAAGGTAGTAGGTGGTCCTATAAACCATGCTTTCTCCGCCGCTTGACACACTCTCTCTCCCCTGTCTTCTATGTGCATCACCAACAAATGCTTTATTTGAGGGTTTGTTTGGAATGTTTTAAATAAGTATATTTTTTAAATTTTTATAAAATATAGATTGGATTTAAAGTGATGTGATAGAGAGATGATATGACTTAAATAAAATAATGTGAATTAAATAGGATAGTAATTTTTTAACTTTTTTTAAAGATGCCAAACTAAACCTTAAAAATTATACTAATAATAATAATAATTGAAAAAATATTTAGAATACATATAATGTATTGCTGTAACTTAAAATTTGAGATAGTATATAAGAAATATTTAATTCTTACCTTTTAAATTTTGAATCCTTTTTCATATTTTTTTTTAAAAATTTAATCTAAGGTCCTCCTCTCATTTTTAGTAATAGAAGAAATTCACAATATTATTTTTTGATATCTAAAGTCCCTTAACCCACACCCATCTATTATAGAGAAATTTGATATTAAGAAAGTATTTCCCAATTTCTATATACTGGGAATCAATCAACCATAAAAAAACAGAGTGAAGTCGGTCGATCTGATCTGATCTGATCATCGGAGGTAGGAGAGAGAAGAATGGCATCGTCTTCGAGCAGCAAACTAACATTCAAGCTCCACCCACTCGTAATCCTCAACATCTCCGATCACTACACTCGTCTTAAGTTCCAATCACAACCACTTCACGCCGCCGCCACCAACGAAGCAACCACTTCGCCTTTCGACTGCGTCATCGGCGTCTAGAGGGGACGTATGGTTGAGATCTTCAACAGCTTCAAGCTCCTCTCCGATCCATCCACCCATTCTCTCGATCAACCCTTCATCGAGAAAAAACAAGAACTTTATAAGAAAGTATTTCCCAATTTTTATATATTAGGATAGTATTCAACTAGAAGTGAAGCCCTAGAAGCAGATATGCAGATACACAAAGTTTTGATGGATATTAATGAAAGCCCCGTGTATGTTCTTCTCAACCCTTCAATCAATCATGCACAAAAGGATCTTCCAATGATTATATATAAAAGTGAGCTGCACGTCATAGATGGGATTTCGCAGCTTATTTTTGTCCGTTTAAGCTACACTATTGAGACAGTGGAAGCAGAACGAATCTTAGTTGACCATGTTGCCCACCTTAAACCAAATTTCTTTGATTTGGAGAGAATTTCTCTAGTTTGGAGAGAATTTCTATGTGAAGTCCAGAGAAAATTCGACCAGAGAAATTCTCTGTGAACTAGAGTTTATCTGATCCAGAATTTCTCCGTGAAGTCTAGAGAAAATTCGACTAGAGAAATTCTTTGTGAACCAGAATTTCTCTGTGAGTGATGTTCGATTGCTTGAATTGATGTTCATGGTGAGTGATTTTCCTCAACACCTTTGTTGATGGCAGTAGAGTATTTGCAAACATTTCCAAAGATCCGAAGATTGAAGTCAAGAATGAGCCTTCTTCGAATCCGAATATTGAAATTTCAAATGTCACTGAGGACTTGGCCTAACAAATTTCTGGTTCTTAAGCTTATGGAATTGGTATCTATTTGTCTCTATTTTTGGTGTTTGAGTAATTCAATTTTCTCTAGATTGAAATTTTCTCTGGTTGTTCAATTTTCTTTAGATTAAACTTTTCTCTGGTTATTCAATTTTCTCTAGATTGAACTTTTCTCTGATTGTTCAATTTTCTCTGAATTGAAATGTTCAATCCATGTTTATGCGCGCCAAGTGTTTAATTATTTCTCTTCAATCCCTCTCTCCTCATCTCCACCATATTTTTCTAGTTTAAACCAGAGAAATTCTCTGGTATGGATTGAATTTATCTAGTTTGGACCAAAGAAATTCTCTGGTTTGGAAATCTATAGTTTGTTTATGTATATTTCTTGGTCTCAATGCTCACCAACCATGATGTGTAATGGTTTGGTTTTGAATAAATTTTAAGATCATCATGAGATTACAGATGTTTGCGGTTTGAAGGATTTTGACTTGTTTGCAATATATGTTAAAAGAGTTTGAATCCAGTGAAATTTCAATCTTCTTTGCCCTGTTTGGAATTTTTTCTGTGATATGTCCAGAGAAGTTTGAAATTTTCTCTGCGATATGTTTAGAAAATTTTTGAATTTTCTCTGTAATGTGTCCAGAGAAATTCTCTGGATCGATGTTGAGGGACCTTAGACATTATAAAAATAATAAGTGTCCTTTATGTTATAAAATCTTAATATTAGGGACCTTAAAAAAAAAATCTCCTTTTTTTTAAGGAATATAACATTCCAATAGGTGAGAAGTATTAAACATTGTCTATTTTGATGTTCTAATCGTTGATTTTCTAGTTTTCTATGTATAAGATAGTAGGAAAAAAAATTAGATTGATTCAATAAATATAATTATATAATTTTATTGCATTTGTTTTTAATAAAGTGCAGAGTATCTTTTAAAATCATTAAAAAAAAACTCTTAAAATCATATTTGTTGTTCATTTTTTTAAAATAAATTACAATTATCTGATTGATCTAATATTTTCTGTTGACAATTTACATATAACCAAAAAATGATCAAATTGGATCATCAAAGCGACAGTAAATCATCGTCCAATACTTCTCTCTTGGTTCTTATCTATATATCATGTAAATATTTAATAATTTTAGATTATCATTTGACAATACTTAGTGTTTCAAACTAATCATATAGTAAAAAATTTTACAAGGTATATTGACTTAGGATTGTTAAGTAATTAGTGAGTAATTAAAGGATGACCAGTTAATGTTTGTTACTATTTATAACTAGTCGAAATTACCACGTGAATAATACCACTGGATAATTCATTAATAATTTTTCTTACCTATCTCATGTATCGCTGATGTCAGCCTCCCATATTTTTGGCTTTCATTGGTTGGTGTTTCATGAGGAACAATGCGCACCACTGCTCAACTTTACTGTGCCACCATGGTTGTATTGGTCATTTTTAGGGCAGTAAATGAATTGAGTTGAACTAAATTTTACTGACTTCGAATTTGGTTTGTTTATTTATCGAGTTTGTTTATTGAATTTGAGTTTGACTTGATATAAAATTTAGCTCGAATTTTGCTTGGCTCGTTAACATTAATAAAACTCGAATTCGGCTCGACTCGACTTGACTCAACTCAACAAAAATATATATATATATTATTTATATAATTTAATAATAATAATGTATTTATATTATTATTTATATACATATTTATATATTATTTAATATATAAATAATATATTTATATATTATTTAAATAAAGATAAACGAGCCAAACTTATGCGAGCTCGAGCTCGGCTTGTTTACTAAACCAGCCTAATATTTGAGCTCGAGCTTTGCTCGTTTACTAAACGAACCGAGCCGAGCCGAGCTTATTCATGAACAGTTCTGTTCATTTGCGGCCATAATCGTACTGATGGAATCCTACACCTTGCCAAATTATATTCCAATTTCTAATACAATTATTTTATACTGTAAATTATATTAGAAATATTTTTTCATGGGAATTGATATTTTTTTTTACTTAAATTTTATTTTCGTGAATACTTTATTTTTTAAGCAAAAAGTTATAATTAATTATATTGTTTATATATATATGTAAGATTTATACAAGGTTGCTGCAACAAATATATGGAGTAGAAAAAAAAAAATTACAATGCAAATAATTTTTTTTTTTGTACAACTCTGATACACATGAAGAATTTCACCAAGCACATTATTAAATTTATACCATGCACAAAAGTATAATTTTTTTTCTCACTACTCTACTGAAATGCAATTGTGGGTGTTGATTTCTAACCTCACAATCAAATAAGGAATTTAGCTGGAGAGTACGCGGTAGAATAGATTAAACCAAACACCTGCCAACAAGAAGATAAGAATAACACGGTGGCTCGTCCACCTTGGGCACTCCGACGATCAAGTTAGTCAATTTATCTCTCAAAGATATCAAACAAGTAACACAACTCTTAATTAAAGCGTACCTCAGACCCATGGGGGTGCCTCACTTTTATAGCTAACAGTGCCCTCGTCTCCTAGAAGTCTCACTTCATAGGACTCAAGCTCAATACTTATCTCAGACTCTTAGTAAGATATAGATGAACTTCTCAAGAGTGTCATCCTTATCCGAACTAAGCGCATCATTTATCTTAGACCCTTGTCCTCTATCCAAATATCTCGAATTTCGATATTATCACACCATATCTCGGCAATACCACAATCAACTCGGCAATCTAGCTTGTCTACGTGGCCCCTTGGCTAACACCTCGGCCACGTGGCACGACCCTAAAAATACATCTCCACAATTGTCCCTAGGTTCTATTACCTCGGCAACCTGAGGTGATGGAACCTAAATCGTTTGATCTCCTAACATGTCAGCTAAACAACGTACTAGAGATATTCCTCTGACCGAGATCATGACTCATCAACGTCAAGAAACAAAGACTCGAATGTCCACTCATCAAAAATCAAGAACAACCACGTTCTTTCATCCAAGACCAACATCTCAACCGAGATCATACTACTAGCTGAGATCATGACTCACTAATTCAAGAATATCAAGAATCCCAACTACTCATGAGCTATCTCGACTTTTCGTACAAACTAGCTAGATCGTAGCTGGTTTCACCTTGTTTCTCTGTGAAACATCTTTTTAACTTAGTTCAACTCTACCATCCTAGCAAGTCTAAGTTACTCATCTTGTTCATCTTTGGAACATCGGCTTAAGACTTTTCTGTCTTATGTAGTAGTTATGAATTTCAACAACATTTAATCAATACTTCGACAAAACATTGTCTAGATTACATATCAAAACTTGAAAAAATTAATGATAAAAGAACTTTAGATTGCTAGTATTCCATGGTCTTGACAGTTCCTTGACATCACTGTTTTCTAGCCGATACGCCATGGCTGGCAACCGAGATAATTTTGTACGATCCTTCCCAGTTTGGGCCAAGCTTTCCCTTCTTGGGATCTTTTTTGTTACTGACAACCTTCCTTAGGACGAGGTCCCCAATTTGAAACTCCCTAGGGTTTACTTTTTTGTTGTATGTCCTGGCAAGTCTCTGCCAGTATGCCTCCAACCGAATTGCTACTCTCTTCCTCATTTCTTCAATCAAGTCCAAATCTCGGGCTAAGAATGCCTCATTCATTCCATTCTCTACTCCCTGAGTTTTAACTCTAGGAATACCGATCTCAAGTGGTATAACAGCCTTAGTGCCATAGAACATGGAAAAGAGTGATTCCCCAGTAGATCTTCTCGGCGTAGTGCGATATACCCATACAACATTAGGCAGCTCCTCCACCCACTTGCCTTTGGCAGGTTCCAATCTATTCTTTATTCCATCCAAGATGGTCTTATTAGACGCCTCGGCTTGGCCATTGCTTTGTGGGAAGCTGGGAGTTGGGTAGTAGTTCTTGATCTTGTACTTTGTGTAGAAGTTCTCGATCACCTTGTTGTCAAATTGGATGCCATTGTCTGCCACAATGGCTCTTAGGATCCTGAATCTGGCAATGATGTTCTTCCAGATAAATTTCTCACGTCCATATCTCGAATTTTAGCTAGAGGTTCAGCTTTCACTCACTTCGTAGAGTAGTTCGTGACTACTAATAGGTATTTTCTCTATCCAGTTGCCTTGGGCAATTACCCAATAAGATCCATGCCCCACTGGGCAAACGGCCAAAGACTGGATACTGGATTTAGATCTCTAGCAGGTTGGTGTATCTATGCCCTACTGGACATAAGCTTCTGTATCTTTTTGCATATAGGGCCACTAGTACCCCTGTAAAATAACCCTGTGGGCAAGAGATCTGCCCCTTACATAGCTTCCACATACTTCTTTGTGGATCTCGTATAAGAAGTTTTCTACTTGGGAATGGTGCACACATCGCAATAGAGGTCCAGTAAAGGACCTTTGGTATAGGTGGCCTTCTGACAATAAGCAGAATCTTGCCAACTTTAGCCTGATCTTGTGCCCCTTCTTTTTGTCTTCTGACAGCTAGCCATCTCTAATGAACTTAACCAGGGTATCCATCTAGCTTGGGCCCACCTCTATGCACATTGCCTCGTATTTTGTTATCAAGAGGTCCACGCTTGGGCTCGATAAGTAGTCTACCATAATTGTTCTCGATGTATCCGACTTTATTGCACTAACAAGATTGGCCAACGCGTCTGCATGGTTGTTGTCTTCTCAGCAAACTTGCTGTAGCTCATAACTTTATAATTGTACTAATAACTTGATGACCTCTTTTATATAGGCCACTATCTTCTCATCTCGGGCTGTATATTCTCGAGTTGCTTGGTTCACGATGAGTTGGGAGTCACAATAGACTACCACCTCATCGACGTTGACTGCTGCTGCTAGCTTCAATCCGGCCATCAATGCCTTGTACTCTGCTTCATTATTTAAGGCCAGAAGGTGGATACCAAATATAAGAAGGCCAGAAGGTTTGAAGGAGGCCTTAGTGCTGCTATACAGGACCGAATAAATGTTTTGAAAATGCCAACTTTTGTGGGTGTTCTCGACCGGGCATTGATGGCCGAGACAAATATTGCAGCAGTGAAACAATCTGAAACACCAACAACTGAATGGCATGGTAAAAGACAGGGTTTCAAATTCAAGAAAGGCAAACATAACTCTGCAAACAAGAAACAGAATACGGGGTCAACGACTAGCCCCAGCCAAGGGAGTGGATTTATTCCACCACGCTCCGTGTGTGGCAATAAGCACAAAGGGGTGTGGCAATAAGCACAAAGGGGTTTGCTACCAGATTTCAGGAGCTTGCTTCAGATGTGGCAAGGTGGGCCACAGAATTAAAGACTGCCCTTCTGCTCCACCAGCCAGTAGTAAAGCTGCACCAAGCGCAGCAGCATCAAATGTAGCACCAAAGCCTAACCCCAAAGCTACCGGGAAAGAGCCTGTGAGGCAGGGCCGAGTATTTGCCCTAGTACCGGGAGATGTTCAGAATACTGAGACCGTTGTGTCAGGTATCCTCTCTATTTGTGCTCAAAATGCATATGTATTGATTGATTCGGGGTCTACACATTCTTATGTGTCGTATGCTTTTTCACGGAAATTGAATAGACCCTTAGAACCTATGAATTACTTGTTAGCTGTATCATCACCTGTTGGAGGATCCATGACATGTCCATATATGTATCCTGCTTGTGAAATTATTGTTGGGGATATGCATCTGTTTATTGACTTACTGCCGTTGAACATAGATCACTTTGATGTGATATTGGGGATGGATTGGTTACAAAAATATCATGCCACCATTGACTGTGTAACGAAACAAGTAGTTTTCCGTCCACCTAGTTTACCTGAATTTGTGTTTAATGGGAGTGGAGTAGTACCTCCTCCGTATTTGATTTCTTCTGTGAAAGCTGTTAAACTGATTAGGAAGGGGTGTAAAGGATATTTGTGTTCCGTACTGACTGTATCTACTGATGATTGTGTTAAAACTTATGTGAATTGTATTCCTATAGTCAGAGAATTCCCAGATGTATTTCCAGATGATTTGCCAGGGGATTTGATTGATAGGGAAGTTGAATTTACCGTGGATGTAATTCCGGGTACACAGCCAGTGTCGAAAGCTCCTTACAGAATGGCTCCAACCGAACTGAAAGAATTGAAAGTACAATTGCAGGAACTGTTAGACAAGAAGTTTATCAGACCCAGTACTTCACCGTGGGGTGCACCTGTTTTGTTTGTAAAGAAGAAATATGGCTCACTGAGACTGTGCATTGACTACCGTGAATTGAACAAGGTAACTGTGAAAAATAAATACCCATTGCCACGTATTGATGATTTATTTGACCAGTTACAGGGTGCACAAGTGTTTTCCAAGATTGATCTCAGATCGGGATACCATCAACTGAAAGTTAAACCAGAAGACATTGATAAAACTGCTTTTAGAACGAGGTATGGCCACTATGAATTTTTAGTGATGCCGTTTGGAGTCACGAATGCCCCAGCTGCATTTATGGACCTTATGAACAGAATTTTTAAACCATACCTTGATGATTTTATTGTGGTATTTATTGATGACATACTGATTTATTCTAAGACCGTAGAGGAACATGAACATCATCTGAGACTTGCCCTGCAAACCTTAAGAGAACAGAAACTGTATGGTAAACTGTCTAAATGTGAATTCTGGCTTGATCATGTTATGTTTTTGGGGCATGTTGTTAGCAAAGATGGAATTTCTGTTGATCCGCAGAAAATTGAAGCTGTAGTGAACTGGCCTAGACCAACAAATGTGACTGAAGTCCGAAGCTTTTTGGGATTGGCTGGATATTACAGAAGATTTGTCAAAGATTTCTCCAAAATTGCCTTACCACTGACTCAGTTGACACAGAAGGGGATATCATTTGACTGGACAGACCAAAGGGAATCAGCATTTCAAGAGTTGAAAACTAGACTTGTGACTGCACCGGTTCTTACTTTACCTTCAGGTACGGATGGTTATACTGTATTTAGTGATGCTTCTCATAAGGGTTTGGGATGTGTTTTAATGCAGAATGGGAGAGTTATTGCTTATGCTTCCCGACAGTTGAGACCACATGAAAAGAATTACCCAACCTATGACCTGGAACTTGCTGCAGTGGTGTTTGCACTGAAAATTTGGCGTCACTATTTGTATGGAGCGACATGTGAAGTGTATACCGACCACAAGAGTTTGAAATATTTCTTCACACAGAAAGAACTGAATATGAGACAGCGGAGATGGCTTGAACTGATTAAAGACTATGACTTATAAATACTGTATCATCCGGGAAAAGCCAACACTGTTGCCGATGCTTTGAGCCGAAAATCGATTGGGAACTTAGCCTGTTTGCTGACTGGACAGAAAGAATTGCTTTGTGATCTTGAAAAGTCTGAAATTGAAATTGTTTTGAAGGAACAAGGTGGAACCTTAGCTGCTATTTCTGCTCAACCAGCATTGATTGAAGAAATTAAAGAGAAACAGCAACTGGATGATTACTTAAAGAAGATTATTGAAGAAAGAGATTCAAAACCGAAACCGGGGTTCAAATTTGAGAACAATGTACTGAAATTTCAAGATAGACTGTGTGTACCGAATGACACTGAACTGAAAAGAAGAATTCTGCAAGAGGGCCACAATTCAAAATTTTCTATCCACCCAGGGAATACGAAAATGTATCAAGATTTGAAATTGAATTTCTGGTGGTCGGGAATGAAGAAAGAAATTGCCGACTTCGTGTCCAAATGTCTTCATTGCCAACAAGTCAAAGCTGAACATCAACGACCCGCTGGATTATTGCAACCCTTACCCATACCAGAGTGGAAATGGGAGCATATCACGATGGATTTTATCGTTGGGTTACCTCACTCCAGAAAAGGTATGGACTCTATTTGGGTTATTGTTGATAGATTGACTAAATCTGCACACTTCCTACCTGTCAAGACAATTTATAATGCAGACAAATTGGCTGTCATCTATATTGATGAAATTGTGAGATTGCATGGAGTGCCTGTATCTATTGTTTCTGACAGGGATTCGAAGTTTACATCGAGGTTCTGGCAAAGCCTACAGACTGCATTGGGTACTGAATTGAGGCTGAGTAGTGCCTATCATCCTCAGACAGATGGACAGTCAGAAAGGACCATCCAGACTCTAGAGGATCTACTGAGAATGTGTGTCCTTGACTTCCAAGGAAACTGGGAAAGTCATTTGCCGTTGGCTGAATTCGCCTACAACAACAGCTACCATTCGAGTATTGGTATGGCGCCTTTCGAGGCATTGTATGGCAGAAAATGTAGATCTCCAATCTGCTGGGCAGAAGTTGGAGATGGGCCGTTGCTTGGGCCTGAAATTGTTTATGAAACGACTGAAAAGGTAAAACTGATACAACAGAGACTGAAAACTGCACAGAGTAGACAGAAGAGTTATGCTGATATTAGAAGACGAGACAGAGAGTATGAAGTGGGTGATCACGTGTTTGTGAAAGTGACACCAATGAAAGGCCAGACTCGTTTTGGAGTCAAAGGCAAGTTAGCACCGAGATACGTTGGACCTTATGAGATTGTTGAGAAAATCAATCCGGTGGCGTATCAAGTTGCACTTCCTCCTGAAATGGAGCATATGCATAACGTCTTCCACATCTCTATGTTGAGAGATTATCTTCGGGATCCATTCCATGTGATTGAGCCTACTCGGATAGTGTTGAGTGATGACTACACTTACGAGGAGAGGCCTATACAGATTGTAAACCGACGGATCAAGAAACTGAGAAACAAAGAGATCCCGCTAGTGAAAGTTGATTGGCAGAACCATGGTGGTGTGTATGCCACTTGGGAAATGGAAGATGACATGGCTAAAAGATACCCAGAACTGTTTCCACTGAATCCTGTTTTCTTCCAAACTGAAGGTAACTTGAGTTTAGAGGACTAAACTCCTTATAAGGAGGGGAGACTGTAACAACCCTCGTACTGATTACCGATTAACCACTGAATTACGTACTGATTACTGTTAAACTGAACTGATAATGACTGATAATTGGATTAACTGAAGTACTGAATGAACTGATTGAAATCGAAACTGAAATTGAATAAGTTATCTATTGAATTGCATATTGCATCTGTTTGATTGATTGATTATCTGTTTGAATTTATATGTTTAAACTGCTAATTGAAGGCCTTATCGGCGGCCGAATTAGGAACCGTTTAGAGTTTTGGAATCAGTAGAATATTTGTGATTTTATGGTATATTTATCTGAAAACTGATTAGGAATGATTAAATTAGATTAAATTAAGTCAATTAAAGAGGTTGCCGTAATTACGACTTTGCCATGTGAGTGGCCCCTTTGTTTATTGATTTCCTAGAGCCTTATTACACTTGACATATCAATTGATCAGTTCCCATCTTGCTTCCCACCGACCAAACTTAGAGAGAGTGAAGGAGAAGAGAGAATTTAGCTCAATTGTTGAATTTGCTTGGAGATTGCCTAGAATTGAAGTATAATTGGCATAATCTAGCTCCCACACCTTGAAATTGACACTCTAGGTAAGGAAATTATCTTCTTCTTGTTGCCTTGAGCTAAGTCTTGCATGTTTCATGCATCATTAGAGAGCTAGGCCATGAATTTGCTCATACATGTTGAATTGGACCTCCATTGTTGCATGCATGTTTGAATGGGTGATTTTTGAAGTTGAATTCTTGGTAGATTGTACATGCATGTTCATGTTTGAGCTAAAGTCCATGTTTTCATTTTATTTTCCAACTATTGAGCTCATTAGAGCAAGATTTGAACCTTGAATTTGGGTTAAAGTTCATGCATTGCATGTTTTAAAAGTGTTCTTGAATTGGGTTTGAAATTGAGTTTAATTGAAACACCCTTGGGCCTTGATTCCTTAAATTGAGCTTTAAAACGTGTTATTCTATGTGTTTAAAAGAGTTTTTTTTCCAGAAAATAGCCCAAGGGGATCGAAAACATTGCTTTTGAACTTGGTTTTGAGCTTGGGACTCAAATCTGGGATTTCCAGATTTCTGTTGTCCGCTCGAGCGAAGGAAGTAGCGCTCGAGCGGAGAAGTCGAGCTCCCAGCATCTTGCATTGTGCATCAGTCCGCTCGAGCGGAGAATTGGGCGCTCGAGCGGAGGACTGGGTGACACGCTCGAGCGGGCGTCGAGCGGAGATTTCACCTATCCAGTACTTTTTGGCCCGCTCGAGCGGGGGATGTTGCGCTCGAGCGGGTACCTTTGTTTGCCTGTACGCTCGAGCGGGGAAACCTGCGCTCGAGCGGGGCTCTGTTTGACTGAAAATTCTGCAAATGTTTTCTAAGTGTATTTTCACATCCTCATTCCATCCTAGGCATTCTTAGGCCTAGTTTAAGACATCTTAATGAGGATTTAGATGTAGAACACACCGAGGCATAATAGGAAGTTAATTATTATACTTCCCCAACTGTTAAACTTAGAGTGTGTTCAATTTGTTTACTGTTTAGGGTTGGCATTCGGGGACGCGCTCTAGCATACTGTAGCCCAATCTCTGTGAGTAACAGATTGCGTAAAGATATGTTCAAAATGGTTATCTTTTGAATACTGAACGGAACTGTTTACTGAACTGATATTGTTTATTGAATGAATGTATGTCCTGTATTGTGAACTGTACTGTGGCATCCTTAGCACTTATTGATTACTGTTATTGTTACAGAGCTCTGTCGGTTTCCTTGTGGAACCATACTGTTTATTGATTGATGGCCATCACTACTGTTGGGTCTGTTAAGACCCGGTCCTTCTGGACCTACTGTTATAGGCTATTGGATGTACCACATATGACTGATTGACTGAAATACTGAAAGACTGAAATACTGTTTAATGAACTGTTTTCATTATTGTAAGGACATTCATTCATAACCTCTTTACACTTATTGTTATTCACTGGGCTTTAGCTCACTGTTTATATATATATATGTAGGTTCTCAGCAGCCAGACCGGAGCTAGGAGCGTGGGTTAGTCCCCCAGTTTTGTCAAGCCAGCCTATGTGCCTCACTGCGAGGTTCCGAGACGCCATGCTATGGCTTGGGGTGTTTTTGTGTCCCCTATCGGTCTCCCTACTGTTTTGCACTGTTGTATAAACTGTTCACTGTTCTACTGTACTGTTATCGAGGGATTAGATCCCCGTACTGAATGTTTGTAAATGATTGTATAGATTGTACTGTTTTGACCTGTATGGATGCATGAAAATGTTTTTGGCATACAGATTTTCACAGCTCAATGGACACTAGTTATTTACTGTATTGGCTTCCGCCAGGCCCTGTACTCTGTCTTACTGTATTACTGTTCAGCAGGCCTTCGGTAATCTCGGATTACTGGCCTTCGGTACTCTGTCTTACTGTATTACTGTTCAGCAGGCCTTCGGTAATCTCTTGACTGTTTTGTATTACTGTATAAACTGTTTACTGTTTGACCGTACTGTTATCGGGGGATTAAGTCCCCGTACTGAATGGTTGTATATGATTGTATAGACTGTACTGTTTTGACTGTATGAATGCATGAAAAAATGTTTTTGGCATACAGATTTTCACAGCTCAATGGACACTAGTTATTTACTGTATTGGCTTCTGCCAGGCCCTGTACTCTGTTTTACTGTATTACTGTTCAGCAGGCCTTCGGTAATCTCGGATTACTGGCCAGTTACGGTGCTAAACCCATAGGGCCGGGTTTGGGTCGTGACATGGATGTCCTTGATCTGATCAGCGCTTCAATTCCTCTCCCGGTCACCAGATACCCCAGGAACTTTTTTGACCCTACTTCGAAAGCACACTTAGAAGCATTCAGACGAAGTCGATATACCTTCAAGATATTGAAAACCTCTTTCAAATCCGCTAGATGATCTGAGGGTTTCTTACTCTTCACAACCATGTCGTTGATGTAAACTTCCACGATCTTTCCAATCAAATGCTTGAACATCTTAATTACTAGCCTCTGATATGTTGCCCCTACATTCTTCAATCTGAAGGGCATCACTCTATAGCAATAAAGTCCCTTTAGAATGATGAATGGTATCTTCTCTTCATCTAGTGCATACATGGCTATCTGCTAATAACCTCTGTATGCATTAAGGAAGCTCATCCTCCTATGTCTCGACATGACATCCACAAGCTAGTCTATATTTGGCAAAGGGAAACAATCTTTCGAATAAGCCTTATTCAGGCTTAGGAAGTCTACACAAACCCTCCACTTGTCATTCTTTTTCTTGACTACCACTGTGTTGGACAGCCAAGTGGGGTAGTTCACTTCTCGGATTGCCTGTGCTACTAGCAGCGTCTCTATTTCTTCTTTAACTAGTTGTACATGGACCAAGGTTAGTCGCTTAGCTCTCTGGATCACTAATTTGGCCGACCTGTCCACATCAAGCTTGTGGTAGGTGATCTTGCAGCTGATCCCCAGTATCTCGTACGGCGTCCAGGCAAACATCTCTATGTTTTCTCTCAAGAATGCTTCTAATTTTCTTTTTTCTTCCTTGGCTAAGCCCAAGCCGAGAAGGAAGAATCATTCTTTGTCCCCTAATGGTACCAAAACCTTTTCAAAGGCTCCTGGCCCTTGTCGGCGGGTTCTTCGCTGACATCATCCAAGATCTCTTGGTCTTCATCTTTTACGTTTGTCATCTCTGCTTCTCTAACACTGTAAGTGTACTTCATTATTGCCATGGATCAATTTTTTGCCTGCACTTGGTCTCCTCTTACCTCTTCAATCCAAAACTCAGTTGGGAATCGCAACAGCTGGTGCAAAGTTGAAGAAGTAACCCTCATAGCATGTAGCCAAGGCCTTCCTAAGATGATGTTGTATATAGAAGGGGTGTCTATCACGATGAACTCTATAGTTACTGTCTTTGTTCCTGCCTAAATCTCTAGGTTCGTGGTTCGCAGCAGCCACATTGGGGTCCTATTAAATCCGACCAAGGGGCTGTCGGATTGCTCTAAGTCGTCCAGGTGCTACTTTGATCGATTAATATATGCCTTACCTGGCAATCTCTAATCTTCAGTGTCATTACCAGTGTGTCATTGCGCAAATGTTGCAGAATGTCTAGGTTCTCATTTGTAGAAGATATCATCAGCCCTTGATATGTCAGGACCCAAACCAGCCCCTATAGGTTTCGCGTCATGACCGGCCAGTAATCATAGATTACCTACAACCTCTTGAACAAATGAACCTCTTAATATAAAGTACGAGGCTTAGTGGAAATTTGAAACAATGTAGAAATTATCCATTGAGTTGTGCAAGCATAAGGAGAACTAATATAATAAGCAAAGTTTTAATTTAAAAGTACATTTATCACAATCGTTCAAAATTCATATCTTGCAAATATACAACCCCAACAATAAACAGATACAAAACCATTGAAATACACAAAGGGGGTTCAACTAGCATGGCTCCTCCTGAGCCTGATCACTTCACTTAGAAGCTCCTCAAAAGGGCTGACTCGGGTAGACTCGAGGCTTTCTAACTTTGATGTTCAGCTTGCCCACCTACATATATATAAATAAATAGTAAGCTAGAGCCCAGCGAGTAATAACAGAATAAAAAGGTTACGTGAATGAAGTTCGATAACATGCTTGCCAAAATTCTTGTTTCAAATCTTTATATCCAATAAATTTCATAATCGACATCATTCAATATCAAATATGTGGTGCACCCATGAACAATAACATTCCAATCATAGTGGAGCAAAACCAATGGACCACGAAGGGTCAAACCGATGGAACACGAAAGGTCAAACCAATGGACCACGAAGGGCCAACACTAGAGATCTTTCTGTAATCCAATAGCCTTAGTATTGTTACCCCCAAGCAAGGGCCTACATCCAATGGGCGTGGTATTGTTACCCCCAAGCAAGGGCCTACAACCAATAGCCATGGTATTGTTACCCCCAAGCAAGGACCTATGTCCTATGGATGCCACAAATACATTTCGAAAATGAACTTCATTCATCATTACAAAATAACTTTTCGATAAACCATTCAATCAATCACATATTGATTCCATAGCAAACAATTTCGAAAATAATATTACTTGAACATATCTTTATAAAGTTACTACTTACAGTGGTTTGAGTTGTTACTAAGCCTTGGACATCTACCTAAACAAAACACATAACAGAATCACAGTTGAAATACCAATTTATTTTAATTCAATTCTATTCATGTGCTTCTAACTCATTCCATGATTATATAAGTCCAAATGGTGCCTAAGAATACTTGGAGTGGCATGAGGATGCAAATATGCACTTAAAAAAGTTTCTCAAAATTTGCTGAAAACAGAGTCTCCGCTCGAGGGCCACTTCCTACGCTCAAGCGAGGGCTCAAAAACAAAGGTGGTCGCTCGAGCGGTTTGCAAAAGTATTGGTTACATGAAATTTCCGCTCGACGGACGCTCGAGCGGAAAACTAAGTAAAAAGGGTCCTCGCTCGAGCGCCACTTTGGTCGTTCAAGCATTCTATATAATTTTTCAAAACTTCTGGAAGCCCAATTTTTACGCTCGAGCGAGGATTTTCCCGCCCGCTCGAGCGAACAGCATGAATTTTGGAATTTCTAGATTTGTGTTTGATCTTCAAGGTTGATATTCAAAGCCTCAAAACTTGTGTTTTTGGTACAAAAACTTGGAAAATTATTATATAACATGAAAATACTTCCAATTTGAGCCCATTTATTCAAAATCATATTCTAATTGTCCAAATTCAAGCTTAGACTTTCAAGTTAAAACCATGCATGTTATAGATTGAGCCTCCTTCATGTTAAAACACTACTAGGTGATATGAAATGCATGAGTTCATGGATGATCTTCAAGCTCATGCCTCATAAGCTTCATGCACGTATGAATTTCAAGAAATCTTAACTCAAAAATGAAGAATTAAGCATGCATGTGTATAATTCAACTCAAATTCATCTCAAATTCATTATATACATGGCAATTCATGCTCAACCTATTCAAATTCAAACAAATGTTCCTATAACTCCATGAACTTAGTTTCTACATGATTCGATCCTAAGAATTTGGGTTAAATTTCATACCTATTGCGTAAATTCAAGTGTTGTATGGCTCAATTCACCAAGAACTCTAGCAATTCACTTCAATCTTCTCTTTCTCTCTCTAATTGTTGAACTCCCTTTCCTTCTCTCTCAATTCTCAGCCAAGAGTTATAAAAATGAGCCCATAAGCTTAATTAGAGTCTTATATAGAGTGTAATTAAGTTAGTCTAATCAAATATGATTAAGGTAATTAAATAAACTTAATTCTAAGGTGCCATTTGGTAACACTTACGTTTTCAGTTTTCTGTTTATATTTACAAAAATTTTAAAAACTCAAATAAAAACTTGTTTGGTAAATTTTTGATTTATAAATCAGTGGTCTCAGTTTATAAATTTGGCCAAAAAATGCAAACTCAAAAAATGTGTTTCGATTTTGAGTTTTAAGTTTTTTTTTTTTTTACCACCCAACACTAGCCACCACCCGCCACCATTTTCCACTACCGTCTTCCACCACCACCACCCACCCCCCACCCCCCACCACCACCTACCACCACCACTCACCACCCACCTACCGCCACTACCACCCACCAGTCACCACCACCCACCTGCCACCCACTACCCACCACCCACAACCCACCACCACCCACCACCCACTTGTCACCACCACCCACCTCTCGCCACCACCACCACTACCCACCTGCCATCCACCCGCCACCACCCGCCACCCGCCACTACTATCCACCGCCCGCCACCTACCTGCCATTACCACTCACCACCCACCTGCCACCACCATCCACCACTCGCCACCACCAGCCACCCACCACCACCACCAACCACCTGCCACCCACCCGCCACCACCACCACCACCACCACCACCCACCACCACCACCACCACCCACCACCGACCTGCCACCCACTTGCCACCACCACCCACCACCCAATCGCTACCACCTACCACCCGCCACCGTCACCCACCCACCCATCCACCACGACCACCACCCGCCACTTACCCACCACCACCCACCATCATTCGCCATCCGCCACCCACCTGCTACCACCACCACCACCACCACCACTCACTCGCTATCAACCACCACCCGCCACCGTTACCCACCCATCCACCATCACCATCCGCCACTACCATCCATCCACCACCACCCGCCATCCGTTACCCACCTGTCACCACCACCCGCCACAACCACCACCACTGCCACCACCACCACCCACACCCACTCGCTACCACCTGCCACTGTCACCCACCCACCCACCACCACCACCCGCCCGCCCGCCACCACCCACCACCGCCCGCCATTCGCCACCCACTTGCTACCACTACCCGTCACCACCACCACCACCACCACCACCACCACCCACCACCCGCCACCGTCACCCACCCACACGCCACCACCACCTACCCGCCACCATCCACCACCACCACCCGCTACCCACCACCCACCGTCACCACTTTCCACCACCGTTTTCCGCCGCCACTTGCCACCACCTTCCATTTCTCACTCTTTTTTATATTTTTAAATTTTTTTAAACATTTTGTCAATTACCAAACGCGTTTATAGTTTATGTTTTTCTGAAAATAAACAAAAATCAGTTTATAAAATTTTTGTAAATATAAACTGAAAACGTAAACGTTACCAAACAGACCCTAATTAATTCAATCAGTTTATTCTAATTATTTTGATCCAAATCAATTTTCAATTAAAGTTACTGTAAAATTCTAAATATTCTAATTAGCCTATTGGGCTAGTCAATTTCAGTTTCTGAAGTCATCTAAGCTCTCAATTTTTGTATCTAAGTTGTCAATTTGAACAGATATTCCATATAATGACAGATAATCACAAAATTAAGCATGTATTCGCATAAATAAACACACAATCATGCAATTAGACTTAGTAAAATATCATTATACACTAGTTCAGAGGTTGGGGTCATCACATGATGTCCTTTTATCTGGGGCTTTTTCTGTTGGACTTGGAAGATATGCTGCAGATACCTTACCCTCTGTGTCTTTTCTCGAAACTCGTTTGTGTTGACCTTTGAATAGATCACATTGATAACCCGAGGCCTATCCGTTTGTGGCGCTGGAAGTGGTGGTGGTATTGCTGGTGCCTAGGCCAACTATGTCTATCCCTCTCTGGTCTTTGCTTCGTCTATCAAGTCTCTTTGTTGTCCATGCCTGACCAGGTCCTCTAGGTGTTACTTTAGATCCCGACACCCATGAGTCATGTGCCCATTCTCATTATGGTAGGCATAATTCTTCCTAGGGTTCCTGCCCATGTACTTCCCTAAGGTCTTCTGCGGTGCCCTAAGGTAGGGCTAATTCCTGATCCTCTCCAAGATCCTATAGATTGGGATCTTAAAAACTGTGCTCACGGCCTACATAGCCCTCAATCCATGTTCCGACCTGTCGGTGCAATTATTTTCTTGATTGCGCTTTGGTGAGCCGTTTATTTTCTCTTACTTCACTACACTCGCTTTCTTTGTTTTCTTGTCTTCATCTGCCCTTGCATACTTCTTGATTCTTGTCATGATCTTCTATGCTCTTCGAGAGGGTCTTTGCAAGGGATTGTCGAAGTGGGCAATAATTCTCCAAGCCGTTCTTAAAAGACATAATTACAAGTTCCTAGTTACAAGCCGGTATTCAATTGTAAACCAAGTAGTATCTTTTGGCGTAAGCCTTAAGGCTTTCGCCATCGTCAATCTTCAGGGCCAACATGGAGTCAACCCTGAGTGGCTGCAATATGTTCGTGACAAACCTGACCACAAATATCTCGGCCAGTTCTTCTCAATTCTTGATGCATCTCTTTGGTAGTTTGAGAAACCAATCCAATGTTATTTTCCTAAATGTTGAAGGGAACACCATGCATAATAACTGTTCGTTCCACTCCACAAAGACATTGCATTTAAATATAAACTAATGTGGAAGTTTGGATCTGACTTACCATCATAAATCTAGAACCTCAGGATACTAAATCTCTTCGGTGCCTCGAACGCATCCAACTCTACTGAAAGTGGCATCCTTGACTGAGCGGTGGATATAATCTCAGTGCCTTGTCGCTTCCTCTAGAGGTAATCTCGCAAGTCTTCCTTATTTCATCTAAGATCTCGGCTATTAGTTGACTTTGGTTTCTTCGGCGCGCTGCTTCCTGTGTCAGGATGCGTTCTCTTGGACTTTTCCACATCTATTATGTCGTCAAAATAGAGGCATTTCCCATTGACTTGCCGAGTTCCTCTGATCTGGGTTCCCTTGGTCCTCGAGGTTCGCTAGGACTCTTCCCACTGTGATTCTGTCCTCCCGGCGTTTTGTGATCGTCAGTGCGAGTTCCTAGGTCTCTTCTCATACTGTGAAACGGTGGACACCGCAGCCTGTCCTTCTTTCTGGGTGCCGACATTTACTGCTAGAGTCAGCGTTTTCTGTAAGGGCAACGTTGGTTGCATTACCTTGCTCTGCATCGTGAAGTTTACTACGGTTTGCAGGTCCGTCAGTTTGTTAGTCAGGTCCTTTACCTCGTCATTTCTTCTCAGGAACCTTTTTTTCCATACCTAGAAGTCGCTCTCGTTGTAATATTCTTCTCGGTTGCCGCTTCTCGAGCCATTACGGCCTCTCGCAGCATTGGTTCCTTCAGGTTTTACTTCTTACAATTCTTCATCATTGTTTCCTCCTCTACCATTTGGATCGACATACTCCTCTTCCTCACTGTATATGTCCTCCTCGACTCTCATCTCTTATTCGACGTTGGCCATCTATTCTTTACTTGTGCTGTTGATTTCCAACATCACAACCAAACTGGGAATTTAACTAGAGAGTACACAGTAGAATAGATTAAAACAAAGACATGCCAACAAGAAGATAAGAATACCACGGTGGCTCGCCCACCCGGGGGCATTCCAATAATCAAGTCAGTCAACTTATCTCTCAAAGATATCGAACAAGTAACACAACTCTTAATCAAAGTATACCTTAGACCTATGAGGGTGCCTCAATTTTTATAGCTAACAGTGTCATTGTCCCCTAGAAGTCTCACTTCATAGGACTCAAGATCAACACTTATCTCAGACTCTTAATTAAATATGGATGAACTCCTCAAGAGTCTCATTCTTATCCGAACTAAACGCATCACTTGTCTAGAACCTTGATCCTCTATCCAAATATCTCGACCAATACCTCAGCCATACCTCGGCTACGTAGCACCCTAAAAATATATCTCCACACCAACTTTCCTTAGATTTTATATGTGAATAAGGGTGCTAGCACGTATATAGAACTAGGTTGTTGGCGTACCATGCATATCCCTCTTTTATGTGTAAACGTAAACATTGCCGTAAAAAAGTGCAAGAGTAAATAGTATATATATCTATGTTTTTGTTTTTATTTTTATTTTTATTTTTTCGTTTTGATAGTTTGAGGTCAAAGGTAGTAGGCACCCAAAGAAGTTGGAGAGTGAGAAACTTGATTTTTTTTTCAAAAAAGAAAAAGTTTATTTATTTTATATAAAATAAAATTATATGTATTAATTGATATATTAATTAGTGTACTAATAAATGATATAATATAATTTTATTGATTTTAAATTTTTATAATTTATATAATAGATAGAATCTATAATTTTAAAATTATAATATTTTAATAGATATTGATAGATTAATTAATATATCAATTGATAAATGAGATGTGATTGAGACCCCCTCAATCGCCAACCCCCACCACCCCACACACACGTGGGGGTTGGCGATTGGAGGAGAAGAAAAAAAAAATAAAAAAAAATAAATAAATAATCTGGCCAATGAATCCAAGAGGAGATTGTGAGGGTGGGAAAAAAGGAGTCCGGATCATTTTTGATATACCACCATTGTTTTATATAGGAGCATTATGAGCTGTGTTTTATAACTTGTAAACGATTGGTCGGATAGTAAAGAATAGAGAGTGAGTGAGTAGGGTGGTCCATGGACTCGGTCCTCTTTTATATGGATCTCATCCTACATTCTACATGGCTCCATCATAATCACCACTCTAGCTGTGGATCTCTTTCTGTAGGGCTGTTCAAAAATTTATTTAAATTAGTAATTCAGGCCGAATCAGATCGATTCAGACCGAATCGTATGGTTTAATTTAGTTCGATTCTATTAAGAATTGGTTCAGTTTTGGTTTAAGAAATATGAGAACCGTAAAAACGGTTCGGTTAATGGATTTTATGAAAAAATCACGGTTCGAACCGAACCGAATCGAATTGAAAAGATATATATATATAATATCAAGTTTTATTTTTATTAATTGGTTTTTTGTAATTTTAATGATATTAGGATGATATAGATATGTAATGTTGAGTAATGCCTTAATATTATTAGTTTTTATCATGAGTTAAATGTAATTAGTTTGAGTAATTATTTTGCTAATATTAACAATTTATTCTTGTAAATACAAATTTTTGGAACTGTGAATCAAACCGAAACCGAACCGTTATTTCGGTTTGGTTCTAATCCAGCTTTACAAGTATAATAGTCTGGTCTGGTTCTTAAAATCACAGAACAGTTAGGATTGATTCGATTCTTAGATTTTCTCAGAACCGAACCAATCCAGACCGTATACACTCCTATCTTTCCGTACCCTGCACTCTCAATCACCTTTTTTTTTACTTTATTTTCTTTTTAATAATTTATTATTCTGTTTTGAACGAAATAATTTATTATTCTGATCGGTATGTTGTACCTATCAAATGGGTTGAAAGATGATAAATTACCAATGATCCGCTTTTTTATTGCATACAAGGGTTGATATAAAGATGAGATCGGATATAACATGAAGTAAGTTTCATATATTATTTATTTTTTATATTTTGTATTTGCTTGCTCTGAGTCTCGATAATATATGATGTAAAAGAGATATGTAATACTAACCTCTCATAATATTGTATATTTCTATCGTCGGATATAGGGAATCTTTTATTCAAAAGTTAAAAATAATTACTCTTTCTTTATTCCATCATATATCTTATTTTAACCAAACATAATATAAATAATCCCACAATATATATAATTTATCTCATATCTTACAACATGTTATATATATCTTTAGGTATTATATATCTTTTTCAAATCTTTATATCTAATTTGGATAATCAAACGGGACCAATAAGTCTTAAAAATTAGATATAATTTAAATAAATTCCTATTGAAAATAAGTCTTAATAAATTATCACTAAAAATAAATTCTTATGAAATTTTTTTACACTTGTCGTTAAAAATTGACAATTAGTAATTTTTTTGTCACAATTTTTATAAATAGTAGCTAAAACTTAAAATGTGACGAATTTTTTAAACTGTTACTGAAAGTTAAAAAATTAGTGATTTTTTTGTGACAGTTTTTTTAAACTGTCGCTAAAACTTATAATTAGTGAAATTTTTTGTGACAATTTTTAAACTGCCACTGAAAATTAACAATTAGTAATGTTTTTTAATATTATTTGACAAAAAATATCATTAATTTTCACATCACTTATTGAATAATAAGTATACCTATTAAGACTTTACATGTAAACCCCTAAAAGTTCTTGGGTGAATTACTTAACAATTGGATAGAAAATATATATATATATATACAAACATAAGTTGTAACCTATCACAAGATGAGTTGTGTCCTCTATATTTGTGTAAATTTTTTTTTTTTTTGGGTCCCACTGTTGAGTGATTTCTCCGAATATTTTGACACTAACACTCACTCCGTTTGAATCTTGAGGTGAGGTAAGGAACTAAATAATTGTGATTTCTCGCCTAAGTGAGGAAAGAAAAGAAATGACTATAATTTTTCATAATTCTTATTTATCTTGTTTGGATAAAGTAAATAAGAGGGAAAAAAAAAATTGTATTTTATTAAAATAACATTTCATATTAATAAGTTATGTTTTTTCATAAAGGTAGTTTTAGTATTTTAGAAAACTTTCATTAAACCCAATTCATTTCTCACAAAGGCCCTGTTTGGTAGAGCTGTGGAAAAGTGCTTATAGTTTATGCCTTAACAGCTTATACCTTATAACTATTTCCATAAGCTGATTTCTGACTTATAAATTAAGCTTCTCCTACCTCACTCAAAGAATAAGTTAATTTCTGACTTACAAAAAGTTATAAACGATATTGTTAAGTTAAACCAAACACATCAAAATAGCTTAAATTAAGCTGAAAGTTGAAATAAGCTATACCAAACAGGGCCAAAATCTCATCACTTTTGGTGAGAAACAAAATGTAAGTTCTCACCATCTCTCGTCGTTTCTCACCATCTCTCGTCATTTCTCATCATTTTTCATCTGCTTAACCATCCAAACAAGTGAGTGGTTTCCTATTCTCACCATTTCTTTTCTTTTTTCACCAAACCCCCTCCATGCAAACGAAGTGTAAAGTCGTGTTTAGAAAGGACTAAAATAATTAAAAAATTAAAAAATTATGTTGTCAAATTATTATTTTTTATTTATTTTTTCATAAATATTAAAAGACATTAAAAAAAATCAATTCTCAAACAATATTAAGATTCTACAAATAAGGCAGCTTTCAATTTGTTAGGGAGCCCAAGGTGCAACATTTTTAGTCCCATGTAAGGGGTATAAATTTGGCCCAACCCGACCTACCCAGGCTCGGGCTCGAGCTCGGGCTCGGGCCAGCCCATGTCAGGCCTTGCGGACTCCTGCCAAGATTCAGGTCAGCCTAGCCAGGCCTGGCTCATGGGCCAAAAAATTAGACCCAGGCCCAAGCCCAGGCCCATGGGGTATTCAGGCCAGGCTGGTGGGCCTGAGCCTGGGCCTAGGCTCAAGCTTAAGCAGAGCTTAAACATTTTTTGTAATTTTTTTCACCAAAATTTTATGTTTTTCCACTAAAAATGACACTGTACCTCGGGCCGAGTTTTGAGTGGGCCTTGAGCGGACCGATAGGTTAGGCCACGAACCGGCTCAGGAGGTGGGCCGAACTTCAAAATGATGGCCTAGGGTCTCGGGTTGGGCTCGAGCCTAACCAAAACCCAATCGGACCCGGCGCACCCCAGACTGCGAGCCATTTTTACACTTCAAGTCCCATGGTTCCATTCAAAATCATGCATTTTCTAAGTTTTTTTTTTTTTTTTTTAATTTTTAAAATCTGATGGCTTAATATTGTGTTTGAATATTAAATTTACAAAAATATTATTAAAAACAAAAGAAAAATGTAGATGGACAATGAAAAATGTCATTTAGACTTTATTTGGATAAAAGAATATTAAATGAAAAGGAAAATGAAAAATGTAATTGTTTCTCTTTTCTTATTTATTGTTGGCCAAATTACACTGATTTTCTTTGAAATTTAAAGAAAATAAAACAAGTCCTACAATGTTGACATAATTACAGTAACTTCTCTTTTAACAAAATTAAATAGACCAAAACTAATGTAGATGGACAGAAAAAATATATATTTCAATGTAAACGAGATAACAACATCATTTTTCTATCCATTTGACTAACAAATTATAGATGAAAAATGAGACTAGTACTAACAAATTATGTCAAAACTGTTACACTTGCTATATTTTCTCTAAATCTAAGGAGAGGTCACCATAATTTACTATTTTTTTCTCTCTACAAATTTATAATCCAAAAACAAATTAAATTATTTTAGTGCTCACTCTATTGTGCCCCAAACCCTTTCTTACAAGGCAACGTGATTTTTGTTACGATACGATGTGATCAATGTTACAACTTTAAAATATGACTTAGTTAGTTGTTAAAAAAAAAATTATCGAAAAAAGGATATTTTGTGAGAATATCATACTATTTGTGGGCCTTAATACTAGAGTAACCAGTTATTAGTCAAATTTAACTCAACCCAAGAGAAGGACCCACCACCATGGCAAACGGGAAATGCACCAACCCCCATCACAAGAAGTAGAGTCATGATCGGAATACAGTACAGTTAGCTTCAACCAATTAAGAAAAATGCTAGTTGTGCCCCAAGAGTCGAGTTCTACTCACTTATATAAAATGAAGGTACCTTTCCACATTGCCATTGGCCTTAGTGGTAATAAGCTATTAAATTGCAATACAATTGTGATTGAGTCAAAATTTTAAACTTAAAAACCACCGAAAAAGGTGTGCAATAAATTTGAGTATCCTAAAATAGTAGTAATTAGAGACATTTCATCAAATGATGGAATGATTAAGGTTTGGTTCGGTTAGGATTATTAATGTATTAGTATAAGTGATAAAATATAAAATCTTTAAAATTAAACCAAAATTAGTGACACATGATAGCTCAAATTTCATGCTCAGGTTTTAAATTTTTTTTTTTTTAAAGACAATTAAGGTTGCTTTCAAGTGTTTTTAATTTTATTTTTTTTGTTATTTCCGGAATAAAATAAAAGTTACAAGAAAAAATGCATTTGTTAGGTTTCATAAGCCTTATTTTTTATGAATTGTATTGGATAATTATTTACCGAAATATGTTCCATGATTTAATTCTCAAAATTTATAACCGTTTTCCATTTTTGTTTGGTTGAGCTCGATGATGTCTATCAAGTGAGAAAGATATGTCCTAGAATTTTTATTTTTTTTTTATCATTCTCATTCTCATTAATAAGAATAATTTTCAAGAATGTGATATGAAAAACCAACCAAGAAAACCCAAAATCAGCTCAAACTAAACGTGGACAAGGAGAAATGCATGATAATGATTAAAAAAATTTGAATATAAATTTATTCCCACTCATTAATAAAAGCCATTTAGACTTTATTTGGATAAAAGTGGATTTGACAATAACTCAAATTTAAATTTGAGAATTTACATAAGAATTTTAAGATTGAATTAAATAAATTATTGTGATAGTATATAAAAGTAATTATTTGAAATCATGCTAAGAAATCTCTTCTAGCTAGAAGGATTTAGTTAAAATACATCTCTTTTATCTCAACTTTTCTTAATCTACAGTTTCTCTATCTACATATAATCGCAACCTATCTAACGATTGTAAAAAACAAATCGTATCAACATATCTCTATTTCAAATTCGAAACTAGTTACGGAAATTTTGAAATTCAATTTAATATAATAATTATAGACCATTGATTTTAAATTTCAATGCGAATAATAGACTCATGCACTCTGACATCGGTGGGCCCACAGAAGCTTTTGGCCCACCACTTAGAGCCCAATTCACAATTCAAGCACTAAAGCCCAACACCATTAAAAACCTAACGTTGCACCAAGAACCAATGTCATCCAAACACTTGTCAAGAGGAGAACCGGCTACGTAAGCAGATAAAGATCCTGCAGAGTTATTGCACCACACATTAGCCATTAATGAGACTCCTGCAGCATTAAATGCGATAACCGCTTCACGTCGGAACAGGCTGCCTCACCATGAACAAGGTAAGCTAGAACATAGACTTTCGGCCAACATAACAGGTCGGAGTGGACAAAAAAATAATGAACAAAGGGTATAAGAAGGCTTCCAAGACACACAAAATGTTAAGTTCTCTATTCTTACTCTCTCTCGACTCATCACCAACCCCTCTCTCTCTCTTCTAACTTGACCGTCGGAGGGTCCGCTGGGGGATTTCCGTTTCCCATTGGACATTTGTGCAGGTACTCCGGTGGGCTCAGTAATCAGAACAACGGTGTTGGAAGTGTGGGTCAACCCGATTTGCCCTTCAGGATTAACAGTATCATCACACTCTATTCCAATAATGTAATAGACAGGTTCTTAACCCATATTTTTAATCTCAAATTATTTGATTAGAAATTTACATTTATCCAAACCAACGCTAAGTGTTTCTAAGGAATCATTTTCTAGGGTGGGAACATGGGAAGGTTGTTACTTAAGAACAAGTGTGAAGACGAAGAAAATATTAGCCAATTTCATACACCATAACATGGAAAAACATAAATAAATAAATAAATAAATCAGAAGTCTTATTTTATACGAAGTTTTGTTTCACTAATTGTCTTGACTAAAGTTTTAAAAATAGTTTTTTTTTCTTATTTTTTTAAATTTTCTCCATTACAATTCAAATATTTTATTTCCATCTATAGTTTAAAATTATTCTATTTGTCAGTCTAAAATTCTATATAATCCCTTCGGAATTTTCACACTGGCCATATATATTTCAGATTTTCTTAATTTATGATTTCAACTATTAAATTGTCAAAATTCTCGTGTATGATTTTGACTCTGCTAACAAAAATCCGCTCTACCCCATATATACCACATGTTTGTTCTTGACATCATAATCGCATTGAAACCATGCAACTTGCATGGAACCTCCATTTCCTCACCCCACCACTTTCGTTGCTTTAAATTTGAATATTTATGGCATTAGAAAAATACCATCTCCAATATTAAATAGATGCATATTTTTAATTTATTGTTAAAGTAATTGTCATGATATTTTGCATTTATATATCCTGTGGAAAAATCATCATGTCAATAGACTACACAATAGCGAAATAATTTGGACTTTTAAGTTTTGGTAGATGGCGGCCGCATAAAAATACCATCTCCCATATTAAATAGTGTGTTTGGTTTGAGTTTTTTAAATTAAGTTTTTGAAAATTGAGTTTTTTTATTTTCGTGTTTTTTTGTTTTTAGTAAATATTTTTAAAATTTTAAACATTTTTTTTACTTTTTAGATGCACCTTATTTAGTTGTATCTAAAAAATAAAAAATTTGTGATAAAATATTTTTAAAAATTAATAAATACATAAAAATATAAAAAATGTACTGAATTCTCGTATTTTTTTTATATTTTTGATATTTAGTGAATTTTTAAAAGGTTTCTTTCACAAATTTTTTATTTTTTAGGTATATTTATGTTAGGTATGTCTAAAAAGTAAAAAAAATTGCTTAAAATATTAAAAAATTCAGTAAAAATAAAAAAAAATACGAAAAATAAGAAAGTAGAATTTTCTGAGAAGACTTTTTCTTAATTTTTGGATTATTATTTTTTTATTTTAATAAATGACCTATTATTGGTTTCATCAAGAAAGAAAAACAACAAAAAAGAAGAAAACCAATTAAAGAGAGAAAAAAATTTGCTATCATATGCCGCTCCCACAACCTCTCCACACCAACTTCCCGATCAAAGGAGAGAGGCTATTTTACAAAATATTAAATAGTTGTATATTTTTCAAGTACTCACTTTTATAGAAAATTTATAATATGGGGCACTTATTATTGAAACCCTTAAAAAGAAAAAAGATCTCCTTCAAAATTATGTGACATATCTCACCAAAGAACGACCTACATCCAAGTTTGGTGGCATATTTGACTACGTCCAATGGTATATCTAACCAAAAAAAGTCTCTATCCAGGTCTGGTAACATATTTGATCAAAGAACGATCTCCATTCATTCCATGGATATGATGCCACTATGCCTAACCGAGCTAAGTCATTCTGTAGGGACGCACAAATTGCGCTCCAACTCTCCAACTTATTCTGCCACATTCCGGCCTATCTATTTCTCTTGCTCCCAAATTTCAACCAAGGTGGGTTCAAACACGCCCCTCTTAACTTAGGGTTGGGTGGCATTGTGGTTAAGACTTGGGGTTTAAACCCCAAAGGTCACAGGTTCAATTCTCTTTCCCTGAGCTAATTTCCTGGGTAAAGTACAGTTGATTAGGAGGTTGGACCTCACACTACAACATTTTCTTAGTTTAGTGACATTTGAAAGTGCTACAAAACTATTCTTCTAATGGCATTTTTTGGTCTTGTGGCATTTTGAATAAGTGTCACTTCTATCGGTGCCACGGTAGATACTTGCAAGTGCCACTGCACCATCATGGCTAAAAACTTTCAATGACATTTTAATGTCATGGTAGATATTATTTGTGGCACTATCAAGCGCCATTAAAAAAAGAGTTAGTGATACTTATAAGTATCATTACACTATCAAGATTAAAACCTTTCAGTGGCACTTTAATGTCATGGTAGGTACTATTCGTGATGTTATCAAGTGTCATTCGTGACAATAATTCGTTGTAGAACAATTTGATCCGCTCTTGCAGAGACTCGAACCGCCAACTTCCCGCACCATAAACTTTATACACCACACTCTTCCCACTATACCTCTATAGCACCATATGATTATATATGCAACATATATTATTTATATAGTACATACATCTATATTAATATAAAAGTAGATGTATAAACATAATTATTTTATTGAACATAATTTATGTAAAATAAACTATTTACTAGTAAAATAAAAAAAGACCACTTTTGGCGACTAAAAAACTAAAAATATTTTTTAGTCGCCAATTTTATACTTTTGACTACTAATTATTTTTTAGTTGCTAAAAAACTTAACTTTTGCCGACCAAAATCGGATTTGGTCACCGAAGATGCACTTTCAGCTACCAAAATTTTGGTCGCCAAAAAATTTAATTCCCGCCTTAAGATTTTAGTTCTCCCGCGCTAAGAATAACCAATTTTGGCGACTAAACTTATTTTTTAGTCGCCAATTGTAGACTTTTGGCTACTAAAATTTTTTTAGTCACCAAAAAACTTTACTTTTGACTATTAAAATTTTTTTTGTCGGTAAAACCCATATAATCAGTGACCAAATTTATTTTTAGTCGCCAATTGTAGACTTTTGGCTACTAAATTTTTTTAGTCACCAAAAAGCTTTACTTTGGGCTACTAAAAAGTTTTTTGTCACTAAAACCCATATAATCAGCAACCAAACTTAGTTTTTGTTGCCAATTGTAGACCTTTGGCTACTAAAATTGTTTAGTCGCCAAAAAACTTTACTTTTGGCTACTAATGTTGTTTTGGTTGCTGAAAACTATACTTTCAGCGACCAAATTTTTTTTGGTCAGGAAATTTAGTCGCTAAATATGCTTTTTCTTATAGTGTACATTGAGTTTAATTTATTTATTTTTAATCATTTACTGCATTCTAAAAATTTTAAAAATATATTGGCATTTTTTATTTTTTCAAAAATGCCATTATAAGCTTGGAAAGTTTTTGACTTAGTGGTATTTCTCAAAATGTTATAAAATATTTGTTTATGAAACTTTTCACCTAAGTGCCATAAAAAGTAATTTGCACCTACCTAGTGTCCTGACATTTTTTAAAAAATGTCATTGCTACTAAAATTTAGTGGTATCTGTTGGTAAATGTCACGAACATAATTTTTTGTGTCATTATTTTATAAAATGTCATAAAATTGATGTGACATTTCTTTATTGAAATGCCACTAGAGCCTTATATGTTTGTGGCTTTGTAGCATTTATCTAAATGTGTCACCAAATATTATTTTTGTGGCATTTTCTAAAAACATACCACTAGTATAGTGTCACTAAAGTGTGTTTTTGTTATAGTTTTGTGACACTTGTTCATTGAAATGTCACTAGAGCCTTTTATGTTTGTCGTTTTGTGGCATTTTTAAAAAACGTGCCACTAAATATCATTTTTGTGGCATTTTCTAAAAATATGCCACTAGTGTAGTGCCACTAAAGTATGTTTTTGTTGTAGTTTTGTGACACTTGTTCATTAAAATGTCACTAGAACCTTTTATGTTTGTCGTTTTGTGGCATTTTTCAAAAACGTGCCACTAAATATCATTTTTGTGGCATTTTCTAAAAATATGCTACTAGTGTAGTGCCACTAAAGTATGTTTGTGTTGTAGTTTTGTGACACTTGTTCATTGAAATGTCACTAGAGCTTTTTATGTTTGTCGTTTTGTGGCATTTTTCAAAAACGTGCCACTAAATATCATTTTTTGTGACATTTTCTAAAAATATGCCACTAGTGTAGTGCCACTAAAGTATGTTTTTGTTGTAGTGTCAAGTTGTCTAATCAGCACTTGGTGTGGATTCAATACTCCCCCGTTGTGCAAATCCTGACTTAAGCGGAGTTTGTCTTGGGAGGTCGGGACAAGTTCCCAAGTTATAGTCTCCTCGCTCGGAACGACTAACAGGACACCCTGGTGATCTCTGCAAGAAGCGCTACATTGGACCTGCGGGAGGAAGAGGCGCTGCATTAAACCTGCGGGAGGATAAGGAAGATTTTCCTGTAAAAAAAAAAAAAAAAAAAAAAAAAAAAAAAAACATGCCCCACCTCAAAGTGTTGCTTATTTCCAAGCAAAGAAGCCAAATTGTGTGCCACGTGGCTATATTGAGACCCAGATAATTTTGTAGGTATTTGAGAAGTTATTATTTTAGTAGGTTTTTTTAATTTTTGATTATTTTTGGAGGAAAATTTTTTTGTGTTTGGAAAGATAGTTAGATTTTTTTATAGTTGAATGTGATATTTGTGAAAGAAAAAGTAAAATGATTATGAATTTAATGTAATATTTTGTCTAAATTTGTTTTTTTTATTTTTTAACCTATTTTATCTTTTAGCAAAAAATTAACAAAAAAAAAAAAAACTCTTCCCAAACATTGCCGTCACGTCATATGAGTACTTTTTTTTCCATATGCAAACGTTTTCTGAGAAGAAGCTTAAAATATCCTTTTAAAATTAGTTTTGCACAAAAATAAAAATGATATGACTTCACCATCTTTCCATTGTTTTTGTCATAAAAAATAGAAAAAGGGAAATCAAAAATTTGCAACAAGTATATTATTAGTTGGGATGGGGGAGAAGTGATATCTTGACCCATAAGGCTCTCTACGAGTCTTGTTTCGATATTTTGAATTGTTCATTTTTAAGATTTTCTATGTTTATCATCCATAAAAAAGATTAAATCGATCTATATCATCATAGTCTCTTTATTTTATCGCGTTTGTCTTTAAAAAAATAAATAATCTATTTTGAAAAACACGCTATTATTCATTTTTTTAAAAGTAAACACGATAAAATAAAAATGTTACAATTATCAAATAGGCTTTTTTTTATGATATACACAAAAAAAATTTAAAAATAAATAATTCAAATTATCAAAACGGAACCTATAGTAATCCCACAATCCGGACAACACCTCAACCCTTATTGACTATGTTTTGCTCACTTATTTTTTATTTCTCAACCAAATCATAGCACAACATTTTTATTCTTTCCTCAGTAGACATTGACAATTTAAAATTAAATAATGTGCAAATGTTTAATATAATAAAGAGAGGAATGGGCCATATGCATTGAAATTTTATTCTGATCCTCAATTTGTATGGTCACCTTTCACATCATACATATATCTATATGCCTAAATACTAATTAGTCCAACAGTGATTTAAGAATTAGCTTTGTTTGTTTGACGGTATGTAAAACTAGTCTCTCCTTATGCAACCTCAAAATCTTCACCCAATTTTTTTGTTCTTGAATGGACTGTGGAGATCCTTTTGATGTTTTAAGGGTTTTAATCAACCCAATATATTCCTAGAATGTCAGCTATCGAATTGACGGTCCTGATCAATTCTGTTAATCTATCATCTATACAAAATTAGAGAGGGAACAGTTAAGTGACAAAAACAAACTTTAGCCCCCCTCCCTAGCTCTTTAAAAATGCTAAGTGAAAGTGAAAGAATGGATTTGATATCTCAAAATTAACAAATTTGATGAGACTCCAAAATATGGATTTGAATCTTGGATAGTGATTCCATCTAGTTGCAAAATCAATTCTGGGATATCACAGGGTCTAAAATTTTGGTGGTTTTTTTTATTTTTTTAACAATTGGTTATAATAAGAGAATAGAAAAAGAAAAATTGCATTACTCAACAATTTTTAAGATATCATAATCTGTGAAACCATGGTTATGTTCTTTATTTTTAACAATAGGTAAGAGAGGAATAAAAAAGTGAAAGTTGCTTATACCGCAATAAAATCCGAATTCAAATATCATACCTAGCAAAGGAGCAAGTCTTCATGATAATCTAATCAATTAATTTTTGGTTGATTCCCTTCATAAATTTGTAACTTAAAGTTGAAAAGCAACAAAAATATGTTAATCTTTCCATTCTTAATGAAAATTTTGGAATCTCAAATCAACACCAACAAAGCCATATTCATGTGTTGTGATCTCTTTAGAATTAAAATAATATAAATTAAAGAGACAAGTACGAATTAGACATAACCCAAAAGGGTGAAAAAAAAAAAGAAAAAGTAAAAAAAAGGTAATGACATTCACATTTGATTATTCAACATCATTCCTTATATGGTCCCTTTCATCCATGGTCTCCATTTTGTTGCTCCATGGACAAAATAGCTTTGATATCAATGACATGATCATGATCCAATCATCATCCTTGACTAAATTTATATGTCAAGAGATGATTTTATAAAGTTTGTTGGATTTAAGATCTTTGGGTTAAATTACTCTTGCCTCCCTTGAGATTTATCTTAATTACAAATATGTCTCTTATGGTTTCAAAAATTATACAGACCTCCTTTGCTTTGAAAATAATAGCCGGATTTCTCCATCTGTTAGAAGCACGTTACAAAAATAACCAAAAAGAGTGAAATTAGCAACAACAAATATAGAAATATTCAAAATACCGTTCTCATTCCTTATAAAACAATACACACCCTTGTAATCATTTCCCTCCAATTTTTCAATAACTGTAAACTTTCGCTCCAAACAACATGACAATGATGAGTATTTTTTCACACCAAGTTAATTTTTTTTATACATGTATATGTTTTGAATTGCCTTGTACCAAGAATGTTGGTTATTTAAAAATTAATTTTGCACACAAAAAAGAAAAAAAAAATCATGTGAAAATGATGATTTTTTAATTTTAATTTTTTACACGAAATTAAATTTTTATATTTTTCATAATTTTTTTTAAAATTGATTGTGACAATTAAACCAAACAAAAAGTGTTATGATTCACTTTCCCTATATAGTGTGTATATATGTTTTGAATTGTTTTGCACTGGAAAGGTTGGTTATGATAGTATAATATTTTTGACCTTTAAATAATAATAAAAAACAAAACAAAACAAAACCAAAAAGAGAAATAAAAATAAGAATTCTAATAGGAAACAAAAAGAGAAATAAAAATAAAAAATCTACTATGTTTGGTGTCAATTTTCTAGATTCAATTTTCTAGAAATTGAAATTTTTATTTTTTGTATTTTTTATTTTTAATGAATATTTTTTAACTATAAATATATATATATTTTTTTAACTTTTTAAGATACACCTTACTTAGATATATCTAAAAAGTAAAATATATATAAAAAAATATTTTTAAAAAATCAATAAATACACAAGAATATGAAAATGTACTGAATGTTCATATATATATATATTGTATTTTGGTATTTTGTGAATTTTTTAAAGTTTTTTTTACAAATATTATACTTTTTAAGTGTATTTATGTTAGGTGTGTCAAAAAAATTTTTTTTAAAAATACTTAGAATATTAAAAAAATTTAGTGAAAATAAAAAAATTAAAAAAATTAAAAAAAAATTAATTTTTTGAAAAGTGAATCCGCAAAAGTGAAACCATATAAGTTAGGGTTTAAAAGTTTAGTTATGCTGATTATATTCTTAAATCCTGTGAGATTTTTTTTTTTCTTTTTTTCAATAGTCGTGCACGGTGAAAGATAAAAATTTAGTTATGCTAACTTTAAATTTAGGAAAAATTTTATTTCAGGAATAGTTTTGAAATATATAATTATAAAAAAATAGTAAATTTTATTAATAATTTAGTTATCCTAAATGTAAACTTGCTTAGAGATAGAAATTCACAATAGCCTTGGATAGTAGATCACTAATTTAGCTTTCAGTATGAATAGGTGGGCTAGATGAGGCAATGTTGGAGTAGTTGGGTTAATAGAGAGAGAAAGACGAAATAGGGGTATTTTAGTCATTTAATGTTATTTTTTACACCGTTTGGAACAAAGTTAACAAAAGGGAAAATTTGGCTATTATTTTCAAAAGTAAGAGAGGTCTATGTAACTTTTGAAACCACAGAAGAGGTATCCGTAATTAAGGTAAAGCTCAAGAGAGGTAAATGTAATTTACCAAATATTTTTTTTAATGATAAAGATTCATTTCAATGCAAAGAGTCCTTTTATACACATCCCTACAGAATAATCTCTAAATACTTGTGATTACCAACAAATCACAAGTATCTATTAAGTTCAAAAGACTCCAGCGAGACAAACTAAAAACGTCCAAGTATGTGTTGGTCCTAGAGTTCGCTCTCTTAACCATTGGATTAGTTGTGCTAATTAATTTGTTATTTATTAAAGTTTTCTTTCATCTTATGTTCAATTTTTTTTTTTTTTTTAAACAATAGTGTGGTGCATTCACGTCCCATGACTTGGGACTTGATCTTGGAAAGAAAAAAGAGGATTAACATAAGAAATCAAGAAAATTTGACAAACTTATGTGATGGCCTAATTCACCTAAATTTGATGTCCATTAGAGGTCTTGGGTACCTTAAATAAAATGCTCAACAAATATTTGGTGGCCTTTTAATGTCCATATTAAAACTTGAAATCATTTCTAGGTTTCTAGTTGAGCCTAGTTTGTGTTTAACTATTTATGTATATATTCATTAATTGGAAAATTGACTTCCCCATAATACTATTCCTTTAAATGCATGCCATGAACAAGAAATAAGGTTTTGCTAATATTTGCTTTAGGGCACAGAAAAATGACCAAAATGTTAACGAATATAAGAGACATTCAATGAATTCAATGCATTTTTTATTAAAATTAATACACATTTAAAAGACACTTTTTACCTTAATTTCAATATTAAATAGTACCTTAAAAACACTCTGAGTTACGACCTTTTGTCGGGCCAGGCTAATTGAGTCGAAGTCAAGAGCCCCTGCTCGGTCGGACAATGAATGCACGTTTGACCGAGGCCTTAGTCCGGTCGGAAGAACAATTGTGGATTACTGATCCGAGGGAGATCTGTACTCTTCAGGGTTGGACCAGATTGGTCCTTCCAACGTCAGGAACTGAGCTTCTGCTCGGTACGGAGCTATCAAACCAGACAAGTAGCTCGGTCAAGAATACTATACAGCGCCACGAGTCTACAAGAAAGACGTTGTGCTGTCCGTGTGCGTCAATGCTGTTTGGCGGCTTTGTTAGGTGGTGTTTAGCTATATTTGCTCTAACACGTGGGGAAATGGGAGAAGAGAGCAGGTCTACACGTCCAGAGGGGAATGAATGCAGAAGCGCACGCAGAAGCTATATAAACGAAGCTGCGCCCCCATGCTCAGGTCTGGAACATCCTCTAATCAGAACTCACCTACCACTTTGTCTCTCTCCTTCTCTCTCTCTCCCTAAGTATGCTAACTTGATCGTCAGAGGGGTTTTCCAGCAGTACACCGCCGGGTAGCTCACCCTCATTGTGTTCTCAGGTCGATCGGAGCATAATGCAGCTTGGACACAAGGAGTACGGGTAACGTCGGATATTCGGCTCCAGCACAATTGGCGCCGTCTGTGGGAAACTTTTACAGACCAAACCTTGTCTTCCAAGCTCTTTTGATCATCTTTCATGGTGAACAACGACGACGTCCCGCTGTCCGCCATCGACAGTATCACTCCGGAGTCCGTTCAGAGAAGAGATGGTCTTCTCGCCATCCCTACCATAGCTGGTCTAGATACCTCTCCTAGAGGGCTCCTCAAAGATGCGCGAGACAAGTACGCAAGGAGCACTGACCACTCACGAAGCCCTAATGGGCACCGACGACGAAAAGAATCGCATGCTCAGCGCCTGGAGCATAAGCTGAGAAATCAAGACGCCATCATTCGAAGAATGGTGGCGGAGATGGAGGCATTGAAGCGGTAGGTCAAAAAGAAAGGTGTTGCTGGAATGGGTAACCACAGTGAACACACCCAACCTCGTCACTTGGCCAGCCAAAACCAGAGGTGAACACCATCCGTCTCCATCACCCGAAGTTGTAAAGTTGGTGACTCTGACTCGCCAGCAAAGAAGTCTTACGCACAAGACAGCAGTTATCGTCTCTCACGTCCGTCGACGACATCGAGATATTCGTACTCCGCTCGTTCGGAGGACCTGAGGGACGTCTTAAAAGAACGAGCGCGCCGATAGGAGGTGCAGAGGGTGCTAGCGTTGCAACGACTATCCCACGGAGGTCACGCCAGTGAAAAAGTTGCAATGCCGCTACCACATCCAGCTATGCATGTCCCTTTGGACAGAGACTTGGTGCGACTGAACGCCACCCCCTTCTCCTTTGAGATCGAGACCACATTGCTCCCTGCGGGATTTCACTGTCACAACCCAAACCCGCCCCTATGGGTTTAGCACCGTAACCGGCCAATAATCCGTGATTACCAAAGGCCTGCTTAACAGTAATGACAGTAATACAGAGTAATGGGCTGGCGGAAGCCAAAACAGTAAATAAAAGATGTCCAATGAGCTGTGACAGTCTGAATGCAAAAGGACTTTTCCGAACATATTCACATTCAAAACCAAAACAATATATACATACATCATATACAGACATTCAGGTTAGGGACCAAATCCCTGCCATAATGGTACTGTGCAAGTCTTAAACAGTCAATACAAAACAGAGACAAAAAGGGGGTGAATCTAAAACACCCCAACATAGCCTTGGCTTGGCAGCACTTGGAACTTCGAGGTGAGGCACGATGGTTGGCTTAACAAAACAAGAGCTAACCCGACGCTCCTAGCTCCGGTCCGGTGCCTGGACACCTACATATATATATAAACAGTGAGCTAAAGTCCAGTGAATAACAGTTGTGTAAAGAGGTTAAGAATGAATGTCCTTTCAGTAAAATAACAGTCATATCAGTCAGTTAGAAACCATAGCAGTCATATATGGTGCATCCCATAGCAAAATAGTACAGTAGGTCTTAACAAACCGAACAGTCGGTTGATGGCCATCATAACAATAAACAGTAGTGGTTCCAAACATGGGAACCGACAGAGATCTCTGTGACAGTAGCAGTAACAGTACAGTAACAGTAAATTGCTATGGATGCCACGGATACAGTTTACAAATAGGACAAACATTCATTCATTAAGCAATAACGTTTCAATAAGAAAAACAGTTGATCATTCAGAAAATAATCATAATTGAACATATCTTTACAACATTGTTACTCACAGAGCACTGAGCTATAAGCAGCTAATGAACGTCCTCGGATGTCAACCCTACACAGTTGCAGAACGAACACACACTAAGTTACACACTTGGGATTAACATCTTAGCCCCTATCTTGACTCGGTGTGGTTCTACATCAATATCCTCATTAAGATGCCTTAAACATGGCCTAGGAATACCTAGGATGGAAACAGGATGCAAAGATGCACTTTAAAACACTTTTCAAAATTTTCAAAAAACAAGGGTCTCGCTCGAGCGTGGCTTTCTACGCTCGAGCGAACATGTAGACAAAGGATCTCCGCTCGAGTGTGGCTGCAAACTTCATGAAAAGTACTGGATGCATGCAATTTATGCTCGACGAACGCTCGACCTCCGCTCGAGCGTGAGACTCAGGTCCTCGCTCGAGCGTGAACTCTATCGCTCGAGCGTGAACTCTGGGCGATTGCATTTCACGCTCGAGCTGAAGTGCACGACTCAGAGGGTACGCTCGAGCGTAAAGTCCTACGCTCGAGCATGGGTCCAAAATCTGGAATTTCCAAATTCATCCCTAAGCACAAAACTCAAATTTAAAAGCCTCAAATTCGATCCTTTTGGGCCAATTTTCTGGAAAAAACACTTTAAACCCATAATATAACATGTTTTGAAGATCAATTTGAGAAATCAAAGCCCAAGGATGAGTCAATTGAACACCATTTTCAAATAAACTTCAAGAACAAAGCTCAAACACAACATGTATGTATTCAATTAAATTCAAAGCTTCAAATACATGGTCAAATAACTCAATCCTTCCAAAAACATGATGAATTCTTGAACTATAATCAAAATATGAACATGCATGTAGCAAATTTCATGGAAAAGACCTCAAAACTCAAGAATGTGTACGTGCATGCATGAATTCACTCTCAAATTCAACTCTTTAAACCAATTCTTGACTTTAAACTCTAAATTACCATGAACCATGCAAGATACAACTCAAATTCACAAATGAGAGGATGAAATCTCTACCTTAGGTCTTGAATTCAAGGTATGATAGCTCAAATGTGCAATTCTCTTCCAAATCTTCTAAGTTTCAAACCAATCTAGGTGAACCCAACTTTTCTTCCAACTCTCTAGCTCTCTCTCACGTTTTTGGTCTAGGAAGTAGCTGAAGTAAAGATGCATCAATTGGTATGAGTTACACTCCTATAATGCTTCTAAAGTGGTCCACTAAGTGGCAAAAAATGCAATTAATTGGAGTTGATGTATTTTAACTTTATTTAATCTAATTTAATCATACCAAATCACATTTTAATTAAATCTACCATAAAATTACATAAATTCTAATTAACACAAAATACCAATCAATTTCAGATTCGGCCGCCGATAAGGCCTTCAATTCGCAATACGAAATTAAAAACACGAATAGATCAATCTACGACAAACAGATAGAATGCAATTAAGATAACACACTTATGCAATAAATTCAGAATTTCAGTCTGATCAATTACTTATCATGCTCAGTCACAATTTAGCAGTAATCAGAGGTGAGGGTTGTCACAGTCTCCCCTCCTTACAAAGAGTTTGGTCCTCCAAACTCGAATTACCTTTATTTTGGAAGAATACTGGATCCAGAGGGAATAGTTCAGGATATCGTTTCATCATATCATCTTCTTTTTCCCAAGTGGCATAAACGCCACCATGGTTTTGCCAGTCCACCTTCACTAATGGAATTTCTTTATTTCTCAACTTCTTGATTCGTCGATTTACAATCTGAATAGGCCGTTCTTCATAAGTGTAGTCATCACTTAGCACTACACGAGTAGGCTCAATCACATGGAAGGGATCCCGAAGATAATCCCTCAACATTGAAATGTGGAAGACATTGTGTATATGCTCCATTTCAGGAGGAAGCGCTACTTGATACGCTACCGAATTAATCTTTTCAATGATTTCATACGGCCCGACATATCTCGGCGCTAGCTTACCCTTGACTTCAAAGCGAGTCTAGTTTTTCATCGGTGTCACTTTAATGAAAACATGATCACCCACTTCATATTCCCTGTCTCGCCTTCGGACATCCACATAACTTTTCTGTCGACTTTGTGCGGTTTTCAATCTTTGTTGAATCAGTTTCACTTTTTCAATGGTTTCTTATACAATCTCAGGCCCAAGCAAAGGCCCATCTCCAACTTCTGCCCAGCAAATAGGAGATCGACATTTTCTGCCATACAAAGCCTCGAAAAGTGCCATACCAATACTCGAGTGAAAACTGTTGTTGTAGGCAAACTCAGCTAAAGGTAAATGGCTTTCCCAATTTCCTTGGAAATCAAGAACACACATCCGCAGTAAATCTTCTAGAGTCTGGATTGTTCCCTCTAACTGGCCATCTGTCTGAGGATGGTATGCACTACTCAGTCTCAGTTCAGTACCCAATGCAGTTTGCAGACTTTGCCAAAATCTCGATGTGAACTTCGAGTCCCTGTCAGAAACAATAGACATATGCACTCCATGCAGTCTAACAATCTCATCAATATAAATTGTAGCCAATTTGTCCGTATTATAGATTGTTTTGACAGGTAAGAAGTTAGCAGATTTAGTCAATCTATCAACAATAACCCAAATTGAGTCCATACCTTTACTGGAGCGAGGTAAACCAACAATGAAATCCATAATGATATGTTCCCATTTCCACTCCGGTATTGGTAAGGGCTGAAGTAAGCCTGCGGGTCACTGGTGTTCGGCTTTGACTTGTTGGCAATGAAGACATTTCGATACAAATCAGCAATCTCTTTCTTCATTCCTGGCCACCAGAAATTCAGTTTCAAGTCTTGGTACATTTTCGTATTTCTTGGATGGATAGATAGTTTCGAATTGTGGCCCTCTTGCAGAATTCGTCTTTTCAGTTCAGAATCATTCGGTACACACAACCTTCCTTGGAATTTAAACACATTGTTATCAAATTTAAAGTCCAGCCTCGGTTTGGACTTCTGTTCATTAATGACCTTTTTCAAAAGGTCATCCTGTTGTTGTTTCTCTTTAATCTCCTCAATCAGTGCCGGTTGAGCAGAAATAGCTACCAAGGTTCCACATTGTTCACGCAAAACAATCTCAACTTCAAGTTTTTCAAGGTCACATAGCAATTCTTTCTGCCCAATGAGTAAATAGGCTAAATTTCCAACTGATTTCCGACTCAGTGCATCGGCATCGGTGTTAGCTTTCCCTGGATGGTACAAAATTTGCAAGTCGTAGTCTTTTATCAGTTCTAACCATCTCCGTTGTCTCATATTCAGTTCTTTCTGTGTGAAGAAATATTTTCAAGCTCTTGTGGTCTGTATACACCTCACATGTTGCCCCATAAAGGTAGTGATGGTAGATTTTCAATGCAAATACCACTGCGGCAAGTTCTAAGTCATGGGTTGGATAATTTTTCTCATGCGGTCTCAGTTGTCGGGAAGCATACGCAATAACTTTACCGTTCTGCATTAAGACACATCCCAAACCCTTATAAGAAGCATCACTAAATATGGTAAATCCATCCGTACCTGAGGGTAAGGTGAGAATTGGTGCAGTCACAAGTCGAGTCTTTAACTCTTGAAAAGCTGATTCTCTCTGGTCAGTCCAGTCAAATGATATTCCTTTTTGAGTCAACTGAGTCAACGGTAGGGCAATTTTGGAGAAGTCCTTCACAAATCTTTTGTAGTATCCGGCTAAGCCTAAGAAACTTTGGACTTTAGTAACATTCGTCGGTCTAGGCTAATTCACTATTGCTTCAATTTTCTGCGAGTCAACTGAAATGCCATCTTTACTGATCACATGTCTCAAAAATATTACTTTGTCTAGCCGAAATTCAAACTTCGTTAGTTTTGCATACAGTTTCTGTTCTCTTAAGGTCTGTAAGGCAATGTTCAAATGATGTTCATGTTCTTTCGTGCTTTTGGAATAGATCAAAATGTCATCTATGAAAACAACTACAAATTCATCGAGGAATGGTTTGAAAATTCTATTCATAAGGTCCATAAATGCAGCAGGTGCATTAGTAACTCTGAAAGGCATAACAAGGAATTCGTAATGTTCATACCTCGTTCGAAAGGCAGTCTTTTCAATGTCCTCTGGTTTGACTTTCAACTAGTGGTATCCAGATCTAAGGTCAATTTTAGAAAAAACCTGGGCACCCTATAACTGGTCAAACAAATCATCAATACGAGGCAATGGGTATTTGTTTTTCACTGTTACCTTATTCAGTTCACGGTAGTCAATGCAGAGTCTCAGTGAGCCATCTTTCTTTTTCACAAACAAAACTAGAGCGCCCCATGGTGAAGTACTAGGCCTGATGAACTTCTTATCTAACAGTTCTTGCGGCTGAATTTTCAATTCTTTCAGTTCGGTAGGTGCCATTCTGTATGAAGCTTTGGAAACTGGCTGTGTACCCGGAATCACATCAATGGTGAACTCAATGTCCCTATCAATCAAATCCCCTGGCAAATCATCTGGAAAAACATCTGGGAATTCTCTGACTATAGGAATACTATCCACATTAGCTTTAGCATCAGTAAGTACAGTCAATATACAACATAGTTACCCTTTACACCCCTTTTTAATCAATTTGAAAGCTTTCATGGATGAAATCAGATATGGGGGAGGCACTACTCCAACTCCATTAAATACAAATTCAGGCAGTCCAGGTGGACGGAAAACAACTTGTTTTGTTACACAGTTTATGGTAGCATGATATTTTGTTAACCAGTCCATTCCTAATATCACGTCGAAATGATCGATATTCAAAGGCAGTAAATCAATATACAAATGCACATCCCCAACAATAATTTCACATGCAGGGTACATATAAGCATAAGTCATGGATCCCCAACAGGTGAAGATACAGCTAACAAATAATTCATGGGTTCCAGTGGTCTATTCAATTTCCTTGAAAAAGCATGCGAGACATAAGAATGTGTAGACCCCAAATCAATCAGAACATAAGCATTTTGAGCACAAATTGAGAGTATACCTGACATAACGGTCTCGGTATTCTACACATCTCCCGATACAAGTGCGAACACTCGGCCTTGCCTCATAGGCTTTTCCAGCAGCTTTGGGGTTGGGTTTCGGTGAAGCAGTTGATGCTGCGATGCTAGCTGCAGCTTTATTATTGCCTTGGGAAGTGGAAGGGCAATCTTTAACCATGTGGCCTACCTTGCCACACCTGTAACAAGCACCAGAAATTTTATAACAAATCCCTTTATGTCTTTTCCCACATTCGGAGCAGGGTGGTATGGAATTGTTTCCCTGACTAGAACTGGTTATTGACCCTGTGTTTTGCTTTTTATTTAATAAACTGTTCCGGCCTTTCTTAAACTTAAAACTCCATCTCTTACCACGCCATTCAGTCGCTGGTGTTTCGGTCTGTTTTAATGCCTCGATGTTCGATTCAACTATTATCGCCCGGTTAAGAACATCCACATATTTCAATAACTTCAGCACATTGATTCTGTTAAGTATCTCCACATTAAAGCCGCCTTCAAATTTTTTGGCCTTTTTGTAATCAGTGTCTACCATGTGTGGTGCATATCTGGCGAGTTCGGTAAATTTTGATTCATATTCGGCTACAGACATGGTACCTTGTTTCAACTGTTCAAACTCAGTCACTTTGCGATCCCTGACGCACTGAGGAAAATATTTTTCAAAGAAGGCTTCTTTAAATTGAGCCCAAGTCAAAGCAGTATTGGTGTCACGAACAAGCATCTACCACCTTCTGGCCTCTTCTTGTAAAGTAAAGGTAGCCAGCAATACCTTGTGTGCTTCGGAACACGGAAACACTTCAAATAATTTCTCTGTTTCTAGAACCCATGCTTCGGCCTTTAACGGTTCAAGGCCTCCCTGAAAGGATGATGGTTTCATTTTACTGAACTTTTGTGTCAAGGTAATTATATCCTCATTAACATTTTGCTCCAGTTGAACTGGAGGAGGTGGGGGCTGTTGGTTTTGTTGTAGCCTCAAGGCCTCAGTCAACAATTCAACTGTTCTTTCTAATCTTGCCATTCTGGCATCAGATGATTCCGTTTCATCGGCATTCCTTGCATTGTCCATTTCACTATATGCAATACAGTAATAATAAACATAAGAATTGCTTACTTAAACATATTAGCATATTAGTACATATATTCATGTCATGGGCACACACACTTTTTCAATGCTCATGCAATGCCCTATTCACTTTTCTAGGACATCCTATAGCTCATTTGGACACGTGTGTGCGGTATAACTCGTGCTTTAGCATCGCTCTGATACCACTCTGTCACGACCCAAACCTGCCCCTATGGGTTTAGCACCGTAACCGGCCAGTAATCCGTGATTACCAAAGGCCTGCTTAACAGTAATGACAGTAATACAGAGTAATGGGTTGGCGGAAGCCAAAACAGTAAATAAAAGATGTCTAATGAGCTGTGACAGTCTGAATGCAAAAGGACTTTTCCGAACATATTCACATTCAAAACCAAAACAGTATATACATACATTATATACAGACATTCAGGTTAGGGACCAAATCCCTACCATAACAGTACTGTGCAAGTCTTAAACAGTCAGTACAGAACAGAGACAAAAAGGGGGTGAATCTAAAACACCCCAACACAGCCTTGGCTTGGCAGCACTTGGAACCTCGAGGTGAGGCATGATGGTTGGCTTAACAAAACAAGAGCTAACCCGACGCTCCTAACTCCGGTCCGGTGCCTGGACACCTACATATATATATATATATAAACAGTGAGCTAAAGCCCAGTGAATAACAGTTGTGTAAAGAGGTTAAGAATGAATGTCCTTTCAATAAATAAACAGTCATATCAGTCACTTAGAAACCACAACAGTTATATGTGGTGCATCCCATGGCACAGCAGTACAGTAGGTCTTAACAGACCGAACAGTCGGTTGATGGCCATCATAACAGTAAACAGTAGTGGTTCCAAACATGGGAAATGACAGAGATCTCTGTGACAGTAGCAGTAACAGTACAGTAACAGTAAATTGCTATGGATGCCATGGATACAGTTTACAAATAGGATAAACATTCATTCATTAAGTAATAACGTTTCAATAAGCAGAACAGTTGATCATTCAGAAAATAATCATAATTGAACATATCTTTACAACATTGTTACTCGCAAAGCACTGAGCTATAAGCAGCTAATGAGCGTCCTCGGATGTCAACCCTACACAGTTGCAGAACGAACACACACTAAGTTACAAACTTGGGATTAACATCTTAGCCCCTATATTGACTCGGTGTAGTTCTACATCAATATCCTCATTAAGATGCCTTAAATATGGCCTAGGAATGCCTAAGATGGAAAGAGGATGCAAAGATGCACTTTAAAACACTTTTCAAAATTTTCAGAAAACAGGGGTCTCGCTCGAGCGTGGCTTTCTACGCTCGAGCAGACATGCAGACAAAGGATCTCCGCTCGAGCGTGACTTCCTTCGCTCGAGCGGACTGCAAACTTCATGAAAAGTACTGGATGCATGCAATTCACGCTCGACGGACGCTTGACCTCCGCTCGAGCGTAAGACTCAGGTCCTTGCTCGAGCGTGAACTCTCTCGCTCGAGCGGACTATAAAACACAAGAACTTCTGGGCGTATGCATTTCATGCTCGAGCGCGACTTTCCTCGTTCTAGCTGAAGTGCACGACTCAGAGGGTACGCTCGAGTGTAAAGTCCTACGCTCGAGCGTGGGTCCAAAATCTGGAATTTCCAGATTCATCCCCAAGCACAAAACTCAACTTTAAAAGCCTCAAATTCGATCCTTTTGGGCCAATTTTCTGGAAAAACACTTTAAACCCATAATATAACATGTTTTGAAGATCAATTTGAGAAATCAAAGCCCAAGGATGAGTCAATTGAACACCATTTTCAAATAAACTTCAAGAACAAAGCTCAAACACAACATGCATGTATTCAATTAAATTCAAAGCTTCAAATACATGGTCAAATAACTCAATCCTTCCAAAAACATGATGAATTCTTGAACTATAATCAAAATATGAACATGCATGTAGCAAATTTCATGGAAAAGATCTCAAAACTCAAGAATGTGTACGTGCATGCATGAATTCACTCTCAGATTCAACTCTTTAACCAATTCTTGACTTTAAACTCTAAATTACCATGAACCATGCAAGATACAACTCAAATTCACAAATGAGGGGATGAAATCTCTACCTTAGGTCTTGAATTCAAGGTATGATAGCTCAAATGTGCAATTCTCTTCCAAATCTTCTAAGTTTCAAACCAATCTAGGTGAACTCAACTTTTCTTCCAACTCTCTAGCTCTCTCTCACGTTTTTGGTCTAGGAAGTGGCTGAAGTAATGATGCATCAATTGGTATGAGTTACACTCCTATAATGCTTCTAAAGTGGTCCACTACGTGGCAAAAAATGCAATTAATTAGAGTTGATGTATTTTAACTTTATTTAATCTAATTTAATCATACCAAATCACATTTTAATTAAATCTACCATAAAATCACATAAATTCTAATTAACACAAAATACCAATCAATTTCAGATTCGACTGCCGATAAGGCCTTCAATTCGCAATTCGAAATTAAAAACACGAACAGATCAATCTACGACAAACAAATAGAATGCAATTAAGATAACGCACTTATGCAATAAATTCAGAATTTCAGTCTGATTAATTACTTATCATGCTCAGTCACAGTTTAGCAGTAATTAGAGGTGAGGGTTGTCACATTCACCAGCCCAAGTTTACGTTCTACGATGGAAAAACAGATCCATACATGCACGTGAGCCACTTCCGGCAGGTTATGGCTGGATATAGGCATAATGACGCTCTCATGTGCCTTATTTTCCCGTCAAGTTTAGGTGAGTTAGGCCTAAAATGGTTCGAGAGGCTACCAGAGGAAAGTATTGAATGGTGGCAGCAGTTGGCGGAAGCATTCGTGACCCGATTCAAGACCAACACCAAAACGCCGAAGGAAGTTAACCACCTTCTGAGCATCAAGATGGAACCGGGCGACCCCCTCAAAGCATACAACGCCAAGTATTAGGAAACCTTCAGTGAAATCCTTGATTGCTCGACAAACCTGGCAATCACCCAATATAAGCGCGGTCTCCTAGTCAGACATAGACTTAGGGACTCTCTTACCATGAACCAACCAGCAACCATAGAGCTACTGATGCAGCGCATCAACGAGTATATCTGAGTAGAGGATAATGCTACCTCGATCACTGCGAAGGTGAATCTGGTGGCCGCGGACAAAAGAGTGGCTGGAAAGGTTCACGCGGTCGGACAGGAGGCAAACTGTCCAAGTAACCGCGCAAGAGAGTCAAACCGAGGTTCAGACCGCAGCAACCGGGGTGAAGGTTGCCGCTCCGACCGAGTTGATTACCCTCGTGACACCGCGGCAGAAGCGAAGAGCAAGCTAAATACCCGGACAGGCATCACCACGGTTTTCAAGATCCCAATCTACCGCATCCTTAGTGAAATTCGCGAAGAGGTCTACGTCCGATTTCCGGCTAAGTTGGGCGACTCACAAAAAGGCTTCAGTCTGCGGTATCGTTGCACCTTTCATGGCTAGCGCGGGCATCGCACCGAGGACTGTCTGTCTCTAAAACAACATTTGAAGGAGTTAGTGACCGCCATACTCTTGGACCGTTACATTGACAGAGGCGTCATGGCTGTACCCCACCCCCCAGCTAAGTCGAATGGTTTAGCCGCCCTAGAAGCTCCCCCACAAGGTGTGATCCATGTGATCCATGGCATCATCGAGCCAGCGAGGGTATGCGAGCTCCGAGGGATGATCAAAAAAGCAGAATATATGCGAGAAGTCCTGTCTATCCAGCCCGTGGTCAAGAGAGGTAAAACCGAGAAGAAATACATGCTCAGCTTCTCAAGCCGAGATCTTAAATGAATTCAAATGCCGCATAATGACAAGCTGGTGGTCACACTTCACGTCAGAGACTTTGACGTTCAGCGCATTCTGATTGACCAAGGTAGCTCGGTCGAAATCATGTACTACGATGCCTTGAAGCAACTCAAACTCAAAGATACAAACTTGGCTCCAGTAACTTCGCCACTGTAGACCGCCCGAACTCGCTCCGCGCGCGAGGACGCGAATTGGGTTCTAGCTACTACAGTTCGGACTCCTGTCACGGTTCTGAATCTAATCTCACAAAGTGCAATGTAAAACTGATAAATCACCAAAGAGTCTGAATCTGGCAAATCGTTTTGGAAAATCGACTTTAATCAAAAAGCGCTAAACATGGACTGTTTTGCCAGATTTCAGAGTCGCCACCTAAATATTTTGTTTTGGGAAAATTTAGAAAACCCTAACTCGTGCCTAAGGGCAGGTGTCTGTCATCACCAAAATTGCCTTAGCTCGGGAACTTGGGTACGAGAGGGGAAGGTCCTGAAATGAGCACCCCTGCTCGCCCGATCAAAGGATCGGCCTGTACTAAACATGATATGTTATTTTGAAAACACATGTATTCTTTTTCCGGTTTATTAGCTAACCCTACTATGTGATGCGCACAGCATACAAGTATAGACTCAATCACAAGAATTTGAACAAAACAATTCAATGTTTGTTTTTTAAAATTGTTTGAAAGTGCTACTCGCAAGTAAGCTAAAGCGCGGATTTGCCACCCTCAAGTGGGCTTTAAAACATGATTTTGCCATTTCGTAAAGTGGGCTTAAAACTCACAATCATCAAGTTGTCCTAATTCAGGCAATCGAGCCTTCACTCACGGGCACTCATGCAGTTAAAGCACTTAAGCAAATAGCCTCATGGCAAGCATGCTGACATGGCAACACTCACATCTCATGCAGTATGCTAAAGCGTAAACATTCACAGTGTACTCCGAGCCAAAGAAAGAAAACTAGTTAGAAATCAATGCGTGATCTTAGCTATGTTAAGATGTCTAATGTAATGCATGCAAAATGCAGCTAAATAGGCTCGGCTATTCTGAGATGGCATATGAGTGCAACACTTGATAACATGCTTTGAAACACGTATTCAAGTAAGTGTTGAAATTCAATGCAATTTGAATGATGCGCCGAGCCCGGTGCATACAATACGAATGAATGATGCACACATGCAAAGCATAAGTATGCTAATTGAAACATGCCCTAAAACTAACCATCAAAAGCTGGTAAATAAAAGGAAGAAAGACGTGGGGTTGGAAGACATTCACACACACACGCACACTTATTACAACATTTGCCCTCTCGATGGAGGGTCCGAATAATAAGCTAACTAACTACGCTAATTAAATAAATTATTACAAACCAAAACTAATTAACTATTCCTAGTTAACTAATTATTACAAAACAAATCGATTAATTAAGCACATGAACTAATTAAGTACAAAACCGACGAATTAGCTAACTAAGTAAAGCAGCTAAAGCAGTTAAAAGAGGTCCTTGGGGCGAGGGGTGCATGCATGCTCGATCGCCTTGCTCGGAAATCCATTGCTATGCCCAGAATTGCCTCTGTTTGCATTTAATTTGATCTCTGAAAAGTGCACTAACTTCCAGATTGCTTCTGTTCCAACATGAGGACCTCCTAGTGGGCTGCCAACCAGAAAAGGGGGCTGTAGACCAGAAAAAGTGGTCGGTCGACCACACCTACTGGTCGGCCGACCAGTTGATTTGCCAAGCTCCAGTTTTGCTACGACAGAGAACAACGAGGGGCATAGCAGTGTATTTACAAGATATGTGTGCACAACCACCCTCCCTATTATTTCTCAAGCTCAAGGAAGTGTGGTACTCGACTCTCGGGCCACCAACCGAGCATTGCAATGCACGATCGCCGAGAAGCCAAGTTTGCACAAGTCAATGTCAATGAATGCACAAATAACACATAAGGGCCTCCACCTCTATCATGCTTGATCAGGAGGGTCCGCGACCAAGAAATGCTACACGTTTCATCATTTTGAGTATGAAACGTGTGACATTCCTCGTGTTTGGATTAACGTCCAATCCAAACACATGCAACGCAAACAAGATGATCAACTTTCAATGCTAAAGTGACATGCGCAAGACTCTATCATGTAAGCAATGCATGCGTGGCATGTTTAAAAGCTAAGGCATCAAAGCTAATGAAACATATTACACATGAGGCATGCACTATCAATCTCAAATGGTCAAACCAACTCGGGAAAGAGGTCAAACATGCCAAAACAGTGGCTAAAATATGTTAAGATCAAGGCATATAACACAAGGAGAACATGCTCATTTGATGGCTCATTAACAATGCACAAAGACACAACTCTCAAAAGCTCTCAAGGAATGAAAGAAGTGAGAACATGACACACGTACATGCTCTGAAATAACATGTTAAACGATGCCCAAACATGCAACCATCACAAATATAGCATAGTAGAGTGCTCAAAACTCAAGACTAACTAAGGTACTTGCACCATAGCCATATCAAGCAAGCCCCAAAGGGCCAAGATGACTCAAAACAGTCCCAAGACAGGTCAAAACAATGCCAAAACATGCATGGAGTAGAGCTAACACATGTTAGAATGAAAGGCATAAAGCATGACGCATGCAAGGCCAATGAGTGGGATTACACTACACATGCCAAAACCAAGCATGAGGTGACTTCACCAACAAAAATCAGAGTTGTAACATGGTAAAATAACACCAAAAACATGCTGAGATGGTAGCCCCAAAAGCTTAGGCAAGCATGCATACATATCAGCTCATAAGTGAAGCATAAGGCTCAACCCTCAAACACAACATAGGGATGATAAATGCGAGAATATGGCAGAGGCATATGGTCTGAAATAACATGCCAAATGATGCCATGCCATGCAAAAAGCTCAAATATGACATGCTAGAGGTCTCAAAGCTTAAGGCTAGCAAAGCCAAATGCACTATAGCTATGCAAAGCCAAGGATGCATGACCAAGACCACTCAAATTAGACCTAAAGCATGTTAAATCAAAGCCAAAAATGTACTAGAGTAAAGCATACACATGCTAGATCAATAGGCCAAAACACCAAACAAGCTAGGCTAGTGAACAAGCTTGCACTACAAGTGCATAAACCATGCAAGAGGTGACTTTGTCGACAAAAATCAGAGCTAAGGTATGCCAAAATATGAGTAAAATCCTGCTAGAGTGGAGCCAAAAACATGCTAAACTGGTGGTCCAAAGCATAGAGCATGTTAGGCTAACTAAAATGATTGCACTACAAGTACATGAAGCATGTAAAAAGCAACCAAATTAACCCAAAACAGAGTTATATCATGTTAGAATAAGGCCTAAAACATGCTAAGATAGAGCCTTATGAAGGTAAAAAAGCATGCCAAAGTGTTAAGCCAACAACACATGCAAACAAAACACAAGAGGGGGGGACCACCCCCATCTATTTTGGGTCTCAAAACCCACTTTCCATCACTAAAATTCCTTTGGAATTCAGTGGTTAAAAGGCCAAAACAAGGTGGTTTGAAAGGCCTTAAGAGATAGAACAAAGTAAAGGAAAATAAGCCACCAAAAGGGGTAAACCACCCCTCACTCAAACAAAGCCTCAAACAAACATTTCAAACACTTAAAAACAAGAGTTTTTGCAATTAAAAGTAAGGCCTAAAAGAGCATGCAAGGATGGCCAAATACTTAAGCAAAACAAGGCTTATAGAGGGTAACTACTCACCCTTGAAGAACAACTTCAAAACCAACCACTTCTGAGGCAAAATCAAGCCAAAATCACTCAAATACAACCTCCAAGAACCTTAGCTCAAGAGTGAAGGTGTTTCACTAGGTGTTTTAGTGCAAAAGTGCGAATAAAACTCATTTTAAGGCACAAACTAGTACAAATATAGAGAGAGAGAGGGAGAATTATAGAGAGAGAGGGATATGTTTAGTCCTAATCCAATTTTTTTGAACCTTAAACAAGGGAGAGGAAGCTCCCCTTATATAGAATTTCATGCCTCAAGCTTGTTAGACAAGCTAAAGGCTTGGTGCAATCCCTCCATACATGTATATGGAGGATGCCTTCTGTGCCCAACAGCTGGCACAGCTGGCAAGGAAAATATCTGCAGAAAGTGCAGAAAGGCCGTCAACCAGTTAAAATGGTCGACCGACCACCCCCCCTAGTCGACCGACCGCCTCAAGTGGTCTATAGGAGAGAAAACTGGTCGACAAGGGAGAAAAGGGGTCTACAAAGAGAGGAGAAGGTGGTGGCATGCTGCCGACCACGTTAGGTGGTCTACAGACCACCCACCCTAGCTAACCGACCACCAAAAGTGGTCCACAGGGAAGAAAAGTGGTCTACAGGGGAGAAAACTGGTCTACACCCCTGTTCCACCCTCCAAGCAAGGGGTAACAAGGTTTGGTTCAAAAACAGACCAAAAAAGAAGAAAGACAAGAGTCCGTAAGACAAGGCACTCAGCCGGAAGCCCCGAAAACTAGTCTATGGGCCACTACAAGTGGCCTACGAGAGGGAAAGGTAGCCTACGGCTACAAAAAGTGGCCTACAGGCCTTTGTTTCCCTTTACGCAAAGGCAGCAAGGCATGGTCCAAAAACCAGGCCAAGAGGAGAAAGTTAAGAGGTCCCAAGACAAGGCACTCAGCCAAAGGCTCCGGAAACTCAAAACGAGCACAAACATGCACAATCACTGAGTACACAGACAATGACATCTGAGTCTTAAGGTCGATCAAAAATAGGGTGTCTACAGCCACTGTAGACACCCCATTTTTGACCGACCCTAAGACTCAGATGTCACTGATTGAGCGCTCGGCGATGTTGCATACTGCGCTCGTTCAGAAGTCTCAGAGTCGCGGTTGTGTGCCCCGCCTCCGGACTCCCGAACTCTCTTCTGTGCCTTGTCTCGGTTTGCGAACCAGACTCGGTTTTCTCTGTTTTCTTTTCTGAGGGGAGGGAGTGGTCCCGTAGACTATCTCTCAATAGGCGTGGGCTACTTTTCGTAGCCGTAGGCCATTTTGCCCATTTCGGAGCCCGGTTCCCGGTTTTCGGAGCCGTCAGGCCGTGTGCCTCGGTTCGGGACCGCCCGACCATCTCCGATTTCTCCGGTTTTTGGCAAGTGCCTCTGTTTTATCATTCCGAGGGACACTGGGGTCTCTGGTACCCACTTCGCGGCCGTACGCCACTTTCAGTGCTTACAGCCGGTTTTTGGGACCCCGAACTGCCCGGTTTTGGCCCCGAGCTTTCATTTTGCATCGATTTTTGTTCAAATTTGGCAGGTACCTCTGTTTTAGCACCAGGAAGATCACTGGAGGGTGGGAGGCCAGCAATTGTTCCAAAGAACCAGTTTCGCTCCTCCGGCGCCTGTTTTGCTCACTTCCGGACTAATGTTGAACACCCTAGGGGTATTTTCTTCGAGCCGAGACTACATATTTGTGATGAGGGCACATGGAAGGACACCAAAAAGTGGTGGTCGGCCAGTAATTCAGATTTTCATTTTTGAGCCTCTCCTTCAAGTTCAATGTTGTGACTCCTGTTTCAGAGTTGCCAAATTCCAACCTTGGAACCTTGTTCTACACACATGGGAGGACACCAAAAAGTGGTGGTCGGCCAGTAATTGTGAATTTCATTTTTGAGCCTCTCCTTCAAGTTCTATGTTGTGACTCTTGTTTCAGTGTTGCCAAATTCCAACCCTGGGGCCTTATTCTACACACTTGGGAGGACCCTAAAACATGGTGGTCGGCCAGAAATTCTAGACTTCATTTTTGGGCCATGGCCGGCCGGCCAGGGGGAGTGGCTAGCCGACCAGTTGGGGTGGCCCGCCGGCCACCTTCCAGAAAGTTACCTGGTCAGCCAGCTTTCTGCTTTTCCACCCTTTACAGCTGTCCGGATATTTTTCAAAATATCCCAGCCCTCCGGGGGATATTTTGGGAGGGAAAGCTTGCCTCCATTTCCCTCCCCTTTTACACCCTTTCTTGCCTATTTAAGGGGCTGGACAGCTCCTTTGCTAGGGTTAGAATTTTTGATCTCAAAAGCCTCTCTCCCAAAACCTTCATTTCCATAGCCAAAAACCCTAAAAACCTTCAAGGTTCTAGCTCAATCCTTCATCAACCCTAAGCACCACCATCATCAACTCCATTCCAGCAGCAAAGGAGTGTTTTCCAGAGGTTAAGAAGCAGCAAATTGAAGCTAAGAAGCCACCAAAGTTAGATCTTCAAGGGTAAGCCTCTAATTCCCTTTTTCTAGCATAATTTTCTATCAATTCTTTACCCTATTTCCTTTTTGTTTTGGGCTCCGACCCCTACTGATTTTAGGCTTATTTTGAGCCCCTCTACAACTTTGTAGAAGGGCTCAACTCTGTTTGGTGTCTCCATGATGCACTTATTTCAATATCACCCTTTATGCCAATTATTTGCATGCTTTGTTTGGCTTTTGAGTGGTCTGATTTCGAGCCTGATGTAAACTGTTAGTGGGCTTATTTTGAGCCCCTCTTCAACATTGAAGAAGGGCTCAACCATGTTTGGCCCCTCTATCATGCACTTTCTTTGTAATCCTCCATATTTTCCGTGAAATTGCATGATTTATGTGGCCTATTTGTGATCTGATTTGGAGCATCTCATGAACTAATATTGTGCTTATTTTGAGCCCCTCTTCAACTTTGAAGAAGGGCTCAACCTGGTTTTCATGCTCTACATGCCACTTGCTTTGGATTCATGTTCTCTTCCTATTTTGCATGCATTGTTAGACTTATTTGGCTTCTGATTTCAGCCTTCATCAGGCTTAGAAAGAGCCTTATTTTGGTCCATTCTTCATGTTTTGTTAAGGGCCTTAAGCCATTTGGTGATTCTATCATGTACTTCATGTTATATCCTTCATATTTTTCGCAAAATTGCATGATTTTTTAGGCCATTCTAACTTCTGTTTTAGGCCTTCATCAGGCTTAGAAAGTGTCTTATTTTGGCTCATTCTTCATGTTTTGTTAAGGGTCCAAAGTTGTTTGGTGCTTCCATGCATGATCTATCATTATAGCCTTCTTTTGGTCCATATATTGCATGCTATTTTGAGCCTATCTACATACTGATTTTGGAGTTGTCATTCACTATAAATATGCATATTTTGGGCTCCTTTTCAAAGTTGTAGAAGGAAATTTTGTGGTTTGAATTTTCTAGATACTACTTGTTTAATAAATCCCCTCTTTTCCCCCATTTTTGCATGCCATTGTTGCCATATCTATGCTCACAATTTGGCCATGTTTTGTACTGAAAAGATGCTATTTTTGGGGCTGCCTTGCTATTGTTTTTGCTTTCATGTGCCAATTTTGCATGTTTAGCATAGCCGTAGGCCATTTCGGGTACTTAAAATCACATTTCGGGATGATTTCATGCATTGATTGTCATTTCGTATCATTTCGGGGCTGTTTTCCCCTTCATTTAGCTGCTGAAGTTTGGTTTGCATGCTTGCATATCATTTCCCATGTCATTTCATGCCTTAGTGCATTGCCTCGGTTTGCGTGCCTGTGGGCACGCACTTCGAGGCGCCTCATTTTCATCTCTCGGCAGCTTATGTGAGTGTGGCTGAGGCCCTCTCATGTTAGTGTAAGCCCAATTTGTATTTTCCATATCATTTGCATTGCGTATGCCACTGCCTCGGTTTGCGTGCCCGTGTGCACGCATTTCGAGGCACTTTATTTTTATCCGACGGCATCCTATGTGAGTGCGCCTGAGGCCCTCTCATGTTGGTGTAAGCCCTCATTTCATTTCGTATGTCATTTCATGCCTATATGCCTTTGCCTCGGTTTGCGTGCCCGTGTGCACGCATTTCGAGGCACTTCTTTCTTTGTCCATCGGCTTCTTATATGAGTGTGGCTGAGGCTCACCCATGTTAGTGTAAGTCCCTTTTGCATTTTTTATGTCATTTTAGCATCATTGCATTCCGAATGCTATTGCCTCGGTTTGTGTGCCCGTATGCACGCATTTCGAGGCACTTCACTTTTCATCTATTGGCCTCCTATGTGAGTGTGACTGAGGTTCACTCGTGTTGGTGTAAGCCCATACGGCATTGCGTATGCCATTTTCTCGGTTTGCGTGCCCGTGGGCATGCATTTCGAGGCATCTCATTTTCATCTGCATTGTGCATACTAGGTTGTATCTTAGGTTGCATTCATGCATATCATGCATATTGCATCATGTTCGGGATAGGAATTAGCCCGGGCACGGGAAACGAGGCACGTTTCGTACTCCGAGTGACAGAACGGGTCTCAATTCCCAAGTCACCGACACTTCGGATTATCCATGATGGAGTTAGGTTTTGTTGTAGCATTCATGTGCATTCATCCTATATTGAGTTGTGCAATTCGGCTCCTCGGCCATCATGCATCGATATGCGTGATTGGTGGCACGAGGATCGAGGCATGCATATATTCGTGAAATACATTGCTATGCCCTTTTCCTGCTCTCTGTTGCAGCAAAAATGAAGAATCAGCAACTTTTCGGAGTCTGGCACGCATTTCGAGAAACATTGCAAACAGAGGCTAATTGGGGCATCGCCGTGGATTTCCGTGCAAAGCAGCCCAAACATACATCGTTCATCAGAATCAAGGCAGCCCCTGGCTTGCATGCCAGTTTTACGTTTTTTTTTAGTTTAATTTGTTAATTAATTAGGAATTTGTATATCATTCGGACTATTTTATTCGGACTGTATTATTCTTTTATTCGGACTGTATATTTATTCGGACCCTCTGCGCGAGGGCAATGCTGTAATAAGTGTGGGTGTGTGTGATGTATGTCTTCCAACCCCCATTTCTTTCTCCCTTTTATTTATCTGCTTATGATGGTAGATTAGGGCATATTTCAATTAGCATACAGTATGACAGCATGTTTGCATTCATTCATCTGTTTTGCATACACCGGGCTCGGCGCATCATACAAACTGCATCGTATTTCAATTCCAAGTTGAATACATGTTAGTTGTAACATTTCACATACCATGTTTAGAATAGCCGAGCCTGCTATAGTTGCATTTTGCATGTGTTGCATTAGGCATTTTAGCATATTTAGGATTCATGCATGATTTCTAACCGGTTCCTGTTTTGGCTTGGAGTACTCGGTAAGTTTTATGCTTTAGCATCCTTGCATGCGTGTGAGTGACTGCCATGAATAGCATGCTTACCATGAGGCTATGTGCTCATGTGATATAACTGCCTTGAATGCCTGTGGGTGGAGGTTGAGTTATTTGAATTGGGACAATGCATTGACTGTTTGTTTTAAGCCCACTAGATAGTGGCAACATCACTATTTTCTAAGCCTACCTGAGGGTGGCAAATCCGCATTTTAGCCTACCTGCGGGTAGCACCTTCACACCATTTTCAAACAAACAAACATGAAATGTTTTGTTCCAATTCAGACGGCCCAGTCTATACTTGTTTGCTGCGAGCATCACATAGTAATCTAGGCTAATAACCGGAATAAGAACTCACAATGTTTTCAAAAACAGATATCATGGTTAGTAGAGGCCGGTCTTTGACCGGGCGAGCGGGGGTGCTCACGATGTGACCTTCCCCAATCGTACCCAAGTTCCCGAGCCGAGGCAACTTTGGTGATGACGGACACGTGGCCTTTGGCACCGAGTCAGGGTTTCCTAAATTTCCCATTTTAAAAATATTTAGGTGGCGACTCTGTTATCTGGCAAAGCAGTCCATGTTTGGCACTTCTTTCAAAAAAATCTGTTTTTCTTCAAAACGATTTGCCAGAGTTGGACTCTTTGGTTCAGATTTAGAACCGCAACAAAATCGAGTCCGAACTGTAGCGAGGTCCCTCGCGGGCTTGTTACAGCCACTAGTCGGTTTCAACTCGCAAATCGGAGTGGCCTATGAGAAAGATAATTCTACTGGTCAAAGTCGGATCCATGGTCTAGCAGGTGGAGTTCTAGGTATTGAAGGTGCCTTCCACATACAACCTGATCTTAGGCCGAGGATGGCTTCATGCCATACAAGCGGTGGCTTCGACCTACCACAAAGTCATAAGGTCTCCTTCGGCTGCAGGGATGATTGAAGAAATCTAGGGCGATCAAGTCATGGCCAAGCAGTGTTTCATGACTGTGAATGGGAGCCGTGTGGCCAAAAGATTCGTGCAAATGATTGAAGGACTGGAGGACCAGAACGTCCTGGATAATGTGGGTACCAAAGCCGAAGAAAAGGCTGTTGAAGACTTGGTGGAGATAAGGATCAACGAAGCTAATCCTGAGAAGTTCTTTCTGTTGAGATCCAACTTGATCGCCCAAGAATGGTTGGAGATGGTGGGGTTCTTGGTGGCGAATATTGAAGTGTTTGCATGGATGCCTTATGACATGCCTAGCGTTGATCCAAATTTTATTTGTCACCAACTCAATGTCTTTCCAGACGCCCAGCCTGTCATTTAAAGAATGCGGAGATCAGCGCTTCATCACGCCGAGGTTGTGGCAGAAGAGGTCAAAAACCTGCTTGAAGCAAGAGCAATCCAAGAAGTGCATTACCCTCGATGGGTTTCCAACACAGTCGTGGTGCTGAAGAAAAATGACAAATGGCGAGTTTGTGTTGACTACAAGACGGCCAACCGCGCTTGCCCTAAAGATAGCTTCCTCTTGCCCAGAATCGACCAATTGGTAGACCTTACAGCCGGCCACAACCGACTCAGCTTTTTGGACGCTTACCGCGATTATCATCAGATTGCCATGCATGAGCCAGACCGGGAAGTTACTTCTTTCACCACCCCAAAGGAACTGTTCTGCTATCGAGTTATGCCCTTCAGGTTAAAGAACGCCGAGGCAACCTTTCAAAGGATGGTCACAAAGATGTTCACTTCCTTGCTCAGCCGAACAATGGAAGCATATATTGATGACATGGTTGTGAAGAGCAAGCGCGTAGCCAACCACCTGTCTGACTTGGCGGAGATGTTCGCCATTCTTAAACAACACAAGTTGCTCCTGAATGCGTCAAAATGTGTCTTTGGCGTGGGGTCGAGGAAATTCTTGGGCTTTCTGGTCACCAATCGTGGCATTAAGGCGGACCCCTCTCAAATCAAGGCCATACAAGAATTGAAGCAACCCAACTCGGCAAAGGACATGCAACATCTTGCCGGGATGGCAGCCGCGCTTAACCGATTTATAAGCCGGACATCAGATCGCTGACGACCTTTCTTCCGAGCCTTGAAGTCCAAGTTCTCACGGGACGAAGATTATGACAAAGCTTTAGCCGAGCTAAAGATATACCTATCTTCCGCTCTACTCTTGGTCACGCCGAAGCAAGGTGAAGACCTTTACCCTTATTTGGTCGTTTCTCAACATGCGGTCAGCGCATACTAGTTAGAGCGAAAGGCATACAGCATCTGCCATTCTTCTACGTAAACAAAACCTTGCTCCCAACTGAGTCAAGATACTTGCCGTTGGAAAAGCTCGCATTGGCGCTAATGATGGCCTCAAGGAAATTGGCACACTACTTCCATGCTCACACTATTGTGGTACTGACCGAGTTCCCCTTGAAAGCCTTGTTTGAGCAGGCAGACTTTTTCGGTCGAATTCTGAAATGGGCAGTTGAGTTGGGACAATTCGACGTCAAGTTTCAGTCCCGAACTGCAATCAAAGCCCAAGCCTTAGCCGACTTTGTCGCGGAATTCTCTCCCGGAGTTCATCCCGTTTGCCCAATGGACCTTACCGACGCAACCGAACTTCCAATGGTCAACCCAATAGAAATTGCATAACCCCTCATGCAACCAAATGTTGAGGGCGACACGGAAATTGCTTGCCCATCTACAGACCCATCACTCAAAGGCCCACTTCAGCCTAGCAATGCACCGCTGGATTTGGAAATAACAGGACAACCTGTTGGATCTAACACCGCATCACCAAGAGGGAAAGAAGACATGCTTGGTGAAACCGTCAACGGCAAGCTTGCCGCTAATATAACCGAGCAGCCGAGCAACTTCGATCTTATGAAACTTCACACATCCCGTGACCCCACAGAGTGTCGAAAGCTTTTCATTGGCGAATATGGAAATTCTTTGTCGATGGTGCCTCAAATAGGCATGGAGCCAGGCTGGGGGTCATTCTGACCTCACCAGACAGACTGACCATTGAACATTCCATCACGCTAGGATTTTCAGCGTCAAACAACGAGTGTAATAACCCTCACCACTGATCACTGGTTAATCACTGATTACTGCTAAACTAAGACTGATTACGATAAGTAATTGAATCGACTGAAATACTGAACTGACTGACTGAAATTCGGACTTAATTGATTGAGTATATCTGTTTAATTGTATGTCTATCTATTGACTGTTAAATTATCTGTTCATGTTTTATGCTTTAAACTGCGAATTGAAGGCCTTATCGGCGGCCGAATCTGAAATTGATTGGTGTTTTGTGTTAATCATAATTTATGTGATTTTATGGCATATTTATCTAAAATGTGATTTGGTATGATTAAATTAGATTAAAATGAGCTAAATTACATAAGATAGGTTTATTTACAATTTTGCCATAGAAGTGGGCCATTACCTACACATTGTTTGGAGCCTTATCACACTTAGACAAAACATTTTCTTCAGCCATTTGTTTTCCTTGCTATAGCCGACTAGAGAGAGTGATAGGAGAGAGAGCTTGATTTCATCTCATATTTGCTTGGAGACTTGGAGAAATTGTAAGAAGGTTGCAAGAATAGAACTTCCATACCTTAAATTGAAGACTTAGGCAAGGAACTCAACCTCTTAATTGTGTCTTTAAGTTGGTTCTTGCATGGTTCATGTCATATTGAAGAGCTAAGTCATGAATTGGTTCTAGCATGTTGAATTGTAGCTCAAATCATGCATGCATGTTGCCATTCTTGAGTTTTGAAGTTATTGTTCATGAGATTGTTACATGCATGCTCATATTTATGTTTAAGTCCATGATTTCATCATGTTTTAGAAAGAATTGGCTCAATTGAGCTAGCATCTGAAGCTTTGAAGTGCTTAAATTCATGCATGTTCCATGTTCATCTTGTTCATGAAAGTTGGTTTGAAATTGGGTTTAATTTCCTCACCTTTGGGCCTTGATTTTACAAATTGAGCTTTAAATCATGTCATACTATGTATTTACAAGTGTTTTCGAGGAAATAGGCCCAAAAGAATCGAATTTGATACATTGGAAGTTGAATTTGAGCTTGAGGTTCAAATCTGGGAATTCCAGATTTTGACTGGCGCTCGAGCGTGAAAATCGTGCCCCCGGTATTTTGTTGTGTTTTGCAGTCCGCTCGAGCGGGGTAATTTACGCTCGAGCGGGTGTCAAGCGCCCAATCAAGCGTGAATTTCACCTATCCAGCACTTTTGACTTTTTTGCAGTACGCTCGAGCGGGTAAGTATACGCTCGAGCAGAAACCTTCGTCTGCATGTCCGCTCGAGCGGAGTAACCTGCGCTCGAGCGTATCCCCTGTTTTCTGAAAATTCTGAAAAATGTTTCAAAGTGCATCTTTGCATCCTAATTCCATCCTAGGCATTCCTAGGCCTAGTTTAAGGCATCTTAATGAGGACATAGATGTAGAACCACACCGAGTCTAAGTAGGGACTAAGTCTTTGATTCCCGAATGTGAACTTAGTGTGTGTTCGTTCTGTCACTGTATAGGGTTGGCTTTTGGAGACGCGCTCTAGCTGCTTATAGCCCAGAACTCTATGAGTAACAATTATGTGAAGATATGTTCAAATGTGACTGTTTAAACTGTACTGTTTCGGAACTGATACTGTTTATTGATTGAATATTTGTCCTCTATTCTAAACTGTATTGTGGCATCCATAGCAACTGCTGTTTACTGTTACTACTACTGTTACAGAGATCTCTGTCAGTTCCTATCTTGGAACTTCTGTTTACTGTTGTGATGGCCGTCATTGACTGTTCGGTCTTTTAAGACCTATTGTTTACTGTACTGCTATGCTAATGGATGTACCACATATGACTGTTATGACTGAATGACTGATATACTGAATCAATTGACTGTTTTCAATGCTGAAAAGACATTCATTCTTAACCTCTTTACGCATTATGTTATTCACTGGGCTTTAGCTCACTGTTTATTTATATATGTAGGTGTTCAGGCACCAGACCGGAGCTAGGAGTGTGGGTTAGACTCCCTTTTGTCAAGCCAACTACTGTGCCTCACTGCAAGGTTCCGAGCCCGTTCAAGCTGCGGCTTTGGGGTGTTTTAGTTTCCCCCCCCCTTCTGTTCTGTTTTGTATAGACTGTATAGACTGTTACTGTACTGTTTTAACAAGGATTAAGTCCCTGTCCTGAATGACTGTAAATGTTGCACATATTGTTTTGCACTGATTGTATATATGTATGAGAAGTCTTTTTGCATACAGACTGTCACAGCTCATTGGACATTGTTTAAACTACTATTTTGGCTTCCGCCAGCCCATGTACTCTGTTTTAGTGTTCTACTGTTAAGCAGGCCTTCGGTAATCACAGATTACTGGCCGGTTACGGTGCTAAACCCATAGGGGCAGGTTTGGGTCGTGACAGAGTGGTATCAGAGCGATACTTAACCACGAGTTATACCGCACACACGTGTCCACATGAGCTATTGGATGTCCTAGAAAAGTGATTAGGGCATTACATGAGCATGAAAAGTGTGTGTGGACATGATATGACTATATGTGCTAATGTGTTTGAACATATAACTGCTTATGTTTATAATTGCTATAACTGCTTATAGTGAAATGGACAACGCAAGAAATGTGAATGAATCTGAATCCTCTGAGGCAAGAATGGCAAGGCTGGAGAGAATGGTGGAACTATTAACTGAAAGACTAGGGCAACAACAGAACCAACAGCCCTCACCTCCTCCAGTACAGCCAGAGCCACCTGTTAATGATGATATTATAGCTCTGACACAGAAGTTTAGCAAAATGAAACCGCCATCCTTTCAGGAAGGCCTTGAGCCGCTAAAGGCTGAAGCATGGGTTCTCGAAACAGAAAATTTATTTGAAGTGTTCCCGTGCTCTGAAGCACACAAAGTGCTATTGGCCACTTTTCCTTTACAGGAAGAGGCCAGAAAGTGGTGGATGCTAGTCCGTGACACCAACACCGTGATGACTTGGGCTCAATTCAAAGGAGCCTTCTTCGAAAAGTATTTCCCTCAGTGTGTCAGGGACAGAAAAGTAATTGAATTTGAACAGCTGAGACAGGGTACTATGTCCGTTGCTAAATATAAAACAAAGTTCACCAAACTTGCTAGATATGCACCACACATGGTGGAAACTGACTACAAGAAGGCCAGGAAGTTTGAAGGCGGCCTTAATGTTGCAATACTGGATAGAATAAATGTTTTAAAGCTACCGAACTATGTAAATGTTCTTGACCGAGCATTAATGGCTGAGTCGAACATTGAGGCACTGAAACAAACTGAAACACCAGCGTCTGAATGGCGTGGTAAAAGGCAGGGTTTTAAGTTCAAGAAAGGCAAGAATAACCCATTGAACAAGAAACAAAATACGGGGTCAACAACTAGCCCCGGCCAGGGGAGTGGTTCCATACCACCCTGTTCTGAGTGTGGCAAGAAGCACAAAAGGGTCTGTTACAAAATATCTGGAGCCTGTTACAGGTGTGGCAAGGTGGGCCACATGGTTAAAGACTGCCCCTCTGCTCCGCAGGCCAATAGTAAAGCTACACCTAGCGCAACAGCGCCAACTGCTACACCAAAGCCTAATCCCAAAGCTACCGGGAAAGAACCTAAGAGGCAAGGCCTAGTGTTCGCACTAGTACCGGGAGATGTGCAGAATACCGAGACCGTTGTGTCAGGTATTCTCTCAATTTGTACTCAAAATACATATGTTCTGATTGATTCGGGGTCTACACATTCATATGTATCGCATGCTTTTTCGCGAAAATTGAATAGACCATTGGAACCCATGAATTACTTGTTAGCTGTATCTTCACCTGTGGAGGATCTGTGACTTGTGCTTATATGTACCCTGCATGTGAAATTATGGTTGGGGATATGCATCTGTATATTGATTTACTGCCTCTGAACATTGATCATTTTGATGTAATATTGGGGATGGACTGGTTAACAAAATATCATGCCACTATTGACTGTGTGACAAAACGAGTTATTTTCCGTGCACCTGACCTACCCGAATTTGTGTTTAACGGAAGTGGAGTGGTGCCTCCCCCATATTTGATTTTATCTATGAAAGCATACAAACTGATTAAAAATGGGTGTAAAGGGTATTTTTGTTCTGTAATGACTGTATCTACTGATGTTAATGCTAATGTGAACAGTATTCCTATAGTCAGAGAATTCCCAGATGTTTTTCCAGATGATCTGCCAGGGGACTTGATTGATAGGGAGATTGAGTTCACCGTTGACGTGATTCCGGGTACACAGCCAATATCTAAAACTCCTTACCGAATGGCTCCGACTGAACTGAAAGAATTGAAAGTGCAACTGCAAGAACTGTTAGATAAGAAGTTCATCAAGCCCAGTACTTCGCCATGGGGCGCACCCGTCTTGTTTGTGAAAAAGAAAGACGGCTCACTGAGACTTTGTATTGACTACCGTGAACTGAACAAGGTAACTGTGAAAAATAAATATCCATTGTCGCGTATTGATGACTTATTTGATCAGTTACAAGATGCCCAAGTTTTCTCTAAGATTGATCTCAGATCCGGATATCATCAGCTGAAAGTTAAACCAGAGGATATTGATAAAACTGCTTTTCGAACGAGGTATGGACATTACGAATTTTTAGTTATGCCTTTCGGAGTTACCAATGCACCTGCTGCATTTATGGACCTCATGAACAGAATCTTTAAACCATTCCTCGATGACTTTATTGTTGTATTCATAGATGACATTCTGATTTATTCCAAGAGTAGAGAAGAACATGAACATCATCTGAGACTTGCCCTACAGACCCTAAGAGAACAGAAACTTTATGCTAAACTGACTAAATGTGAATTTTGGCTTGATCATGTTATGTTTTTGGGACATGTTATTAGCAAGGATGGAATTTCAGTTGATCCACAGAAAGTTGAAGCAGTGGTAAATTGGCCTAGACCAACGAATGTTACAGAAGTCCGAAGCTTTTTGGGATTAGCCGGGTATTACAGAAGATTCATCAAAGATTTCTCTAAAATTGCCCTACCACTGACACAGTTGGCTCAAAAAGAGATATCATTTGACTGGACCGACCAAAGGGAATCAGCATTCTAAGAATTGAAAACTCGACTTATAACTGCACCGGTTCTTACCCTACCTTCAGGTACGGATGGTTTTACCATTTTTAGTGATGCTTCTCATAAGGGTTTGGGATGTGTTTTAATGCAGAATGAGAGAGTTATTGCCTATGCTTCCCGACAGCTAAGACCGCATGAAAAGAACTACCCGACCCGTGACTTGGAACTTGTTGCAGTAGTATTTGCATTGAAAATCTGGCGGCACTACCTTTATTGGGCGACGTGTGAAGTATATACCGACCACAAGAGTTTGAAATATTTCTTCACACAAAAAGAACTGAACATGAGACAGCAGAGATGGCTAGAATTGATTAAAGACTATGACCTACAGATTTTGTACCATCCGGGAAAAGCAAACACCGTTGCCGATGCCTTGAGTCGAAAATCGATTAGAAATTTAGCCTGTTTGCTCACCGGACAGAAATAGTTGCTTTGTGACCTTGAAAAATCTGAAATTGAGATTGTTTTGCGAGAACAAGGTGGAACAATAGCTGCTATTTCTGCTCAACCGGCACTGATTGAAGAGATTAAAGAGAAACAGCAACAGGATGACTTCTTGAAAAAGATCATCGAAGAACGGGAATCTAAACCGAAACCGGACTTCAAATTTGAAAATAATGTATTGAAATTCCAGGGAAGACTGTGTGTGCCGAATGATTCTAAACTGAGAAGGAGAATTCTGCAAGAGGGCCACAATTCAAAACTGTCTATCCATCCAGGAAATACAAAAATGTACCAAAACATGAAACTGAATTTCTAGTGGCCGGGAATGAAGAAAGAAACTGCTGATTTTGTGTCAAAATGTCTTCATTGCCAACAAGTCAAAGCCGAACATCAACGACCCGCAGGCTTACTGCAGCCCTTACCAATACCGAAATGGAAATGGAAATATATCACCATAGATTTTATCGTTGGTTTACCTCGCTCCAGTAAAAGTATGGACTCAATTTGGGTTATAGTTGATGGACTGACTAAATCTGCTCACTTCTTACTTGTCAAGACAATTTATAATGCGGACAAATTGACTGTAATCTATATTGATGAGATTGTTAGATTGCATGGAGTGCCTGTGTCCATTGTTTCTGACAGAGATTCGAAGTTTACATCGAGATTCTGGCAAAGCTTACAGACTGCATTGGGTACTGAACTGAGACTGAGTAGTGCCTATCATCCTCAGACAGATGGCAAGTCAGAAAGGACCATCCAGACTCTGGAAGACTTACTGAGAATGTGTGTCCTTGATTTTCAGGGAAATTGGGAAAGCCACTTGCCATTGGCTAAATTCGCCTACAATAACAGTTATCACTCAAGTATTGGTATGGCGCCTTTCGAGGCATTGTATGGCAGAAAATGTAGATCTCTGATTTGCTGGGCAGAAGTTGGAGATGGGCCTTTGCTTGGGTCCGAGATTGTTTATGAAACGACTGAAAAAGTGAAACTGATACAACAAAGACTGAAAACTGCACAGAGCCGACAGAAAAGTTATGCAGATGTCAGAAGACGAGACAGAGAGTATGAAGTAGGTGATCACGTTTTTGTGAAAGTGACACCGATAAAAGGCCAGACTCGTTTTGGAGTCAAGGGCAAGCTAGCACCGAGATATGTCGGACCGTATGAGATTATCGAGAAAATCAATCCGGTGGCGTATCAAGTAGCGCTTCCTCTAGAAATGGAGCATATGCACAATGTCTTCCACATCTCTATGTTAAGGGATTACCTCCGGGATCCTTTCCACGTGATTGAGCCTACTCGTGTAGTGCTGAGTGATGACTACACTTACGAGGAACAGCCTATTCAGATTGTAAACAGACGGATCAAGAAGTTGATAAACAAAGAGATTCCGTTAGTGAAAGTTGACTGGCAAAACTATGGTGGCGTGTATGCCACCTGGGAAAGGGAAGATGACATGGCTAAAAGATATCCTGAATTGTTTCCACTGAATCCTATTTTCGTCCAGAACGAAGGTGATTCGAGTTTGGAGGACCAAACTCTTTTTAAAGATGGGAGACTGTAATAACCCTCACCACTGATCACTGGTTAATCACTGATTACTGCTAAACTGAGACTGATTATGATAAGTAATTGAATCGACTGAAATACTGAACTGACTGACTGAAATCCGGACTGAATTGATTGAGTATATCTGTTTAATTGTATGTCTATCTGTTGACTGTTAATTATCTGTTCATGTTTTATGCTTTAAACTGCGAATTGAAGGCCTTATCGGCGGCCGAATCTGAAATTGATTGGTGTTTTGTGTTAATCACAATTTATGTGATTTTATGGCATATTTATCTGAAATGTGATTTGGTATGATTAAATTAGATTAAAATGAGCTAAATTACACAAGTTAGGTTTATTTACAATTTTGCCATAGAAGTGGGCCATTACCTACACATTGTTTGGAGCCTTATCACACTTAGACAAAACATTTTCTTCAGCCATTTGTTTACCTTGCTATAGCCGACTAGAGAGAGTGATAGGAGAGAGAGCTTGATTTCATCTCATATTTGCTTGGAGACTTGGAGAAATTGTAAGAAGGTTGCAAGAATAGAACTTCCATACCTTAAATTGAAGACTTAGGTAAGGAATTCAACCTCTTAATTGTGTCTTTAAGTTGGTTCTTGCATGGTTCATGTCATATTGAAGAGCTAAGTCATGAATTGGTTCTAGCATGTTGAATTGTAGCTTAAATCATGCATGCATGTTGCCATTCTTGAGTTTTGAAGTTATTGTTCATGAGATTGTTACATGCATGCTCATATTTATGTTTAAGTCCATGATTTCATCATGTTTTAGAAAAAATTGGCTCAATTGAGCTAGCGTCTGAAGCTTTGAAGTGCCTAAATTCATGCATGTTCCATGTTCATCTTGTTCATGAAAGTTGGTTTGAAATTGGGTTTAATTTCCTCACCTTTGGGCCTTGATTTTACAAATTGAGCTTTAAATCATGTCATACTATGTATTTACAAGTGTTTCCAGGAAATAGGCCCAAAAGAATCGAATTTGATACATTGGAAGTTGAATTTGAGCTTGAGGTTCAAATCTGGGAATTCCAGATTTTGAACTCATGCTCGAGCGGGGTGACTGGCGCTTGAGCGTGAAAATCGTGCCCCCAGCATTTTGTTGTGTTTTGCAGTTCGCTCGAGCGGGGTAATTTATGCTCGAGCAGGACATTGTGTCCTACGCTCGAGCGGGTGTTGGGCGCCCAATCGAGCGTGAATTTCACCTATCCAGCACTTTTGACTGTTTTGCAGTACGCTCGAGCGGGTAAGTATACGCTCGAGCGGAAACCTTTGTCTGCATGTCCGCTAGAGCGAAGTAACCTGCGCTCGAGTGTATCCCCTGTTTTCTAAAAATTCTGTAAAATGTTTCAAAGTGCATCTTTGCATCCTAATTCCATCCTAGGCATTCTTAGGCCTAGTTTAAGGCATCTTAATGAGGACATAGATGTAGAACCACACCGAGTCTAAGTAGGGACTAAGTCTTTGATTCTCGAATGTGAACTTAATGTGTGTTCGTTCTGTCACTGTATAGGGTTGGCTTTCGGAGACGCGCTCTAGCTACTTATAGCCCAGAACTCTATGAGTAACAATTTTGTAAAGATATGTTCAAATGTGACTGTTTAAACTGTACTGTTTCGGAACTGATACTGTTTACTGATTGAATGTTTGTCCTCTATTCTGAACTGTATTGTGGCATCCATAGCAACTGCTGTTTACTGTTACTACTACTGTTACAGAGATCTCTGTCAGTTCCTATCTTGGAACTTCTGTTTACTGTTGTGATGGCCATCATTAACTGTTCGGTCTTTTAAGACCTATTGTTTACTGTACTGCTATGCTAATGGACGTACCACATATGACTGTTATGACTGAATGACTGATATACTGAATCAATTGACTGTTTTCAATGCTGAAAGGACATTCATTCTTAACCTCTTTACGCATTATGTTATTCGCTGGGCTTTAGCTCACTGTTTATTTATATATGTAGGTGTTCAGGCACCAGACTGGAGCTAGGAGCGTGAGTTAGACTCCCTTTTGTCAAGCCAACTACTGTGCCTCACTGCGAGGTTCCAAGCCCGTTCAAGCTACGGCTTTGGGGTGTTTTAGTTTCCCTCCCCCCTTCTGTTCTGTTTTGTATAGACTGTATAGACTGTTACTGTACTGTTTTAACAGGGATTAAGTCCCTGTCCTGAATGACTGTAAATGTTGCACATACTGTTTTGTACTGATTGTATATATGTATGAGAAGTCTTTTTGCATACAGACTGTCACAGCTCATTGGACATTGTTTAAACTACTGTTTTGGCTTCCGCCAACCCCTGTACTCTGTTTTACTGTTCTACTGTTAAGCAGGCCTTCGGTAATCACTGATTACTGGCCGGTTACGGTGCTAAACCCATAAGGGCGGGTTTGGGTCGTGACAACGAGGCTGAGTACGAAGTGCTCCTAGCTAGTCTGAAGAGCACACTCCGAATGCAAGCATCCGAGTTGATGGTCTACAGTGACTCTCAACTCGTTGTAAACCACGTATCTGGGGAATACGAAGCCAAAGATGATAGAATGGCCAAGTACCAAACGTTGGTCAGAGATCAAATCAAAAAGTTTCAAGCCATCAGAGTCTAACAAATTAGCCGAGAAGATAATGACTGGGCCGACGAGTTGGCCAGTCTCGCTTCCATGGCTGACAAATCAACCCCCAGCCCTCGCCTGATTGAATTCCCCCTCCAGGCCTAGCATTGAAGACTCAAAGCAGACGGAAGTTCTCTGCACCGAGCTGGGTCCCTCTTGGATGGACCTTATCGGCCTCTTTCTTAAAAAAAGAATCCTGCCGGCCGACAACAAAGAAGTACACAAAGTTTGGGTGAAGTCTGAGTGCTTTTGGCTCTCTCCATCTGGTGCTTTGTACAAGAAATCCTTCACTGGTCCATACCTCAAGTGTGTTCATTTGAACAGAGTCGAAGTTTTCTTTTACGAAATTCACGAAGGCATTTGTGTAAGTCACATTGGCAGAAGATCTTTAGCCTACCGCGCTATTTCGCAAGGGTACTGGTGGCCATGCATGCAGGCACATGCACAGAAATATGTGAAAAAATGCGAGAAATGCCAGAAGTTCACCCACCAAATTCACCGGCTAGCTAGGGAGCTTCTTCCTCTCACAAGTCCTTAGCCTTTTACAATGTGGGGGCTTGACATAGTGGGACCACTCTCGACCACACCAGGAAACTACAAGTTCTTCATAGCAGCAACAGACTACTTTACCAAATGGATGGAAGTCGAGCCTTTGGTGACAATCAAAGAAAAAGATGTAAAGAAGTTTGTCTGGCAAAACGTGATAACACGGTTTGGAGTCCTCAAGGCTCTAATCTCCGACAATGGCACCCAATTTGAAGGGCGGCTGTTCAGAGGATTTTGTGAGGAACTAAAGATAGAATTCTACAATTCTACACCGGCCTATCCTCAGTCCAACGGCCAAGCCAAAGCATCAGAAAAAACCATTCTAGATTGACTGGAAAAAAAAAAGGTTAGAGAAAGCCAAAGGGAAGTGGGCGAAAGAACCTCCGAGTGTTCTCTGGGCTTACTGAACAATACCAAGACGCTCAACCGGAGAGACGTCTTTCGCCTTGGCATATAGCTGGAAGCAGTCATCCCGTTGGACATCGGAATGCCCACCACCCGTAGCGAAAGTTTTGAGTCCGACTTAAACGCCGAAGCCATTGCCTTGGAATTAGACCTTACAGAAGAACGCCGAGAAAGGGCCCTGATCCATGTCGCGGCGTATCAACAAGAACTGTCCCAAAAGTACAACAAAATAGTTCACCCCAGACCATTTAAAGTCAACAATTGGGTCTTAAGGAAGGTAATGGGCAACACTCTTATGCCAGGCGAAGGGAAGCTAGGGGCAAACTGGAAAGGGCCTTACAAGATAACCGGTCTGGCTGGCAAAGAGGCGTACCATCTAGAAGATTCGGATGGCAAAGCCATACCCCGGCCATGGAACAGAGCAAATCTGAAGTTATATTATTTCTAGTTTTAATCTTTGAATGTAATTTTTTGTAAAGGGCAAGCAACCCCCTCAATTTACCAATGTATTCGTTTCCGTCACAATGTGAATTCTTGGAAGTAATGGAAATGAATTACTATACATAGCCAATTTATTGTATTTAGTGGATCACAATGAACAAGGGGCAACTTCCCCTCTCCCAGCCGAGGTGATTTTTACTTGGATTATAGAGTTGATGAATTGTTCAACTCTAAGCTTTTAGCCGAGATGATTTTGTTCGACCAATGGAGTTGATGAATTGTTCAACTCCAAGCTTTTAGTCGAGATGATTTTACTCGGCCAATAGAGTTGATGAATTGTTCAACTCTAAGTTTTTAGTCGAGATAATTTTGCTCGGCCAATGGAGTTGATGAATTGTTCAATTCCTTGATTTCAGCCGAGATGATTTTGCTTGGCCATTAGTGAATGAATTGTTCAACTCTAAGTTTTAGCCGAGATGATTTTTGCTCGGCCAAAGGAGTTAATAAATTATTTAGCTCTGGGCTTCCTAGCCGAGATGTCTTTGCCCAACTAGAAGAGTTTATGAATTGTTCAACTCTAGGATCTTGGTTGAGATGATTTTGCTCGGTCGGTATAGTTAATGAATTGTTCAGCTCTAGGCTTTTATCCGAGATAATTTTGCTCGGTTACAAGTCAGTGAATAGTTTTTACTGAAGAAGAATGTGGATGTTTTGTACCATTCTATTAAGGCCGAGATGTTTTTCCCGGTTCAGTCAGTGGATACTTTGTCGGGTACATATTGTGCGGTTGAAAGATGAAACACAACATACATGGCAAGAATATAAGCGAAATGCAAATAACTTTTCATTGATTGAGAATTTAAGTACAAAAGAAGGGGCTGGTAGCCCAGTTACATAAGCCAAAACAAAAAATTTGAAGAATTCATGACTACGCTAGGGGGGAGAGATCGGCGAATTCATTCCCAACTCCCTCTGTCGTAGCCTCCAGGTCGACCACGGCCGCTTGTGTTTTGTCGTCGATCTCCTTCTGGCCGGCCTCCCCCTCGGTCTCCTCCTCAACTTCTTCCTCGGCCTCCTCCTGCAGCGAGTTAAAGACTTTATTGGCATAAGGCACCATATAGACCAGCAGGAAGGAAGGGGAAAGAGAGGTAAACACCTCGGTTTCAGCTCCTTGGCCTAGTTTCTCACAAGCAACCTTCCAACCGGCCTTGAAAAAAATGTCCTTGGTGGCTCCAACTTGTTTGGTGTAGTTATCTTCGGCCTCCTTGAAGCTGAGGTTGTTGGCCTCATCCACGGCCCTCTGTCTTGCTTTTTTCTCCTGCTCTAGCTCGGCTCTCAATGCGTCCCTCTCTTGCTCGGCCCTACCAAGTTGGTCAAACAGCCAGGCATTATCCGTATTGGTGATCTCAAGAGAGGCCTTAGCTCGGCCGAGACATTTTTGCCGACGTTATTAAGCTCGGTCATTTTGTGGTGCAAATTGACAATGCGGTCCATGACGAGATGCTGTTTTTAGATGGCCTGCAAGTAGTAAAAGGAAAGTTAGACCGAGCAAAGAAATTAATCGAGCAAAAACTTGATCAAGTTCTGAGTCATACCCTTGTCATGGATTTGACCGCCGATTTCACGAGCCGGGTGTCAGGAACGTGATCGTTTCCGGTCACGTCGCTTGGCAACAGTAATGCTTTTGATAAATCAAACGCCAAGAGGTGCTCCTTGTCCTCCTTGACTGACACATTGACCAGGATCTCTTTGTCTCGGTGTTTGAACTCTGACCTCTATGGAAGGGTGGCCTCAGCGTCGTACACTGGCTGCTCAATGCTCAACTCGGCCATAAGCTCACCGGAGGGTTCAGCCGACCGGGCTCGCTTACCGACCTAGCGAGGTTCAGCAGGTGGAGCGGCCATGGAAACCAGGGCAATCACAGTCCCTGAACTCTAGCCAACGGCAGAAACTGGAAGAGGGACGCTTGGCAGCTCGATTCAAGTGGTCGTGATAAGGTTCTTAATTCGACTCCTCTTCACCATTTCCTGTTCCTCGGTCAAGCGGACGAGCGGAACGTCTCGCAGTGTTGGGTCTAGAGACGAAGAAGGCGCCCGCAGAAAATCTGTGAGCTTGCTCTGGCGTGGAGCTGAATAGTGGTAGCTCAGTATGTAACCAAGAAGCTCGTGGCAATCTCGGTGCCGGTATCTCAGCGCAGCCCTGATTGCCTCTTCGTTCAGATATTGGTAGTTGGCTTGTAGCTCCTTGATAACTACAAAAGGGAAACAATTAGCTCGGCATAAATGATATTGACATAATAAATCGATCAAAAGGATGGGCTTACAAGAAGAACCGAAGTTCGTGCTGATGTAAAAGCCAAGCACGTTAGCCGTTTCATAGTTACCGGACACCCAGAAGAAATCATCGTTGTCCAGCGTGCAGGTTACTAAACACTCTCTGCCCAGCCTTATTTTCAAATAGTAGTTGAAACCATCTTTGGTTCTACCGAGCATGTATTGATGCAGGATCTTGGCAAGGCCCGGATTTAAACCAAGCCAGTGGTTTAACTCGGCCACTCCGTTTATGATCCTGAAGGTATTGGTGGATACTTGTGTCGGAGCGAGCCCAGTGCGTCTCAGGAACTCACAAATCAAAGGTTGCACAGGGAACCGTAATCCAACCTCTACTATGCTTAGCACAATCAAGGGGCAGGAATCCAACCTATCTCATGGATTTATGTCCTCTTTATCGAGCTCCAAATGTACGTCGGTCAGGATGCCGTATTCTTCTCGAAATGCGGCCAGCGCACTCGGTGTGTCAACAAGGAAGTGGTAGCATCCCATGGAAGGCCAGCTTGTTCAGCACGGCAATGTTAAATTGGTAATGTATTATACGATGGCTGCTCAGTCTTTGAGAACCCTGGTGTTGGTATGTCTGGTCCCCTAGGACTCCGCAGTAAAAGCCAAGTGTGAGTGATAGAGTAGTCGCGCAAACGAGCTCGACTTTGGGCCGATCACTTGAGGCGCAGTGACACCTCGATCTTAATAGGTGAACTCAATAGCCCAGTCGCTCGAGCGGACCAGATATTAGCCCAGTCGAGCGGCCCAGCGCATTTATTAGCTCGGTTCTCAACTAAGTCCTATAAACATGGGTCTTGCTCGGTTCACTTATGGTTTGGATCAAACGAAGGTTTGAAGCCCAGTCGGCCCCAAATGTAGACATGTTCATCACAGAAAATGATAAACAATGGCAAATATAGTTTTTACGATTACATTGGAGAGGAACCCTAACCTAACTTCTTACGAAGCCCTGAGACCTACGGTTTTTTTACCCTAAACTCATCTATGGGAGTTGAATTTAAGAGCATGGCAAGCCCAAGAATAGAAAGAACAACAGAGGAAATTCAAAGGATTTACAAGTTTGGAGGCGAGAATCGGATTTCCAGGTATGGAGATGCTTCCGTGCGACGACGGCACAGCCAAATCCACCAAAAGGTTGCTGCGATGTGGATAAGAATTGTATCGAATAGAGGTGGTTGTGTTGTGGCTCTGGATCGCTGGGTTGTCTGAGAAAGAAGATGAACAGTAGAAAAAGAAATGTGAAGGGATAAGGGAAGAAGAGGCGCCAAAATTTGAACTTGAAGAGACGGCATAAGGCGGCTGGGTTGGCTGTACGAGGCCAATGAACAGAGGACACGTGTTTGTAATAAGACCGATGTCAGTCTTGAAAGGACAGGTTGAAAATTCGAAGCGCCAACCGAGCAAGTCATGAGACCAAGCATGAAATTTAGCGCGGTGAATAACTTGAGGTGAAAAACTGAGCAAATGAGTGACCCAGGCCGAAGAATGTAATTCTGATCACGCTAGTGCGGACGAAATTAAGGGGCAATTGAGAGGGAGGTTTACGACCTTTTGTCGGGCCAGGCTAATTAAGCCGGAGTCAAGAGCCCCTGCTTGATCAGACATTGAATGCGAGTTTGACCGAGGTCTTAGTCCAGTCGGATTAGAACGGTTGTAGATTACCAGTCCGAGGGAGATGTGCACTCTTTAGGGTTGGACCAGATCGGTCCCTCCAACATCACGAACTGAGCTTCTGCTCGATTGTAGCTAAGAAGCTCGGTTGAGCTGCGGTACGAAGCTATCAAACCGGACAAGTAGCTCAGTCAAGAATACTGCACGACGCCACGAGTCTGCAGTAAAAGGATTGTGTTGTCCGTGTGCGTCGATGCTGTTTGGCACTTTTGTTAGGCGATGTTTAGCTATATTGCGCTGACACGTGGGAAAATAGAAGAGGAGAGCAAGTCTACGCGTCCAGAGAGGAATGGACGTAGAAGCGCGCACAAAAGCTACATAAACGAAGCTGCGCCCCTATGCTCAGGTCTGGAACATCCTCTAATCAGAACTCACCTACAACTTTGTCTCCCTCCTTCTCTCTCTCTCCCCCTAAGTGTGCTAACTTGATCGTCGGAGGAGTTTTCCGACAGCACATTGTCGGGTAGCTCACCCTCATTATGTTCTCAGGTCGATTAAAGCATAGTGCAACTTGGACATAAGGAGTACGAGTAACGTCAAATATTTGTCTCGCACACACTCTTTATAGTATTTGTCAACATTTCATGCCTCAAGAGACAACTACATAAAAAATCAAATGATTCCATATTGATCCTTGAGATGTCAAATGTGGATCGGCCCATTTTTTCACTTATAATAATCAAATGTAGCATGTGAAAAACAATTTAATAGCTCAAGGATGTAGATAGACAAAATTAATTAAAAGAATGGAATAATTGATTTTTATTTTTATTTTTCCCCTTTAGGACATCAAAGCATGAGTTTTGATAAGTTGGATATGGAAATGAACAATTTATACCTTTTTCGTTTATTGACATAAATAAATGGGTAAAAGATCATGAGCATATTTGGTTTCTCTCTCTAAACATGTTTTTGGAAAGACAAAAAATTAAAAATATATTTGGTTGAAATTTTTTTTTAAAAAATTTCAAAATCACTTTTCTCTCTCATCTCTAATTCTCAATCATTTTTTCTCTCACATCTATTTATTTAACTATTAAAAAATATCAAATAATCCCAAACTCTAAAACTATTTTCAAAATATATAATCAAACAAATTTTAAATTTTTTAAACTCTTACCAAAAGATTATTTTAAAAATAATATTTCAAGAGCAATGTTAGGTATCATGAAAAATATTTCATGAAAATGATTATGAAAGAATTTTGACCCTTAGATTAGATATACAATAAGTTACAAAATATAATATAAGGATGGAGATTTGTTCATAATCATTTTTATAAAACATTTTTCATGATACCTAACATTTTTCATATTTCAAACACAAACCAAATAAGGTCATGGCCCCTCATGACCTTTTTATTATCGCGATCGTTCGTATACTGATCATGGCAAGGACCACCACCAACCCAAAACTAAAGAAGAATGATGATGCTAGAGATTAAAAATTTAAAGAATTTTTTTTAAAAAAAAAAAAAATAGTGTTTGGTTTAAATTTTACTCTTATATAGTGAATGATTTTGAATTTGTTCAAGAATTAATTTTTTATGAAAGGAAGTGTAAAGAAATAAAGAAAATAAATTGATAACCTGTAATCACTTTTTATCTTTTTTATTAAAAATCTTGCTTCTCAAACAAAACATTAGGATAAATTTAAACCACATTATTTTTCGTAGTCATGTTGCATCTGAATTCGTGGTTCGTAACATTAGTGAAAGAACAAAGTTCGGAATAGTCTCGTCAAGTAATAAAACAATTGTGAAAAAAAATTTCTTAATTTTATCTATAATGACATCACATGTTATGTATACATTTTTGATTTGTCAAAAAAATAATTATATAAAATTAAGACGGGATTTACTGTAGATCCTAATGAATAGACTTACTGTTCAATAGGTCTTAATGATAATTAACAGTATTTTTCATCAAATACCATTAAAAAAATTCACTAATTGTAATTGTTGGAAAAATTGGTTTATTAGACTTATTTTGGGCCGACTTTGAGCCCAAAATTGAGTGGGCTCTGAACGCCTTTTGGGGTAGGTCCGAAGAGGTGAAGTGTTCCTTGCCGCATGGCAAGTCACACAGTGAAGACGGTTCGTCAAAACCATTTATGAGTGAATGGGAACATGACGTCGTTTTCGGATTCGTGGAATAGACATTTAAAGAATGAAATGTGGGTTTCCTTGAAATGGGTTGTCCCACATTGAAACTTTAAGAGAGTTTTGTTGAGTATATATACTCTAACTTACAACACTTGGGTTGGGCCTCAAGGGGCACCGCAAGTTTGTAAAAAGGAGGAGTTATGGACAAAGTGAACCTTAACCTAAACCACCACACGCGCACGCCGCCGTCCGGCCGACTGAGCTGTGCCGGGCGTAGGTTGTGGGTCGGTTCTAATATTACTTTTTTGAAAAAAATTCGTTTGAATTTTTCCAAATTACTAGCGGGAAAAATTTAATTAAATTTAAATTTGAATTTAATATTTGTCCTAAATTCTTTTTCTCAATTGGTCCATGTCCAAACAGATTCAATAAGGCCATAACAGATTTGATTTTTTGGGCAATTTTAGAACAGGTAAATAACTGCTGCAGTTACCAGCAGCTAATTTGTTGAATCAATTTGCAGATCTGTTTGATTTCAAACAGCATCTGTTCAAATTCAAATCACACATATTCTCTACTTGTTTGCACCTGTTCAGACAGGAATTCTTTGCCTATAAATACATACCATATTCCAGCACTTTACAGATCCGAAAATCAGTCTGCAAATTGTCTTATTGCTGTCCATTTTGCTCTAGCGTATTTATTCTTCATATATAATTTTAGGAATAAATTAAAGAGAGTATAGAACACAAGGCTTGGTTCGCCGTACAAATTTGTTTGGTATGCTACAACAATTTTGTGAAGATCATTGTATCCAGAGAGATAAACGCCACTCAACTGTAAGCACCGTAGCGAAGTGAATCTGTCTTAAGGACAGAGTGTCACACACTCGACTTGGTCTTTGAATTATTTATTCGGTTCTACAAAATAAATATTGTAAGTTTTATTCTATTTTGTTTGAATTGTTTCAATTTATTTTATTTACACAGAATATTGTTCCAACAATCTTAAGACAGATTCGAATTATTTTATTTTACAAAAATTTTCGTTTGTTTCCTTTTCTCTTTCTTCTTTTAAGAAAATTATTTTCTGTGGATTTAGAAAATAATATTCTGGTTGGAAAAACAAATAGTGATTATATGCTATTTGACATATAGTAGTAATATACTGTCTATTTTCTTTGACAACTAGTAGTAATATACTGGTGTCATTAACAATTCAGAATATATTTTTGTGGAATTTTTTTTTTCAGAAATTATTTTGGCTTTTAGAAATTATTTTCTGAGTTTTCATTAATTAAAATTCTGTTTCAGTATTTTAATTATTGAAGTAAAACAGAAATTTAATTTTCTGTGTGAAATTAATTTGGTTAAATAAATTTTTATTTTATTTCCAAATTAATTGAAAAATAAAAGTTACATTCTGGTTTCTTTTATTTTTACGGAATTTAATTCTGTGAATTTGGATTAGTTTTCTGTGTGGAATTAATTTGATTAAATAAAATTTTATTTTATTTTATTTCCAAATTAATTGAAAATAAAAGTTACATTTTGTTTTGTTTCTTTTATTTTAACAGAATTTATTTCTGCAGTTTTGGTTTAATTTGTTTAAATAAAATTTTATTTTATTTTCAAATTAATTGGAAATAAAAGATACAATTCTTGTTTCTTTTATTTTTACAGAATTTAAAATTCTGTATTTATGGTTTAATTTTCTGTGTAGTATTAAATTCTAATTATAATTGTGGTTTATAATTTAGAATTTATGACTACTGAAACTGGTCAAACTAATGTCCAAACCAGTACTGGTATGGTGATTGCCGTCACACCAACCCCTCCTTATCTTAGGACTGCGCCAGTGAATCATGGTGAAAAACCAGAGAAGTTCTTAGGAACTGTTTTTAAAAGATGGCAGAAGAAAATGCTATCTAAAGGAGGGGAAACTAAGAAGTACAAGTTTAATGACATGTGTTACATTTGTAACAAAGAGGGACATCGGGCCAAAGATTGCCGTTACAAACATAAAGGCAAAGGAATATCAAGTAAGAAGGTTGCTAAAGCCAAAATGACCGAAATGGATAAAATTTCCAATGGTGTAGATGTCATAATCTTTTTGCAGTTGTTTCCGAGGCAAATCTTGTCAGAAATCCGAAAGAATGGTGGGTGGACACTGGTACTACTCACCATATCTGTGCCGAAAAAAAGATGTTCACATCTTATTCTACAGTGGACAACGGTGAACAACTTTTTATGGGTAACTCCTCAACTTCCAAAGTTGAAAGACAATGAAAGATTGTACTAATGATGACATCAGGGAAGGAACTCACTCTCAACAATGTGCTGTATGTACCGGACATTCGCAAGAATTTAGTTTCCGGATCTTTGTTGAGTAAGAATAGATTTAGGCTAGTTTTTGAAAGTGACAAGTTTGTACTTACCAAAAACGGGATGTATATAGGAAAAGGTTACATGTCTGATGGCCTTTTCAAGATAAATGTAATGACCGTTGTACCCTCAGTTATTAATAAAAATACATCTTCTTCTTACTTGCTTGAGTCTTCAAATTTATGGCATGGTAGACTAGGACATGTTAATTATGAATCTTTGCGTAGATTAATTAATATGGAATGTTTACCTAAATTTGATATTGATTCAAATCATAAATGTGAAATTTGCGTTGAGGCAAAATTATCTAAAACTCCTTTTCATTCAATTGAAAGAAGTACGGAACCACTTGAATTAATTCATAGTGACATTTGTGATTTTAAATCAATTCAAACTAGAGGTGGGAAAAAGTATTTTATCACTTTTATAGATGACTATACTAGATATAGTTATGTTTATTTAATTCGAACCAAGGATGAAACTTTGGAAACTTTCATTCAATATAAAAATGAAGTTGAAAATCAACTTGGTAAAAAAATCAAAAAACTAAGAAGTGATAGAGGTGGTAAATATGAATCACCTTTTGGTGAATTTTGTAAAGAACATGGAATAATTCATCAAACCACTGCTCCTTACTCACCTCAGCAAAATGGAATTGCTGAAAGGAAAAATAGGACTTTAAAAGAAATGATGAATGCCATGTTAATAATTTCTGAATTACCTCAGAACTTGTGGGGGGAAGCAATACTTTCTGCAAATTATATTTTAAATAAAATATCCCGAAAGAAAGTGAATTAAACACCTTATGAATTGTGGCATGGTAGAGTACCATCCTACAAATACTTAAAAGTGTGGGGGTGTTTGGCTAAAGTGGCTATTCCTAGTCCTAAAAAGACTAAGATAGGTCCTAAGACCATTGATTGCATTTTCATTGGTTATGCCAAGAATGGTAGTGCATATCGGTTTTTGATTCATAAATCAGAACATTCCGAAATGCATGTAAATACTATTATTGAATCTCAGAATGCATCTTTCTTTGAACATGTATTTCCAAATAAGACTGGACAAGAGACTAGTAACAATAAAAGATCTCATGATGCTATTACTAGTCAGGATCAAGAACATGATCAAGAACAAGAGTTAGATCAAAATGAGGAAGATGAACTTAGGCGTAGTAAACGTGCTAGAACCTCAAAATCTTTTGGTCCAGATTTTCTAACATATTTGTTAGAAAATGAACCTTTAACTTTTAAAGAGGCTATATCCAGTCTTGAGGCTCCTTTATGGAAAGAAGCTATCAATAGTGAAGTTGAATCCATCTTGCAAAATCACACTTGGGAATTGGTGGATTTGCCACCAGGTTGTAAACCTCTTGGGTAAAAGTGGATTTTTAAAAGAAAAATGAAAGCGGATGGATCAATTGACAAATTCAAGGCAAAACTTGAGGTCAAAAGTTTTAGACAAAAAGAAGGTCTTGATTACTTTGACACATACTCACCGATTACTAGTATAACATCCATTAGAATGCTAATTGCCATTGCATCTCTATACAATCTAGAAATTCATCAAATGGATGTAAAAACCGCTTTCTTAAATGGTGAGTTAAATGAAGAAATTTACATAGAACAACCAGAAAGTTTTTCTGTTCCAGGAAAAGAAAGAAAGTGTGTAAATTGGTTAAATCATTATATGGTTTAGAACAAGCGCCAAAGCAATGGCATGAGAAATTTGACAAGGCAATGATGTCAAATGGTTTTAAAATTAATGAGTGTGACAAATGTGTTTATATTAAAAACACAGACAAAGGTTATGTCATTGTGTGTCTTTATGTAGATGATATGCTCATCATAGGTAGTAATAATGACATGATTAAAACTACTAAGAAAATGTTGAATAAACATTTTGACATGAAGGACATGGGCATTGCTAATATAATTCTTGGTATGAAAATTACCAAAACATCAGAAGGTTATGCTTTGTCACAATCTCATTACATTGAGAAAATACTTGACAAATTTAGCAAAGATGATGATCATCTTGCTAGAACACCTGTAGACGTTAATTTGTTTCTATCTAAGAATGTACAGGAAAGTATTTCTCAATTAGAGTATGCCCAAATTATTGGAAGCTTAATGTACTTGATGAACTGCACTCGCCCTGATATAGCTTATGCAGTAAGTAAATTAAGTAGATATACGAGTAACCCGGGAATAGAACACTGGAAAGCAATTACAAAAGTTCTAAGATATCTTCGATTTACTCGTAACATTGGGCTGAATTATACTAGATATCCAACAGTACTTGAAGGTTACTATGATGCAAACTGGATATCGGATACTAAAAACTCAAAATCCACCAGTGGGTATGTTTTTACTCTTGGTGGGGCGGATGTATCTTGGAAATCTTCCAAACAGACTTGCATTGCTAGGTCTACTATGGAATCAGAATTCATAGCTTTAGACAAAGCAGGGGTAGAGGCAGAATGGCTTCACCACTTCCTTGAAGATATTCCAATTTGGCCTAAACCGGTGCCTGCTATATGCATACATTGCGATAGTCAATCAGCTATAGGTAGAGCACAAAGTCATATGTATAACGGTAAGTCACGACACATTCGTCGTCGGCATAACACCGTGAGACAACTACTCTCTAATGGAACTATTTCCATAGAATATGTTAAGTCTAAAGACAACATAGCGGATCCACTAACCAAAGGGTTAGCAAGAGAGTTAGTTGAGAATTCATCGAGGGGAATGAGACTTAAGCCTATTAACTAAGAGTTACCACAACGGCAACCCAACCTAGCTGACTGGGGATCCCAAGATCTAGGTTCAAAAGGACAACCGAGTTGTGAATAACTCAGAAAGATCACTGGGGAGTCCAACTCCTACCCATTTCTATGATGAAATAGTGTTGTCTCCAGAGTTTTAGGTTAAGTAACACTTTTAATGATTCTTATATCTAGGTATACCTAGTGGAGTATGGCAAGATACTCTTCATAAGAATCACCTATATGAGTTTGAACTGGGCCGGTTCTATGAGATTTGTGAAGGGCTACAATTCTCTAGAGCACTTATGAAAGACCAGGTTGTTCAGGGCCAAAATGAACACAATAGTGAGAACTAAACTATGTCTGGAGATATACCGTGTGAGTTCTATTGTCTTGGTTTACACAAACGGCTGAACAATTCAAGACATCATGTTCACTGGTTAGCTAGTGAAAGGGAGATTTATGATTTGGAATTGGAATTGGGCCGGACAAATTTGGGCCAGACATATTTGGGCCGAACAAGGGGTGGGCCGAGGTAGTACAGTCCTATCTTGAAAGAACTTGCTTGGTTAATGCAAGGCGTGGTTTGACCGAGCTACCTAGCTTCATGTATCGAAGTCGGTCAAGTGAGTAGTCCGGCACCAAGGAAAGACGTGGTTGGACCGAGCTACTTGTGTTTGCTCGGCAGTAAGGCCGACGGCAAACCTGCATAAGCTATCCCGAGCTCGGTCATGCCGGGATGCAGCCGAGCTTAGTCCTCATTGAGCTTAGCTATTGGAATACTGCCGAGAAAGAGAAGCTTAGCTGCCGAGCTCCTAGTAAAGTTGGCAGGCAGTTGGGTTAGGTGATGTTTAGCAAGGTTTGTGTTGACGGATGGGATAGCAGAGCCACGTGTCAGGAGATCACTAGAAGCAGATTTGGGGCGCAGAGGGTATATAAACATGTCTGCGCCCCCCATACCCAGACGGACGAACATTCTGTAAGGAAGACTTACACTCAAATACTCTCTCCTCTTTCTCTCTCTATCCCAAGGTGTGTGCTAACTTGATCGTTGGAGGGGTTTTCCGGCCACACACCGCCAGGTAGCTCACCGCCGTTGTGCTCGCAGGTGATCGGACAGAAACGGAGCTTGGAAGAAAGGAGTGCGGGCTTGCCGGAATATTTGCTCCCCGCACAATGGTTTGAAAGGTTGCTGGAGGGGAGTATCGAGAGGTGGCATCAGTTGGCCGAAGCCTTTGTGACGCGCTTCAAAACCAACGCCAAAACACCAAAGGAAGTTGATCACCTACTGAGTGTCAAGATGGAACCGAGCGACACATTAAAGGCGTACAACTCCAGATATTGGGAGACCTTCAACGAGATCTTGGATTGCCCGGTCAACCTTGCAATCACTCAATACAAGCATGGTCTCCTGGTCGGACATAGACTGCAGGACTCGCTTACCATGCACCAGCCGACATCCATGGGCCAGCTCATGTAGCGTATTAATGAGCAGATCCGAGTAGAGGATGATGTGTCGACATCTACCGCGAAGGCGATTCCGGTAACAACAGACAAGAGGTCAGCTGGCAAAGTGCACACGGTTGGGCAAGAGTCTAGCCGATCAAGTGACCGCGCTAAGGAATCGGACCGCGGCTCGAATCGCAAGAACTGGGGAAGGGGACGTCGGAATGACCGGGATGACTATCCCCGAGATGACGTGGCCGATGCAAACAGAAGGTTGAAGGCCAGGACAGGCATCACCACAGTCTTCAAGATTCCAATCTATCGCATACTTAGCGAAATCCGAGACGAGGAGTATGTTCGGTTTCCAGTTAAGTTGGGCAATGGTCAGAAGGGCTTCAATCCGCGGTACCGTTGCACGTTTCACCGGGAGCGCGGCCACCGGATAGAGGATTGTTTGCCTTTGAGGCAACACTTGGAAGAGCTAGTCGCAACCAGACACCTGGACTTTTATATCGATGGGGGAGTTAAGGCGAATCAAGCTCCGGTTGATCCGCGGGGACCGGATGACCGTGATGCGCCCCCACAAGGAGTTATTAATGTCATCCACGGCATAGTGGAGCCGGCGCGGGTGTGCGAGCTCCGGGGTATGATCAAGAAGGTAGAACACATGAGGGAAGTCTTGTCGATTCAGTCTGCGATCAAGAGAGGGAAGACCGAAGAAAAAAATGTGCTCAGTTTCTCTTCAATGGATCTAGAGCGCATTCAAACACCGCACAACGACGGCTTAGTAATGACGCTTTGCGTTAAGGAATTTGATATCAGACGGATCTTGATCGATCAGGGAAGCTCGGTCGAGATCATGTACTACGATGCATTCAAGCAGCTCAAGCTCCGTGATACAGACTTGGCTCCGGCGACTTCGCCACTGGTTGGTTTCAACTCGCAACCGGAGTGGCCGTTGGGTAAGATTATCCTGCCGGTCAAAGCGGGTTCCGTAGTCAAGCAAGTGGAGTTTTGGGTGTTGCAAGTACCATCTACTTATAACCTGATCCTTGGAAAGGGATGGCTTCACGCGATGCAAGCCGTGGCATCGACCTATCATCAAGTGATGAGATTCCCCTCGGCTATGGGGGCGATCGAAGAAATTTGGGGAGATCAAGTCATGTCAAAGCAGTGCTTCGTGGCAGTCAACAGGAGCCGGGCTGCCAAAGGCTTCGTTCAAATGATAAAAAGACCGGAAGACCAGGGAGTTCTAGACGATGTGGGCACCAGGGCAGAAGACAAAGCCGTTGAGGAATTAGTGGTGGTGCGAATTGATACAGAGCATCCGGACAAGTTCTTCTTGCTTGGCTCCAGCCTTACTGCCTAAGAAATGACCGAAATGGTTGAGTTTTTGATGGCCAACATCGAGGTCTTCGCATGGTCGCCTTACGAAATGCCCGGCTTCGATCTAAGTTTTATCTGCCATCACCTCAATGTCTTCCCCGGAGCAAAGCCAGTCATTCAGCAAACAAGGAGATCAGCGCTGCATCACGCTGAGGTTGTTGCTGAGGAAGTAAGAAACTTACTTGAGGCACGAGCAATTCAGGAAGTGCACTACCCTCGGTAGATTTCCAACACAGTAGTGGTGCCCAAGAAGAATGGGAAGTGGCGAGTTTGTGTCGATTACAAGACAGTCAACCGAGCTTGTCCGAAAGACAGCTTCCCTTTGCCCAGAATTGACCAGCTTGTGGACTTGACGGCTAGGCATAACAGGCTTAGTTTCTTAGATGCCTACCGCGGCTACCATCAGATTGCCATGCATGGGCCCGACCGAGAGATCACCTCCTTCACGACTCCAAGAGGACTCTTCTGCTACCAAGTCATGCCTTTTGGTTTAAAGAACGCCGGAGCAACTTTTCAGAGGATAGTGACCAAGATGTTTGCCCCTCTGCTGGGCTGGACGATGGAGGCTTACATTGATGATATGGTGGTTAAAAGCCGGCATCAAGCAGACCACTTGTCCGACTTAGCCGAGATGTTCGCCATTCTCAAAAAAAACAAGCTACGCCTGAATGCGTCTAAGTGTGCCTTTGGCGTGGGATCCGGAAAATTTTTGGGATTCCTAGTCACGAACCGAGGTATCAAAGCAGACTCCACACAGATCAGAGCCGTACAAGAGTTGAAACAGCCTAGTTCGGCTAAGGACGTACAGCATCTGGCCAGAATGGCCGCCGCGCTTAATTGATTTATAAGCCGATCATCAGATCGCTGCCGCCCTTGGTGATATTGCATATCGTGCTCGTTCTGAGGTTGCGGAGTCCCGGCTGCGAGCCTTACCTCCGGGCTTCCGGACTCTTTTGTGCTTTACCTTAGTTTGCGAACCAGGCCCTGTTTTCTCTGTTTTCTCTTCCCGAAGGGAGGGAGAGGTCTCGTAGACCATCTCTCAGTGGCCGTAGGCTACGTTTTGTGGTCGTAGGCCATTTTTCCCGTTTAGAGCCCGGTTCCCGGTTTTTCGAAGCTGTTGGCCGTGTGCCTCGGTTCGGGACCGCTTAACCACCTCCGTTCGCTCTGGTTCTTGGCACATACCTTATTTCCTCCCTTTCGAGGGACATTGTGGTCCGAGAGACCAACTTCGTGGTCGAACACCACTTCCGGTGCCTAACAGTCAGTTTTCGGGGTCCCGGACTGCGCATTTTGGCCCCCGAGCCTTGCTTGCAAGCATTGTTGGGCTCTAACCCAAACTAGAAATAGTCATATTTTGAGCTCCTTTTCATGTTTGATTAAGGACCTTTTGCTGTTTGAGGCTTCCATCTGTCACTTGCCTCTTTACCTCTTTTTAGGCCTATTTTTGCACGGTATTTTAGGCTTACTTGTGAGCTGTTTTGAACTTAGTCATAAACTACAAAGTATCTTGTTTTGAGCCCCTCTTCAACTTTGTTGAAGGGCTCTCTTCGGTTTGAGAACCGTACCTATCACTTGCCCCTTTATCTCCCTTTAGGCCAATTTTGGGGGGAAATTTGAATTTCATTTCCCCCCCTTTTTTTCCCCCTCTTTTCCACCCTCTTGTGTCTATATAACAGACCCTCCAACTCTGGAAAAAGGGTTAGAAAATTTGTTTGGAGCCTCCTACATCCAATCTCTCTCTCTCTCTATATTCCAAGCACCAAAACCCTTTATTCTTGGATCCATTTCTACTCCATCTCCAAGCCAACCAACCCATACTCCATACCAGCAGTTCAGAGGCCATTTCCAGAGGCAAGGAGCATCTTTTCTCAAGCCAAGAGTTGATTAAAGACTAATCTTCAAGGGTGAGTCTCATTTTCCCTCTTTTTGCTCTTTTCTTGGTCTATATTTTAGCTCCTTATGCTTGCCTATTTGGGCTCCGACCCTAACTGAAACTAGGATTATTTTGAGCCATTTTTCATGTTTCATTAAGGGCCTGTCACTGTTTGAGGCTTCTTTTTTGCACTTGCTTCATTACCCCTCTTGTATGCCATTTTCTTGCATGATATTTTAGGCCTGTTTATAATCTGTTTTGAGGCATATTGTAAACTGTAAATAGGCTTATTTTGAGCCCTTCTTCAATATTGTTGAAGGGTTCATCACTGTTTGAGGACTCCATTTGCCACTTACTTTGATACCCCTCTTGTGGCCTCATTTTTGCATGATTTGTCAGCCGCTTGCGCTTCTATTTTTGGACTTTGATCCGAACTAAAAATGGCCTTATTTTGACCCCCTCTTCATGTCTCATTAAGGGTCTTTGGCTGTTTTAGGCATCCTTTCTATACTTTGTGTTTAAACCTCCTTTTGGCCTTATTTTACATAGCATTTTAGGCCTACTTGTACACTGTTTTGGGTCTGGTCCTTAACTGTAAAACATCATATTTTGGGCCCCTCTTCAACATTTTTGAAGGGCCCTTGGCCATTTAGGGCCAGCATCTGCTACTTGCTTCATTACCCCTCCTTTTGCCCATTTTCGCATGCTAATTTAGACCTATTTTTGCTCACTTTTTGGCCTTGATTAAAACTGTAAATATGCTTGTTTTGGGGCTGCCTTTCTTATTTCTTCACACTTCATGTTCAAATAATGCATGTATTGCATAGCTATAGGTCATTTCATGTACCTAGTTTTGCATTTCGGGATCATTCCATGCATCGGGTGCCATGTTTTCATGTTTCGGGGCTGTTTTGCGTCGTATTTTGCTACTAAAATTTGCATGCTAGTGTGCCATATCCTATGCTTTGCCATGTCTGGTTAGAGTGGCATTCGTGCCTTAGGATTGGTCCTCGGTTTGCGTGCACGCGTGCACGCATCTCGAGTGTCTCATTTCCATCTTATGGCCTCCTATGTGAGTGTGGCTGAGGTCCACTTGTGTTGGTGTAAGCCCATTATGCATTGTGTATGCCATTTCATTCCATAGCATTGTGTATGCTAGGTTGTATGTTAGCGCATTGTGTATGCCATGTTATCTCATGCATCGTGTATGCCATTCCATAGCATTGTGCATGTTAGGTTGTATCTTAGTTGCATTTCATGCATGTCATGCATATTGCATTGTGTTCGGGATAGGAGTTAGCTCGAGCACGGGAAACAAGGGACGTTTCGTACTCCGAGTGACGGAACGTATCTCAATTCCCCAGTCACCGACACTCCGGATTATCCGTGATGGAGTTAGGTTTTAGTTGAGTTTTCATATGCATTCATTCTATATTGAGTTGTGCAATTCGACTCCTCGGCCATCATGCATCGAGATGCGTGATTGGTGGCATGAGGATCGAGGCATGCATACATTTGTGAAAATACATTGCCATGCCCCTTTCCTGCTCTCTGTTGCAGCAAATCAAGAATCAGCAGTCTTCCGGGGCTTGGCGCGCTTTCCAAAAATTATCGCAAAACAGAGGCTAATTGGGGCATCACAGTGGATTTCCGCGCAAAGACAACCCGGATATGCATCATTCATCATCTAGAGAAGAGTCAAGGCAGTCCCTGGCTTGCATGCCAGTTCATTGTTTTCTTAGTTAATTTGGTAATTAATTAGGATTTTTGTACATATTTGGATTGTATTATTTATTCGGACTGTACTATTCGGGACTGTATATTATTTATTCGGACCCTCTGCGCGAGGGCATAATTGTAATAAGTGTGCGTGTGTGTGATGTATGTCTTCCAACCCCACGTCTTTCCTCCCTTTTATTTACCCGATTATGATGGTTAGATTAGGACATATTTCAATTAGCATACAGTATGATAGCATGTTTGCATTCATTCATCTGTTTTGCATGCACCAGGCTCGGCGCATCATACTAACTGCATTTGTATTTCAATTCCAAGTTGAATACATGTTAGCTGTAGCACTCTATATGCCATGTTTAGAATAGCCGAGCCTGCTATAGTTTGCATTTTGCATGCGTTGCATTAGGCATTTTTGTATACTTAGGATCATGCATGATTTCTAATATAGTTTCTGTTTTAGCTTGGAGTACTCGGTGAGTTTTTATGCTTTAGCATCCTTGCATGCGTGTGAGTGACTGCCATGATAGGATGCTTACCATGAGGCTAACTGCTTATGTGATATAACTGCCTGAATGCCTGTGGATGAAGGTTGGGTTATTTGGATTGGAACAATTCATCAAATATTTGTTTCAAGCCCACTAGATAGTGGCAAAACCATGTTTTCTAAGCCCACCTGAGGGTGGCAAAATCTGCATTTTAAGCCTACTTGCGAGTAGCAAACCATCTTTCAAAAGTAAACATGAAATGTTTTGTTCCAATTCAAACGACCCAGTCTATACTTGTATGCTGTGCGCATCACATAGTAAATCTAGGCTAATAACCGGAATAAGAACGCATAATGTTTTCAAAACTAGATATCATGGTTAGTAGAGGCCGATCTTTGATCGGGCGAGCGGGGGTGCTCACGAAGTGACCTTCCCCAATCGTACCCAAGTTCCCGAGCCGAGGCAACTTTGGTGATGACGGACACGTGGCCTTAGGCAACGAGTCAGGGTTTCCTAAATTTCCCAAAATAAAATATTTAGGTGGCGACTCTGTATCTGGCAAAGCAGTCCATGTTTGGCACTTCTTTCAAAAATTTGTTTTCTCAAAACGATTTGCCGGATTTGGACTCTTTGGTTCAAGATTTAGAACCGTGACAACGAATCGAGTCCGAGCTGTAGCGAGGTCCCCCGCGGCCCTGTCTACAGTTTCTGGCGACTCTGCTGGGGATTTAGAGAACTTGACTCGAACCCATGATATCTGGTTTTGACTACACTTGTGTGTTTCTTTGCATTGCATTTGCATTGGTGCGCCTAGGACACCGTGTTTGCCATATGCCATTCCCGAACGATTTGCCGGAGGCTTGTCTTGTCAAGGCATGACCATAAGGCTGATCGGCTGTGGGCTCTGACATCATGGGAACACAAACCCCAGTTTTACCGAGACACCCTTTTTGACCATTCGACCTAGTGCATATTCGGATCCATAGTGACCATTCCAAACTAGGACAGGTTGCTTACCCGATATAGGTTGTTTGAAACCGCTGCGTGCATAATGAAACCCTAGCTCCTGACAAAATAGGACAGGGAAACCCTACCCTAACATAGGGGTGTTTTGGCTCTCACTTATCTGTTATGTGCTTTTAGAGTGCGTCTCTACAGGAATGCATGTATCAGTTTACAAGTTTGGGCATCAGGCCTGCGAGCACCGGTTCAGTATTTTGGGATTCAGTTTACCTGAGGGTAACAGTTTACAAGCAGAATTTTGGGCAGAATTCAGTAGAGAGCACACTCATTCAGCTTTGCTCATATTGGTTATGGTGAAATTAGGCTGAGATGCTGCATATTTTCTCTTTTGCTAGGTAGTCTGCGAACCATAGCTTCAGAAGGCTCCGATATCCCCCGAGGTTCATCAAACTTGTGCTGATAGACTTTGTCAGGTCAGAGATTCAGTTCAAGGGCAATCAGTGTTCCTTTGCCAGAGACAGGGTAAAAGGGCCAGTCAGGCACAGATCACCAGTTCAGCAGTTACCAGATCAGTGGCCCTTAACAGTCGGACTGAGGTCTCAATTGTTGCCATAGAGATAGATCTACCGGTCAGTCAGATGGATCAGCAGAATACATCAGGGATGGAGGCAATGATGCGTCAAATGCAGGAAACTATGCAGCTCATGCAACAAGACGCTGTCCGCCAAGCGGAATTTTCCAAGCAGCAGGCTGCAATCATGGCTCAGCAGGCTGAGCTCATCACCAGGCTGCAACAGCAAAGCGGCGCGTCTGCTTCATAACAAGTTCCTCCCCCAGCAGGAGCTCCAGCACCTGGGGAGATGCCAAATGTCCAGGAAGATACGGACATTCCAGTAGGGCCTGCTCCGCCCCCAATTTTACCCCAGCTATCCAAAGCACCTACCAATCTGCCGGACTCTCCCTTCGAGTTCGAGGTCGACCCTACAGCGTTGAAATTGAGCAAACTTGAGAAGATGTTTAAGAAATCTCAGGGAGTCAACTCCATCCCGGACATTGGAGATGGATATACTGATTCGGTGGTGACATTGCCGGACAGGTTCAAGATGCCTCACATCGACCGTTTTGACGGGTCAGGAGATCCCATGGTCCACCTGAGTTTGTTTTCAGATGTTCTGCGCCCGATGGGCTTGACAAGATTACAGAAGCTCTCTCTTTTTGGCAGGACCCTGTCGGGTATTGCGGCCATCTGGTACGCCAAATTGGAGGATTCAGTGAAACGAAGCTGGGAGGAGATGGCCGAGGCCTTCGTTGCACAATATTCATACAATACCCAAATCGAGATTACGACCCGTGATCTTGAGACGACGAGGCAGGAGCCTAAGGAGAGCTTCTCAGAATTCGTGGCCCGCTGGAGGCCAAAGCCTCAATGATGACCATTAGGCCAACGGATAAGGATCAAATACGGATGGTTGTGCGCAACCTCCAGCCCAAGCTAATGCAGAAAATGATCGTGCTCTCCTTCCCTACCTTTTCAGATTTGCATGAGATGGGAGTACAGATTGAGGATGCTATGAAGCAGGGCCTCATTGACCAGGAGAAGGAGCAGCCCAGGAGGGCGTTTACCCGCAGTTCGAATGCGACCACCAGCGGTGACGCAGCTGCAAGATCTTCCGAAGTGGGCATGGTCGCCACCACCACACCAAGAGCAGCCACCCCCTTTGTTGGTGTATCCACTTCAAACCCCCGAACTTCAGACTATCTACCCCGAGGCAAGAGGGTTTTCACCCCACTCTATATGTCTTTGTCTAAAGCCCTGGGGGTCCTACTCAGGAAAGGACATCTGAAACCGTTAGAGCAACGACCTCTACCCGATCTTCTCCCTCCAAAGCATGACCCGACTAAGTACTGTGCTTTCCATCAACAAACCGGTCATGACACCGACAATTGCGTCCGTCTCCGCCACGAGATACAAAATTTGATTGACAACAGGGTCATCCCTGCACCAGGTCCTGCAAAGTCTATCGGCACTTGATCAGTGAACTTGTGGGGGATAATGTTATGTGATCGGGGGATGAACCACCTGCGGGCAGCGCTCAGTTTACTCCAGATATGGTGGATGGCATGCACTGTTTTGAGCATTTGCGAATGCTAGCTTTTGTGCTTTCTGACTTGGGTATTGAGTCAGTCTTGTTATTTTGTTTTGAGTCTGTCCTTTTGTTTTGAGTCAGTCTCTTTTTGTTTTGGGTCTGTTTTGTTGAATCGAGTCAGTCCTGTTGTATAGGAGTCGGCTGATTCCGGGGGGTGTTACCTCGGGCATCACCATTTTGTTTTGTGTTTGTCTTTTCGTTTTGTTTTGAGTCTGTTTCTGTCAGGGAGCCAGTTGTGCCAACAGATTTTGAATGAAACAGCAGTGATTTTCGCGCGCTCGCATTTGCTTCTGCCTTGTGCCAGTTGTACCAGAAATTCCAAATGAGATGGCAGTATTTGACTAGAAGCTGTGTCTTTTCTGTGCCTTGAATTCATTGCATCGACCTAAGTTTTCCAAAACTTTTTGAACACTGCGGTGAAAACGAAGAGGAAAGAATTCCTCGAGTTTTGCAAGATTTTGATCAATTGAGAGAAAGAGAGGCGTGCTAAGCCCTTAATGAATGAAATCATGCTTGTTAGCGTGAGTACTGAGAAGGACCCTAGCTTGATCCAGACTGGTTTCACATTATCTTCAGCGCGAGCGACTTGTCGCTTTCTTAAAAATTTTCAAAAACAAAATGTTTTGCGCGGTCCTGCGAAGACCTGTGTGGAATCGCTCTTGAAATTGCGCAGCCTAGGATCGCTCTCAGCCTCGAGACTCGACCTCTCATTTCCAAACCTCGAACTCGGACTCAGAAAGTTCAAAGGTCAACCACAACGTGAGGCCTGAGTGGCCAGATTCGAAGCAGCCCATGAATTAGCGGCAAGAAAATCAGATCAAGAAGACCAGATGTCACCAAAAACAGCTTGCGAAGCTAGGTCGGAAGCACCCTTCGAACTAGGGGCAAAGATGTCAGATGTGCTCGAAGAGTTGAAGATGAGTCCTCTTGCAAATCAACAGCCACTCTCCCGGATTCGGATGACTTCAAAACCCTATAACCATTTGGCATGGACCAAGCTACACTTTTACCCTTGAGAGGCTCGCTGGGCCGAAAACCCGGAAGGGCGACCCAGGCAAAAGTTAGAGCAAGAAAAAGAAGAAAAAGAACAAAAAAAAGAAAAAAGAAGAAAAAGAAAAGAAAAGAAAGAAAAAAAAATGGAAAAAAAAAAAAAGAAAAGAAAAGAATATCAAAAAAAAAAAGAGAAGAAAAGAATTGAAAAGAGAAAGAAAGAAGAACAAAGCTCGCAAGGTCGAAAACCCGCGACGGGCGCCTTGGCAAAAGTTAGAGCCTAAAAAAGGAGAGGTTAATACCCGAGTGTACCTTAACCCCAAACTACGTAAGGCTTGATTCCCATCTTTGGGATATGTAGGCAACTTCATTCTGAAGTCCAGCCGTAAAACAATTCAAATTCAATTGTGTCCATGCGATGGTTTTGGCCATCTTTGTCTTCTCTGTATCTGAGGATTTGGTGTGTTCGTCGCTCTGAGGACTGACTGCAATGCGCTGCGGTGCCATTCAAACAAGGGGCAACTTTCCGTTGCCATTCAACGCGCCGCGGTGCCATTCAAACAAGGGGCAACTTTCCGTTGCCATTCAATGCGCCGCGGTGCCGTTCAAACAAGGGGCAACTTTCCGTTGCCGTGCGGCTCTCTTCAAGCAGGGGACAGTTTTCCTTTGGATCCGAGGTTGTGCATCTCAGGAGTAGGTTTCATGCTCGTTAAGCAATGGCCGTTTGCAAAATAGTTTTTGAGAATTTTTACTGAGGTTGACTATTTTCTCAAAAATCATTCTATCTTTTCCAAAACTGGACCCTTTTCATGGACCCAAAAAAGGAAAATTTTCAGTGCTCATAGCCTAACTTGCATGATTTTAAATCAAAAATCGAACAAGCATGTTGATCCAACTCTCATTTTGGTCAAAACTGTTTTAGTAGAAAGCAAAAACAAAAAATGGTCAAAATGATGAACTAGGGACACGGTTGAGTCAAGTTCCCTGTCTTTTCCCCTTTATCAACATACTTGCCAAGGAGGACACCCTACCTGCCAGAAGAGGGCACAACTGAAGCTAACAGCAGAAGGGCAGAAAGCTCTCACATCCTCCAAGCAATGAGGTATCAAGCCAAGTGCGAAGCACGAACTGGAATAGGGCCAGATATTCCACTCCTTCATCTGGACAGATCTGATCACGTCCAAACTCCCCAGCAGAGCATCGTCAACCGATGTCAGCTGCAGATTTGCTACACACCCAATTGTGGCACGGCCCCTCTGTGGAAGAAACTCACTGTTGTGAACAAGAAGAAGAATCTAACAGAATGCTAGGGGCAAGACCCCGCAACTTTCTGTTTATCCATCAACCACCCAGGGGAGGGATAAAAAAATGAGAGATTAAAGAATAGAGAGATGTGCGATGAGAGAAAAAGTGAGAAAAGGGTTTTGAGAGAAAAGCCGAGCCTGAGGGCCGAGTGATGTGAGAACCACAAATGAGAAAGGATGGGAAACACTACCCGGTGAAACAGGCTCCCTGTGCACGTCTGAGTGTCGTGTCTTTTTGTTTCTTTCGATTCTGGTTTTGAGTCGTTTCAAGTGTCTATGTTTGTGATTAGGTTGTTTACCTTTTGTTTTTCATTGTTGAGTCGTTTTGACTATGGTCAGTTGTAGGCTCGATACCCAATTGAAAACTCATCTCTCAATTTCAAAAATAAAATCGTTTTGTGCTCAGAGTGCCGTGCCGTTCTCCGTGTTTGTGCAAAACAAGATTTTGTTCTTTCAAAAACCGCACAGTTCAACCCAGGTCATGTGAGAACAGTAAAACCAGGACCTATCTGAAGCTACATGGGTTCCGGACTGCAAAGCAAAAGAAAAGAAGGAAAATGGAAGCATCTGAGTGTGCTTCAACTTCAGAAAGTTCCGTGATTGTATTCCGGATGTACCTTTTCAAGCCTTGTCAATGCTTCGAAGTATGAGTGTGCCTCTACCTCAAGCGCAAGATCAAGCCTGCTTCAAAGCTATGCACCCTTCCACCCGCATTGTTATGCACCATTTCACTTGCAATTATCGTTCTTTCTCCTCGCGCGTGCGACGGGTCAGACTTCCTTTGGTTTAGAGCATTTGGAATACGTTCCAATGCTTATCCCTTTTCTGAAACACCGGGATACGTCCCTATGTTTCTCTTGCCTTTCCGAAATACCGGGATACGTCCCTATGTTTCACATTCCTTGCGGAACACCGGGATACGTCCCTATGTTTCACATTCCTTGCGGAACACCGGGATACGTCCCTATGTTTCTCATTCCTTGCGGAACACCGGGATACGTCCCTATGTTTCACATTCCTTGCAGAACACCGGGATACGTCCCTATGTTTCTCCCCCTTCGGTTAAAAGCGTTCGGAATACGTTCCAATGCTTACACCATTCCGAAATACCGGGATACGTCCCTATGTTTCTCCCCCTTCGGTTAAAAGCGTTCGGAATACGTTCCAATGCTTACACCATTCCGAAACACCGGGATACGTCCCTATGTTTCTCCTTCATTTCTAATCTTTGGGATACATCCCTAATCTTTGGGATACGTCCCTAATCTTTGGGATACGTCCCTAACCTCTGGGATACGTCCCTAAATCTTGGGATACGTCCCTAAACCTTTGGATACGTCCCTAAACACCGGGATACGTACCTAAACCTTGGGATACGTCCCTAAACCTTGGGATACGTCCCTAAACACCGGGATACGTCTCCATGTTTCTCCATCTTTGGTTAAGAGCATCTGGAATACGTTCCAATGCTTATACCTTTCCGAAGCACCAGGATACGTCCCTATGTTTCTTTGCATGATCATAAGTTATGTTCGGCTTCTTGCATTATTATTTTCATTTTGCCCCTGCTTGCGGGCACATCTTTGTCTATCTTGTCTGCTTTGTCTAAGTCTTCGGCCTTGTCAAAAATGGGTCGTCTCTGGGCTTTGACATTCACTCCCGTTATTCTTATGACTTTCAAGTTCTGTCAAAGAGGGGCAACTGTAGACACCCCATTTTTGACCGACCTTAAGACTCAGACATCACTGATTGAGCGCTTGGTGATATTGCATATCGTGCTCGTTCTGAGGTTGCGGAGTCCCGGCTGCGAGCCTTGCCTCCGGACTTCCGGACTCTTTTGTGCTTTGCCTCAGTTTGCGAACCAGGCCCTGTTTTCTCTGTTTTCTCTTCCCGAAGGGAGAGAGAGGTCTCGTAGACCATCTCTCAGTGGCCGTAGGCTACGTTTTGTGGTCGTAGGCCATTTTCCCCGTTTGGAGCCCGGTTCTCGGTTTTTCGAAGCTGTTGGCCGTGTGCCTCGGTTCGGGACCGCTTAACCACCTCCGTTCGCTCCGGTTCTTGGCACATACCTTATTTCCTCCCTTTCGAGGGACACTGTGGTCCGAGAGACCGACTTCGTGGTTGAACACCACTTCCGGTGCCTAACAGTCAGTTTTCGGGGTCCCGGACTGCGCGTTTTGGCCCCCGAGCCTTGCTTGCAAGCATTGTTGGGCTCCGACCCAAACGAGAAATAGTCATATTTTGAGCTCCTTTTCATGTTCTATTCAGGACCTTTTGCTGTTTGAGGCTTCCATCTGTCACTTGCCTTTTTACCTCTTTTTAGGCCTATTTTTGCACGGTATTTTAGGCTTACTTGTGAGCTGTTTTGAACTTAATCATAAACTACAAAGTATCTTGTTTTGAGCCCCTCTTCAACTTTCTTGAAGGGCTCTCTTTGGTTTGAGAACCGTACCTATCACTTGCCCCTTTATCTCCCTTTAGGCCAATTTTGGGGGGAAATTTGAATTTCATTTCCCCCCCTTTTTTTCCCCCTCTTTTCCACCCTCTTGTGTCTATATAACAGACCCTCCAACTCTGGAAAAAGGGTTAGAAAATTTGTTTGGAGCCTCCTACATCCAATCTCTCTCTCTCTCTATATTCCAAGCACCAAAACCCTTTATTCTTGGATCCATTTCTACTCCATCTCCAAGCCAACCAACCCATACTCCATACCAGCAGTTCGGAGGCCATTTCCAGAGGCAAGGAGCATCTTTTCTCAAGCCAAGAGTTGATTAAAGACTAGTCTTCAAGGGTGAGTCTCATTTTCCCTCTTTTTGCTCTTTTCTTGGTCTATATTTTAGCTCCTTATGCTTGCCTATTTGGGCTCCGACCCTAACTGAAACTAGGCTTATTTTGAGCCATTTTTCATGTTTCATTAAGGGCCTCTCACTTTTTGAGGCTTCTTTTTTGCACTTGCTTCATTACCCCTCTCGTATGCCATTTTCTTGCATGATATTTTAGGCCTGTTTATAATCTGTTTTGAGGCATGTTGTAAACTGTAAATAGGATTATTTTGAGCCCTTCTTCAATATTGTTGAAGGGCTCATCACTGTTTGAGGACTCCATTTGCCACTTGCTTTGATACCCCTCTTGTGGCCTCATTTTTGCATGATTTGTTAGCCGCTTGCGCTTCTGTTTTTGGACTTTGATCCGAACTAAAAAATAGCCTTATTTTGACCCCCTCTTCATGTCTCATTAAGGGTCTTTGGCTGTTTGAGGCATCCTTTCTATACTTTGTGTTTAAACCTCCTTTTGGCCTTATTTTGCATAGCATTTTAGGCCTACTTGTACACTGTTTTGGGTCTGGTCCTTAACTGTAAAACATCATATTTTGGGCCCCTCTTCAATATTTTTGAAGGGCCCTTGGCCATTTAGGGCCAGCATTTGCTACTTGCTTCATTACCCCTCCTTTCCCCCATTTTCGCATGCTAATTTAGGCCTATTTTTGCTCACTTTTTGGCCTTTATTAAAACTGTAAATATGCTTGTTTTGGGGCTGCCTTTCTTCTGTCTTCACACTTCATGTTCAAATAATGCATGTATTGCATAGCTATAGGTCATTTCATGTACCTAGTTTTGCATTTCGGGATCATTCCATGCATCGGGTGCCATGTTTTCATGTTTCGGGGCTGTTTTGCGTCGTATTTTGCTACTAAAATTTGCATGCTAGTGTGCCATATCCTATGCTTTGCCATGTCTGGTTAGAGTGGCATTCGTGCCTTAGGATTGGTCCTCGGTTTGCGTGCACGCGTGCACGCATCTCGAGTGTCTCATTTCCATCTTATGGCCTCCTATGTGAGTGTGGCTGAGGTCCACTTGTGTTGGTGTAAGCCCATTATGCATTGTGTATGCCATTTCATTCCATAGCATTGTGTATGCTAGGTTGTATGTTAGCGCATTGTGTATGCCATGTTATCTCATGCATCGTGTATGCCATTCCATAGCATTGTGCATGTTAGGTTGTATCTTAGTTGCATTTCATGCATGTCATGCATATTGCATTGTGTTCGGGATAGGAGTTAGCCCGAGCACGGGAAACAAGGGACGTTTCGTACTCCGAGTGACGGAACGTATCTCAATTCCCCAGTCACCGACACTCCGGATTATCCGTGATGGAGTTAGGTTTTAGTTGAGTTTTCATATGCATTCATTCTATATTGAGTTGTGCAATTCGACTCCTCGGCCATCATGCATCGAGATGCGTGATTGGTGGCACGAAGATCGAGGCATGCATACATTTGTGAAAATACATTGCCATGCCCCTTTCCTGCTCTCTGTTGCAGCAAATCAAGAATCAGCAGTCTTCCGGGGCTTGGCGCGCTTTCCAAAAATTATTGCAAAACAGAGGCTAATTGGGGCATCACAGTGGATTTCCACGCAAAGACAACCCGGATATGCGTCATTCATCATCTAGAGAAGGGTCAAGGCAGTCCCTGGCTTGCATGCCAGTTCATTGTTTTCTTAGTTAATTTGGTAATTAATTCGGATTTTTGTACATATTCGGACTGTACTATTCGGGACTGTATATTATTTATTCGGACCCTCTCCGCGAGGGCATAATTGTAATAAGTGTGCGTGTGTGTGATGTATGTCTTCCAACCCCACGTCTTTCCTCCCTTTTATTTACCCGCTTATGATGGTTAGATTAGGGCATATTTCAATTAGCATACAGTATGATAGCATGTTTGCATTCATTCATCTGTTTTGCATGCACCGGACTCGGCGCATCATACTAACTGCATTTGTATTTCAATTCCAAGTTGAATACATGTTAGCTGTAGCATTCCACATGCCATGTTTAGAATAGCCGAGCCTGTTATAGTTTGCATTTTTGCATGCGTTGCATTAGGCATTTCTGTATACTTAGGATCATGCATGATTTCTAATGTAGTTTCTGTTTTGGCTTGGAGTACTCGGTGAGTTTTTATGCTTTAGCATCCTTGCATGCGTGTGAGTGACTGTCATGATAGCATGCTTACCATGAGGCTAACTGCTTATGTGATATAACTGCTTGAATGCCTGTGGGTGAAGGTTGGGTTATTTGGATTGGAACAATTCATCAAATGTTTGTTTCAAGCCCACTAGATAGTGGCAAAACCATGTTTTCTAAGCCCACCTGAGGGTGACAAAATCTGCATTTTAAGCCTACTTGCGAGTAGCAAACCATCTTTCAAAAACAAACATGAAATGTTTTGTTCCAATTCAGACGACCCAATCTATACTTGTATGCTGTGCGCATCACATAGTAAATCTAGGCTAATAACCGGAATAAGAACGCATAATGTTTTCAAAACTAGTTATCATGGTTAGTAGAGACCGATCTTTGATCGGGCGAGCGGGGGTGCTCACGAAGTGACCTTCCCTAATCGTACCCAAGTTCCCGAGCCGAGGCAACTTTGGTGATGACGGACACGTGGCCTTAGGCAACGAGTCAGGGTTTCCTAAATTTCCCAAAATAAAATATTTAGGTGGCGACTCTGTATCTGGCAAAGCAGTCCATGTTTGGCACTTCTTTCAAAAATCTGTTTTCTCAAAACGATTTGCCGGATTTGGACTCTTTGGTTCAAGATTTAGAACCGTGACAACGAATCGAGTCCGAGCTGTAGCGAGGTCCCCCGCGGCCCTGTCTACAGTTTCTGGCGACTATGCTGGGGATTTAGAGAACTTGACTCGAACCCATGATATCTGGTTTTGACTTCACTTGTGTGTTTCTTTGCATTGCATTTGCATTGGTGCGCCTAGGACACCGTGTTTGCCATATGCCATTCCCGAACGATTTGCTGAAGGCTTGTCTTGTCAAGGCATGACCATAAGGCAGATCGGTTGTGGGCTCTGATAGCATGGGAACACAAACCCTGGTTTTACCGGGGCACCCTTTTTGACCATTCGACCTAGTGCATATTCCGATCCATAGTGACCATTCCAAACTAGGACAGGTTGCTTACCCGATATAGGTTGTTTGAAACCGCTGCGTGCGTAATGAAACCCTAGCTCCTGACAAAATAGGACAGGGAAACCCTACCCCAACATAGGGGTGTTTTGGCTCTCAGTTATCTGTTATGTGCTTTTAGAGTGCGTCTCTACAGGAATGCATGTATCAGTTTACAAGTTTGGGCATCAGGCCTGCGAGCACCGGTTCAGTATTTTGGGATTCAGTTTACCTGAGGGTAACAGTTTACAGGCAGAATTTTGGGCAGAATTCAGTAGAGAGCACACTCATTCAGCTTTGCTCATATTGGTTATGGTGAAATCAGGCTGAGATGCTGCATATTTTCTCTTTTGCTAGGTAGTCTGCGAACCATAGCTTCAGAAGGCTCCGATATCCCCCGAGGTTCATCGAACTTGTGCTGATAGACTTTGTCAGGTCAGAGATTCAGTTCAAGGGCAATCAGTGTTCCTTTGCCAGAGACAGGGTAAAAGGGCCAGTCAGGCACAGATCACCAGTTCAGCAGTTACCAGATCAGTGGCCCTTAACAGTCGGACTGAGGTCTCAATTGTTGCCATAGAGATAGATCTACCAGTCAGTCAGATGGATCAGCAGAATACATCAGGGATGGAGGCAATGATGCGTCAAATGCAGGAAACTATGAAGCTCATGCAACAAGACGCTGTCCGCCAAGCGGAATTTTCCAAGCAGCAGGCTGCAATCATGGCTCAGCAGGCTGAGCTCATCACCAGGCTGCAACAGCAAAGCGGCGCGTCTGCTTCACAACAAGTTCCTCCCCCAGCAGGAGCTCCAGCACCTGGGGAGATGCCAAATGTCCAGGAAGATACGGACATTCCAGTAGGGCCTGTTCCGCCCCCAATTTTACCCCAGCTATCCAAAGCACCTACCAATCTGCCGGACTCTCCCTTCGAGTTCGAGGTCGACCCTACAGCGTTGAAATTGAGCAAACTTGAGAAGATGTTTAAGAAATCTCAGGGAGTCAACTCCATCCCGGACATTGGAGATGGATATACTGATTCGGTGGTGACATTGCCGGACAGGTTCAAGATGCCTCACATCGACCGTTTTGACGGGTCAGGAGATCCCATGGTCCACCTGAGTTTGTTTTCAGATGTTCTGCGCCCGATGGGCTTGACAAGATTACAGAAGCTCTCCCTTTTTGGCAGGACCCTGTCGGGTATTGCGGCCATCTGGTACGCCAAATTGGAGGATTCAGTGAAACGAAGCTGGGAGGAGATGGCCGAGGCCTTCGTTGCACAATATTCATACAATACCCAAATCGAGATTACGACCCGTGATCTTGAGACGACGAGGCAGGAGCCTAAGGAGAGCTTCTCAGAATTCGTGGCCCGCTGGAGGCCAAAGCCTCAATGATGACCATTAGGCCAACGGATAAGGATCAAATACGGATGGTTGTGCGCAACCTCCAGCCCAAGCTAATGCAGAAAATGATCGTGCTCCCCTTCCCTACCTTTTCAGATTTGCATGAGATGGGAGTACAGATCAAGGATGCTATGAAGCAGGGCCTCATTGACCAGGAGAAGGAGCAGCCCAGGAGGGCGTTTACCCGCAGTTCGAATGCGACCACCAGCGGTGACGCAGCTACAAGATCTTCCGAAGTGGGCATGGTCGCCACCACCACACCAAGAGCAGCCACCCCCTTTGTTGGTGTATCCACTTCAAACCCCCGAACTTCAGACTATCTACCCCGAGGCAAGAGGGTTTTCACCCCACTCTATATGTCTTTGTCTAAAGCCCTGGGGGTCCTACTCAGGAAAGGACATCTGAAACCGTTAGAGCAACGACCTCTACCCGATCTTCTCCCTCCAAAGCATGACCCGACTAAGTACTGTGCTTTCCATCAACAAACCGGTCATGACACCGACAGTTGCGTCCGTCTCCGCCACGAGATACAAAATTTGATTGACAACAGGGTCATCCCTGCACCAGGTCCTGCAAAGTCTATCAGCACTTGATCAGTGAACTTGTGGGGGATAATGTTATGTGATCGGGGGATGAACCACCTGCGGGCAGCGCTCAGTTTACTCCAGATATGGTGGATGGCATGCACTGTTTTGAGCATTTGCGAATGCTAGCTTTTGTGCTTTCTGACTTGGGTATTGAGTCAGTCGTGTTATTTTGTTTTGAGTCTGTCCTTTTGTTTTGATTCAATCTCTTTTTGTTTTGGGTCTGTTTTGTTGTATCGAGTCAGTCCTGTTGTATAGGAGTCGGCTGATTCCGGGGGGTGTTACCTCGGGCATCACCATTTTGTTTTGTGTTTGTCTTTTCGTTTTGTTTTGAGTCTGTTTCTGTCAGGGAGCCAGTTGTGCCAACAGATTTTGAATGAAACAGCAGTGATTTTCGCGCTCTCGCATTTGCTTCTGCCTTGTGCCAGTTGTACCAGAAATTCCAAATGAGATGGCAGTATTTGACTAGGAGCTGTGTCTTTTCTGTGCCTTGAATTCATTGCATCGACCTAAGTTTTCCAAAACTTTTTGAACACTGCGGTGAAAACGAAGAGGAAGGAATTCCTCGGGTTTTGCAAGATTTTGATCAATTGAGAGAAAGAGAGGCGTGCTAAGCCCTTAATGAATGAAATCACGCTTGTTAGCGTGAGTACTGAGAAGGACCCTAGCTTGATCTAGACTGGTTTCACACTATCTTCAGCACGAGCGACTTGTCGCTTTCTTAAAAGTTTTCAAAAACAAAATGTTTTGTGTGGTCCTGCGAAGACCTGTGTGGAATCGCTCTTGAAATTGCGCAGCCTAGGATCGCTCTCAGCCTCGAGACTCGACCTCTCATTTCCAAACCTCGAACTCGGACTCAGAAAGTTCAAAGGTCAACCACAACGTGAGGCCTGAGTGGCCAGATTCGAAGCAGCCCATGAATTAGCGGCAAGAAAATCAGATCAAGAAGACCAGATGTCACCAAAAACAGCTTGCGAAGCTAGGTCGAAAGCACCATTCGAACTAGGGGCAAAGATGTCAGATGTGCTCGAAGAACCGAAGATGAGTCCTCTTGCAAATCAACAGCCACTCTCCTGGATACGGATGACTTCAAAACCCTATAACCATTTGGCATGGACCAAGCACCAGGCAACCGGAAGTTCTTCATCGCGGCCACCGACTACTTCACCAAATAGGTTGAAGCTGAGGCTTTGGCAACAATCAAGGAGAAAGACGTGAAGCGGTTTGTTTGGCAAAATGTGGTCACGCGGTTTGGCGTCCCCAAAATTCTGATCTCTGATAACAGCACCTAGTTTGACGGTCGCCTGTTTAGAGGGTTTTGTGAAGATTTGAAGATCGAATTCTACAACTCTACTCCGGCTTACCCGCAGTCCAATGGTCAAGCCGAGGCTTCGAACAAGACCATTCTTGATGGACTGAAGAAGAGGCTGGAGAAAGCCAAAAGAAAGTGGGCTGAGGAACTTCCCAGTGTCCTTTGGGCATACCAAACAATCCCGCGGCGATCTACCGGGGAAACTCATTTTGCTTTGGCATATGGCATGGAGGCGGTCATTCCATTGGAAGTTGGTATGCCCACCCTCAGAAGTGAAAGTTTTGAGCCCGAGCTGAACGCCGAAGCCATTGCCTTGGAATTGGACCTAGTGGACGAACGCCGGGAAAAGGCTCTCATCCATGTGGCCGTCTACCAGCAAGAGCTTTCTAGGAAATACAACAAAACCGTGCACCACAGACCGTTCAAAGTGGGTGATTGGGTCTTGAGGAAGGTTATGGGCAATACCCTGGTGACAGGTGAGGGCAAACTAGGGGCAAATTGGGAAGGACCCTACAAGATAACCGGTCTGGCGGGCAAGGGGGCATATCACTTGGAAGACTTGGATGGTAGGGGAATTCCCCGGCCGTGGAATGCAGCCAACCTCAAACTGTATTATTTCTAGCTTTTGCTTTCTTTTTTTGTGCAAAGGGATTTTTTGCATTACACTTCATGTAACACTCTTTTTGTCAATATATAGAAGTGTCACTTCTTTGCTTTAGCTTTCAGATTGTTGTTTTGATGTAAAAACCAAGAAGATTTATTCCAGTCAATTGGGTCTGATTTGCTCAGCATCGAAGGTAAAACCGAGATGTTTACTCCGGTTGGAAAGTTGATGTTTTGTTCAACTTAGTTAGTCTCAACCGAGATGGTTTATTCCGGTTGAAAGAGTTGATGTTTTGTTCAACTTAGTTCGTCTCAACTGAGATGTTTACTCCAGTTGGAAAGTTGATGTTTTGTTCAACTTAGTTAGTCTCAACCGAGATGGTTTATTCCGGTTGAAAGAGTTGATGTTTTGTTCAACTTAGTTCGTCTCAACCGAGATGTTTACTCCGGTTGGAAAGTTGATGTTTTGTTCAATTTAGTTCGTCTCAACCGAGATGTTTACTCCGGTTGAAAAGTTGATGTGTTGTTCAACTTAGGTATCCTCAACCGAAATGGTTTATTCCGGTTGAAAAAGTTAATGTTTTGTTCAACTTAGTTCGTCTCGACCGAGATGTTTACTCCGGTTAAAAAGTTGATGTTTTGTTGAACTTAGGTATTCTCAACCGAGATGTTGATTCCGGTTGAAAGACTTGATGTTTTGCTCAACTCCGGGTGTGCTACCGAGATAGTTTATTCCGGTTGTATGAGTTAATTAATGAGATTTGTCTTGCCGAGATATTTTGTCCAAATGAAGTTACTCAGCTTTAGGACCGTGCAAACACTTGGTAAAACTAGATCTTTCTCATTGATGTAAAAAGAAGTACAAAAGGTGGGGCAGGCAGCCCAGTTATACGTGCAAAACAAAAAGCAAAAAAAAAAAAGAAAAACTAAGCTAAGGGGGAAAGGTTGGTGAATTCATCTTCGGTTGCCTCCAAGTTGACCGTAGGAGATTGGTTTTGGGCACCAGGCTCAGTTCGGCCGGGCTGCTCCTGCTCTAGTTGGTCCTCTCCCTCAGCATCTGCCTCGGCCTCTTCTTCTAGACCTTCCTCGGCCTCAGCCTGCAACGCACTGAAGAGGTCGTTGGCATATGGCACGAGATAGGTCGGTAAGAAGGCAAGCGGCGGAGTGGAAAACACGTCGGTGTCAGGGCCTTGACCGAGATGTTCGCAGGCAGACTTCCAGCCCGCTTTGAAATAAATGTCTTGAGTTGCGAAGACCTGCTTCTTGTAGCTATCCTCAGCTTCCTTGAAGCCGGCGTTGTTCGCGTCTTCACACTCCTTCTCCCTTGACTTTTTGAGTGCATTCAGCTCGGCCTGGAGCTCATCCCTCTTCTTCTCGGCTTCGTCAAGCTGGTCAAACAACCTGTTGTTGTCAGAATTGGCGATTTGAAGTGAGGACTTTGCTCGGCCGAGCTCGGTTTGAAGGCTTTGGACTTGGCTGGCGGTGTCATTCGCCTTTTGCCGCAGTCGATGGATACGCTCCATTACCAAGTGTTGCTTTTGGATGGCCTGCAAGAAGAAAATTTGATCATGGAAGAAACTGTGCAAACACTTGGTAAAAATTTTAGTGAAAGATTGAGATTTACCCTGGCCATGGACTTAACTGACGACTTCACCAACCGAGTGTCAGGAACGTAGTCGCTGCTGACCACGTCGCTCGGTAGGAGAAGGGCTTTGGAAAGATCGTAGGCAAGCAGGTGTTCTTTGTCGCCCTTAATGGAAGCTGTTGCTGGGATGTCTTTGCCCCGGTGCTTTAGCTGCGGTCGCCATAGTGGTGTTGGGTCGACATTTTCGGCGGGTTGCTCGGTGGTTAGCTCGGCAACCAGCTCGGCAGATGGATCTGCGCGAGGTCTTTTGCCAGCCCGGCGAGTTTCCTATCTGGATTGCCCGGCGGCTGGAGATGCCAGGGCAACCACGGGGCCGCTGGATTGACCGGCAGCTGGTGAGTGGGTGATGATGCTTGGTATCTCGGTTGAAGTGGCTGTAAGGAGGTTCTTGATGCGGCTTCGTTTGGCTATTTCTTGTTCTTCGGTCAACCGGATTAGCGGCACGTCCGGTAGAATTGGGTCTAGAGGAGGTGATGGAGCACGGAGAAAGTCTGTCACTTTGCTCCGGCGTGGAGCTGAATATTGGTAAGTTGGGGTGTAGCTGAGCAGCTCGTTACAATCCCGGTGGTTGTAGCGGAGCACGGTCTGGATGGCTTCAACGTTGGGATATTGATAGTTGGCTTGCAAGGCTTGAATCGCTGCAAAGGAAACAGGAAAAATAGTTAAGTACAGAATATTAAAGAAAGGCAAATAACCGAGCAAGTTAGCACGGCTTTCATGTGGAACCAAAGTTCTTGCTAATTGCCCAGCCCGGTACGTCGGCTGTTTCGTAGTTGCCAGACACCCAGAAAAAGTCATCGTCGTGTAAGTCTTTATCTGGGGTGCCGGTCACTAGTTTTTCTTTACCTGATCGGATTTTTAAATAATAAGCGAGGCCATCTGTAGACACCCCATTTTTGACTGTCCTCAAGACTCAGACGTCACCGATTGAGCGCTTGGTGATGTTACATACTGTGCTCGTTCAGAAGTTTCAGAGTCGCGGCCGTGCGCCCTGCCTCCGGACTTCCGAACTCTCTTCTGTGCCTTGTCTCGGTTTGCAAACCAGACTCGGTTTTCTCTGTTTTCTTTCCTGAGGGGAGGGAGTGGTCCCGTAGACTATCTCCCGGTGGCCGTGAGCTACTTTTTGTGGCCGTAGGCCATTTTGCCCGTTTCGGAGCCCGGTTCCCGGTTTTCGGAGCCGTTAGGCCGTGTGCCTCGGTTCGGGACCGCCCAACCATCTCCGATTTCTCCGGTTTTTGGCATGCACCTCTGTTTTATAGTTCCGAGGAACACTGGGGCTTCTGATGCCCACTTCGTGGCCATATGCCACTTTCGGTGCTTACAGTCGGTTTTCGGGACCCCGAACTGCGTGATTTGGGCCCCGAGCATTCATTTTGCATCGGTTTTCTCTGATTTTTGGCAGGAACCTCTGTTTTGTCATTTCGAGGGACACTGGGGTCGCAGATGCCCACTTCGCTGCTGAACACCACTTCCGGCACCTGCAGCCCATTTTCGGGATCCCGAATTGCCCGGTTTTGACTCCGAACGTTCATTTCTCATCAGTTTTTGTTCAAACTTGGCAGGTACCTCTGTTTCAACACCAAGAAGATCACTGGGGGGTGAGAAGCCAGCAATTATCCCAGATAACCAGTTTCGCTCCTCCGGCGCCCGTTTTACTCACTTCCGGGCCAATGTTGAACACCCTGAGGGTATTTTCTTCCCACCAAAGCTACATATTTGTAATCAGGGGATATGGGAGGACACCAAAAGAGCATGGTCGGCCAGCAATTCAGAATTTCATTTTTGGGCCTCTCCTTCAAGCTCTATGTTGTGACTCCTGCTTCAGTGTTGCCAATTTCCGACCTTGGAACCTTGTTCCACACATCTGGGAGGACCCTAAAAGTTGGTGGTCGGCCAGTAATTGTGCATTTCATTTTTGAGCCTCTCCTTCAAGCTCTATGTTGTGGCTCCTGCTTCAGTGTTGCCAATTTCCGACCTTGGGGCCTTATTCTACAAACCTGGGAGGACACCATTGTGTAGTGGTCGGCCAGAAATTTTACACTTCATTTTTTTGGGGTGGCTGGCCGGCCATGGGAGGTGGCTGGCCGGCCATGAGGGGTGGCTGGCCGGCCACTTACAGCAAAACCACCTGGCCGGCCAGCTTTCTGCTTTCCAGCTCTTTACAGCTGTCCGGATATTTTCTTGAAATATCTCCCCCATCTGGGGGATATTTTGGGAGGGAAATCTTGCCTCCATTTCCCTCCCCTTTTACACCTTTTCTTCCCTATTTAAAGGGCTGGACAGCCCCTTTGCTAGGGTTAGACAATTTCTCCTCAAGGCTTGATCCCCCATAACCTCCATCTTCACCTCCAAAAACTCAAAAACCTTCAAGCTTCCTAGCTAATTCCTTCACCAACCCTAAGCCCCACCATCACCACCACCATTCCAGCAGCAAAGGGGTGTTCCTCAGAGGCTTAGAAGCAACTTTCATCAAGGCAAGAAGAAGCAAAAGACTTGTCTTCAAGGGTAAGTCACCAAATCCTTTTTTCTAACATTTTCTTGCATCAATTCTTTACCCTATTTCCTTTTTATTTTGGGCTTTGACCCCTACTGGTTTTGTGCTTATTTTGAGCCCCTCTACAACATTGTAGAAGGGCTCAACCTCGTTTGAGAGCCCCATGATATACTTCCTTCAATATCACCCTTTATGCCAATTATCTGCATGCTTTGTTTGGCTTTTGAATGATCTGATTTCGAGCTTCATATATACTGTTAGTGGGCTTATATTGAGCCCCTCTTCAACATTGAAGAAGGACTCCATCATGTTTGGGGGCTCTAGCATGCACTTCCTTTGCAATTCTTCCATTTTACCGTAAACTTGCATGCTACTTTTAGCCTATATGAATTTATTTTTGGAGCATGCTATAAACTGATTATGAGCTTATTTTGTGTCCCTCTACAACATTGTAGAAGGGACCAATCTTGTTTGGTGCCTCCTTGAATGGCCTCCCTTTATACCCCTCTTTGGCCATGTTTTGCATACTTCTTTAAGCTTATCATGCTCCGGATTTCAGCCTTCATCAGGCCTAGAGATAGCCTTATTTTGGCCTTCTCATCATTCTTTGTCAAGAGTCTTAGGCTATTTGGTGATTGGTTTTGGCACTTCCTTTGTATTCCTCTTTTCTTCCGTAAAATTGCATGCTTTGTTAGGCTTTCTTAGCCTCTGTTTTCAGCCTTAATCAGGCTTAGAAAGTGTCTTGTTTTGGTCTGTTCTTCAATTTTTATTAAGGGTCTTAAGTCATTTGGTCATTGCTTATGGTACCCCTCTTTATAGCCCTTGTTAGCTCATTATATTGCATGCTATGTTTAGTAGATTTACACACTGAATTGGGGGATGTCATCTACTGTAAATATGCATATTTTTTTCTCCTCTTTAATGTTGTAGAACTGTGTTTTTCAGTTTGAGCATTGTAGATACCACTTGCTTTGTAATTCCCCTCTTTTCCCGTATTTTTGCAAGCTATTGTTGTCATATCTATGCTCACAATTTGGCCATGTTTTGTACTGGAAAAATGCCATTTTTGGGACTGCCTTGCTACTGGTTTGCATGTCATGTGCCATTTTTGCATGATTGGCATAGCCGTAGGCCATTTCGGGCGCTTAAATTCACATTTCGGGATGATTTCATGCATCGGTTGTCATTTCGTATCATTTCGGGACTGTTTTCCCCTTTACTTAGGTGCTGAAATTTGGTTTGCATGCTTGCATATCATTTCCCATGTCATTTCATGCCTTAATGCATTGCCTCGGTTTGCGTGCCCGTCGGCGCGCACTTCGAGGCACTCTGATTTGATTGATCGGCAGCTTGTGTGAGTGTGGCTGAGGCCCTCTCATGTTGGCGTAAGCCCAATTTGCATTCCGTATGCCATTTTATGCATTCCTCGGTTTGCGTGCCCGGGTGCACGCATTTCGAAGCATCTCTTTTTTATCCGACGGCATCTGATGTGAGTGTGGCTGAGGTCCACTCATGTTAGTATGAGCCCAATTTACATTTCTATCTCATTTTATCATTGCCTCGGTTTGCGTGCCCGTGGGCACGCACCTCGAGGCATCTCCGTTTTATCCGACGGCCTCCTATGTGAGTGAGCTGAGGCTCTCCCATGTTGGTGTAAGCCCACCGTGGCATTCCGTATGCCATTTCATCTCATTTCATCGTTGCCTCGGTTTGCGTGCCTGTGGGCACGCATTTCGAGGCACTTCGGTTTTATCTGATTTCCATTCCATCACATCATCGCCTCGGTTTGCGTGCCCGTGTGCACGCATTTCGAGGCACTTCGGTTTTATCCGATTTGCATCTCGCATCATGGCCTCGGTTTGCGTGCCCGCACGCACGCTTTTCGAGGCATCGCATTTTCATCTCATTTTTCCCAGTATAGTGCATACCAGGTTGTATCTTAGATTGCATTCATGAAATTTTCTCGGTATGCGTGTCCACGGGCACGCATTTCGAGGCACATCTTTTTTATCATTCCGGCATCCTATGTGAGTATGGCTGAGGCTCCCTCATATTGGTATAAGCCCATCATTGCATTTCGCATGTCATTCCGCATTCCTCGGTTTGCGTGCCTGTGGGCACGCATTTCGAGACATCTCATTTTCATAGCATTGCGCATGCTAGGTTGTATATTAGTTACATTTCATGCATATCATGCATATTGCACGGGAAACAAGGCACGTTTCGCACCCTGAATAACGGAACGGGTCTCAATTCCCAAGTCACCGACACTCCGGATTACCCATGATGGAGTTAGGTTTTGTTATCGCATTCATATGCATTCATCCTATATTGAGTTGTGCAATCCGACTCCTCGGCCATCATGCATCGATATGCGTGATTGATGGCACGAGGATCGAGGCATGCATATATTTGTGAAATACATTGCTATGCCCCTTTCCTGCTCTCTGTTGCAGCAAAATCCAGGATCAGCAGTCTTCCGGGACTTGGCGCGTTTTTCGAGAAACATTGCAAACAGAGGCTAATCGGGGCATCCCAGTGGATTTCAGCGCCGAAGCAGCCCGGCATACATCATTCATCAACAGCGAGGCAGTCCCTGGCTTGCACGCCATTTTACAGTTTTCTTGTTTAATTTGTCAATTAATTAGGAATTTGTATATTATTTCAGACTGTATATTTCGGACTGTAATATTCTTTTATTCGGACCCTCTGAGCGAGGGCACAATTGTAATAAGGGTGTGTGAGTGTGATGTATGTCTTCCAACCCCCATTTCTTTCTCCCTTTTATTTATCCGCTTACAATGGTTAGATATAGGGCATATTTCAATTAGCATACAGTATGACAGCATGTCTGCATCATTCATCTGTTTTGCACGCACCGGGCTTGGCGCATCATACAAACTGCATCGTATTTCAATTCCAAGTTGAATACATGTTAATTGTAGCATTTCATATACCATGTTTAGAATAGCCGAGCCTGCTATAGTTTGCATCTTTGCATGTGTTGCATTAGGCATTTTAGCATATTTAGGATTCATGTATGATTTCTAATCGGTTCCTGTTTTGGCTTGGAGTACTCGGTAAGTTTTATGCTTTAGCATCCTTGCATGCGTGTGAGTGACTGCCATGAATAGCATGCTTACCATGAGGCTATTTGCTTATGTGATATAACTGCCTTGAATGCCTGTGGGTGGAGGTTGAGTTATTTGGATTGGAACAATGCATTGACTGTTTGTTTTAAGCCCACTAGATAGTGGCAAAATCACTGTTTTCTAAGCCCACTTGAGGGTGGCAAATCCGCATTTTAGCCTACCTGCGGGTAGCACCTTCACACCATTTTCAAACAAACAAACATGAAATGTTTTGTTCCGATTCAGACGGCCCAGTCTATACTTGTTTGCTGCGAGCATCACATAGTAATCTAGACTAATAACCGGAATAAGAACTCACAATGTTTTCAAAAACAGATATCATGGTTAGTAGAGGCCGGTCTTTGACCAGGCGAGCGGGGGTGCTCACGATGTGACCTTCCCCAATCGTACCCAAGTTCCCGAGCCGAGGCAACTTTGGTGATGACGGACACGTGGCCTTTGGCACCGAGTCAGGGTTTCCTAAATTTCCCATTTTAAAAATATTTAGGTGGCGACTCTGTTATCTGGCAAAGCAGTCCATGTTTGGCACTTCTTTCAAAAAATCTGTTTTTCTTCAAAACGATTTGCCAGAGTTGGACTCTTTGGTTCAGATTTAGAACCGCAACAAAATCGAGTCCGAACTGTAGCGAGGTCCCTCGCGGGCATGTTACACCATCGCCGGTGTGCCCAAGTGTGTATTGCCTCAATATCTCGGCTAAACCTAAGTTGGTGCCTAGCCGGTTGTTCAGCTCGTGGACGCCGTTGATAATTCGGTAAGTGTTTGTTGATATTTGTGTGGGTGCAAGCCTAGTCCAGCGCAGAAATTCGGTCATTAATGGGTTGACCGGGAAGCGGAGGCCTCCTTCGATGATAGACAGCACGGTGAAGGGGCACTGTTCTAACTTGCCCCAGGGCGTTGTTTCAATTTTTGCGAGTTCAAGGTGGACGTCGGCCAGGATACCGCATTCCTCCCTGAACGCAGCCAGCGCAGCCAGAGTATCGACGAGGAAGCGAAATTTCCCCATGTGAAACCGGCTAAGCTAACTCGGCTAAGGAGGTTTGGCATTGTCTGGTGATTGACGGCTGCTTGGTCTTTGAGAGCCTCGGTAATGGTCAGTGGTCCCCTTGGACTCTGCAGGAAAAGGATGGCAAGTGTAAGAGGGAGCGCGGTCGCGCAAAGCGAGCTTGACTTTAGCTCGATCATGAGGAGTGCCAAACCACCTCGGTCGCAAAGGCTAACCAAGGAGCTCGGTCACCCAAGCAGACCAGATGTTAGCCCGGTCGAGCGGCCAAGTCCTTTTGCTATCCCAGTTTTTACTAAGGTTGAGGTAAACAAGTTATTTGCTCGGTCAGAGTGATTTTTTGGATCAAAAGAAGACCTGGAGCCCGGTCCGCCCCAGATCTTCGATGTTCATCAGAGAAAGTGAAGAACACCAACAACAGTTAAGGGTCTGGGAGGATTTTGGGTGCCTATATCCTAAAAACTACGTGTTTAGTGCCCTAACATTTGAAATACCGATTGAAATAGTAAAAATGAGGCTCAAGGAACTTACCAGTCGAGGGCAGGGCCTACTTCTTTGAGCACAAACGCTGGGAATGGCAGGGACGAAGCTTGGCTGGGGTTGCTTGAGCTCTGAAACATTGAGGGCTTGAAGAGAGGCAATAGGAATGAGAGGAAGGAATATATGGCGTTCATATAGGCAAGAAAAACCGCCAAAAATTTGAATGCCAACGGACGGCTGGGTTGGCCGCTCGAGAACCAATGGGGGATTGACACGTGTCCCCATTAATGGCAGCGCCAGAGTTGAAGAGATAGGAAGGTCAGACGAGGCGTCAACCGAGCAGGTCAAAAGACAGGCAAGTCAGCCAACCCGGTCAACAATCGGGAAACCGAGGACCGAGGAGATGTTACCCCGGTCAGAATAAGTAATCCCAATCACGCTTGTGCGGCCGGAATTAAGGGGCAATTGAGAGGGAGATTTATGATTTGGAATTGGGCCGGACATATTTGGGCCGAACAAGGGGTGGGCCGAGGTAGTACGGTCCTATCTTGAAAGAACTTGCTTGGTTAATGCAAGGCGTGGTTTGACCGAGCTACCTAGCTTCATGTATCGAAGTCGGTCAACTGAGTAGTCCGACACCAAGGAAAGGCGTAGTTGGACCGAGCTACTTGTGTTTGCTCGGCAGTAAGGCCGACAGCAAACCTGCATGAGCTATCCCGAGCTCGGTCATGCCGAGATGCAGCCGAGCTCGGTCCTCGTTGAGCTTAGCTATTGGAATACAGCCAAGATGGAGAAGCTCGGCTGCCGAGCTCCCAGTAGAGTGGACAGGCAGTTGGGTTAGGTGATGTTCAGCAAGGTTTGTGCTGACGGATGGGATAGCAGAGCCACGTGTTAGGAGATCACTGGGAGTAGATTTGGGGCGCAGAGGGTATATAAACATGTCTGCGCCCCCCATACCTAGACGGACGAACATTCTGTAAGGAAGACTTACACTCAAATACTCTCTCCTCTTTCTCTCTCTATCCCAAAGTGTGTGCTAACTTGAGCGTCGGAGGGGTTTTCCGGCCACACACCGCCGGGTAGCTCACCGCCGTTGTGCTCGCAGGTGATCGGACAGAAACGGAGCTTGGAAGAAAGGAGTGCGGGCTTGCCGGAATATTTGCTCCCCGCACAGCTAGTAAATCCGATAGTGTCTCACAAGGAAAGGTTCAAAGCCAAAAGCTACCTATCCTTTGCAGAATGTTTCCAATTTCTGTACTCTCTATAATTAGATCATGTTGTTGAATTTTCTCTCCGTCAAATTCCATTCATGTGGGGGATTGTTGGAAAAATTGGTTTATTAGGCTTATTTTGGGCTGACTTTGAGCCCAAAATTGAGTGGGCCCCAAACGTCTTTTGGGGTGGGTCCAAAGAGGTGAAGTGTTCCTTGCCGCGTGGCAAGTCACACAGTGAAGACGGTTCGTCAAAACCATTTATGAGTGAATGGGAACATGACGTCGTTTCTAGGTTCGTGGAATGGACATTTAAAGAATGAAATGTGGGTTTCCTTGAAATAGGTTGTCCCACATTGAAACTTTAAGAGAGTTTTATTGAGTATATAAACTCTAACCTACAACACTTGGGTTGGGCCCCAAGGGGCATCCCAAGTTTGTAGAAGGGAGGAGTTATGGACAAAGTGAACCTTAGCCCAAACCACCACGCGGCGCACGCGGCCGTCCAACCGGCTGTGGGTCGGGTCGGTTCTAATATTAATTTTTTGGACAAAATTCGTTTGAATTTTTCCAAATTACTTGCGGGAAAAATTTAATTAAATTCAAATTTGAATTTAATATTTGTCCTAAATTCTTTTCCTCAATTGGTCCATGTCCAAACAGATTCAATAGGGCCATAACAGATTCGATTTTTTGGACAGTTTTAGAACAAGTAAATAACTGCTACAGTTACCAACAGTTAATCTGTTGAATCAATTTGCAGATCTATTTGATTTCAAACAGCATCTGTTCAAATTCAAATCACACCTATTCTCTACTTGTTTGCACTTGTTCGGGCAGGAATTCTTTGCCTATAAATACATACCATATTCCAGCACTTTACAGATCCGAAAATCAGTCTGCAAATTGTCTTATTGCTGTCCATTTTGCTCTAGTGCATTTATTCTTCATAAATAATTTTAGGAATAAATTAAAGAGAGTATAAAACACAAGGCTTGGTTCGCCGTACAAATTTGTTTGGTGTGCTACAACAATTTTGTGAAGATCATTGTATCCTGGGAGATAGACGCCACTCAACCGTAAACATCGTAGCGGGACGAATCTGTCTTAAGGATAGAGTGTCACACACTCGACTTGGTCTTTGAATTATTTATTCGGTTCTACAAAATAAATACTGTAAGTTTTATTTTATTTTGTTTGAATTGTTTCAATTTATTTTATTTACACAGAATATTGTTCCAACAGTAATTTGCAATAACAGTTTGAAAATTTTGTCACAAAAAAGTTACTAATTATAAGTTTTAGTGATAATTTTAAAAAAAAAAATCGTCACAAAAAAGGTCACCAATTTTTAACTTTTAGTGACAATTTAAAAAATTCATTACAAAAAAATGTCACTAATTATAATTTATCCTAAAAAGGGAACTTTCATATCACATCAATTGGGTGAATTTGAAATTTTAAATTGAGTAATATTAAAGACATATACATTTGACTCACAAATTTATCAACAATGATGTGGCAAAGAAATTGGATCCTCAATTATTAGGGTGTGTAACAAATTAAAAGTTGACATCTATTATCGCATATCATTATAAGTAAAATTGTGAGAGTTTTTTTTGAAAATTTCAAATATTTTTCTTTTAAATTATGAGCATCAGTCTAGTAGAATACAATTTAAAATTAAAAAAAAAAAAGTGGCACTATTTCGTAAATCCCTTTTCACTTACTTATGTTCCATTTACTCCACATTATTTCTTATATTCCAATAAGTCCTATGAGAGGAAATTCCATTTCCACACGCTGAATTACCTTAGTGCACACACTTAATGAAATATTATTTTAATGGCAGACATACCCTAATCTAAAATGACTATAATCGACATCTACTAGCACCCATAATATTATATGAAAATATTCTCTGTACACATATTTAAAAAAAAAAAACAAAACAAAACAAAAAAAACAAAACAACCTCAATGTACACATTTTGAGTAATAAAAAAAAGCTAAACCCTAATTTTTCCATTGTTATGACTTTGCTTGCTACATACTTTATATTCCTCTATTGTTTGCAAATCAATACTCTCATAACAACTCTTATATTGTTTTAATTTCTAAATTTATATTCTATTAGTGATGAAAATATTAGTTTTTTCGTGCAAAACTCTCTTTTTTTTCTTTTTTTAATTCCTTTCGCGGTTTTTAGTCGAATAACCAATGCTGAATTATTTCCTTATATTCAGACATCAACTGCCAAATTATTTTATTATATTCAGACATCAACTGCCGAAAGTTTTTTTTTTTTCGAAACAAATTTGTTTGGATTAATCACTTTTATTCGGAAATTAGGTTTCCAATTAAATGTATAATTTCAAAAAATCAGTGCTAAAATCTCCAAATCGAAAAACAAAAAATAAAAAACAAAAAATAAATAATAAATAATAAATAATAAAAAAATTATGAAAATAAGAGTTGAGTGGTGTGTGTACAAAGTGAAGGGTATAATTGTAACTTTCAATATGTGGATTGAGAAAATTAATTAATAATCAAATTAATAAGTGTGTATACTGAGAAAAGATGTGCACTAAGGTAATTTTTTTTTTTTTTTGATTCATAGGAAAGCAAAGAACAAGAGTTAAAGAGTTACAGCAAACAGAGGGCTAGTCCCTCTCAAAACTAGCTCCAGTCATGTCTTCAATAAGGAAAGTAGTAATTTCAGCTGGAGGGTTGTCAAGAAAAACAACATGCTCATTTTGATTCACTCCCAAGTTGGCTAGGAGGTCAGCAGCTCTGTTTCCCTCACGCAGGGTGTGCTCGAAAGAGCTGTTACTTCTTCTTAGTAAGAACTTGGCGTCTTCGATGAGAGCTTTATATGGAGAGTTATGAGCTGGACCATGCAGAATTTGGTTGATCGCCTGTTCCGAATCAGATTCAATTTGTACATCTCTAGTTCCTCTCTGGAAGAGTATAGTTAGGCCTCGGTAAATAACCCAAATCTCTGCCTCTAAGCTGGAGCAATGACCAAGTTCCTAAGGTAATTAAGTGTGTGGAGAAAGAATTTCCCTCCTATGAGTGACATAGTTACCAAAATACCTCTCATAATATTTACATTTACAGTGTGAATGTTCGGTGATGTGAATGTTCACACCATCAATGTGAATATTCACATCACCACATTACTAACCGTTTAAAAAATATTTGAAAGAATAGAAATATCCATAAAATACTTTAAATATAATAATTAGGATTTAGTAGATCAAATACTCAAATAATAGAATTTATTGGAATTTAAAAATATCTTATAGATTAATTGAAATATAAATACTTAAAAAATAATTTTTTTAATAAATCTTAAAAATAAAAAAAAACAAATAAAAAACCAATCCCAATTCCAGACGCTCATCCTACAATTAACTGTTGAATTATCCGTGTTGATTAACAGTTTGTTTGAAAAATAATAAAAAAAAAAAACCGTGTTGATTGAACAGTTGAGATGTGGTACTCTCTACACATCTAGCCTTGTCCTGTATCCTGTTTTTGGTGGGTGGCCTCAGACTCGGATTCTGATTGAACGTCTCTGGTTAGGAAATAGATTGGACGATGTTATTAAATTTTGGTGGGCTCGGCTCCAGATCTATTTTAATGATTCAAATTAATTCATATTATTTAATGTGTATAACTCATCGAATATATTATCTTTATAAAAAATCATGTTAATCAAATATCGATAGTCACTTAATCAGATTATATTTTTTTTTGTAATTTATTTTTAAAATTATAATTGTTGTTGAAACAAATATAATTTGATCAAGTAACAATCGATATCCAATCAACGTAATTTTTTTTAAGAATAATGTATTCAACAAATCTTACATATTGAATAATTTGGATCAACAAGATAAGTCTAGATTCAAAGCAACCTAATAGCAACCTAATAGCACCGTCCAGTTCAATTTTGAATTGGAGAGAAAGTGTTCTCTAGGAGTGTAAATCTAGCCTAGCCTAACCCATGTCGGGCCTCATGGGCTTCGGCCAAAATTCGGGCCAGGTCGCGAGTCAGAAAAATTAGACCCAAATCCAGGGGTATTCGAGCCTTGGACCAGTCCGGTGGGCATGGACTTGGCCTCAGGCTTGGGTGGAACTTGGGCGGGCCTGACTATTTTGTTTTTATTTTTTTTTAAAAATTTCTGTCAAAATTTTATTATTTTCCACTGAAAAAAACACTAGCTCTCGGGCGGGCCTTGAGGGGGCCTTAAGCAGCCTAATGGGCCGGGTTTCAAAATAATGGCCCAAGCCCAGGCCCAGGAGCTCAAGCCCGAGACCAAATGGGCCTAAACAAGCTAGGTCGATCCTGAGTCACGGGCCATTTTTACGCTCGGAGTGTTCACTTGTATGAAAAAGACACAAAATTGAATAAGATTCTCCGTGGGACCCAACCTTGTTGCAACAACTTTTGAACATCATCCACAGCCTCTCATGTCCATTGTTGCTCTCACTGGCTGGACCCAGCCCCCATTCGCACTGCATGATGCTCACATGACCACCCAGACCAAAAAGCCATCACTCTATGTATTTGATCACTAGTGTTCACCGCTGTAGTTTTTCCCACTCTCACACTTCGTGATTATTAGGTATTTTTGGAATAGTACTCCATTTCATTTATCACTGGACACTTATCAAGTTATTTTTCAGAAATTCAACAAAAGTCTTAAGTCTCATTGGTTTAACAAGTTATTTTTCAGAAATTCAACAAAAGCCTTAAGTCTCATTGGTTTAACTAATGAATATTGTTGGGGCAATCTCACATCACCTGGGGGGACGAACTGACTTCACCTTTCCCCAAGAAGGAACAAAGCCGTGAGGCCGACGGGCCTCCACGCCCACCTAGGCAAAGCAGACAATATTGTGACAGGCACGTAGACTCCAGGCACGCGCAAATATCAAGTTAGGACACCACGTGAATTTGTTTCAAGAGTAAAAAATAATTTATTCTCTCACATACTCTCATTATTTGGTACTTTCTTTTAAGTTTGCTTATGTTATTCGAAATGGATTTTGAGGATTTAAACCAACTTCATATCTATACAAATTAATTTACCAGTGTTTTTCTATCTTTCCATAACAAACTCTTCATTAATTGAGCTCCTCTCTTATTGATATTTGATTTGGGAGACTCACTCTCAAATTCACTTTAAATTATTCATATCCTTAATTTTATAAGATCCATTGAAAAAAGTATTGATGCAAAAATCATATTGACAAAAAGTAGTCAAATAATCAAATTAATATGCAAATAAACTATCTATTCTCAAAATTATATTTGTCATCCGATCAACTTCAGTTTTTATATAAATTATCTTCTCGACATGCTTTGTAAAATGAATAGTTTAAATTACTGATGTGAATCTTAGATTATACACTATAAGCCTCACAACAAATCTCTAATTGGATTACCAACTAGAAAAAATCCCATCTGGTATGTGTTATTTCCAATTGTGAAGGCTTGACCCTTAATCCCTTATCATAAAAGAAGAAGATAAACTCACTAATTAAATCACAATGAAACCCATTAGAGAGTTAATGGTCCCAGAAAGGAGGTGTCTCTGACTGTATATATGGACAAAATTGGACCAACATGCATCTCTCTTTTTTCCATAAATAATACTTTTAAGCCAAGATTTATATGATGGTATGAAATTCTATGTCTCCTTAATTTAAAATATTTATAATCGTTAAATTATATTTAAAATTTTTGTATTTTAAATTTTTTTATATAATTCGATAGTTGTAAATGTATTGAAACGAGAGTTTAGAAGAAATTGAAAACAAAAGATCTTTGCCTAATGGAATTAATTTAGAAAAATCAATTGAATTTGGGTAATGTAACAGTTTGATTAAATAGTAAATTTTTTGAAGTATTTGATCTTTTGAGTTTTTCATTATCACATGAAGTCATACTGATGATAAATTAAACAAGAATAAAAAAGATTAAAAGGTACAACATTTTCCACATGAGGGTAGCAAAGTGGCATTATATAATGGATAGCTGCGGTGTTGTGGTCACCAAGCACTTTTGGATTAACAATTTTTCTCCAAAGTAGTTATTTTAAAAATAAAAAATAAAAAATAAAAAATAAAAAAGTCATGAAAAGAAGAAAAACTATCTTAGACCAACTGACCAACTCATTGGCCATTGGTGTTGTGAAAAGTCTCCAATCCATGGCTTTGTTGAAACTTAGGATAAGTCGTAATTATTCATTGTGGTACGTAACATTGTTATATTTATATTATTTATTGATATGATATTAACCATTGATGTAACGTTATGTGACACTGTTACATATGATATTAAATAATTTTTGCATGTTAGGACAACAAAAGTGACTTTTTTTTCTTTTTTTTTTAAACGGCAGTGATTGATAGCTCGAATTCGAGGCTCGAAATCTGGCTCGAGACCCAAAACGACGTCGTTTTGGGTCTCGAATTTTTATTTTATTTTTTTCGTCTGTGTTGCAAGAAAAACAAGGGAGGAGGAAGAAGATGGGGGAGGAGGAGGGGGAGGAGGGGGAAGGGAGGGGGCCCTAATAACAGGGGAGGAGGAGGCGGAGGCGGCGGTGACGATCTGGCGGAGGGAGGACGGCGGTGACGATCTGGAACTGGGCGAGGACGGCCGGAGGCGAGGCCACGACGATCGATGGTCTGAAGCTCCTCCCTCCCTGCGACGATCGGCGACGGTCTGCTGCGACGGACGATCGGCGGCGAGCTCCCTTCTCTTCTCTCCCTCCCACGACGAGCCCTCTCCTCTCTCTCCCTCCCTTCTCTTTCTCCTCTGTTTCCTCTCTTCTCTCCCTCGAGCCATTTCGAGCCTCGTAGCAGTCGAGCTCAAGGCACTTTCCTTTTTCAAAAAATAGTCTGAAACTGTTTTTGTTGTTTATGCACACAAAAAAAAAAAAAGAAGGTATTTTGGGGTATTTCTTGATTTGGTAGATGACAATCCATCATCTCCTCTTGTATAGGACCAAAAGGCATTTTGTGTGTTTGGTTTGAGTTTTTTGGATTAAGTTTTTTGAAAATTGACTTTTTTAGTTTTCGTGTTTTTTTTGTTTTTAGTAAATATTTTTAAAATTTTAAACCTTTTTTTTACTTTTTTAGATGCACCTTACTTAGATGTATCTAAAAAGTAAAAAAATTGTGAAAAAATATTTTAAAAAATTAATAAATACATAAAAATATAAAAAAATGTATTGAATTCTTGTATATTTTTTATATTTTTGGTATTTAGTGAATTTTTAAAAGATTTTTTTTACAATTTTTTTACTTTTTAGGTGTATTTATGTTAGGTGTGTCTAAAAAATAAAAAAAATTACTTAAAATATTTAAAAAATTCAATAAAAACAAAAAAATACGAAAAATAAGAAAGTAAAATTTTTTAAAAAGTATTTTTTGAAAAGTAGAAACAAGCTTTGTTGTTTATTTATTTTTTTGGGTTTGGAAATTTTGACTTGTTAGCATGTCCTAGTTAAACCAAATATGCACGCCATTTTGTAACCATAAAATGGTAAAGACCAAGCTAATTTTCAAGTCAATGGTGTGTTGAATATACCCATCACAAGATAAATAATTAAAATAGTTGATTGTCCAGTCAATATGTTTGCCCTGTAAGAGTTCATTGCATATTTTATATTAAAAGGCTCTTTATTTTATTTTTTTGAAAAAAACCTTTATTTGTTGTTCATTATGCGACTCTTTCTCATATTTAATATTTTGAGAAAAGACTTGCTAGTGATATTTGTGTTGGACTTTCTTAAATAATTGATTATGCAATTTGATATTAAAAAAAAAAATTAAAAGTCTATATCAAAGATAAAACAACAATATTACATATTTAGAAAAGTTATTTAAAAAATTATTCAAAAAAGTATATATATAGACCTCAATTATTTTGAGTGTAACCTACATACCATTAACTTTAAATTTACATCATTCATCAGTCATCCTTGAATGTAAACTATATTTTAAATTTACACTGGTAGTGTCCCGATATTTGAATAACATTTGATGTCTCATCTTACATGAATTTAATCATATATTAGATACATGTGGTTAACACCATATAAAATATTAAAAATAATTTAGACTTTTAAAAAGACTTTTTTAATTCACAATGACATTGAATATTAGATATCAATTTTTGATTTGTCACAAATTTAATCATATAAAGTCCAATTCTCTTGTTACTGCGGTTGCATTTAAAATTTTAAATTATGAATTTTTAATATTTTTAAAAAAATTAGTATAGTATCAAATATCATAATCATGACATTATTGATTCCAGATTCTAGTATGCAAGTTCCATTCTACACAATGACTTGGTATTCTCAAATGCTAAACAAATAGCATCAATTCAGTTACTGTTGGGTCATCAAATTGTCCCCTAATTCAATAACGCGGGGTCCCAAAAATTAAGAGATTAAAAGAGACTTAAATCTAAAATTAGAAGATATCTCTAAACCATTAATTTTAATATTGATTTTTCTTGTTCATCTCCACTTAACACGAAAGAAAAAGAAGTCACCCATTGCAAACAAAAAGTCAATGCAAATGACAAAGAAAAAAATAAATAAATTAAATTAAAGAATGAGAAAGCTCTTTCTTTGTGGCCTATTGTCCCATGAAAATATCTCGTCTTAATTTGTCTTCTAATAGTGGGTTTTTCTTTTTAAATTTGCTTCGCTTCCTCCTCGCGTGCACACTACTCCTCTGAATTTATTTTTTTTCAAATGAAAATATTGTTAGACAATTTTTATTGTATTTGAAAATAAATTCTGTTTGTGTATTTAATAACAAATGGAATACAGAAGAAATAAAGAAAATGAGAAAATTTGTTTGATTACAAAAATCAAATCAGAAAATAAAATAAAATAAATAAAATAGATTTTTATTTTGTTACAAAAACAAAATGAAAATCTGAAACAGAAAAATAATAGAATAGAAAATAAATTAATTACTTACCAAATTAATTTCTTGAACAAATTTTCTAATCAAGTTCAGTGTTTAACACTGTTTCCTTAAGACAGATTCGTCATCTCCACAGTACTTTCAGAATGTGGACGTCTATCTCCCAGGATAAAATGATTAATAGCAAACAATAGCAACACTACAAATTGTTTGTACAAGGAACACACTAAGTGTTTACACTCTTTCTCACAAGAAAAATTATGCAGCAAAAATGCAGAGAGGGCAGGCAAAATTTTGGACGAAATTGAGTGAAAAAACCAAGTGAGGACTAGTCTATTTATAGGTGCAATGGTGCCTCTTAGTTTTGAATTCAACAGGTATAGTACCTGTTTGGTTTAAATTAAACAGATACGAGTCTGTTTGAATTTAAATTAAACAAGTAAAGAACTGTCTGGTTTGAATCTGTTTGGGTTTTGAATTTTGAACAAATTCGGATTTGTTATGGAGCCTGTACAAAAATTCTAAAGAGGTGCAAAAATTGAATTTCCCAACTGAAATTTAAATTCAAACGGTCAGAATTTATTTTCCAAAATTAAAAAATAAATTCAAATATTTTTGGCTAAAAAAGATAGGTATTGAGCCAAACCAGCCCAATCCACCCGACTGGAAGGGCGGCGGCGGCGGCGCGCGCGTATGGTTATTTTTGGATCCAATGAGTCTAACCCATAACATCTCCCTTCTACAAACTTAGGGTGCCTCTTGGGGCCCTCCCCAAATTACAAACCCATGCCTTATAAACCCACAAAATTCTTCCCACCAAACCAATATAGAACAAGCCTTTAGTCAAATCTTAAGGAATTTCCACAAAAAATTTCATTTCCATGGAGCTTACTTTGGCTTCAATTTCCCATTCACCCGATAATGATTTTGAGCAACCAAATATACCACGTGAATCACAACGCGGCATAAAACGCATTACCACTTAAACTAGCCAACTTTGGCGTATAGGTCCCACCTAAAAAATATACCAAAGTTAAGAAAAAAATCATTTTTCCAAAACTTCAAAACCATTTCTAACAAATATTATATCAAAGATCCTTGTAATTTATTTTTTGTGCCAATTTTGATTGCATCAATTCACTTTTTGATTTTTTATATCATGTCATCAAGTTGAGTATGAACAATTAAGACGAAAATCTAGAGCAAAATTAATAGCAGCAAGAAAGGTGGTAGCGTGGAGAAGATGAATGAGAGAAAAATAAAGGATTGGTAGACCATTTTGTCCTTCATTGTTGTCTAATATTTTGGTGAACGGTATCAATTGAACAAAGTGAAATAATGTGAAATTTTTTAAAATACAATTGAAGCCATTAAAATTAGGGCAAATTTCTTTCTTGAAGTTTGGTGAAAATACAATAAGTCTCAAAAGTTTAGCATAACTACATTAGGTTCCCTTATGTTGTGTTTAATTCATGGATTTGAGTATGAATTTAGAGAGAGAAAGACAAAATGTGTGTGAAATGTAGGTGAAATGGAGTCATATTTTATTTACATTTCACTTTTCTTTTCTTTTTTTCTTTTTCAAATCACTACTCAAATCCATAAACCAAACACATCATTAAGTTTTAATTCACATAACACTCAACTCATTTTTCAGTAATAATTCGTTAGTCGTATGAATGGAAAAATAATAATAATAATAATAATAATAATATTATTATTATCATTTCTTTTACATTAAAATTTATATTCTATCTTGTTTATCTTTGCGTTCTCACATCATCTTTATTAGTTTTGATCTTTTTAACCATATTAAAAAGAAGCTAGCCTAATTATGCTAAAATTATAAAATTTGCTATATTTTGTTTAAATATCAAAGGAGACCAGTATAATTTACACATAATATTAAGAGGAATAATTGGACACTAGAATCAAAAGAGTGTTTGAGACATACAAAAAAGTCAACTTTTAGCTAAAAGAAATTCAAAGAGTCAAAAAATTATGAAAATAATACAAGTCAGCATAATTCCTTAAAATTAATTACAAATCAATAATAAATATTATAAACTTTTCCATGTACTTGAATTTTTTTTTGGTTAAAAACCACTATACTGCAATTTCTCTAAAAATTATTAAGTTATTTCAATTAAAAAAGTGAAATATCATATCAACTTTTTCACTCATACATTATATTTCACTTTTTTAATTGATGACAAACTTAAAAATGCAAAACCCAAACCATCCCCTAAATTGGGGGGGTGGTTGTTGAGAGAGAGTGAAGTGAGTGTTCATCAAACTCAAATGAATGCTTAAAAAAATAAAGGTATGTATTAGGTAATCACAAGAAGTTGCTTACATACTTTTCTAGCATAATTGTCATTGGATGATTATGAGAAACTTTTACTACAAGAGACAAATTAAAGCTGATCCTTTTTTTATATTAATTAATGGATTATTAAATTTTCTTAATTTTTCTAATATTGGGTCCCTAACTTGACGTAGGATATATTTGGCATTTTCCTGATGGACATTAGGGTTAATTTAATGCATATACTAATACCAAGTAAAACAAACTACCGTCTATAATCACCTACCCCTTTTCACACTTTCATAAAATGCTTTTTTCCAAAATCATTTCATTTTCATCCCAATTCTATATCCATAGAAGTGGTTCCAAGTAGTAATTGGACTTCCCTTAGTGGATACTAATGTGGAATTTGCCCCTCAGGTTTTTTTTTTTTTTTTTTTTAAAAAAAATCTATATAATTGATTTCGTTATCTAAAAACTCGGAGCAAACCCAATTTGAAAATGTAAATGCAGACATTTTGAGTTCCACTTGTTCAATGGCTGATGTCTTGTGAATTTAACATATACTTGTAATTTGTGGGTAATAGTGTGTCTGAACGGCACTTATTATTGAAAACAAAACACACAAAAATAATAATAAAATAAAACAAAAATTAATATACATATATTAATCATGAATGTTGTGATGGATGTATTCATTGCATAAGGTGAGATTCAATAAAGTTGGACTTTTATATATGTCTAATCTGTGGAAAATGTGATGCTTCATTCTATTAGTTAGCCACAAATGGTACATCTAAGATGGAAATGTCAGCCTTTAGGTCATCATCATCTTCCACAATTTGTTTTTAGTACTAAATGTTTTCAATCTATCTTTATAGTTAACTCCAATTTTTTATTTGTGGGACTAAGAGCAAAAGCAATATTGTTTAGACAATTATTACACTGAAATCCTCAATTAGGAGCAGTCCTCATAGAAGTGGTTCCAAGTTATAAAAAAAAAAACTATATTATTAATTTCGTTATCTAAAAACTCAGAGCAAACCCTGTTTAAAAATGTAAAGATAAACATTTTGAGTTCAACTCGTTCAGTGACCTGTGTGTTGTGAATTTAACCTATACTTATAATTTGTGGATAATAATGCGCTCGAAAAACACTTACTATTAAAAAGAAAACAACAAATAAATAAATAAAACAAAAACTAATATACATATATCAATCATGAATGTTGTGATGGATGCATGTAGCTCATTCATTATATAAGGTGACATTCGATAAAGTTGGACTTTTATATGTCTAATCTATGGAAAATGTGATGCTTCATTCTATTCGTTAGCCACAAATGGTATATCTAAGATGGAAATGTCAGCCCCTAGGTCATCATCATCTTCCACAATTTGTTTTTAGTACTAAATCTTTTCAATCAATCTTTATAGTTAACTCGAATTTTTTATTTGTGGGACTAAGAGCAAACAAGCAATATTGTTTAGACAATTATTACTGAAATCCTCAATTAGGAGCAGCCCAATTTCCTCAAACAACAACGACCCAAAAAAAAAAAAGTCATTTCTGTCACAAGCTTAGGGCTTTAAGTGGATAAAATGATGCAACAATAATGTTTTTTTAATTATAATAATATCATAATACTCGTGTCAATAGAAAAGAAAACTAACGATTAAGGCACCACCCTTTTTTTTTTTTTTTTTTTTTTGGGCGGAAAAAAAGGCCTTCTTGGAGAATAAGGAGGAGAAGAAGAAGATAATGTTCAAGTTGATTTTATGTAGTTTGATATGAAAGGGTTTCAATAATTATGGCCATGCATTTTTCCCATCTTGAGTAAAATAAAGTTAAAACTTAATATAATGAGTTTTCTGATCTTAGTTTCCAAACAGAATGATTTCCAGAATTGGCCAACGTTTTAATAGAGAATTGGCCAACTTTGTTTTACGATAATACAGTTGTTGGGTTAGAGATAGAATTAGGGTTAGGGTTAGGGGAACGATTATTTTATTGGAATTATTTAATCATTATGACTGTACCAGTACTATACTTTATGTTACATGAATGATATCTTTCTCAATCTGAACCCTCTAGTACCATATTGTGTATATTTTATTTCTTAGTTTGCATTTGGATTTTACATTTGAATAAGAATTTGTGAAAGGAAAAAGCAAAAACAAAAACCAATACCAAAAAAAATAGCTTATATTTTTTTCACTTTTTTTTTTTCCCCTAAAATTTTTATACAAATCTAACATTTGTGGTTTGACTCTAGCTTAGCTACTCAAAATGTAATGCCAAATGCTTTTTTATAGTGCCGAGTCTTAACAAATGACTTATTTGGCGTAGTTTCTTACAAGTTAAAAATTGATAATCAAAACATAGAATTCAAAAATATCATTACCCCAGCTACTATAAATAAAAATTATATCAAACAATCTATCACAAACTTTCAAAATAAAATAAAATAATATATATATAAATAGTTCATATAAATTACACCACACAGCTCCAAAGAACACTGCACAGAAGCTCTGGCCTAAACAACCTATAGAAAATTTGGGTTAATATTTTTATTTAAAAAATCTTGGGTCTAATATTAGGCTCTGAATGGGTTAATGTCCATGGTACAACTTTTCCTTTTCTTCAATCTTTTCCTGGGTACAAGGCCCAATTTATAACTGGTCAGGCCTGCCTAGCCAACAATAATTTGCAGGCCCATTATGGTTACAAGGGTGTGCAATATGAGCACCCCTTTATATGATGAGATTTTAGTTACAATACGATGTGGTTAAATTATGATAATAATTAAATTTAATTGTAAAGTTATTGGAGTTACAATACAATGTTATTGTGCGATGACTTTGAGCACATTATAATGTAAAATATATTGCATCATAACTAGAGTAAACACTATAGAGTAAAACTTTTTGAAAATATAATCTCAAGCGAAAGAATTTTTTACTTGAAAATGAAAGAATCGGAAACAACTATATAAATTTTATTTATATAACATTACTTTATATCATTTTGCGCAACCAAAAGTCTTCAACCATGGACAAAGAAAGATACCTTGCTATTATGATCAAGTCATTTGAGAGAAAAGGCTAGGCCATGGCTTTCAATTCTTTGAATGAGTGCCCTAGAAAAATGTTATTGAAAAGAATATCCTATTCTAGAGAAGGATAATAACATGAACCAATTGCAAAATCCAAATGAAGTGCAGGCAAAGATTGCATAATAATAGACATCTAAAATGTGAATTTGAAAAGAGAGAGAAAAATGTGTAAAATGTAAATGAAATATAAATATATTTCACTCGCTTTTTTTCATTTTCTTCCCAAATCTCTACCTAAATCTATAATCCAAGCACAGCCTAAATAGAAGAAGACATCTCCGTTCTGTACATGATAATCTTGTATATTTATATATATGTATGTATGTATGTGTACATATATTGATCAAACACCCACATAGTTAGGATTGCAGTAACTAGCAGCATCCAATGCAAAAATCACTATACTTGGCATAGATTAAAACCCTGAACAGTCATATAGGCCAAAGATGTTCTGTAAACTCTGATATGGACAGTGCAAGTTGCAAAAGCAACAAATGTGTAAGCATATTGTGAAGAGCCCATACCATCATGAAAATGAACACAACAAATTACAACATCAATTTTTTGGGCAATGGTGGATGATCTTCTAATTGCCTTCGGCATGCTAGTATGTTGCAGGCTGAACAAAATTAAATCATACCCCAATATTACTTTGAACAATTTACAGAAGATTACGTTCTATCAAATCATGAAAGTTATTGGTCGAAAGGCCAGAAAAAATATTTGCTCTTAAGCACTTGAACACGACCATTTTCGGATAATTTGAGATGAGTTCACTTCCATTTTCAAAAGCAACAAAATAGTTTGTCAACCTACTAGCCAAATGGTGTAGATGATCTAGAGGGATTTCTACAACAACAAAATCAAAACACATAGGACAAATGGAAACAAATGGAGACCCTAGAAACTTGCAATATAAGATGAACATAAAATGTTGCATACCTGCACGATTATTAGATACTAGAGAACAGTATTGATGCAACTCCTCACCGACAACCCTACAATAACATCGTGTCCTAAAGTTTCGGTACAATTATCTATCCAAATTCTGTAGCACTGGCCAATTGGTGTTTGTTTTGAGCAAAAAATACAAAAAAATTCAAGTCAGTTTCTTCTATCAGTACTTGTTCGGGGGTCAGGGGTTCAAAAGCACCATCCGTCCTAGATTTTACACAAGTAGTAAAAGTAGTACCATATGCTTCAGAATAAACTAGGGAATATAATTTGAAAAGAAAAATGGAAACTAGAGCAACTGAACAGATCCACATGGCTTGAAGAACTTACCAAATGAGTTGAAGCAACATTATTTTGCGTAAACTAGCTGGGATAAACATAATTTGAACAAGAAACATTTATGGAAAATAATTTTACTATGTCTCAAAAGCATCTTCAAGCTTTTCCACTTACACTAAAAACTCCAACAGTTAATATGTTGCTATTCTACATATAAATCAATGTTTACTGAAAAAGCACTCTTTACAATTGATGCTATCAGACAAACAAGAAGAAAGTACTAATTGAACTCCAAGTATTGCTTAATTCCTTTTGGCATATCACATATTATTGAACGTTTGGCCAGTCAACAAAATAAATAGATGCATCAACATGTACAAAAACAAACAAAAATAACAAGGAACTTCTGAATACATACAGTTCCAAAGAAAAATAAATATTAACACATAAATAAATTATGGAGAAGAGATATATCTTTTGATTATAAAAATAAAAAAATAAAAAAACACTAGATATTTGAGCTGAACCCAAACACTCAAATGCACAACTGGTAGAAAGGCAGCATCAGGTGGCAATCAAAAGGAAGTTTCCTAATGCCTTCACATGTCCATATATACCTGTATGTGACAAAATTCACCTGCAAGTGAGACCAAACCAAAATGTAGTCAACCTCACCACCCGCTGCCGGTTTTGAATCACCAGATGTAATGAGTTGATGGTGCATTTCAGATTTTTTTTTTTTTTTTAAATCAAATAAAATTATGTAGAGCCATAATACTTACAGGAGATAATATTTATCATGCAAAATGGATTCACCATGAAAGCAGTATAAACTCAACAAATCTTCCATTAGGGCCATTTTCCATTCAATTATATTTAATCAGAAGCTGGGACAACATTGCACTTCAAAAGCATGATATAAGAAAGGATGTTTTTCACACCCTATCTAAACCAATTGATGGTGACCGATTCATCCCAAATGTGACCACAGTAAGAACCAGTAACTACAACTTCGAACTTACATGAAAAAGCTTAAGGGAAGCAAAACCCATTGCTGCTAATGTCCACTCTCAATTTTCATATGCCTTAGCTTGTCACGTCTACCCGATAGTCAACAGTCCAACAGTCTTGGTTACCAAAATAAAACTCTTTTGTCCAAAAGAACCCTAATTTGATGACATTCAAAACCTAAAAGAATAGGTCACAACAATCCTTTCATGAGCTAGAAATCAATTCCAATGATATAGTAACAGAAAGAAAATGGATCACTGGAAGTATTAAATTGAACAGAATTACTCTATTGTGATTATTCCCAACAAAATGTGAAGTTGCAACCAAACATATCTCTCTTCTTCTAGATTAAACCCGGAAACATCTATCAGAGAAACAAATCACCCAACTTCACGAATTCAATCCCTTCAAAATAATTGCCAGGGCTGGTTGAGAATGGAAGAAGACAGAAAAACACCATAATGTCTAATGAGGACAAGGTGATCATAAGAGGATAAAAGGAGATAAAACCATTGTAATGACATTATCCCCCCTCGTTTTGGAATTACTAAATTTCATGAGTTCTCAACACTTGCGGATGTAACTCGCATTTGCCGGGGCCGTCCAGTATCACCATTTCGTCTCCAGAAAGCCCTCCTCCACCAAACTTCAAAACCTCTCTGTATATTTGGACAATCATCACCGAAGTTCAAAAACCGGTCGAACCAAGACATCAAAATTTCCTGCTGCCAAGCTAGAGGCAGAGTCAGAATAGTGTTGCTCAGACCATCTTCAATTAAATGCCTGTCAAGGCCTTTCGAAGCCCTCTTCATCCACCCAAAATCCTCATAAAATGGAACCAACCAAGTCTGCAAGAGCAAGCACCTTGCATCCTTTGAAGCCAATAGCTGCCCTTTTCCAATCCCAACAAATAACCTAGCTGTCACTCTGCTAATCTCATACCTATGAATGGCGGGCACTTTAGAATGTACATCAGACAATTCAGATTGCGCTGCCCATGTGTTCAAAAAATCCTCAGCAATCTGTCTATCAATCAAAATATCCAGAATCCAATGCAAATTATCTGCCTGCCGGGCAATCTGAGCCATGTCCTGCAAGTCTGCCACATCTGCTGCCCGTAAAAAGTGGTGGCGAAGCAATTGCAAACACCCATCACAAGCAGAATACAAAGACTCTTTCCTCAAATCATTTCGAGTCGAATTTTCACGGAGCATTTTGGATACCAATCCCTTCATTTCTCGCCTTGCCTTCTCATCTTTTCCTTCCAGCACAACCTGTAAAAGTTTGAGCAGCACTTCTTCATTTCCATTCCCATCCTCAACCCCAGCAGTAACATCAATCGAAACCCTCTTAAGAACTTCCCCTGCCCCAACCCCTTCGAGCCGAAGTTCCGATAACAGAGAAGCCACCTTCTCTTCTTCATCTTCAGCCCATGGAGCAGCCTCTAAGTACTCCAAACATGACAAAACCCCAGCATCAAACCCAATTGCAGCTGAAACCTAAATTACAATAACATGAAACACAATTCAAATTCCTAACAACCCAGAACAAAATGCCTATTAATTTATCATATCATATACACATGCATATCAAACCCAATTGCAGGTGAAACCTAAATTACAAGAATATCAAACAGAATTCAAATTCCTTAAAACCCAGAACAATATGCCAATGAACCCATCATTTCATATACACATACAAATAGGTACAAACAAATAAATCTACAAATTCAACAAAAGTTAATAGTTTCCTCTACATTGCGCAAATGATTATTAGTACCTTCAAGATTCCAAGTACTCTGGTGACATCTTCCTTCATGAGCTTCTTCCTCAAATCCTTACAATACATCAAACTTAGAGCCTCAATGTAAACTTCAATGTCATCACAGTCAGAAATCTCGACAATGTAGGGGTTAGAAGTTCGCTGCTGCTTCGACCACCGATCGGAAAGCTTAACCGCGAAGAATCGGCTGTGAGCGACCAAGATCTGCCGATGAACATTCATGGAAACAGTGAGTCCGTCCTTGGAACTCAACGTGAGCTTCACATCGCTCGAATTGGGGTCATTGAACTGACTTCCCGGACTCCGAGAAACCAAAATCTCCGACAATCGCTGTTGAATCAAGGCTTGCTTGTCCTGACCCAAAACCTGGGATTTGTTGACCGACACGGCGGCGTTGGCGTTGGCGTTGGCGTTGGCGTTGGCGGCGGCGGCGGCGGCGGCGGCGATCTGGGATCTGGGAATGGAATCGGGCTCGCTGGCCATCATTTCGAAAAGGGTCGGGCTCGATCGGGCCTTGTCGGAGGGAGGTGGTGGTGGAGACATGGGATTCAATAGTCCAGCAGTGAGAGCCGAATTGAACTTGCTGAAAGAAGAAGGGAAAGAATCGGCGGCGTAGACGGCGGTGGTGGTTGAGGAGTCCATAACTTGAGGAGCAGTAGTGGGCGAGTAACGAATCCTGAGATTTGAGGGAGAGTCAACAAGCGAAGGCGATAGTGAATTGGAAATGGGGTCAGGGTTTGAGTAGCGTTGGGAGGAGGAGGGAGGTGGAGGAGAGGGCGGCGGAGGCGGCGGAGGAGGGAATTTGGAGGCGGGGCAGCACCAGGAGGAATCGGAGGAGACGACGGTGGGGGGGTCAAGCTTGCGGTGGTGATATGAGGAGTCAGATTGAGAATGAAAGGAACTGGAGGCGGAGGTGGTGGTGGAGGAGGCGGAGGAGGAGATGGTGGTTTCGCGACAGCGACGGCGCTTGGGCTTGGTGGTGAGTTGGGTTTGGGTTTGGGTTTGGGTTTTGAGGTGGGCTGCCATGAGATAGTAGGAGTGAGATGAATGGGTAGTAGCAACGGGTAGTGTTTGAGTTCGGTTGTCCTTTATGGCGTCTCGGCATCAGAGTCGAAGAGAGAGAGAGAGAGAGAGAGAGAGAGAGATGGGTGGTTAAACGATTTTAATGAATGGCGGTGTACACGAGACAGGGAAAAGACGAGCCTCTCAACCAACTTATAATCATCTTATTGGTATAATATAAATAAATAATATTTGATTTGGTTATATTTGATTTTCAGAAAAATAGAGAGGTATTGTGATGAAAAAAAGATAAAAAGATAAAAAAATGTATTATATAGATTATGCCAAACCTAACCTTAAAAAGAAAAATATAAAAAAATATATAAAATATAAGTATATTTTATTTATATATTTTTTTTTTAAAATTTTTTTCAAATCTTTTAATTAAATATAGCATAAGGGAAAAAATAAATATAATTATGTTAAAATTATAAAAAAAAAATTATATTTTTTGTAATATTGTATTTAGTTTATAAATTTGAAAAGAGAAACAGAAAATGTGTATTAAATATAATTATATTTTATTCAGATTTTGATTTCTTTTTAAAAGTGTTTAAAAAATATTTATTTGAGTCACATTGTTGTTGGAACATCTTCTGTGTAATAAAATAAATTGAAACTAAATCAAATAAAATAAAATAAACAATTTACAGAATTTATTTTGTCGAACCGAATGAAAAAATAAAAGACCAAGTCGAGTGTGTGACACTCTATCCTTAAGACAGATTTGCCTCGCTACGGTGCTTACGGTTGAGTAGCGTCTATCTCCCAAGATACAATGATCTTCACAAATTTGTAGTAGCACTCCAAACAAATTTATCCGGCGAACTAGAACCTTGTGTTCTATAACTCTCTGAATATTTCTCTAAATGACTAATATGAAGAATAATGTAAACAAATAAAAACTGGACAGCAAGAACAAAGTTTTTCTGACTGATTTTCGGATTGAAAAAGTACTGGAATATGGTATGTATTTATATGCAAAACTGCTGTCCGAACAAGTACTAAAACTTGAATGAACATATGTGATTTCAAATGAACAGGTGCACACAGGAACTGAACAGATAACTGCTGCAGTTGCTAAACCTGTCTGGGCAGTTTTCAATTTTGAATCTGTCCGAAATTAAACTTGTTCGGGTTTAATAGATAAGACATGTTTGGACTGTTTTAATAGTTGTGGAATTTATCTGAAAGAGGCACAATATTATGAACAAAATTTTTGAATTTCAAATTTAAATTTGGAATTAAATTCCGGCAATAATTTTGAAATAAATTCAAAAGAATTTTTGTTCAAAAAATTAATACAAGAATCGACCCAACCCCCAATCGCGCCCAGCACGGCTAGTCGGACGGACGGGCAGCGGCGGCGGCGTGCGCGTATGGTGGTTTGGGTTAAGGTTCACTTTGTCTATAATTCCTCCCTTCTACAAACTTGGGGTGCCCCTTGGGGCCCAACCCAAGTGTTGTAGTCTAGAGCTTATATACTCACAAAAGCTTCTTCAATTTTCAATGTGGGAGAACCCATATAAGGAAACCCACATTTAATTCTTGAATTTGTTGAATTCCACGAACTCGAAAATGACGTCAACTTCCCATTCACTCATAAATGGTTTTGACGAACCGTCTTCACCGTGTGACTTGCCACGCGATAAGGAACACTTCATCTCTTCGGACCCACCCCAAAAGAGGTTTGGGGCCCACTCCATTTTGGGCTCAAAGTTGGCCCAAAATAAGCCTTATAAACCAATTTTTCCAATAATCCCCCACATGAATGGAATTTGACAGAGAGAAAATGCAACAACATGATCTAATTACAGAGAGTACAGAAATTGGAAATATTTTGCAAAGGATAGGTAGCTTTTGGCTTTGAACCTTCCCTTGTGAGACACTACCGGATTTACTAGCTAACCAGTGAACATGATGTCTTGAATTGTTCAGCCGTTTGTGTAAACCAAGACAATAGAACTCACACAGAATATCCCCAGACACAGTTTAGTTCTCACTATTGTGTTCATTTTGGTCCTGAACAACCTGATCTTTCATGAATGCTCTAGAGAATTGTAGCCCTTCACAAATCTCATAGAACCGGCCCAGTTCACACTCACATAGGTGATTCTTATGAAGAATATCCTGCCATACTCCACTAGATTTACCTAGATATAAGAATCATTAAAATTTTACTTAACCTAAAACGTTGCAGACATCACTATTTCATCATAGAAATTGGTAGGAGTTAGACTCCTCAGTGATCCTTCTGAGTCATATACAACTCGGCTATCCCTTTGAACCTAGATCTTGGGATCTCCAGCCAACTAGGTTAGGTTGCCGTTGTGGTAACTCTTATTTAATAGGCTTAAGTCCCATTCCCCTCGATGAATTCTCAACTAGCTCTCTTGCTAACCCTTTGGTTAGTAGATCCGCTATATTGTCTTTAGACTTCACATATTCAATGAAAATAATTCCATTAGAGAGTAGTTGTCTTACGGTGTTATGTCGGCGACGAATATGTCGCGACTTACCGTTACACATATGACTCTTTGCTCTACCTATTGCTGATTGACTATCACAATGTATGCAAATAGCAGGCACCGGGTTTGGCTATATTGGAATATCTTCAAAGAAGTAGCGAAGCCATTCTACATCTTCCCCAACTTTATCTAAAGCTATGAATTCTGATTCCATAGTAGACCTAGCAATCCAAGTCTGTTTGGAAGATTTCCAAGATACAGCCGCCCCACCAAGAGTAAAGACATACCCACTGGTGGACTTTGAATATCTAGTATCCGATATCCAATTTGCATCACAGTATCCTTCAAGTACTGCTGGATATCTAGTATAACTCAGCCCAATGTTGCGAGTAAATCGGAGATATCTAAGAACCCTCATAATAGCTTTCCAATGTTCTACTCCTAGATTACTCGTATATCTACTTAATTTACTTACTGCATAAGTTATATCTGGGCAAGTGCAGTTCATCAAGTACATTAAGCTTCCAATAATTTGGGCATACTGTAATTGAGAAATATTTTCCTGTACATTCTTAGAAAGAAACAAATTAACATCTATAGGTGTTCCAGCAAGATGGTCATCATCTTTGCTAAATTTTGTCAAGTATTTTCTCAATGTAATGAGATTGTGACAAAGCATATCCTTCTGATGTTTTGATAATTTTCATATCAAGAATTACATCAGCAATGCCCATGTCCTTCATGTCAAAATGTTTATTCAACATTTTCTTGGTAGTTTTAATCATATCATTATTACTACCTATGATGAGCATATCATCTACATAAAGATATATAATGACATAACCTTTGTTTGTATTTTTAATATAAACACATTTGTCACACTCATTAATTTTAAAACCATTTGACATCATTGCCTTGTCAAATTTCTCATGCCATTGCTTTGGCGCTTGTTTTAAACCATATAATGATTTAACCAATTTACACGCTTTCTTTTCTTTTCCTGGAACAGAAAATCCTTCTGGTTGTTCTATGTAAATTTCTTCATCTAACTCACCATTTAAGAAAGCGGTTTTCACATCCATTTGATGAATTTCTAGATTGTATAAAGATGCAATAGCAATTAGCATTCTAATGGATGTTATTCTAGTAACTGGTGAGTATGTGTCAAAGTAATCTAGACCTTCTTTTTGTCTAAAACCTTTGACCACAAGTCTTGCCTTGTATTTATCAATTGATCCATCCGCTTTCATTTTTCTTTTGAAAATCCACTTGTACCCAAGAGGTTTACAACCTGGTAGCAAATCCGCCAATTCCCAAGTGTGATTTTGCAAGATGGATTCAACTTCACTATTGACAGCTTCTTTCCGTAAAGGAGCTTCAGGACTGGACATAGCCTCTTTAAAAGTTAAAGACATATTTTCTAACAAATATGTTAGAAAATCTGGACCAAAAGATTTTGAGGTTCTAGCACGTTTACTACGCCTAAGTTCCTCTTCTTCATTTTGATCTAGCTCTTGCTCTTGATCATGTTCATGTTCTTGATTCTGACTAGTAATAATATCATGAGATCTTTTATTACTACTAGTCTCTTGTCCAGTCTTAGGCCCTATCTTAGTCTGTTTAGGACTAGGAATAGCCACTTTAGCCAAACACCTCTACACTTTTAAGTATTTGTAAGATGGTACTCTTCTATGCCACAACTCATAAGGTGTTTGATTCACTTTCTTTCGAGGTACTTTATTTAAAATATAATTAGCAGAAAGTATTGCTTCCCCCTACAAGTTCTGAGGTAATCCAGAACTTATTAACATGGCATTCATCATTTCTTTTAAAGTCCTATTTTTCCTTTCAGCAATTCCATTTTGCTGTGGTGAGTAAGGAGCGGTGGTTTGATGAATTATTCCATGTTCTTTACAAAACTCACCAAAAGGTGATTCATATTCACCACCTCTATCACTTCTTAATTTTTTAATTTTCTTACCAAGTTGATTTTCAACTTTATTCTTATATTGAATGAAAGTTTCTAAAGTTTCATCCTTGGTTCGAATTAAATAAATATAACTATATTTAGTATAGTCATCTATAAAAGTGATAAAATATTTTTTCCCACTTCTGGTTTGAATTGATTTAAAATCACAAATGTTATTATGAATTAACTCAAGTGGTTCCGTACTTCTTTCAATTGAATGAAAAGGAGTTTTTGATAATTTTGCCTTAACGCAAATTTCACATTTATGATTTGAATCAATTTCAAATTTAGGTAAACATTCCATATTAATTAATCTACGCAAAGATCCATAATTAACATGTCCTAATCTACCATGCCATAAATTTGAAGACTCAAGCAAGTAAGAAGAAGATGTATTTTTATTAATAACTGAGGGTACAACGGTCATTACATTCATCTTGAAAAGACCATCAGATATGTAACATTTTCTTACATATATCCCGTTCTTAGTAAGTACAAATTTATCACTCTCAAATACTAGCTTAAACCCATTCTTATTCAACAAAGATCCGGAAACAAGATTCTTACGAATGTCCGGTACATGTAGTACATTGTTGAGAGTGAGTTCCTTTTCCAGATGTCAGCTTCAAAATAATCTTCCCTTGTCCTTCAACTTTGGAAGTTGAGGAGTTGTCCATAAAAAGTTGTTCACCATTGTCCACTGTAGAATAAGACGTGAACATCTTTTTGTCGGCACATATGTGGCGAGTAGCACCAGTGTCCACCCACTATTCTTTAGGATTTCCGACAAGATTTGCTTCGGAAACAACTGTAGAAAGATTAATGTCATCTACACCATTGGAAATATTGTCCACTCCAGTCATATGGGCTTAAGCAGGCTTCTTGCTTGTTTTTTTGTTTTTTCCTTTGTTACGGCAATCTTTGACTCGATGTCCCTCTTTGTCACAGATGTAACATTTGCCATTAAATTTGTACTTCTTATTCCCCCCCCTTTAGAGCCTTGTGATGAGCTTTCTCCAAAAGACTTTCATTTCTTGGTTTTTGAAGCATGTTCCACCACATTTGCCTTAGACTCCATAGGATGCTTACCAACCCACTTTTCAGACTTATGGTTGTCCTCTTCAATCCTCAAACGCACAATTAATTCTTCCAAAGACATTTCTTTGCGCTTGTGTTTGAGATAATTCTTGAATTCCTTCCAGCCTTGTGGTAATTTTTCAATTAAGGCTGCAACTTGGAAGGATTCACTGAGAGACATGCCTTCTGCATAAATGTCATGCAAAATGAGTTGGAGATCTTGAACTTGGCTGATCACAATTTTAGAATCAACCATTACAAAATCCAGAAATTTGCCAATCACAAATTTCTTTGAGCAGGCATCTTCCGTTTGTATTTTTTCTCCAAAGACTCCCAAAGTTCCTTTGCTGTCTTGATAGGACTGTAGACGTTGTATAATGTGTTGTCAAGTCCGTTCAAGATGTAGTTCCAGCAAAAGAAATCAGCATGTTTCCAGACATCAACTGCAGCAACCACTTGTTGGTCGATTTCATCCTCTTTCAAAATAGGAGCATCCTCACAGAGGAAACGAGCTAAGTTAAGAGTTGTAAGATAGAACAACATTTTCTGTTACCATCTTTTAAAATCAGTTCCTGAGAACTTTTTTGGCTTCTCATCGTCATTTACCGGTACTGTCACCACAGGAGAGGGGGTTGGCGCAATTGCAGCCACCACAGTTGTACTTGTTTGAGCATTTGTTTCAGTAGCCATGAATTCTAAATTATAAAACAAAATTATAATTATAATTTATACTATGCAGAAAATTAATCCAAATTCACAGAATTAAATTCTGTAAAAATAAAAGAAATAAGAATGTAACTTTTATTTTTCAATTAATTTGGAAATATAATAAAATTTTATTTAATCAAATTAATTCCATACAGAAAATTAAATTTCTGTAATACTTCAATAATTAAAAAACTAAAACTGAATTTTAATTAATGAACACTCTGAAAATAAATTCTAAAACCAAAATTAATTTCTAACAAAATTCCACAAATAAATATTCTGAATTGTTAATGACACCAGTATATTACTACTAGTTGTCAAAGAAAATAGACAGTATATTACTATTATCTGTCAAATAGCATATAATCACTATTTGTTTTTCCAACCAGAATATTATTTTGTAAATCCACAGAAAATAATTTGTTGTAAAAGAAGAAAGAGAAAGGAAAACAAACGAAAATTTCTGTAAACAGAATAATTCGAATCTGTCTTAAGAATGTTGGAACAATCTTCTGTGTAAATAAAATAAATTGAAACTAAATCAAACAAAATAAAATAAACAACTTACAGAATTTATTTTGTCGAACCGAATGAAAAAATAAAAGACCAAGTCGAGTGTGTGACACTCTGTCTTTAAGACAGATTCGCCCCGCTACGGTGCTTACGGTTGAGTGGCATCTATCTCCCAGGATACAATGATCTTCACAAATTTGTAGTAGCACTCCAAATAAATTTGTCCAGCGAACTAGAACCTTGTATTCTATAACTCTCTGAATATTTCTCTAAATGACTAATATGAAGAATAATGTAAACAAATAAAAACTGGACAGCAAGAACAAAGTTTTTCTGACTGATTTTCGAATTGGAAAAGTGCTGGAATATGGTATGTATTTATAGGCAAAACTGCTGTCCAAACAAGTACTAAAACTTGAATAAACAGATGTGATTTCAAATGAACAGGTGCACACAGGAACTGAACAGATAACTGCTGCAGTTGCTAAACCTGTTTGGGCGGTTTTCAATTTTGAATCTGTCCGAAATTAAACCTGTTCGGGTTCAACAGATAAGACCTGTTTGGACTATTTTAATAGTTGTGGAATTTATCTGAAAGAGGCACAATATTATGAACAAAATTTTTGAATTTCAAATTCAAATTTGGAATTAAATTCCCGCAATAATTTTGAAATAAATTCAAAAGAATCTTTGTTCAAAAAATTAATACAAGAATCGATCCAATCCCCAATCGTGCCCAGCACGGCTGGACGGGCAGCGGCGGCGCGCACGTGTGGTGGTTTGGGTTAAGGTTCACTTTGTCTATAATTCCTCCCTTCTACAAACTTGGGGTGCCCCTTGAGGCCCAACCCAAGTGTTGTAGTTTAGAGCTTATATACTCACAAAAGCTTTCTTCAATTTTCAATGTGGGAGAACTCATATAAGGAAACTCACATTTAATTCTTGAATTTCTTCAATTCTACGAACTCGAAAATGACGTCAACTTTCCATTCACTCATAAATAGTTTTGACAAACCGTCTTCACCGTGTGACTTGTCACGCGACAAAGAATATTTCACCTCTTCGAACCCATCCCAAAAGAGGTTTGGGGCCCACTCCATTTTAGGTTCAAAATTTGCCCAAAATAAGCCTTATAAACCAATTTTTCCAACAATTCTTTATTTTTTACACATCTTTAGTAATAAGTGAAAAAATCTTCTTTTTTTTTCTTTTTTTTTTTTTACACTTTTCAAAACAATCCTTTATCCACTATTTCTTTTTTCTCTTTTTCAAATTTCTTCTCAAATTTATAAACCAAACAAAGCATAAAAAAAGAAAAAATTGCATTTTAGTATAAATTTTAAAAAAAAAATTGTATATCAGTGGTGAATTTTATCAAATTTAATAATTATAATTATAAATTTTTCATGAATTCAAAAATATTTTGGGAAAATATCATTGATTCACAATTTTTTAACTGATAATTAGAGAAAATATGAGAAAAAAATAATTTAAATATTATAATATGCTATCACATCATTAAATTTAAAAAATAAATTTAATTTTAAAAGACATAAAGAAGAGCATTTATGGGACATGCCTTGCGTTTTCGTTTTCATGGCACCTCTCATCTAATTACTCACAAGGCAGATATTCAAAAATAAACACCAAAAAAAGGAAAATAAACAAAAAAAAAATTAACATAAAAAGGAAAATATTTGAGTCCACGTGACTGTCATATTTAATTTCGATCGTGCTACGTAGCTCGAAACCGCGGCTCGACACCAAAACGACGTCGTTTTGGTGTCGAATTTTTTTTTTTTCTTTCTTTCTTTCTTCCTGGTTTTTTCTGGTTTTTGGTTCAGGGAGAAGAAGAGAAGAAGAAGGGAGAAGAAGAGAAGAAGGGAGGAGGAGGGAGGGGAGGGGGCCATAAAAATGGCTGGAGGAGGAGTCGGGGCCGGAGCTGCGACGATCGGAGCTTCTGTGCGAGGCGGTGACGGCGACGAGGCGAGGTGGCGGCGAGGCGACGAGCTCTGATCGGCGATCGGCGAGGCGGGGGGCGGCGGTGCCTCCTCTTTCTCTTCCCTCTCTTTCTCTCCCTCTCCCTCTCCCTCTCGAGCCATTCGAGCCTGGTAGCTTCGAGCTACCAGGCATTTTCTATTTAATTTATTAACGCTACGTGACTCTTATATTTTTAGAAGGAAAATGATCTAGAAACCAAAAAAAAAAGAGGGAGAATTAACCAATAAATCCCATTTTGTCATCTTATAGATCATGTGGTCCTAATTGTTTTCTTTTAAACCGTTTAGTCCTTTGGATTGTTTGTTTACTATTTTGCCATTAAAGTGTTAATTTGAGTTTGTAGACCCGCGTGTATTTATGGGAAGGGGTGTGTGAGATTCACGTTGCAAAAAAAAGGTACTAGTATTCTTTTTGGACGGCGCGTGATGTGGGACGTGACATAACTCCGCACATCAACATCATCGGCAACGAAACAGACATATGCCAAAATACACATAAACAAAGCTCATCTGCAATTAGCAGCAATGGTGGCCAATCCATCAGTAGTAAACCCCTCACAGGAAGAAAAACACAAGCACTTTGAAGTTGTTGAACGATTTCGAGATCAACTCCAAGGACTCATCAGTCACAACCATGCGTTTGAGCCGAATCTCCTCCAACCAAGGGTAAGCCCTAGCCATGGCTACGATCCAAGGGTACACATACCCTCCCCAACCCTCGCGCAGTAGATTATAGTCTGCAAAATGAGGCTTCCCTTTGAGCTCCACAGATCTGACCTCCAGGAAGCGTCTGATCATGATGTCCGGAAATCACCGCCATGTCCAACAGATTCCAGATGTGTGCTCTAAACCACTACCACGACAGAAATGACAAACTGTCCGATATCCGAACCCGACAATGTACGGTAGCAATCGACTTCCAGAACCGCCGTCTCGATTGAGTCTTCAGATCCGCGTTGATGATTCCGAAGTACCGAGCTTCTTCTTTGTCTTCGCCGGCGGTGGAGGAATGTGGGATTTCGCAGAAGAAGAGAATGGCGGTGAGGCAGATGAGGAAGGGGACGATTGTGAGCATGAGAATAAAAGTTGAAGGGTCGGAGGAGGACAGAGCTGTGCAGAGATCGGTTTGCGGAAGTTTCGAATGCAGGTCACCAGCACTGCAGTGTTCATCCATGTTCAAAACATGAGATCCAAATTACCAAATGTTGGATCAGCAAACGTATCCCACAAAATCTTCATTCAATCCCAATATACACCTCTATAAAAAAAACAAAAAATGGGGCAAACCTGTCCACACACATATCACATAAATTCAAAAAAGGACCTGATTGTCCACAAAACATGCCAAACACGACTTGCCAATCCAAAAGAATGAATGTGGGACCAAATTGAGTAATAGATTGGTAAATAGGACTTTCTGATAATTTCTCCCAAAAAAATGAATACATAATTAACATAAGAATATTGTAAAGATGATATTCTTAAAAATAAATAGTTCTACTTTAATTAAAAAATTAAGGGTAAATTACAAATACACCTACTAAGATTCGATTAAAATACAATTGCCCCCGTAATTTTAAAAATTACATTTCACCCCATGAGGTTTCTAATTTCATAACAAATCGCTCATTTTATTAATAAATTATCAAATCAATTAACAGTTTTTACTGATATTAGACATATGTTCATTAGGTAATTTTGTTATTGTATAGGAGAACAATTATGAATTTTATTTTTTTAGTTAATTCTGTTAAATAAAGCAATTTTAACAAAGGATATTTCTAATTTTCTAAATCACAAAAGGCAATCTGTACTTTAAGCAAATTTTAGAGTATATTTGTAATTTATCAAAAAATAAAACTCACTTTTCAAACAACAAATTCTATCTTATATTTTTTCTAATCATCATACAATCATTTCTCTAACATATTAACAAATTTAGAAAGTAGATTTGTATATCATTTTTTAAAAATAAATTTTTTTTCTAAAATTTTTGTTTTTAGAATTCTACTCATTATAAAATGCCACAAGAATGACATAACAATGACATTTTAGTAAATAAATGTCATATTTATAGGCATTTTGTTTGAAAATGAATGATTTATATTGAGTAAAATCATTATGTATAAAAATTTCGTTTAAATTTTTTTATTTATATATCATTACTAATCTACTTATTAATAAATATAAAATATTTATTTTTAATTGAAAAATAATTTTAATTTTAATTTCTACTAAACGGTTGCCACCCTCAGGCTTAACCCACACACATTCTTTTGGGGGGAAATTACAACCCACTGTGTTTTATAAAAAAAATAAAAAATAAAAAAAATCAAATCAAATCAATGGTATAATACATAAACATTAATAATTAATTAATAAATTTTTTCACTAATCTATAAATATTTTACAAAAATTTTGCTGATGTGTAATTTTTTCTTTTTTTCTTATATTTACTTTTTATTTAAACATTAGTAATTATTAATTATTGAATTATACTTCATTTTTGGTGTATTATAATTTATATTTACAATTAAGAAAATCTATGCACCCCTCTAGAGGTACATACATATGCACCATACTACAAAAATATATAATTTTATTATAAAATTTCATAATATTAGTCATAAAATACGTAATTTGGACATAAATTATCATAACAAAATGTTTAAAATTTTGTAATTGATGTTGTAAAAGTTTATGGCTAAATTAAGATATTTTTTATTACGCTAATTTATAGTAAGATTACGCATTTTATATTTATGTTATAAAATTTTATAATAAAATTGCACATTTTATAATAAGATATATATATATATATATGAATAATAATCAGTGTGTTTGGTTTCAATTTTTTGAATTAAGTTTTTTGAAAATTGAATTTATTATTTTTCGTATGTTTTTATTTTTAGCGAATATTTTTTAAAATTTTAAGCAATTTTTGTACTTTTTTAGATGCACTTAACTTAGATGTATCTAAATAGTAAATATTTATGAAAAAATATTTTAATAAATATACAGAAATACAAAAAAATACTGAATTTTCATATTTTTTTTATATTTTTGGTATTTAGTGAATTTTTAAAAGATTTTTTTCACAAATATTATACTTTTTAAGTGTATTTGTGTTAGGTGTGTCTAAAAATTAAAAAACAATTGCTTAAAATATTTTTTAAAAAATCAGTAAAAACAAAAAAATACAAAAAATGAAAAAGTAAAAATTTTTTGGAAAGTAAAACCAAACCAAATGAATGTAACTTAATAAATGATATACTTAACAAAATCTATAATATAAATAGTTAGAATAATCAAAATAAACTCTGAAAAATTCTCCACAAACGTTCAGAGCAACAACCCCTCGTACAGTAAAAGAGTAGGGGAGGGTCACAAGTGTGAGTGAGCACATCGTGTCTACCTTAGGATGCGCATGCAGTGAATTGATGTTTTTTTTTTTTTTTTTTGGTTATATTCCATAAATGTTATTTTTACAACAATTTCAACAATGAGACATTGGAGTTACTATTATTATAAAATAGTATAGAATTTATTTATTTATTTATTTATTTTTATTTTTTATTTTTTTTATTTTTTTTATCTCCAATGGTGAGTTAGTATATCTGGTAAATTATGCTTTTACTATATCTTTTACTATATCTTTCGTCAAATTTAATATCAATTATCTATAGTTAAAGTTGTCAGCTCAATAATTTTAAGAGGTGTATAGTCGACTGGATGAATGACCGAGTGATCGACCAATTGATGAAAGTTGCAAAAAATATTAAAGTACAGAATTTTGAAGCTGGCCAGTCATCTAATTAAACTAAAAAATAATAATTTCACCGTAAGAATAATTTTACTATTCTATAATTTTTTTATACTATTCATTACTAAATTATATCTTTAATTATTCTTTTTACCAATTCACCATTGAAATTGCTTTTAATTAATTAATTAAATTAGAGGAGGATGGTTGTTGTGCCAGTTGTTGTATGTGTGATTTTGGCTTTATCCATGTACGGGGACCATTGTCTGACATGCCCCTTCAAAATCTCCCATTGTCTCTTTAATGCTATATTAGAATTTTTTTTTATTATTTTATTATAGATGTCACGGGATTAATAAGTTTAACTTATAATAAAATTATCGTAACCGCTTTATTAATCTAAATTTTAAACTTTTGACCTTTATTAATCTAAATTTTAAACTTTTGACCATCTCACTGTTGTAAGATTACATAAATCACTGAATCAACTGTCTTATCTAATTATTAGCGTATGTCTGTGCCTGAAGGCACGGTATAAATAATATTAGAATTAGAATATAATTGTAATCCCAACACTATTTAAATTTATTTTTTCAATTTGATAAAATCACAAATTTATTATAAAATTTTAAAGTTCTCACAAAATTCCTTACGAAAACTTACTTTTGCTTATATAATATATAGCTAGATAGATAGATATGCCTAGCATATATAAAATTTCTACGGGTATACATACAATATTGCTTTTACTTATATAATTATATGGAAATTGTATGTATGCCCGTAATGTCCTAGTATATTACGGGTATACATACATTATATGAAAATATGTGTAAAATATATTGAACAAAAAAAAAAAAAAAAACAAATAGAGAGAAAAATAAAAACGGGAGAAAATAAAAAAAAATAAAAAGAAAATAGAGACGAAGGCGAGATCATGGAATGAGGGGTGTGAGAAAAGGAAAAAGTAAGAGAGAGAGGAGCAGGAAAGTAGAAAATGTATATGTAGAATATTTTTTGGAAAATATATCTCAGCTATTGTTTTATGATTTGAACAGATCCAAGCCATCCAAATGTCCTAATAGGACAAAAATATGTTGAAGATTAAAAAACCGTCCTACTTTATTAAAATATGTTGAAAATTCATATGAGGTCTAAATTTAAGAAATCTATCAGATATTCAATATATTTTAAAATAATAATTAATTGTTCAAATTTATTTAATTTGTGAACTAAAAAATTCATTAATATAATATACACTACACACAGTAAAATATAGCTCCTAATTCTGGGATTGCAAACTTTTCCATATAATATGAATAAAAGTAAGTGAACAAAAAGGAAAAAATAAAAAAATAATAAAAAAAACAAATAAAGAGAAAAATAAAAATGGGAGAAAATAAAAAATAAAAGAGAGAGAGATAGAGAGAGAGAGAGAGGTGGGATCATGGGATCATATAAAAGAATGGGTGAGAAAAGGAAAAAGTAAGAAAGAGAAGCGGAAAAATAGAAAATGTACATGAAGGATATTTTTTAAAAAATATATCTCAACCGTTGTTTTATAATTTGAATAGATCTGAGATGTTCAAATGTTTTAGTAGGACAAATATGTATAAGACAAATTCAAAAATCATCATATTTTATTATATAGATATTAGATTGCTAATTTGAGTTATTAAAATGAATTTGTAAACGCACTTTTAAAAGTGTATGATCAAAATATATAATAAGATTGGTTTAAAAAATATGAATTTTATATTTAAAATATGTCTTGATTTTATTTAAAATTATGAATTTTATTATTTTATACCAATTAAAATGTGTATCGTGTATGTACAAAACCCAACAATTCTCACTATACTTTTTTGGTTTAGCTGCATTTGAGGTGCCTAAGAAATTTTGATTGGAAAATTAACTGGATATAAGTCAGATTTTAAAATTGAAAAATTATAGATTTGAAGCTACTAACTATTAAAATTTTCAATTTTCACTCATCTTTGAGGTTACTCAAAACTTAAACCTAATAATTAATTGACGTAGAACATACAAATTATTTGTATTTAAAGAATTATTCAAAGCAAAATCGAAACATGTAAATAAAACTAAATAAATAAATTGGTTTGGTTGGGAGGTTTAATATTTGAACTTATTACCTCAACTATGTCCTGAAATCTTTATATTTAGGGATACTTACGTGTAAATCTTAATAAATGGACTTACACTATGCTTGGAAACCTAGAAGAAAAAAGAAAAGAAATGATTACTTAAGTTATAAGAGAAAAGAAAAGAAATGATTGTGATTTCTCTCATTCTTGTTTGGATAAGTAACAAATAAAAGAGAAGAAATGATTTCTCTCCTTCTTGTTTGGTTAGATTTCATAAGAGGAAATAAAAGAAATTATTTTATATTATATTACCAAAATAACCTTTTATATTTTTAATCATTTTATTTCTTTTATTTTTATAAGGACAAAATTGGTATTATAAAAATATTGATTTCTTTTCTCTCCCAATCTCTCCACTTTTGGGAATATTGAAAATGAGAGTTATAAGAAAAATGAGTTTCTTTCCATTTCTCTTTATTTCTCCATATTTCTCTCCACTTAATTATCCAAACAAGTAAGACAAATACATATCTCTCCATTTCTTTTATTTTCTCTCCAAATCACTCAATTCAAACATAGTGTTATTGTCTAATAGGTTCTATGGAAAAAAAAATTGCAATAGAAAAAGTCACTAATTGTAAGTTTTAGCGACAATTTATAAAAATCATGATAAAAAAAAGTCACCAATTATCAATTTTTAGCGACATATATAAAAAATTGTCACAAAAAGATTATTTTTAGTAACAATTTTATCAAGACTTATTTTCAATAAGACTTGATGGAAATTAAGCCCAACAAAAAAAAATTATCACAAATGATTCTACCTTAGTAACATTAATGTGGTGTTAACCTAAGACTTTCTAATGATCACAACAATTCTCTATATTAGCCCCAATCTCCATATTTAGAATCATGAATAATTCTTATCTTGGAGATGAGATGGTTGTTTGTAAATATAGGTAATGAGCACATGTTTGGAGATGGTCTATGATTCATTTTTCCTTGCATGTTTCCATATGTCCTCTTTTGATAGTAATATGATTATAGCGGTTGTTTTCAGCTTATGCCACGCAGGTCGGGCGATTGCCCTTTGGATTTATCTCTACATAAAATCCCAAAATTAGGTCATACATGCCAATCACGGTCGATTTAGGCTAAGTTTGGCATCCTTTGAAAAAGTCAAAAAGTCACTATTCTATTTAAGTCATATCATCTTATTTAAGTCACATCACCTCTCTACCACATCACTTCAAACCCAACTCATATTTCATGAAAAGTTAAAAAGTGAACTTATTTAGAACATCCCAAACAACCCCTAATAAGTATTGATCATGATCCAACTCAACTTTCTCAACTCTCTCTTTCCTCCAGACTTGTTGCCAATATTAATATTTCACCTCTATCATTTATTATATATAAATAATTGAATATATATGAAGAACATATATTTAGGCTCTTACTAGGGTAGAGATTGAAAGGGATAACAAGTGGATCATTCAGCTGTGCGTTTCTGAAGATGCTCCTCCTGGGGAGTGGCACTGTATTGAGTGATATTAGATCCATGGTTAGGCAACATTTGTTATCTTTTTCTTGGTGTTCTACAATGGCAAATGGGATGGGTCACTGGATAGCTCGTAGGATGGAATCAAAATTTGATCTCCACGGGAGCCAAGACATGAATATAATTTTTCTATTAATTAATCTAAACTATCGTATTCCATTTCAAAATCGAAAATAAATTAAGATTTAATAAATTAAGGGTAAGGATACTATGTGCATCCCTAAAAGAGTACATATAGTATGTCTTTTATAACAATACTACAAAATTTTGTTACATAAATAATTATAAATGACTTTAACTTTTCTTTTCACAAAAAATATATATATATATATATAACTTTTTACTCACTACTAAAAGGATAACTTTCACATTACATTGCAAACCATAATTTTGTTATTTGTATCTTTTATCACAAATTAAAATAACACATCACAAACATTTATATTTTTCTTGGAAATTTATATTTTAATTGAGATTGACCGTCCCTATCTTCTACTTTTTTTAATTAAAATTTTAAAAAAATAAATAAAAAGAGAGATCTGACGATCAATATGTATAATTTTTGTACATAATGTATTGAAATTTTTGTATGCAATGAAAAAACTTATATGATAGATTTTATTTTTTTTTTTTTTGTACTATATTTTTATACCTAATGGAAAAATTCTTATGCAACATATTTATATTTTATTTAGTATAGCCAACACCACCCATGAGATGAATCTCTCATTAGTTCAAAGTCCTCACTTGGCAAGAAACACTAGCGACCAATATCATGCAAGAGGGCCAATCTAACTAAACATACATATCAAGTGTGAAAGTAGTATAAATATATATATAGGACTTTCTAACACAGCAGGAGGCCATGGCCCTCATGATCTCACAGTAGGTCTGTTCCCTGATAGCCCGAACTTTTTTAGGTGGTTTTCTTCCTTCCAATTGGGTGGTTTCCCTTAGTTTTGTCTGATTGTTTCGTTCAAAAAAAAAAAAAAAAGGCATTGCATTGATTATCGACCATATAGATTTGCTTTATTAATTTAATGGCTTTCAATCTCGCTTGGTTGTGAAACTTTCATGCACCCTATCTATATCTTATATAAAGAAGAAGGGTTTCTAATTTATGTAAGAGTTTCAAGTTCTCAATTTAAATTTTATAATTTTTTGATTTTTAAAAATTAAAAAAAAAAATTATTTATTTATATATTTTATAAAAAAATATTTTTAAGAAGATATATTATGAGAGTTTTAAAATCTCATACAAAATCTATATACTGTTATAATTGAAAAACATTGTCATCCTATTAAAGCTTAAAGTTGCAATTTTTTTTTTCTTATTTTATTTAATTTTTGTTAATATGTGTCACAATATGATTAGTTTATAAATTAATTTTAAATTTTTAAAATACAATTTTAAATTTAGATTTTTACTTAAATTATGTGACCAAAATAAGATCAATATTCATTTCTTAATTTACGCATCTTTTATTAAATTATAAAATAAAATTTAAAATCTAAAATCTTTTCAAATTATGTTTCTACAATTAGAATTATATCAATATTCACATGTGTCATAATATTATTGGTCTAAACATAATATGTTATTAAATACACGTATTCAAATTATTAATCACTATTAAAAGTTTATATTTTTATTTTTTATCATTTTTTGGTTTTAATTTTTATAATAAAAAAAATTATGTCCTTCTAAACTACAAGAAATTAAACAATAAATTTTTTTAATACAAATATGTTTTTTAATAAAATACAAAAATATTAAGAAAATGAATGACTTTTTTAACAATTGCCAAACATAATAGATTCTATTAAAAAAAAAAATTATCTCAATTGTAAATTAAAAAAATTAAAATAAAAAAAATAATTTTTTTTCCTTAAATAGTTAAGAAGTGACTTTTGCTAAAATCAAATAGAAATAAACATTTTTTTTTCTATTAAAAGTGATAGTTAGTGAAATTTATATTTTTATATAATAAAAAAAAGGGAGTTATATGTAATTATTTATTGTTCCAACAATGCTACAGACCCACACTTTCACCCATAATCATGTGACAAGGAGTTAGGCCACATGTCATTGAGTGTATAACAAATAAAGAGTTGACACATGATTTCACATCATTGTGAATATAATTGTGAGTTTTTTTGTGGGTCTCAAATATTTTTCTTATTGTTCATCTAGACTTTTTTAGCACTTGCAAAATATGATGGACCCTATTAATTTTCTTTTTTTATCTCAATTGTCAATTAAACAAACTAAAATAAAAAATGAAAAAAGTTTGGTTCAAATTCCTAAAAAATGAGTTTTGCTAAAATAAATAGAAATAAATGTTATTTTTCTAATAGAAGTGATGGTTTCTGAAATATTTTTTTTATTTTAAAAAAATGAGGGTTATGGTGATAATTTATTGGTTATCTATAATTGTTTTCAGAATAAATGAGAATATCATTCTAAATTTTCTTCTTATCTTTTTTTTTTTATACAGATACTTTTATTTTGTAGAAAATAAAATTTATTATATTTAAATATTTTATTGTAATTTTTAAATTAAAAATAATTTTTGAAAAATCATATTTAAATTGTTTTATGCCATTATAAATTATATTTTTTTTTTAATATCAACTTATTCAATAATCCATTTCTTGAAGATGTATTTGCTTTTGTTCATTAATATTAAATTTTTAATTAATCTTATTTAATATTAAAAAAATAAATTATCAAATAATTTTATATATTTATATATACAATTTTGTTTCGATTGCTCAAGTTATTTGGTGTCTCTGTCCAAATCCATTCAAATTTATTTGAATTTTTGAATTTTACATAGGTTCTCACCGAATTAAATATTATATTGCACAATATTTAAAAATTTACAGGCTTGACTCGAGTTACTTGAGTTCAACTCGCCCTAATTTACAACTTTAACAAGGGGGTTAAAAGTTATATTATTGAAATTGTGACAAATTAAAATTAATACGTAAATTGTGATAAAATTGTAAAACTTAAATTATAAGTTTCAATATTTTTTTATTTTCATAATTTAATACAAAAATCTAAATATTTATATTATTTTCTTATAAATATATTTTATTAATTTTTTCACATCCCGTACATAACACGGTTTTCACTAATTTATATATGTAATGTAATAGGAGGAAGGCATGTCAAATTGGCAGAATTGATATTTCAGGATAATCAAGTTCTACCACAAATGTTACATATGTTACTTTTTTTTCATTATAGACCCATTTCATTTGTTGTAGTCATGTCTTGTGATGAAAATGTCTTTCCATCATATTTAAGCATATGTGCCAAAAGCACTTGATTAACACATTTCCTCTGTCATTTTTGCAACCAACAAGTTCCTCTAAATTATCTTGTCTAAAACAAAAGTTACTCAAAATTATCAATAATGTAACAGAATTTTGAAAATTATTAAAAATATATATATCTAAAAAAACACATCCATACATCATAATCATTCCAATTTTAGACCTACATCATACAACTTACTTCGAAATAAAATTCGAGATAAATTTTTATAATTCCTAATATATTTTATCAACTATTGTTAGAGGTTTGGTTGTTTGATTTTTTTTTGACTTATTTAGTTTGATTTATTTTTATTAAATTTTTAAGACTCTAAAATATTGTTTTTGAAGGCCAGACATTAAGAAGTAAGGACATTTAAATGTAATAAGGATCTTATTAGCAGCTTTAGGCTAAATTCAGTTAGGATAAAAATTGTGGAAAGTCAAGGAAATGAGAATATATATATATATATATATTTTCAGTTTGTTTAATATGAAAGTGGTAGAAATTACATAAAAGTTAGTTTTCTTATATAACTCATAATAACATGGAAACTAAACTTATATTCCTTGCAAAAAAAATAGGAAAATAAAAGAAAATATAAAATTTGTTATAGAAATAGTTACTTTTTGTTAGGATTACAAACGAATCGAACTGTTTATTAACAGTTCGAGCTCAGCTCGTTTACCAAATGAACGAGTTTGAACTCGATTTTTAAGCTCATTTATTAATCAAGTCGAGCTCGAATAGTCCCAAACTCAGCTCGATAAGGCTCGTGAACATAAATAAAATAAATTAATATTTAATTTTAATAATAAATCAAATAAGTTTTTATTATTTTATTTTATTTTTGTGTTTGGTATTTGTGAAAATTTACATATTTAACTAATAATAATTATTATTAATATAAGCATCCTTGTATATTTTGCTCATTATTTTTTACTTTTTATCTTAGCGAGTAAATTAGTTTAAGTTTTTTTATTTTTTTTTTCAAGCTCAAGCTTGAAACTTGACTCGTTTATGTAATTAAATTGGCTTGAGTTGAGTTCAAGTTGATCAAATATTTAACGAGCTAAGCTCGTACTCAATTATTTAAACTCAACTAATACTTAATAAAAAAAAATTTAAACACTCAAAAGTTCGACTCAGCTCATTTGAAACCTTACTTATAATTAAAAATCATATTTTTTTGTAAAATTTTCAACATAATCAAATTCATACAAGAAAAATATTTCTTTTCTTTCACATCACTTTCTACCATCTTCATTTTTCACCATTTCTTTCTTTCTAATCGAACGGAACCTTAAGCGTTATTTGATTAGGATTAATAGTGAGAGATTAAAAATTCATGAAATTATTGTAAGATTATTTATCCAACTTGATTAGTGGGATAGATAATTAATCCCCTCTCATCCACATTTGTTTAATAATATGAAATACGTAATTTTAATTATATATTTGTTTTACAATAGTAATTGTAAAATTAAAAAATACATTGCATAAAAATGAATATTTTAATATGAAGCAAAGGTAGGAGGACAAAAGGTTCTTAGTAATGCTTCTTTGTCGTTGTTCTTCACTTTGCTTCTGAAGGTCTATTTCACTTTATACCTTGTGCCTTTGGGTATACCATGTGATCATGGATGAAACATTTTCTTCCATCTCCTTTTTTTTTTTTTTGAAAAAAAAATCTAAACAGAATCTTGTTTTGTAGACCAGATAACCTAATAGGCTTGATAAAAATAAAAATAAAAAGATAACCTACTAGGCCAGCATGTGATCTATCATTCATTAGACTTTTGTTTGGTAATGGTTTTTACGTTTGTTTCTTTATGAGCTTTTTTTAGTGATTTTTTTTTTTTTTGTCAAACATCTTTTTCTTTTTCAATAATTTTTACACTAGAAATCCTTCAAAAGCAACAATAATATATTCATTGTAATAGTATCACTAATTTAAAAATAGTTGTTTTAGACTAAAAGATCATGGAAAGTTTTGATGTTCCGCAAGTGCAATTAAAAAAAATCATAAAAAGTTAGTTTTAATTACACTTGCTATCCTTGTTACTTTATCAAAATTTTATTTTAGTCTCCTCAATTTTAATTATCGTAATTAACAATTTACAATTTAAGTCAAATTACAATATTACTCTTCTGTTAATTTGACGTTAATAAAAATGGAGTTCACCCAAAAAGTTATGTTAAAAGTTGTTGATTAATAATAGGGCGCTTGGGCGAAAAGTCCCTTTTTAGATTCTTTTTGCCTAGAAGTCCAAGCAGTATAATACATTAGGCCTGTTTGGTAGAGCTTATAAGTTACTTATTTCAGCTTTTAGCTTAATTTAAGTTAAAATATTGTGTTTGGTACAACTTAAGTTAACCAACTTATAACTTAAATCAAACTATTTCTCAGCTTATCTCAAAAGCTGGTTAGGGAGTGCTTAAATTTTTTACTTAAGCGCACAACTGGTGTGGGGGGCTAAAATTACTTAAATGCCCTCGTCAATACCCAAATATTAATATTAATTAAAAAAATAAAAAATTGTATATTTCTGAAGAAAAAGAAAAAAAACAGTTTTAATTGAAAAATAAATATTAATTGGTATTAATTATTAATAAATTCATATTGTATATTTTTATATTAATTAAAAAAATCAATATTAATTGGTATTAATATTGTATACTTTTGTAATGAATTAATTATTAATTGATACTAATTAATAACAATTGTTGATTATTAATATTAATTGATACTAATAAAAATTAAATTAATATTAATTTATATTAATTAATAATTTTAGTATTAATTGAGACTAATGAAGCCATTAATTGATACTAATTAATAATTTTAGTATTAATTGATACTAATTAATTTATAATAGAAAATAATTGTGACAATAATACTTCCATTACATTTTTAGCAAATGTATCAATTTTTATACTAATTGATACTAATTAATACTAATCATATTAACTTTTATTAATGAAATAATTTTTTTAAATTAAAACTGAAAAAAAAAATGACAAAATAATCATTTTTATATCATATAAAGGGAGAAATGACAATTATACAGTAAAAGCTTATTAACCAAATACTACTCTGCTGCTTAAATCCATAATCCCATAGTTGCACCAAACAGGTTAACAACTTATGTTCACAGCTATAAGCCATAATCTGTTAAGTTATAATCTATAATCACTTCTCACAGCTCTACCAAACGGGGCCATTGTCCAAAAGTACAAGATGAGATAAAATGACCAAAATACCCTCTAACTATTTATGACATACACAGTGCCAAAATCCCTCTCTCTCTCTCTCTCCTCTGCCGCCGCCTTCGACCGTCGCTGAAGGCTTTTTCTCCTTTGATTTAGCCGTCGATCACATTGGCTACCAGAGTTCTAAACCTAAGATCTGCTCCATTGTTAGCTCCCACAGAGCGTTAATTTCATGTCCACCATAATCGTCAAGTTCAAGCTCAACACCCATGGCGATTGTGACCGCTTCTTAGTCGCCGATCTCTTCCACCATGAAAGGACCGATCGTTGTTTTCTTTACAGCTTCAGGTATATCAAAGATCGCAGACACCGCCGCTAGGGTTTAGACATCGCTTACTAGTGTTACTCATGGGAATCCGGTGACTCTTTCACCGTTACCAAGATCTGTCCATGTGTTGATTCACTAAGATTTGTTCTCATATTGGCGATGAAGATGTCGATTCACTGAAATCTGTTATGTTTTGGACAGATACATGTATGTATGTATGTATGTATATGTATGTTAGTATTTGTTGTCTAGTTGTATTTAGACTTATATGACTCATATATATATATATGAGAGGGTAATTTATGTCTAAATTGGACCGAGCTACGGAAGAGATTTCTTTGGTAATTGGACCGCACGACGGACCGAGGTAAGAACAGATTTACTTCGGTCTAAAGGATTAAATGGGTATGGGCCGATATTAGTGGACTTCACAACTTGGACCTGGTGTCTGATTAGGCCGAACAAAGGCAGAGCTAGCTAGGCACTATGCTTGGGAGAGCCAAGCTAGCTTGGCATTATGCTTCGGAACGTCGAGCTAACCCTTACCTCGTACTTGGATAGCTCGGTATTAAGTAAACAGCCCAGTTGGAGTATGTCAAACCAAGGTGCAAGCAGTGAAGGGAAGAACCAAGCTAGTTAGAGTTCGGTCTAGTCTGCGGCTTTAGCATGGCCATGTTAGCTCGGTTATATTGACATCCAACCGTGGTAAAACCATCTCACTTGGTTTAAGCAGTGAGCGAGGTGTTGAAGGATAAGCATTATCTTTCAGGAGTATGACTCCTAGAAGGACTCGGCGTGGAGGAATAAGAGTCCTACTAGGATTGTGCCACGCGGAACTTATAAAAGCTCATAACATCACCTATGGAAGAGGTAACACAACTTTGATTCTCGAATACACAGAGTTTTTGTCTATTTGTCTATTTTGCTGACTTAGGCATCGGAGAGGTATCCGGCACACACCGGCCAGCTAGCTCACGTTTGTGTTTTCAGGGAGTAAAGCGACGACGTTTGGAGGAGCGCAGACTTGATCAACAGGATTATACGAGAACATTATTTCTTGCTCGTACAATATATATCTGTAAGTGTGTGTATGTATATATATCTATGAGTGTATATATGTATGGCACAAATCTGGAAAAAAAAATGATGTTGATAATGATGATGATTGCAACAGATAAACAAAAAAATTGATAGAATTTCAACAGATAAAAAATAAAATTAAACAGATAGATAGTAGAAATATATATATATATATAGAAAGAGAGATTTAACAGATAGATTTGTTGATTTGTTGTTGTTGTTAGATTTTCAACATATAGATTTCTTATTGTTGTTGAACAGATAAAATTTGGATAGATAAATTTAAATAAATAAGGAAAAAATGAATATATAATAAAATTTGGACAGATATTTAAACAGATAAAGGGAAAAAATTGAACAGATAGTCAAAAAATTTGAACAAATAAATATAAATTTGAATAGATAGGAAAATTTTCAACAGATAAAAAAAAATTGAACAAATAAGAATTTTAACAAATAAAAAATTTGAACAGATCAAAATAATTTTAACAGATAAAAAATAATTTGAACAAATAGTTAATGAAAGACAACAGATAAATTAAAAGATAAAATTAGAAATAAAATGTTCTTCAAAATAAGTAAAATGACCTCTCACCAAATTATTTCACAAAAGATAAACCTCTTGCCAATTAAAAAAAAAAACACTAAATCTAATGTCTTGAACACTTTTTAAATTAAATTTATTACCAATTTTCTCTTAATGATAATCAAAAGGATAGCCATGGGGTTAATTAAGAAATATTTTATAGCAAAACTAGTTATTGAAGTGGGCCAAATTAGTGGTGGCCCTTGGGCCATATATGATTTCGTCCAATAGTTTCATTGTCCCATCCATGTCGAAAGGAAGAATTTTTTTTTTTTTTTTTTTTTTTTTTTGGGGGGGGGGGGGGGGGGGGGGGGTGAATAAGAAGGAAGATACTAATCAAAAGAAGAAGAAAAGTCATAAATAAAGTCTGACCACATGGTAATCAATCATCATCTTCCAAATTGTTTTGGGCATAAAGGGCCCATAAAAAAGTATATTGTAGTGCATAGCATTAACATCTGTGGGCCCATCAAATGCTTCTATGGTTCTTCATAGGCTCCGTTTGTTTTCCGTCACAGAGTCAATTCCAGTGATGACTAGTGAATGTAAATTATTATGTTTCTTTTATTTGTGGAGATCCAGATTCATCTACGAAACGCCTTAGGTGAACGGATTGCAGTTTGGGGATTAAAAAATAGTCCGTTCAGCTTAGCATATTATCGGTCGTCTGGCCGGACATTCTGTCGGTCAACCGATTAAGTATAATTTTTTTTTTTTACATGTTAGGCAACACATTTTGAACATTAATGTTTAATATTTTTATATTTTTTGTTGCATAATGCTTGGGATCCCCAGTGGGCGGTCATTGGTTAGAATTTTTTTTTTTTTTCTCTCTCCAATCACTAACCCTACTTGTGTGTAGAGGTGGGGGATAGTGGGGGTCTGTATCATGGTTGTTTTTTGTTAAGTAAAAATCATCATTTTATTTGTTTTATTAAATAATTTAACAATCTTCACACTAATAGCTATTATCAAAACAAATATAATTTTACTTAATTCTCTCATTATCAATCCCTTTCAATTTACTTATAAAAACAAATAAGATCAGATTTTGAAATCCATAACACAACACTAAACCATGCATCCATTTTCCTTTCCCTTCTAGCTTGTTGGTTGAGCAATTGAAATAAGACTCATCCCCAAATTTATACGTTTTCAAGAATGGGAGCCCCTTTGAAAGGTTAGAATAGTCATTTTCTTTACCTTTTATGAAACTTTTATTATGTATTTTTTCTGTTTTGTGAACATTAAGTACTTGCTTGAAAAATAAAAAGTAAATACCATGTATGTCATTATTCTTTACCAACAAATTTCAAGAGAGCAACGTACATCGTCTTGAAATCAGGGTGACGGCTGTGCGAGATGTACAACAATCACTGTTATGCAATCGATGGAGTTCATTTCAGATCTGATTTCGATAATTTGATCCGTTAATTTTTTTAAAATATATTGAGTAAAACATGCTTATAAAAAAATCAAATTAATCGAATATTTATAACCGCTTAATTAAATTACATTTATATTTAGTTTTATAATTCAAATCATACTCACCATTCATTTGTATATGTCATCACCCTTTGACAACAAATTTCAACAGAGCAAAGTAAATGGCCTCTGTCAAGTTAAGTAGCAAGTTTTAAAGCAAAAATGATGATAAATACTTGAGAGAAGAAGGTGGTAGGTGAAGAAGTTGGTGAGTGAGGTGGAATGGAGACCTAATATTTTTTATTCTTCTGTTTTAAAATATTTATATTTATCGAATCGTGCAAAAATTTCGAGACATAATATAATAATTATGAGTGTGTTAAAATATAATAAAATAAATAAAAAATTCCATGCAAAGAATAATCATAACACTCCCCCTATAATATTTTCAGGATTAATGTGAATGATGGCAGGCAAGTGTCTAAAAATTCCAAAGCAATCACTAGGGTATGATCAGGTGTAAATTACTTTTCACCCCCATCAACAGCAAGAAGTTTTGATTGTTTCAATGCTTATTAAGTACTCCTAATTTATCATCGGCCAAAATGCCAATTTTGAAGACCACTACTGCGTGAGTGGTTAAAATATATATATATATATCAATTAATCTGTGTTTGAATACGAAGGTGGGTTTGATTGTTTCAATGCTATTAATTACTCCTAATTTATCATCGGCCAACATGCCAATTTTGAACACCACTGCCTGAGTGGTTGAAATATAGAATAGGCAGTGGTTTGGTCTAGTCCAAGATCGGACTGGACCGTACTGTTGGGCCTGTGAGGGTTCACTACAGATTCCATTTTGATAAGCTGAACCGTTCAATATGTAGAACTCGTCGAGTACTACATGTTGTAAAAAATCACGTTGATCGGATATTGATAGCTATGTGAACAAAACAGTTTTTTATCAATCGTTAATTTTTTCACCGTCTATTTTTTTTTTATACAAAAATGATTTGATCACATAGCTATTGATATCCGATCAACGTGATTTTTTACAAGCATGTAGTACTCGACGAGTTCTACACATTTAACGGTTCAGATTATCAAAACGGGTCCAACAAATGGGCCCTATGGGCCGAACTGGACGGGTCCAATCTTGATCTCAACTTGAGACAAGCTGGACCCTATAGGATAAACTATGAAAAATGTTATAAGTCTCAAATTTTTTATTAAATAAATGACCAAATGTCTCACATGGATATGGATCCTATACTTTTATGGACCCCACACCTATATGAGATATTTGGTCATTTATTTGGTAAAAAATTTAGAATATCTAGCATTATCTATTATCAATAGTTTTTAATAGTTTAATTTAATTCTCATCAAGTCTTATTGAAAATAAGTTTTAATAGAAGAGTTACTAAAAATAATTTTTTGTGACCTTTTTTACATTTGTTGTTAAAAATTAATAATTAGTGACTTTTTTTGTCACAATTTTTATAAATTGTCCTTAAAACTTACAATTTGTGACGTTTTACTATGTCAAATTTTTTAAATTGTCAGTTGAAACATAGTAACATCTTTTTGTGATGATTTTTTTAAACTGTCGCTAAAACTTATAATTAGTAACATTTTTTTATAACAAAATTTTCAAACTATTACTAAAATTAACAATTAATGATATTTAGTATTTAATGAAAAAGACCATTAATTTTTACAAAAACTATTAAATAATAAATTCACTTATTACGACCTACACACGACTCCACCAAAAATATATGTATATATTTTGTGTTTGAATATGAAGGTGGGTTGGGTTCTTCCATTGACTTTGGGGGCTAAAGTGCCTTGTCTGCCCACTGGGCTGGGCCTCATGTGCAATTCCTCCAAACTTCATTTTATGGACCTTCTCATGTAAATAGATAAGGAGACTAATATAGAAAATTTTTTTTTTTTTTTTTTTTTTTTTTTTCCACCGATCAATATTCTCAAGAAGTGTTATTAGGATAAAATAAATATTTTAAAACTTATTAATGCATTAAAAAAATATACCAAACTTATAAGTATTTAAGCCTATCATATAACACTCGCCATAATTTACCTATAAACTAAAATATTAAAAATACAGGGCATAATACAAACAAACATAATAATAACTCTAAGCGATTGTGTTTGAGTTTTCTTTTGCAAACCCAATTATATTTGGAAAAAATTTTAGAGATCGCACTCATGTGACATATTTAATAAAAAATTTAATAAATTTTTTGGGATCTCTAGCTGTACTCATCTTATTATATAAAGAAAAGGGAATTTCTAATGAGAAGGCTTATGAAAGCTCCAAAGTCTCATATTAATTTTCTTAATTTTTTTAATTTTAAACAATTAAAAAAATATCCATTGGCTAACTTTCATTTAACCATATAAAAATAAAACTCTAATTAGTCTATGATTTATTTGATAATCCCACATTGATAATGAAAAAGTGAATTGTTTCACTTATATAAAGTAAATCTTATACTTACATTTAATATTGCAGTGTTGTGCATAGTCCAGTTTAACACCGTTTAAATTTTAAAATAAAAATTCTAATTAGTCTATAATATGATTTATTTTATAATCTTACAACGGAAGAATAAGGAACAAGTGAGTTGTTTCATTTATGTAAAGTAAATCTTATACTCCCATATCTATATCTATATCTATCTATATTTATATCTATTTTTTATTACATAAACAAAAGGGGGTTTTAACCACAAAGGTTGTGGGAGTTCCAAATTCTCAATATGAATTTTTAGAATTTTTATAGTTTTAAATAATTAAAAAACTTTCTATTGGTTAACCCAACTAAGAAAAAAAAACTCTAATTATCCTTTAAATTTGAATTTAAAATTTTAAATATCCCACTAATATAGAAAATCATGTCAATTAAAAACATTAAAAAAAAAAATGATCTATGCTTTAAAAAAAGATCTATTATTCAGTTCATTTATTTAAATAAAAATAAAAAAACTTTAATTATCTATACTTTTGAATTTCAAAATTCAAAAACATATATCCCACTTAATACGAGAAGTATTGATTTCTTCCAATATTTCCTTCCTAAAAATGATAAAATACCTAAATCTTTAGAAACCCTAAACAACCTAAAAATCTAATGTAAGTAAACTCTACATTCAATCTCTTTCCTAAGGCCAACCAACTCTCTGCAAATCTATGTGTGTAAAAAATGTTAGTCTTTCTCTTAATGCTAAATTTGAAATAGTTGAAAATTGAAGGGTAGCATTGAGTTTTGAATATGTAATTGTTTTGAACCATGTAAATTTATTTATATATATGTATACACATGTATTTAGATATCTTTGTTGTTCTCACATGTACGATTTTAATCTAATAAATCTCATCAATTAATTTCATCATTATAATCTTATAGATAAAAATAAAAAAAATAAAAAATAACAATAATCATAAATGCACTACAAAAATTCCTAAAATTAAAAGGTTTTTTTTTGTTCATTTTATTTATTTATTAGTATTTGTTTATACAACACATACAAAATTATTCATTATTTTATACAAGTTGAATTTGAGTTTATTTGAGAATTTATACCATCTCAACTAATTTATTATCAATTAATAGTTAACCATAATTTTAATGGCCAAACAATAGGATGAAGGGTGGAAGCAACTTGAGATTAGAGAAGATAGGTTGCGGGTAGAGGTAGAAGTCGACTTGGAGGAAATGTAAAGAAATGAAGTTAAAAGTAAGGGTGATCGCATAGTAAAGTTGTTTTAAATAAAAGTCGTTATGGTCAACAAAGATGAGATGAAAATTAGAGATGATGATTGATGAAGGGTGAAGACGACAAGTGTTATCAGGAGAAGTAATATCATACTACTCTTAAAAATAGATAATCATTCGATAAAGAGAAACATATACAATTTTTTTTCATAATAACTCATTTTAAATCACAAAATCTCGTGCATAGTACGGATAATATGCTAGTATTTCAGTAACTAAAAATACATTTGCACACCATAATAGCTATATTTTATTATTAAACTAGCATTACAATGCGACAGTAAATTTCTAGGCGAATTACACTAACAGTCCCTATGGTTTAGGATTTGGTCCCTGACTTTTTCAATTGTGACATATTTGACCCTGAATTTTGAATCTTATTCCAAATAAGGACAATTGAAAATATTATTGCTTAATTTTAAGGGCAAAATTGTTAATTTGACAAAAATAAATGTCATTTTTTAAAAAAAAAATTTAAAAATTATTTCTACCCACCAAAGATAAAATTATGTAAAATTGATAAATCTTTTAGACATTTATTTATTTATTTATTTCACCAAATTAATTTTTATTATATGTTTGGATGATAATCATATAATGGGTAGTTGTTAAGCTTTTAATGTATAATCGATATATTTAATATATGAAATATTTTTAGTTTTGGATTTTTTGATTTAATGGATTGGTTTAATAATGATATCAAAATTATAATCATATTTGACTTTTGAAAAAATAAAAACTAATTTAATGAAAACAAAAATTACCACCCATTACATGAGTATCATTCAAACACATAATAGAATTAATTTGGTAATAAAAAAAATAAATGTCTAAAAGGTTTATCAATTTTACATAATTTTATCTTTACACTATGTTTGGGAACTTAGGAGAGAAGAAAAGAAAGGATTATTTAAGTTATAAGAGAAAAGAAAAGAAATGATTGTGATTTCTCTCATTTTTGTTTGGATAAGGAAGAAATAAAATAAAAGAAATGATTGTGATTTCTTTCATTCTTGTTTGGTTAGATTTCATTAAGAAAAAAGAAAAGAAATTATTTCATGTTGTATTACCAAAATAACTTTTTTATATTTTCAATTATTTTATTTCTTTTATTTTTATAGGGACAAAATTGATATTATGAAAATAATAGTTTCTTTTCTATCCCAATCTCTCCACTTTTGGGAAGATTGAAAATGAGGAGAAATGAGTTTCTCTTCATTTCTTTCCATTTCTTCTCATTTCTCTCCACTTAAGTTATCGAAACAAGTAAGAGAAATACATATCTCTCCATTTCTTTTCTTTTTTCTTTAAATCACTCAATCCAAACATAGCGTTAGTGAGTAGAAATAATTTTAAAAAAAAATTTGACATTTATTTTTGTCAAATTAATTTATATTTTATCAAATTGACAATTTTACTCTTAAAAAATTTAATAATATCTTCAATTGTCCTTATTTGAAATAAGATTTAAAATTTAAGATCAAATATGTCACAATTGAAAAGCTAATTATCAAAGTGATTCAATCCCAAATTATAAGGAGCGTTAGTGTAATTCACCTAAGTTTCTCTTGTGATTACTGTCACATTTTATTATTAAAATTTCAGAATAACCAAATTATTTTAGATTTTTTTATAATTATTTTTATATTTTAACAACTAAAATTATATTTAACCTTAAAATGAATTTGGCTTGGGTAACGGAGTTGTTCACCACACGGCACGCCCGCTACATAACGCAGAGCCTTGCCTCACACGGCCCTCCCTCCCTCCCTCCCTCTCTATCTCCATGAAACCAATGCAAACCTCAATCGTCTTTGCCTTCCAATATCTGTAATGTGCATATATATAAAATATATATAGCACACACAGAGCACTAGTAGTCGAATACGAATCAAACTATAATATCTCTCTCTCTGAAAATTTCAAGCAAGAGATGGGTTTTCCAGTAGATTATTCGGAACTTCTCGTCTCAAAACTCCTCATCCACACACTTTTCGCACTCAATTTCACCAAAAAACTGACCTCATTGCTGTTCCGATTTCTGGGTCTCCCCGATTTTCTGGAGCCAGACATTGCGTGGCAGCCCCGGCCCGAATGCCTCTCGGTGTCCTCGGTGCTGATCCGGGAGCTCCTGCCGGTGGTGAAGTTCTCGGATCTGGTCGACCCGCCCGAGAGCTGCACAGTGTGTCTTCACGAGTTTGACGGAGACGATGAGATCCGGTATCTGATCAACTGCCACCATGTCTTCCACCGGAGCTGCATCGACCCGTGGATGGACCACGACCACTGGACCTGTCCTCTCTGTCGGACCCAGTTCATACCCGACGATTTGCAGGACGGGTTCAACGAGGAGCTCTGGTCCGCATCGGGGATTTCCGATTTTTACGGCACGTACTCGCCGATTATGACTACTGGTTTGTAGTCAACAGACCGTGATGATAGATATATGTATAGAATGTGTGTGTATATATATACTAAAAGCAAAAATATAACCGAGAAATAAATGGATAACAGAAAAAAAAAAAAAATTACAGTAACATTTTGTATATATTTGAGTCTTTGATTCGCCTTTTCTTTTGAGGGCCTTGTTTGGGTACTCCCAAATAATTCAAAAAGCCAAAAAGTTATTCAAAAAGTTAAAAAGTTAACACTATTCACCAAAAGTCAACAATTACGGCTGCACAACTCCCAATTCAAATTTTCCTCTAAAAACTAATTTTCACAATTTTTTATTACACATTTTTTCATAAAAAGTCAAAAAGTTAACCCAAACATCCATATTTTCAACCTCAATTTTTTAGTCAAAAAAGACAAAAAGTGCACTTATTTAGTCTTCCCAAACTTAGCCTAAATTATAAGAAATTTCTTTAATATATGAATTGTTTACTGAATTGTTCAATTCTAAAATTAAATTCGCAATAGATTGTACATTAATTTTTAAATAAAATTTGTACCTTGTACTGAAATTTTTGTTCTAGCTGTTATTAAGAAAAATAATATTGTACAATAATACAATCCATTTTAAAATTTATTATCATTTTAATAATATATTTTTATATAAAAAATTTCTATTTACAAATCATGTTTTTTATAACGTAGTAGCATAACAACAGATCATATTTGTATGGGCAAATTACATATACCCCTTGAGGTTTGGCTAAATTACAAATACCCCCTGAGGTTTGAGAAATTACAAATTTCTCCCTGAATACTATATTTGCATAATAAATTAAGGGGTAATTTGTTATGAAATTTAAACCTCAGGGGGCAAATTGTTATGAAAATGCAAATCTTAGGGGGCGGGATGTAATTTCCGAAACCTCAGGGAGGTATCTGTAATTTAGCCAAATCTCAAGAGAGGTATATGTAATTTACCCAATTTGTATGCTTTTGAAGTTTTTTTTTTTTTTTTTTTTATCACAGAAACTAAAAAACAGGGGAACAAACAAACAAAGAAACACGCTCAGCTCAAAGCTTGCACCAAAGGCTTGGATGGATGTAACACCTAATTAATAGGCAAAGAACCAAAAAGAGATGCTCTCGCAGTCCAGTGAGCAGCTCTGTTAGCCATCCGAGGTGACCAATGGAAGGATAAATTAGAACCTCGAACTAAAGCTCTAATGTCCGCAATGAGAGGGCACATGCCCAGGGAGGAGCGTCCTCAAAAACACAAAGCGAGATGACTGATTTGTTATCCCCTTCAATTTCGACGTGAGAGAGATTAAGAGTTTTGGCCATGAGACAAGCCTTGCGGATCGCAAACGCCTCCCCTTGCAAAGCAGAGTAAACCTTTAGCCGCTGTACAACTCCATCTATTAGCTCACATTTCCAATTCCGAAACAAAACCGCTATAGCAGCTGAGGTTGAATCAGGAGACATAACCACATCACAGTTAGCTTTAAAGCATCCAGGTGAATGAGCCGTCCAGCCCCCAATGGAAACTGCCGCTGGTGCAAGATTGATATGAGTCCCAGAATGATTTCGAGAAGCCACTGACATAAACTCCATATTACCCCGAGCAGCTTGAAAAATGGTAGATATGGGATCCACAGGCAGTCCATTAAAAACCAGATCATTCCTGGACTTCCAGATATGCCAACTCACCCACAGAACCTTACTACAAAAAGGCACCCGATCCTTGTTATTGGAGAAGGCACTGTACAAGTCACACATCCATTTGGAGATAGACGAAATTCTATCCTAGAGAATCAAACCCAAATCACTGCCAAACCAAACAGCTTTTGTCCACGCACACCCGTACAGTAAATGTTCAATAGATTTAGGCGCACCAAGACAGGCCGGACAAACACCATCCCGTGTACATCGACGTCTATAGATATTTTGTTTTGTTGCCAAAGAATTGTGACAGTAACACCACCAGAAATGTTTAAGTTTTGGAGGTACTGAAAGGCCCCAGATCATTTTCCAAACCTGTTCAAGGACATGGAATGAAATGGATGGTCTGTCAAGAAGTTGTACTTGCTGAAACATGATCTCCTCTTGATACCCAGATTTGACCTTGTACAAGCCCTTAGAGTCATAATGCCAAACAAGAGTGTCATCTGTGTTGTCAATTGAAATGGGAATGGCACAGATATTGCGAACGTCCGGTCGTGAGATCAAATTTGTCAGCAGCCCCTCATTCCATGATTTAGTTATCGGATTAATAGCATCTATAACTTTCAAAATGGGGCACCCAGCGGGCTTGCAAGATTTGATACGGAAATCCTTATCCGTTGGAACCCAGAAATTGACTAAGGCCTCATTGGAAATTTGCCACTGAATCCCTTGCTGTAGAATTTTGCCGCCCTCAAGGAGACTAGCCCAAGCCCAAGAAGCTCGGCCACCTTTCGAAGCATTTAAGAAATCTGAATTAGGAAAGTAAATGCCCTTCAAGAACCGTGCGACAAAAGAATTGGGGTACTTGAGAAGTCGCCATCCTTGTCGCGCGAGTAAGGCTTTGTTAAAAGCACGAAAATCACGAAACCCCAAACCCCCTTTGGTCTTTGGCAAGGACAATTTATCCCAAGCAACCCAATGAATCCCTTTGCTCTTAGAATCACCTTTCCACCAAAAGTTGCTAATCATGGAGTTCATTGATTCACACAAATTATTTGGAAAAAGAAAGCATGCCATTGCATAAGTCGGAATGGCTTGCACAACTGCTTTAAATAAGATTTCCCTTCCAGCATGTGATAAAAATTTTGTTTTCCAGCCTTGAAGCTTATCCATCATCCGTTCTACCAAAAACTTGTAAGCATCCTTTTTGGAGCGACCCCAGCACGATGGCAGTCCCAAATATTTTGCCCCAGCCCCCACTGGTTTCATCTGCAGTAAATTACAAATTTGATGTTCCATCAATGGTGTTACAGATGTTGAAAATTGAACCCCAGATTTGTCAAAATTAATCGACTGTCCCGAAGCTTTGCAATACACCTCCAGGATTCGAAGAATGTGACTACATTGGCCCAAGTCCACTTTCACAAACAATAAGGCATCGTCCGCAAACAACAAATGGGATAGCATTGGACAAGACCGGCGAACCTTGAGCCTCGAGAAATGATGCTCCCTGAGGCCTTGGTGTAGAAGTTTGGAAAGAACCTCAATCACTAGAAGAAACAAATAGGGGGATAATGGGTCTCCTTGACGGAGTCCTCACGATGGTTTAAAACAAGTTCGCTTAGCCCCATTGACAACAACTAAGAACGACACTGTTGAAACGCATTCCATCACCCAAGTAATCCATTTCTCATTAAAGCCCATTTTCCGAAGAACAGCCTCAAGAAAATCCCACTCAACCCGGTCATACGCCTTGTTAAAGTCCAGTTTGACTGCCATATTTGAGCACTTGCCAGACTTATGAGTTTTAAGGAAATGGAAAGCTTCGTGAGCCACCAGTATATTATCTTGGATCAGACGTCCTGGGACAAATGCCGACTGGTTTGGTGAGATGATGCCACCCAAAATGCCCTTCAATCGATTAGCCAAGATTTTGGTGATGATTTTTAGATGAAAATTGCACAAACTAATTGGTATGAACTGTGATAATTTTTCGGGGGTCTTAATCTTGGGAATGAGGACAAGGTTGGTTTGGTTCATCTCCTTAAGTAAATAACCTCTTTCAAAAAAACTTTGAATCGCCCGACACACTTCGGGCCCAATGGCCTCCCAATAATGTTGGTAAAAGAACCCCGGGTACCCATCAGGACCAGGGGCTTTGAGTGATCCAAGCTGAAAGACCGCTGTCTTGATCTCCTCCTCTGAGACAAACCGGGTAAGGCTATCATTCATATCCCCGGTGATAACAGGATCCACCACTGCTAAGGCTTCCTCCATATCCCTCACCCCACCAGATGAGAAGAGACTAGAAAAATACTCGTATAACTGGTTATTGATTTCCTCATCAGTTTCTAGCCAAACCCCCTCTTTAGATTTGAGCCACAGCAGTTAGTTGCCTTGACGTCTTTGAATGAGAGTAGCATGAAAAAAGGCGGAGTTTTAATCCCCATAAGAGAGCCAATTGACCCGAGACCGTTGGTGTAAAAACATTTCCTCCTTTGCCAATGAAGCCTCCAAATCAGCCTGAATTGAGTTTGTGCTCGAACAGTATCTTCGGAGGGTGGTTGGCAGTGAAGTCCATCCAGCTAGCTTTTGAGCAGATTTATTTTCACCTTGTTATTCCCAAATTCCTTCTTGCACCAAGTCAGTAAACTTCTACGACAAGATTTTAGGCGTTGGACAAGTTGGAACATTGGTGATCCAAAAGGGCATTGATTCCAAGCTTACATAATAACATCGCCACAACTCGGACTAGTAGACCACATGGTTTCAAATTTGAATTGACGAGGGATATGCTGTGGTGGGACACAACAGTTGATTAGAATCGGACAATGATCGGATCCAACCTGGCTTTCATGAAACACTTGGGCGTAGGGAAACAGTTCTCTCCACTCTGCAGTTGCAAAAGCTTTGTCCAGTCTCTCTTGTACATTGTCTTGGCCGACCTGATTGTTGGACCAAGTAAAAGCATTGCCCTTAAATTCGAGGTCCATAAGAGCACAATCATATAACATATCCTGAAAACCAAAAATCTGAGTTCTACTACAGTCCACTCTGCCTTGTTTTTCCCACATAGACCCAATTTGATTGAAGTCCCCAACACATAACCAGGGATAATGATTGCCCCAAGCCTGACTACGAAAGATCTCCCAAAATTCATTTCAGAGCTTCCGGTTTGAGGGCGCATACACAAAGGAAACCGCCCAATTTCTATCTAAACTGCCAGCCCCGATAACACAACGAAAGAAATGTTTTGATTTAAGACGGACTTGGACATCCACCTCATCTATCCACCAAAGCGCCAAGCCCCCCGAGAGGCCCTCAGGATCAACATAGCACTTATGAGAAAATTGTAGCCGCCGCCGAATTCTATCCAATTTGCCACTCTTATTTTTGTCTCCATTAAAAACACTATTGAAGGACGATGGGTGATACATAACCCTCGAAGGGGACTGTTAGGGGTCGCCCCATCCCCTGACAGTTCCAGCTTAAAATCAGCATGAACCTTGTGGCTGTTGAGGGCCAGCCACCAACGCCTATTTCGTCGAATCAGTATCCTCTAGGGGAAAGGTACTAGGGACTTGAGAACAACAGTCTTGTGATTCTTGAGGCCATTCGATAGGAATAGAAACCAAATCATCATCTAAAAATTGGGGTTCAGTGCTACTTACAGTGTCCTCCAATAGATCATGGTTTGACCGCCCGGGTAAGCGACCCTTCCTCCTCCGACTAGCAGCCTTGGTTTGGGGGTTTTTACTCCCTTTTCTTCGGGCAGGTGGTGATGACTGGATTCGACTATCAGTGACTGCAAGGCTTTTCAAAAGTTTCTGAGGACGAGAGGTGTCCAGGTGCACCTCAGGGGCTTTCCGTTTGAGGGATAGCTCTTGGAAAATACTGGACATACATCGATCCACCAGCCCACTAATAATGTTATCCTTTGGCGAGCTAGAACATGGGCTTAACTCCTCTATCCCAATATCTGAAATAGGCCCAGATTGTCCCACGAAAAGCTGGGCCGCCACTAAAGAACTGAGTTGTTCAATAGGCTCTATTACAAAGTATTGGTGACCCAACCCACCATCAGCAACTAATTGGGGCTTGGGCTGAGTCTGACAAACAACTTCTTTAGCAGAAAAGGCCTTCTTTGGAGTGAATGTATCCAAACAAACGAGGGGCACTACTCCTCTTCCTTCGAACAAAGTGGACGCAACAGTTGAGACACCTGGACCACGTCCTCTGCTCCTCCCCCTAGTCTGCTCCATGTTAAGTCGTGGAGGTGATTCGTAGACAGCAGGGACAACAGGTACCACGGGTACACCCATAGTGGATGCAGGAAGGGTAGGAGAGGGCCTCACGCCGTCTGTAGGAGCGTTGGCCCTACGCGCCGTCAAAGTGTGTACCCTTTCCTCCGCCTCGTTAACCCACTGTTTGAGCTGCTCCGGTGACATGTCCAACTTCGGCGCTCTTCCTGTCCGGAGTTATGGCCCATACCTAGATTGTTGACCAGCCTCACGGGACACAAATTTACATAGAGTATTGTCATGGCCAAGACGCCCACAGTCATAGCAAAATTCACCTAATTTCTCATACTTGTAGCTGACCCAGACCTCTGGAGTTGCGTCTGCGGAAGAGGAGTTGGCCTGTAGGAAGAAGCCCAATGGAAGTGGTTTGGTGACATCCATTTCTACCCGAAGACGAAGAAAGCTCCGTTCAAGCAGCAAGCCCTCATGCAATGCCTCTACCCCAATAAGGTTCCCTAGTCGTTGCCCAATAATTTGTGCATTTTTCCTGGTCATTTTGGCCATTGGTAATCCATGAACTTGAACCCAAAAAGGACTCTAATTGAACTCCATGTCAGAATGCAGACTTCCCCGCAAGGAGTGGTTGGAGAACCAGTAAATGGCCCATAACTGACCACGGGGCCTCAGCTAGCACACGCCGGCAATCTTCCAAATCCCCAAATTGAAACAAAAACATATTATCGGACCAGGGAGAGATCAGCAGCTTGGACCTAGGTCGCCACGCCTCTTGAAGAATATTCATAACTCCAGTCCAATTCAATTTTTTGGGAGCAAGAATTTTCCCAAGCAAACACAGAGGAGAAATGTCAACATTCTCACTCGAACCTTCAATACCCTCTAAATCATCCAAATGAATAGCCTGGGAAGCCATAACAGCAAGAGCAGCGAGCAGGAAAAGGGAGCTCCCCTGAAACCCAGCCAAAACTTACCGAAAACACGAGCGTGGTAGACCGGAAGACCTTCACAACCAGAGCACACTACGAAACACTAAGGAGAAGAGGACAGGAAATAGACAACCTCAAAGCTACCAGAGTGTAGAAAAAAAAGGAAAAACCCTAAGGCTACTGTAGACACCCCATTTTTTACCGTCCTCAAGACTTGGACGTCACCATTTGAGCACTTGGTGATCATCCATGTTCGTGTTCGTCTTGAGTTCTCGGAGGTTTCGGCCGCGTGCCTTGCCTCAAGACCTCTCGACTTCTGTTTTTGCTTCTGAGGGCAGGGAATGGCTTGATTGGACATCCCCATACCTCACCGGCCATGGCTTGAGGCCACCGGCCCTGTTTCTTGCCACCGGCCATTGGTGATGGCCGGTCGGCACTATTGGTGGTTGATCGGCACCTTTGGTGGCCGGTCGACACCTTTTGTGGTCGGTCGGCCATCTTTGTTGGCCGATTGACCACTTTTTCTGGTCGAGACCCCTTGTTTTAGCTTCTTGAGGAAGCTTGAACCTTCTGAACCCTTGGTTTAGCTTCTTGAGGAAGCTTGAACCTTTTGAACCCTTAGTTTAGCTTCTCCAAGAAGCTTGAACCTTTTACACCCTTGGTTTAGCTTCTCCAAGAAGCTTGAACCTTTTGCTCTAACTTCTCCAAGAAGCTTGAACCTTTCTTAGCTTCTGGGAGAAGCTTGGCCCTTTTACTCCAAGCTTCTTAGAGAAGCTTGGCCCCTTTGCTCCAAGCTTCTAAGAGAAGCTTGGACCTTTGGGTTAGCTTCCTTGATAAGCTTGACCCCCTTAACCCTTTTTATGTTAGCTTCTCTTAGAAGCTTGGCACCTTGCCTTGGCCTATATAAGGAGAGCATCTCCTTCCATTGCAAGGGTTGAAAAAAATCTAATATATAAGATATATATATATATCACTCTCTCTTTATATCTCACTCTCTCTCTACATTTGGGTGTGTTAGAGGGTTCAAAAGGGTCTTGTTCTTGGCCTATTGCACACCACTTCATAGCCACACACTTCCATCATCACTTGGAGGTTCTTGGAGCTTGTTTTTAGAGGTTGAGGGTTGTATTTTTGGGTCTAAAAGCTGCTGGTTCTTGTTGGTCTTCAAAGGTAACCATTTTTCCCTCTTTATTCTCCGTTTTTGCACACACTTTTAGCCTTACTTGCAAGCATATTTGGGATTTGTCATAAACTGAAAAAAGTCTTATTTTGAGCTCCTTTTGAAGTTTGTTTAAGATCACTTTTGTGTTTGGGGTCGTTTACCCCCTCTTAGGCCTTGTTTGGCCCCATTTTGTGCTATTTTTGGTGAGCTCCGAGACCACCTTGTTTGGGCCTCCTCACCACTGAAATCTTGAGGGATTTTAGTGGTGAGGATGGTATCTTAAGGTCCTAAGAAGGAGAGGGTCATCCCCTCTCCTTGTTGTCTTTAATATTGGTCATTTTAGCCTCATGTGTGAGCACTATTTTTAAGTTCATGTTGGCCATGTCTTAAGTGTTATTTGTGCTTATTTTATCATGATACAGCACTGTTTTTAATTGGTTTAGACACACCATGCATGCTTAGCATACTTGTCTTGTAATGCCATGAAATTGCCTTAACATGTATCTAGCATTTAGACCACTATGCTTGCTTGTTTTGGCTTAGCTTTGAGAAGCTTTTGTGCATGTTTTGATGTGCTTAAGGTCTGTTTTTGGTCATTTGGGTCGTCCATGATTTGCTTTGTATAGCTACCATGTAATCCCCCTTATGAGCCTTGAGTGTTGACCCCTCTAGCATGCTTTACTTGCACTATTTCAGTGGTTTAGAACCATTGGCCATGTCATTTCAGCCCTCATGGTATGCTTGTATGCTTGCATTTGATGCCCCTTTCATGCTTTAAGAGGTTGGTGTTTCATGCTCCATGTTTGTGCCATTGTGTATGCGTTTAGGATTAGATCATTTAGATGTCATCTAAGTGGTTTTTGGGGCTTACTTTTGCATGATTTGGGACTGTTTTGGTCCACTTTGGTCATTTGCTTCATGTGTCACATGATCATAGTTTAAGTCCTTGGGCTCGGTTGCATGCCTTGTTTGCATTGGTAGGTTGATTTGGCATCATTTTCTACATGATTTTCAGAGCTTACAACGCATGCCTTTAGTCCCATGTTTGGTCTCTTTTAAGTGTGCTTAAAAGTTGCTTCTATATGCCTAAGTGTTGGGCTATGTGTACATACATGTTTGTATGTCATTTTGCCTTCATTTTCATAGCACTTGGCCACTGTTTTGGGCTTACTATAGAGCTGCCCAAATTAGTTTAAGTCTACTCTTTACATGTTGTTACATGTCTTACACTTTGCATGCTTTGATTGCATCATGTCTTGCATGTCCACTAGCTTGCATACTTGTTGATTGCTTGCTTGTTTGCACTGCCATGTTGCATACTTAGTTCATTTGCTTAGGTTGCATTTGGCATGCATGCTTTGCCTCTTGAATTGATTATGATAGAGGTTGAGCCCATTTGTTTGTTTGGTTTGCATTATATTTGAAATCAAAATGCACAACTTGGCTTCTTGGGCCATCACGCATCGAAATGCGCGATTGGTGGTCTGAGAATCAAGGATCATACCCCTTTGAGTCATAAACATGATAAGGGGTGTGGTTGTGCACACATTTGCTTGAAATGCATTGCCATGCCATGTTTTGCCCTCTGTTGCTGTCAAAACAGGTTCTGCAGGAAGATATGGCCGGTCGACTACATACAGTGCCGACCGACCATGCATGGATAGCCGAGAGCTAAATGAATGGTCGATGACCATCCTGCATTTTCCGGTGATGATTCCACTTGGTCGGTGGTGTTCCACAGTGTCCAGAGAGTGTTCCTTGGGAATTGTGCAATTTTCAGAGGAGCAGAGTAGGGAAAACAGAGGCAGCTTGTACATGGCGTTGGATTTCCTGGCGAAGCCAATCCGAGCACGCGTGCATCCCTCTTCCCGGGGCCTTTTACTGTTTTCCTTAGCTTAATTAATTTGTTAATTAATTAGGTGGTCTGTAAATTATTTAATTAGCTTGTAGGTTAATTAAATTGTATTATTCTTTTAGTCCCTCCGAGCAAGGGCGAATCTGTAATAAGTGTGGGTGTGTGTGTGCATGTCTTCCAACCCCCATTTCTTTCTCCCTTTTACTTACCTGCTTTTGATGGTTAGCATTAGGTCATATTTAATTTAGCATACTTTATGCTATGCATGCGTGCATCCATACATTTGTCTTGCATCCACCGGGCTCAGCGCATCATACTAACTGCATTGTATTTCAATTCCAAGTTGAATACGTGTTAGTTGTTGCATTTCACATGCCATCCATAGATTAGCCGAGCCTATTCTAGCTGCATCCTGCATGTGTTGCATTAGCCATCTTAACATGAACTAGGATCATGCATATGATTACTAACTAGTTTCTGTTTTGGCTTGGAGTACTAGGTAAGCTTTTATACTTTAGCATACCGCATGCGTGTAAGTGTTGTCATAATAGCATGATTACCATGAAGCTAGCTGCTTATGTGATATAACTGCCTGAATGCCTGTGGAGTGAAGGTCGAGTTATTTAAATTGGAACAATACATTGAACACGAGTTTTAAGCCCATTTGAGAGTGGCAAAACCATATTTTCTGAAGCCCACTTGAGGGTGGCAAAATTCATGTCTTAACCTACTTGCGGGTAGCACCATCAAACCATTTTCAAACAAACAAACATGAAATGTTTTGTTCTAATTTAGGCGACTTAGTCTATACTTGTTTGCTGTGCGCATCACGTAGTAAATCTAGGCTAATAACCGGAATAAGAACGCATAATGTTTTCAAAACAAGATATCATGGTTAGTAGAGGCCGATCTTTGATCGGGCGAGCGGGGGTGCTCATAGCTGACCTTCCCCAATCGTACCCAAGTTCCCGAGCCGAGGCAACTTTGGTGATGACGGACACGTGGCCTTAGGCAAACGAGTCAGGATTTCCCAAATTCCCCCATAATAAATATTTAGGTGGCGACTCTGTATCTGGTAAAGCAGTCCATGTTTAGCACTTCTTTCTAAAAATCTGTTTTCTCAAAATGATTTGCCGGATTTGGACTCTTTGGTTCAGATTTAGAACCGTGACGATTTGAGTCCGAACTGTAGTGAGCTCAAATGAACAGAACGGGGGAGTCATCCACCCGGGGCGTTCGGGGACATCTACAGCTACCACAGGATAGAGAGACTCCCACAGGGAGAGAATAACAAGGATCTCTATAGAAATCTCTAGTTGACCCAAGACAATCAAATTGCTTTATGCTTTTGAAGTTCATGTTGTAGGAGAGGAGAAAGATGATTGCATGGGCCTACCCATCAATTTCATGGTTTTTTTGTTTGCGTTTTGAGGAATCAAATTTATATCTGAGTTTTGAGGAATCTGTTCTCTTTTGCTCTTTTTTACTTTATATTTTTTAAAATTTTGGTTTTTAAATAATTATTTAATAGTCTTAAAGTAATTGTTTATATGATACTCTAAATTAATCCCATAGTAACTAATTGTTTTTATTAGTTACTAGTTGGTAACAAATTACATTGAGGGGGATAAATTATATTTAGTGGGATAAATCATTGGATCAAAGGAGTGATGATAAATAAAAGATTTAGGAGTATTTTAGGAAGTTGGTAAAAAGTTGACTTTTGGCTTTTTATCAAGCTTTTTGACTTTTTTGATAGTGATTTGGGAAGTTGGTAAAAAGCTGGCTTTTTTACTTTTTGGTTTAATATTTTTTAAAAGTGTCACATTACTACAAAATGACCAAAATACCCTCAGCCAATTAAAGAAATTTACCTAAGCTGAGGGTAGTTTGGTAAATAGCCAAGTTGCGTTTTTGGAGCTTCCCAAATGGCGTCTTCAACTTTTTTGCAAACTTCAGCATTTTTTTCCCAACCTAAAAACGCTGCTTTTTGTATGGGTTTCCAAAATGGCACTTAATCATTTTTATTGGATGAAAGAAAAAAATAATTCGGAGAAGTCTAATCTTTCCAACACCACACTACTTAATCCCTCGTTTTCCTCTATTTAATTGTCTTTACAATTATTAAAATTATCTAGAATTTAGTACCATCCAAAATAAATATAAAATTGGACTATTCAATATGACTTACATGTTTCTCACCTTGAATCTCTTTCTCTTTATTACGTAATCAAATGCTAAACTAATAATTCAATAGGTCTCACAAATTTCTTCCATTTTCAATCCCGCCAATTGTGAAGCAATCAAACATGCGAAGTGGGTATTGCATTTTTCGAAACTTATTTTAAAAAAATGTTCATTTTTAAATTATAAATTATAAGGTTGTAGGGCGATAAACAAAATAGGATAAATCAAATTTGCACCCCCTAAGATTTGGGCTTAATAAAAATACATCCCTCATTTTCTACAATTTACATTATTTTTCTTAAAATTTATAATCTTATTACAATTTGCTCTATCCATTAACTAGTCGTTAGGTTAATTAACACTATTGGCTGATATCATCAATTAATTTGTTTGATGGATTGCAATGGTAATATTGACAAAATAAGCCCCCTTTTCAAAATCAACAATTTTATATTGCATCTATCTCTCTGTAATTTGTTTGTCATAAAATGCTAGTTTTTATATATATATATATATATATTATTTTGCTTTAATTTTTAGTTGTAGCTGTGGATTTGGAGTTTTTGTGTTCCTCTCATGTTTGATGAAATGTTTTAGAGAATGTTGATCAAAATCAGTGATAAGGAAGAGATGTGTTGTAGTAGGGTGCCTCTATTTACACACCACATTTGATCTCAAGGCAAACCACTACTCAAGGCACACCTTTAGTAATTTGATAGATAAATGTTTTGCTCAATACACATCACAATCTTCCATCTTTACCCTTACTTACATATCCCACTCACAATCTATCCACAATCTTCCATCTTTACCCTCACACACCCCATCCACTCACGATCTTCCATCTGTCCCTCCATTCTCTGTTTAAATCGATAAAGAGCCATTCTCAACCAGGTTAAAGTAGTGGTGAAGACCCATTGCTCAATTCATTTTTTTTCTCATCAAAGACGTCGCCGGTGGTGTTCAACACAGTTGAAAACAACTCCACATTGGAGATACAGTACGTGAGTTCTCATTTGGCTTAGAGTTTAGGATTTTATGTATTTTTTTCCATTGCCATGAAATTTGTATTAGAATGATTCAGTTTCCAAACCGTTCGACACTGGAATTTCGAACCCTAAACATCTGTATGGTTGATTTCTGTCGAACAGCATGTCGTTCGACACTTGACTTTCGAACAATAGCAGTTTGTTCAGTTTATTATTGTCGAACATGTTCGACATTTTAGTGTTGAGCCTGATATGTAATTCAGATCTAAAATGTCGAACACTAACAACATGTTCGATGTTGTACTGTCGAACAGTATCTGTGTTTTTTTTTTTTTTTTTGATTCTTGAGAGACAAGATACGTAAGGAACGTTTGAGATTCTTGATGTATTATATTCATTATTGTCCTTTATGGTAATTATACAAATGGTGTGTATCATAACCCTTTGTCCTTTGTGGTCATTTTATTTAAGGTTAAAATTGTAATAAAAAAAAACTAATTAATAGTGTGTCTTGAGATGAAAGGTAGTGTGTAAATAAAGGCACCCGTGGTAGTAGATGGGTGGACGGAAAAAGAAAGGGTAAATTACTAACAGGTCTCACTTTTGAGATTTATTACTCATTAAGTCATATTAATAAATTTATCAAGTGATAAATTTATCACTATTTGTTTTATATATGAATAAATTTATAGTAATAAATTTATCAGTCAAGACCTATAGGTAAATAAGTCTAATTGACAAAATTAACAAGAGCATTAAAGTCATTTTAATTTTTTTACTAAGGGCTTAATCGACGAACTCTAATAAGGAAAACATTTGTAATTTCCGAAATATCAATGAAAGATATGTATTAAAATTGAACCTCAGGGAATGTGAGTATAATGTATCCAAAGAAATATGAAGAAAAAAAATTATTTAGTTTTTATTTCATATGCTTTCATCTCCTTTACTTTTTATTTACAAATCTCTTAACAAATTCAAAATCTAAATATAACCTTGAATAAAATAATATATTATCATAATCATATTATATTATCACATTTTGTGTATTAGTGATGTAAGTTGATTAGTTTAATAAAGCGAACTACACAAGTCTAACAAATTTTTTATTTTCCTTTTTGTCAATAGATAAAAAATTAATTACAAATATAAAAATAATTTCATCAACCACCATTGCTCTAAGACCATGATTTAACATCAATAATTATATAATAGTAACATATCATGTAATAAATAAAACAATATAATCATTAAAATATTAGTATTACAGATAAAATAGTGTGAGAGAATCACAAGTCATTGTATTTTTTTTTAAAAAAATTTAAATTGTTGGGGCAATCCTATATCGCCTGGAAGAGACACTTCCAACCAACTTATAAGCGTAGTGCCTTTTAAAACCGTGAGGCCAACGGATATCATTTCGCCACCTCGCTAGAGCGGACAATATCTTACCGGGGCGTGAGAAGCCAGTCACGTCATAAATCAATGATAAATTTTATAAATATTAATAATTAAATTCATAAACTTTTCTACTAATCTGTAAATTTTTTATCAAAAAGTCACAAATGTGTAATTTTCCCAATTAGTATAGCCGTTCAACAAAACAACCTTCTCGTTATTCTTTGCCTAATTTCAACAGTTAGTTCAAACAAAGGTTCATCTTCAGTCAATTATCGACAAGAAACATATATTGTCTTTATCTACTAAAGCGTTAAAAATAATATCCTTAGAACCAACATAATTTAATAAGACCATATAAAAAAAGATTTATTAATTGATGCATGAAATATTTGTAATTTCAAAGATAAAAAATCTTAAGACATAATTCAACCTTTATGAGCGTTTTAAAATAAAAAAGATACATGTTTAAGATTGACGATTTCATGTCGGATATTACCATGTCATTTTCCTAAATTATTTTCGTCGTTAATATGTGGGGCATTTATTTATAAATTTTTTTTCACTTATTTATATTTCACTTAATTCAAATTAATTTTTTATATTTCAATAAGTCCTATAGATGAAATAGTTACAAAATACCTTTAATAATAATATTCCATAATGTGAACATTTACATTGTAAAATGTGAATGTTCACATCACCAAATTGCTAAGCGTTCAAAAAATATTTATAAGAATAAAATTATAGATAAAAATACTTTAAATATAAGGATTACTATTTATTAAAATAAAATAAAAAATTATTATAAATTAATTGAGATACGAGTATTTTTTTTTTTAAAATAATAATAAATCGCACATACGTCAATAACAGACACTAGGGTGGAGAATTTCCAAATCAACAACTGATGTACGATAGCTTTAGGCCACGTTTGGCTTACAACTAAAAAAATACACATTTTATTTTTGAATTTTTTTATCTTATTATTATTTTTTTTAATTTGTGTCAATTTTTTTTTTTTTTCCGGTCTAATGTAGAATAATTTTTTTAAAAAAAAAGTTCATTAAAAACCTAAAAAAAGAAAAGAAAAATTACACTGACCTTCCTCAAGTTTGAAAAAAAAAAAATACAATAAGTCCACAATTTTAACATAATTATACTAACATTCTTTTTAGTAATGTTAAATATATCAAAAACTAATGCAGATATTGCTAAAATATACAAATTAACAACATAAAATATACATTTTTGTAAAAAAGATATGATAACATCATTTTTTCATCCATATAACTAACAAATTATTAATGAAAAGATGACCAAATGTTATATAAATTAAAATTATAGGGAAACTCAACATAATTATATCAAAATTATAGTTTTATTATATTTTCTCAACACTTCAATATGGAGGTTAGTGTAATTTACTTTTAAAAAAAAGATCATTTTTTTTTTCTATCTTTAGCGACTTTTTTTCAATTATTATTATTTTTTTTAATTTTCTTAGTTCGTCTAGTTGAGTAAAGCTTAAAAGTGTAAATCTTTTTGAAAAAATTCAATAAAAAATCATTAAAAATAAAAATAAAAAAACAAAACAAAACAAAACAAAAAATTCAATAAAAAAACGCTAATCCCATAAAGCTACATATAGTTTACTTTTCATACATCAACAAAAAATTTGTTTCAATGCAATTAAAGTCTATTTACAATCATAATAATAATAAACATGAAATATAACATATAATCAATATAAAGAAACCTTTAAAATATGAATTATAAATATCACTGACCTTCTAATGAGATGTAAGAGTTCTGATCAATTGGAATAGCCCCATTAGTTGCCATGAAAATTGTTATTATTATTATTTTTTCCTTGCTCATTAAAATATGATCACATTTAATTTTTAGCAACCTCTTGATGGTAAGTGGAGATGGACATTCACTTGACACTTGGTGCAATAATAAATTATAGAAGATATCATCAACACTCCACACACCAATTTTCTCTATAGTCTTCATTGTATTGTAAATCAGTTGTACAATAATGCTATGCTCTATGGTTAAATATCTCATAACTATGTAGTAAGTTTAATTTTCATTCAAATTTCAGTTTGTTTAGAATTTAAAAAATAATAAAATAATAAAAAAATAAAAAAGCACTTGAATGGGAAGGTGGTGTGGGCTTGAGCTTACATTGGGCTGAAGTGCTTCAGATTATGGTTCTCGGCCTATGCTTTTCTACCAACTGGGCCGAAGTTCATCAATGATAATGGGCCTTAAGGCTTCAAATTCCAATTCATGGACCCATGTAAATGTGATTTGAGATTATTATTTTTTTTTTTCTAACCCAAACATGAATATAGTTGATAATTCATAGTTTTGTTTCCAATATATAAATTTTTTAACTAAGCGTTCCGTTTGTTTTGATGTAAAATATTTTATATTCAAAAATATTTTTCAAATAAATTGATTTTGTATTTAAAAAAAAATTCTTTTAATTTTTGATATTTGATTGATAACTTGAAACAAAAATATTTCACCTTTGAAAAGGTCAATGTGCTCAAAGGCCCGAGTTGAAAGTGAACTTTCTAAGAATTATCTTACGAAATTTTTTATAGTAAATAATTTGAGGACTATGACTAAAATTATTTTTACTTACTTTTTGCTAAACTAAATAATGAAAAATAAGTGAAATATTTTTAAAGAATATATTTTACATCGAAACAAATAGAGCCTAAGTGAAAGTACATTTGTGCTCACATGATCAGAAGAATTACCCATACGGATTTACAAATATGTTCTCTATCCCATCTTCCTTTTTTTTTTTTCTGAAAATTTTTCTATCCCACCTTAAAGGTCCTATTGGTTTAAAAAATCATTCAATACCCTTTGAACATTTTACATTGTGAACCCTTGAAATCATTAATATTAATATCTTTAATAAACCCTTAAAATGGGTGACAACAAAAAAATATTATACGGTGATTTTGGAGGCAAATTCATATGATGTCCCAACTTAATATTACTTGGTTAAAACTATAAGATCTAATATTTTTTGTTAAAATTTTAATAAATAACTTGACAAGTATTAAGTGATAAGTGGTGTGAAGTAAGACCACCAAATAACTACTCGACAACAATAGATTTTCATTTGGCAAAATTAAAAAGTCAATTTATTTTCTTGACTTATTTTTATTTCTAAAATTTTTTCAATTTTGAGTTTAATTTTTTCATCTTTTAGATCCATTTTAATTAGATGATTCTAAAAGTAAAAAATAAAAAAATTGAGTTGATTTTGAAAAAATTCACTACAATTAAGAAATATGAGGGATTTATTACCAAAACAAAAAATAAAAATAAAAAATAAAAGGAAAAAACAAACATTTTGTTTGGGAAGTGGATTAGCTTGTTAGTTTTTTAATTTTTTGATTATTTTAACAAAAAGTCTCATTTGGAAAGAGTTTTTTGGCATTTTAACTTTTTGTAAGAGAAAGTATGAAATGATTATGAGTTAGATGTGATATTTTGTCTTATTAGACTAAAAATTATTTTAGTCAAAAAAGGCCTAAATCTCAACTTCCCAAACGAGGGTACCATGAACTTCCAATGCTATCTCACTAATTCTCCCAAAAGCTTGGTATTATCCAAATCCTTTAACAATAAATTTAATGCTTTGTTTCAAAGTATATATCAACAAAGGCCTAAATATATTAGTAGGGCATCATGATGGACCATGGCAACCCACATCGCCCACCAGCCATGACTAAACTGTTCTTTCAACATTTTATTATAATTAATGTCTCTTTTCCTTTTTGGGTAGGTTATAAGTTGATGTCTCTCTTCAATGCATTTGCTTGTTAGTCCATTCATATACATGGACTTTGTTTTAAAAATAACTGTTTGTTTGACCCTCAATTTCTTTTAACTAAACCATGGTCAAGCAAATACATTTGGTGAAATCACTTATAATCTTGGTGACATCATCCAATCTGTATATATATACATGTCTGGTTTAGAAAGTTGGCTATTTTAATTTTTGACTATTTTAATAGATTAAAATTTTTGTGTTCAGGAAGATAGTTAAATTTTTTATAGTTTGATGTGAAATTTTATCTTATTGACTATTTTAACCTATTTTTTATTTTTTTATGAATTTTAATTTAAAAAAAACTAAAAAGTCACTTGTCAAACAGGGTCACAAAGGAGTTTTTTTTTTATAAATATTCTAAAAATAAATAAATAAATAATTTAGAGAATTGACCCATTTTTCAAACTATTTGAGAAACTAACCTGGTTTTTGAAATCACATTTTGAGAATGTGATTTTGAAATTGAAATTACATTTAAAACATGTAATTTTACCTAAAATCGCATGTTGAAAATACAATTTATGATGACAAGGACTTCACTTTTTCAAATTGAATTTTTAAAATGCGATTTCAAAAACTAGGTTAATTTTTCAAATAGTTTAAAAAGTTGGTCAATTCTCTAAATTATTATTTTTTTTTTAGAATATTAAAAAAACAAACTCCATAAAGAAGGGATAGCGGGTCGGGCATTTTTGGGGGTGAAATTTTTTTATTTATTATTATTTTATTTTTTTTACGTGCTTTGCAGGTATCAACTTGCTCCATCAACCTGCCCAAATTTCCTTTTAAAATGGGTATCCCCTTTTAATTATTTTATTAAATAAATTAAAAACAACACTGGGAAATTTTATCTAGAAGTATAATCTATGGCTCACATTTTTTTTACACATAAATCTTACATTACACCAATTCAATCTCCACCACCACATAGCCTTTGTAAAATTCGGGAACTATTATCCTGGATCCATAGCATTTTTTTTAGAGAAATGTTTGGAACTCCCTTTTTTAGGGGTGCCATGACTCCCAATTTGATCTTGGCCCTTGATGTGTGTGTGAGATTCATTTATGTATGTGTGAGCCCTACATTATGAGTGGTTGGGATAAGAGTGGAGATTGTGAGGGTCTCTATCACAAATGTTTTTTTTTTATTATTAAAAATCAATCTCTATAACCAAAAAATACATATATATATATATATAATGATTTCAATAGTTTTGAAATATTCAAATTTCTAAGCTTTGTCTTTATTAATTCGTAGAGGAAAACATTTGTGAGTCAACCAAATGTCATAAATGGCAGCTCCCCCCAACATATTTATATTGCAAAACACAATAGGAGACCATATGACCATGATGAAGCTTCTTCTAATCTCATATCTCTCCTAATTCAAACAAACACCAAAAAAAAAAAACCACCTTCATGCAGTCCAAGTGGCATTGGCTGTCCTTTTTGACTTTGTCGGATTGCAAGCTAACAAAGTAGTAAATAATTAAACCAACTCGGTTAATTCAGCTTGTCATTCTCATAATTTTTCAATTGAGAGATTAATAGGTCATTTTTTGTTATTGGCAAAGACTAATTATGTATTCCCTATAAGAATGTCTTTGTTCAGCAGTTTATTTTTTTTTCTTATTATGAGTTCTTTCTTTAATTGATAGAAAAGTTTAGAAACATAAAAAGTCAGCTTTGATTTTTCAAATTTTGGGAAGTTGCCAAAAAAGCCAAATTTTGGGAAGTTGCCAAAAAAGCCAAATTTTTGATTTTTCAGCTTTTTTAGTTTAAAAAGTCAGCTTTTTTACCCAAAACAACTCAAAAGTTGCTAAAAAAGTCAAAAAGCCAAAAAATTAGATTTTTACCAACTTCCCAAAACACCACAAAATGTACAAACATGACACAAATTCAATTGCATATGCGAGCATTTTTTTTTTTTTCACATCTATGCATTCAATGTTTTAAATTTTCTGTATTCATAGCACAACGCATGATTAATTATTTAATTTAATGTAATTATCTTAACATTTGTAAATATTATCATATCAATTAAAAAAAAAAGTTTCATTAAATATTGATGAATTGGCTTCGCATGGCTATTATTGGATTAGAAACATAACAATGGTTAAAATTCACTTTGTTCAAAATAAAAATTGGTTAAAATTCATTGGTTTTTTTTTTTTTTCGTGCTACCCATTTTGAGTTAATTCCATCATTTATACCCTTAATTTTGTGATTCTATCATTTTAAAAAACATATAATTTTGCAATTAATTTGTATAAAAAAATTTATTCAATTCAATGACTCTACTGATATAATATCAATCACATAAAATAATTCTAACTATACATATCATATAGTGAAATCCATCTTTCTTATTGCTAGTATGTTTCTTAAAGTCTCTAATATTCAAATTTGAGCTTGACTTAAAATTTTCATTTTTAACAATCTTTTATTTTTAACTTAATTCGTAAGGAATAGCTTAATTAGTTATTTCCTAATCATATTAGGCTGTTCACTATTATAAATGTAGTTATAAACATCAAGGCTATTCATTTTTTAATTATTTGTTAATACGGGAAGGAAAAAAAATCCTTGTTTGTGGTTGTTTTTATACTTCTATTATATATTTCTAATTATAAATTGGGTCATGCTATCCCGTTCCCTTTCCTTCTTTTTTTTTTTTAATTCTTACTGAAATTTATAATTCAATCATCGTTTTAAGTGACTCGTCAATCACCTCAAGCAGCATAACTAAACACTACTAAATTTATAAGAAAAAAATTCTATGATACATATCCTAGGGTGTGTATCATGCGCTTCAGTTGTGATTTTTATAATTTTTTATTATGATATATTACAATATTAATTATGATTAAATTATAATTTATTGTGATATTTGTTATGATTTAGTTATGACTCATTATGGTATTAATTATAATTTTTTGTGATATTAGTTATGATATTATTTTAGTTAGATTAAAAAAATCTTTAGTTATAGCTTATGTGGTGTTTGATTAGTTATAATTCGTTAGGTGTGTTTGGAAAGTTGGCTATTTTGATATGCTAAAATAGTTTATGTTTGAGAAGAGGGTTGAATTTTTTTATAGTTAGATGTGATGTTTGTGAAAAAAAAAATAAAATGATTATGAATTTGATATGAAATTTTGTCTTATCGACTATTTTAGTTTGTTTTGTCTTTTAATGTTATTTTAATCCAAAAAACCAAAAAGACCTATTGCCAAATACTCTCATTGTAATATTAGTTATGACATTATTTTAGTTTTGATTCAAAAAATATATAATTATAACTTATATGCTGCTTAGTTATGAATCATTTTTTTCAATTATGAATGAAAAAAAATTAATTATAATATTTGTAATAATAAATACCATAAATATCATAACTTATATATAGTACATACATTTTGCATTGCATGACCCAATTTATAATTAAGAATATATAATACACACAAAATAATGTGTATTCATAGAATTTTACAAAGGTCCATGATAACAAAATTAGGCAAGGCACACTCCACGTTAGTTGTTCTATATAAAAATGTATTGTATAAAAATAGGAAAACGTTACGGTGCATACCCTTCAAAGGTGTAAATTATATATATCTTATAATTTTTTTAAAAATAATTTAATTTAATTTTTTAAGTTATAACTAAAAATATATATATATCATAATTAAACATAACATGAGACATAATTAAAATAATATCATGACTAAATAAAAAATTAGTTATAATTAAAAAATAAAATGACATAATAAATATATATATGGTACATCTTTTTAAAAGAATGGATATTAAAATTTTCTAAAAAATAGAGGGAAAATTATTTATAAGTCCTATTAGGAAAACTTATACTATGTTTAGTCCTAAGAAATTTCTTATTAAAATTGCAGTCCTATTAAAATTAGAAAGTATTCCATTAAGTCCTGTATATTGTGTTTTAAATGAATCACTTTACGATTATACCCTTTGATACAGGTTGTAATGTTTTAACCGTTTTCTTTCCATATTGTTGGGTGCCGTGATATGCGCCATTATCGGGGAGTCTGTTAGGTTAAATTGGTGAGTGTTACTCTGGTTTGGGGGTTTCATCTTTGCCGCTTTCGAGTCAGATTTTTTGAGGGAAGGAGATCAATTTGTGTGCTTATTCAATTGGGAGATGTTGCGCCACGATCACCGACTCTGTTAGGTTTTAAATTGGTGAGTGTTGCTCTGTTTTGGTTGTTTCAATTTGACGTTTTCGAGTCAGATTGTGCGATTTGAAGGAGATCAAGTTGTCTGCTTATTCGATTGGTGAGTGGTGATCTGGTTTTTTTCCAAATGTTTTGCTTTCAATGGCGTCATATATCGTCTGGATTTCGCAATCTGTCATAGTAATCCATTGGTTGACTTTGTTATGGTAATCTTGCATCAAGTTCCGTCGTAATGATATTGTCTTATAATGTTCACATACATGTCACATTACGTTTCGTATTATTTTTGTATTGTGTTGTCTGATTCTTGTATTTACTGTGGACATATGTGTCACATTTCGTTTCGCAAAGTCTTTGGTTTATATTTTTTACAATTGAATGTGGGTTGGGACAGGTTGTGATTGTTTTGTGATTGTTTTTTGTACAATGTTTGCCATGGTTAATGTTTCAAGCATTTTGTTGTGCAGGATATGGACATCATGCTTTTTTGTACCTTCGGTTCATCCACGGTTGCTGTCAGGGGTATTAATGGATTGACATTAAAACGATTGATACAAAATATATGTGATAGGTGGGTGGATGTGACACCATCATCGATTTCAATATCTTACAAATTACCATGTCACGAGAATCAAGTGATGTTGTGTAATGACGTGGACATGGAAAACATGTTTTCCATTGCAAGGTCCATTGGCGTTACGCATATCAATGTTGTGATTGACTTGAAAAATGAGGTGGGTGATTTGAATCGAGCTACTCAAATCAGTGAGGCTATGTCTGCAAATCATTTGGATCCTCACAGTGATCCATTTATAGGTCCCCAACCTAGTGTAAATTTGTTGGCCAATTATTGTCACCATAGTGAAAAAATGTTGATGACAGTTGATTGGTCACAAGGCATTAGTCATGTAGGCCAATTTTTTGAAGGGGGTGTTGCTGCTTTCCGTTTGGTTTTGTCCAAATATGCTATTGAGTGTGGGTTTGACTTCAAATTTGTTAAAAATGACTCAGTTCGGGTTACGGCAGTGTGCACATTTCGAGAGCAAAAGGGGTGTTCATGGTTGGTACATGGAAGGGTTCAAACATGCAATGGTTATTTTTACTTGAAGAGGTTGAACAACTTGCATAGTTGTGGTGCTGTTGTCCGCACTAGGAAGAATAACAGACTTAACTCTGAATTGGTTTGCAATGTTATCGGTGATCGGTTACGTGATAAACCGCTTACACGTCCTACTGACGTCGTGTTTCAGCTTAAAAAGGAGTACGACCTTAATGTTAGTTACCACATAGCATGGTTAGGTGTGGAGAAGGCAAGAGGTGAAATGTATGGTGACTATTATGCTTCTTTTGATCAACTTAGGTGGTACGCGGATGCGGTTTTGCATTACAACCCTGGGAGTTATGTCAACTTGGATTTTGAGCAGACTACCGGTCGATTTAAGCGGTTCTTCATTTCATTCAAAGCTTGCATTAATGGATTCAACCATATATGCCCATTATTGTTTCTTGATGGCACTTTTTTAAAAGGGAGATTTAAAGGCAATTTGCTTACAGCGACGGGGAAGGATGGCAACAAAGGTATGTCTCTTATGATGATTACTTTATACTTCCGTATAGTAACGCATTACATTGTGGCTAAGTTTTCTTTTTAAGTCCACAACAGTAGTGGGTGATCCCCAAGTGCCAGATTGTTTCCAATGTAATGTTATTTTTACTAACATTGTGTGTGGTGCGATTTGAATTGTGAACAAGTTGTTAATGTGGACGTAAACTTTGTTAAAAATATTTCATCTAATGGTAAACGTGTTGAATCTAGCAGGTTTATTCCCATTAGCTTTTGCTATTGTTGACTCTGAAACAACTGCAAATTGAACTTGGTTTTTAGAGCAACTGACAAAGGTTGTTAGTAGTGCCCGCATATTAACTTTCGTATCCGACCGTAATATTGGGCTGCTTGAATCCTTGCCTGCTGTATTCCTATCTGCACACCATGCGTACTGCTTACAACATCTCCAAGCAAATCTGAGGGACAAATTACGATGGGTTGACAACCGTGTACATTTTGGTTTAATGGCGAAGTTGCGTGAATGTGCGTATGCTCCAACTGAGGCTTCATTTCAGCATCATTGGAAGAAGCTAAAAGGAACAGGACGATCTGGAATAAATAATTTCATGGAAGATATGCCACCGAAGCATTGGGCCAACGCATATTTCAGGTTCGTACGAGACTTACATGTGCTAACATTGCAAGTACTGAATATGTGATAGCATTTTCATTATGTTTTCATAATGTGAACAGGGGCAAACGGTATGGGGAGATGACCTCGAACATTGCAGAATCGTTTAATAAATGGATACTTGATGCCCGTAATTATCCAATCACAAGGTTGGTTGATATAATCAGAAATCAAATAATGACTATGAGGGCTGAGCGTAAAGTTTTGGCTAATAATTGGAATGGGTTACTTTGTCCGAAAATGGAAAGCCGTGTTAGGGAGGCGTATTCAACTGGTTGCACATGGATTGTTAGCCAGTCAAATGAAGACATATATGAGGTCCATTCATTTCCGATGGTGTTGGTAGATGTTGGCAAGCGTTCATGTTCTTGCTTCCAGTGGCAATTGAACGGATTCCCATGTGCACATGCAGTGGTTGCAATACAAAGTAGTGGTAGGGATTTCAGTACATTTGTTGAACAATTTTTCACTGTTGATCAGTATAAAGCTGCTTATTCTGGATACATTCAGCCAATACCAACAGTTGACAAACCCTCCTTCTCGGAAGACGACTTCATCATATATCCACCGGCAGTTAAACGTCCTCCAGGGCGACCCAAGAAGAATCGAATACCATCCCGGGGAGAGAAACTAAGTCAGATTAGGTGCGGTCGATGTGGGCGCATGGGCAGCCACAACCGAAAGACATGTAAAGAACCAATTTAGTAATATGCATTTAGCATTCAGTTTTGTAATCTGTTTTGAACAGCAGCATCGTATTATCGTAGTAGCATGTATAGAAGCCAATTGATGACAGATTTGAATAAGTGAATACACTGTTTCCAATTGATCATTATCGTAGTAGCATGTATGGAAGCCAATTGATGACAGATTTGAATAAGTGAATACACTGTTTCCAATTGATCATTCAGCTATGTTTTCTTTAACGCTTTCTCATTGATATGTTGTTGTTACATGTTTATTTATTTGGTCATGCAAACGTATGTTTCAGACCTGCAAAATATGGCCTTATATGTGAGAAGACATTTTATTTTGTAACATAGGTGGTGTTGTTATTGTCTTCGTCTGACAGGTTCTTGTGCAACCAGTTAGTCAATGTTAAATTACAGCAAATTCTTGACATATTAAATTGTGAAAGTCAACCAAGATTCCTTATCACATTAAATTTGGCGATGTCATTTACACAAACACATTCACATTCCTCTTTTCCCACTCAGTAAGAAAACTGTAGAAAACTGTTACACATTCGGTATCCCAATCTTGCTATGAAGTGTAAACAAAAAAACCTATTTTGTCAAACACAATCACATCCTATTTGACATTCACTACAATATAAACATAATAATCCACATTCACACAACCACATTCACATCTGTATTTCACATTTGCAAAAATAGTGCTAAACACTGTCATACATTCACATTTCCATATTGGGTGTAATAGGTATACAACGAAACCTGTTACGTCATTCACAATCGTATCCAATATCACATTCACCATGATGTAAACGTAACCATTCACATTCACATAACCACATTCATATTTGCATTTCACATTTGCAAAAATAGTGCAAAAAACTGTGATACATTGACATTTGTTTTTTGGGTGTTACAGGTACATAACCAAACCTGTTCTGTTATTCACATTCGCATTCGCCGTCACAATCACCATCACATTGACATACAACTTCACGCTCACAAAACCACTTTCACATTTGCAATTTCACAGTCCATAATACAAGTACCAATCACTGCCATGCTTTCACAAACACAATTTGTGTATTACAAATGAACAACTCACATGGTTTTATGGCATTACCATTCACATTCACCTCACATTATGAGTTGCATTATCAATTACATTCACACTTATGTACGCAACATTCCGGCTACCCTTAAATTCCTACTGACATTACTGAATAACACATAAAGCATATTAACAAAATGAAGTGCATTCCCATAAAAGTCAATTAGCCATTGTTGCTTATTGCCAAAACAAAATACACTAATCCGTATTCCATATTCACAATGCTATGGAAAACATCAAAAACTTCCAATTTTTCCTGTACCAGCAAACTTTTAATACCATTCAAAAACAAAAACAGTGTGATTATATACCCACAAATATAAAATCTGCACCCATGTACCACCAGCAGATAGTCAGTTGCCAGCCACAAACGACCTTCTCCTGTCATTCACAAATGACTTAACCATACTGGCTCGCATTGTTCTGCAGCTCTCTCCTCCCATTGACTTGTCAACATCTAGGTGATGCACAAGTTGCTTCATAATGAAGCATACTATAACTCCACAATCATTCCTATTATAAAAATTAAAGGCATTAGTAACAATGTCAAAACAGACCACGTGCAACGTACGGAAACATGAATGGCATATGTTGCAAAGAAACGTAACAAACTTACGACTCTGGTTTTTGCTGTGGACAATAATCAACCACTAGAAGCTCCTTCACCAAGTCTTGCATTTCAACTGTGCCCACCTTCAATCTGCGATTTATGTAATCCTCAAAGTAGGATTTCTACATTATTGTCAAATTTAGAATACAGTAATTAGTCTTGTTGTCCAAAATAAAATACAAATATCACTGCATGAAAGTAATTGATGTTTACTAACCAGCAACGATGCTTCCCAGTAATGTTTGTCTTCCCTCCCACGTCTTGGTTTCATTGAGTTGTAATGCAACCAAAACCCCTCCTCAGTGTCATAAACCATTAGTGTCCAATGGTTATCTAAGTGGATTGGGAATTGAATATATCTGGCCTTGAGGGCATGCGGGGCACGCAATGCCAAGTACCTGTCACGTACATCTTCGGCCACATCTCTTATTGTAGGCTGCATACATTCATTTTGGGAATTTAAAATGACAAACTACAAATGACAAAAATCATTTCATCAGTTGCATGTCTTACCAAATATAATGTGTTGAAAATGTATGATTTTTCATCATTTGTCGATTTAGGCGCCTTTGTCTGCTGCTCGTACATCAGCAGTTCCACGTACGCATCAATCACCTACAAGAAAAAGAAAACAATTTCTATTTTCCTTCCATTCAATATATGTACGTAAATTGCATTCTATGTGAAGAAGCTTCAGAAGTTTGATGAATAATTAGAAATACCACACTTACATTGCCTCGTAATGTCAGTCCCTTAACTATTGCCCGTATGTCATTGAAAGAGACAGAGTTGGACAGATGCGGTCCAGTCTAGATTTGCGCACTGCAATCCATTTTTTGAACAATAAATTCATGTACAAATGCATAATGGTAAGAGCAAGTTGCATAAGCTACCTGTCACCCCTTTCTCATATGCTTCTTTAAGCTTGCCTTTCTCTTGCGTTGATAACAACTTCCAAATTGGTAGACGATTAGTCAAGTCAAACCGAGAAAATGTCCTGTCTGGGTCTGCAACGTTGTTAACCTCAATGATCTCATCTTCCACTTGTTGTTTACTGTCACACTCACCCTCATTGACCACACCACTGTCAGATGGTTTCATCTGCCTTCCCAAAACTAGTGGATATTCATATTCTGACAGTTTATGCTCCTTCCTATTTTTCTTTTTAATGTTTCTCACAAGCGAGTTTTGCAAACCAATTGTTCTAGTGTTTTGATTAATACCAGCCATTAAATCTGCATCACATGCCATTTGCCCAATGTCATTCATCTGGGTCACATGAGTATCCACGCCTTGCAACTCTGTCTTCTCATTCACATCAGATGGAAATGATGTTGACAATGGCATAATGGCAAGTACCTTTGCCTCACAATGGTACATTTCCTCATTAGTTTGATGTTTCTCCTGTACACCAGCAGCTGCTTGAGTGTATTCATGGACTGCGTACTCCTCCAACTGTTCCACGAGCTTCGCGTTTTTCTCATTAAGTTCATCCAGTTGCTGCTTCATCCTTTCAATGTCACATTCCTTCTGTTTATTGTTCACAGTGATTTCATGTTCTAACTTGGCACATTTTTCTTCGTATGCTGCCCTCATTGTTGCCAGTTCTGTCTGTAATGTAAATATGACATCATTTTTACGTTGGAGTTCAATCTTAAGCACACCAATATCAAGCAGTGCTCTCTGGTATTCTTCAGAAATAGACACACCCCGAGCACGTTGATCATACTCTTAACACCAATTGGACTGCGCTTTGAACTTTCGGCCTTTTCTCCTGTTTGTTTAACATCTTTTGTCTTCATCAAGCGCCGTTCAGAATGAGTGATGTGCAGATCTCCTACTACAACCTGCAAACAATGTGAAAATTAAAAATCAAAAATAGCAAATTGGCACATCTAATATTTACTCTAACGGTACAGAAAATCTTACTTCCACATCATTTGGCTGCTTAATGTACACTGCTCTTATCTTTGTTACCAACTTGCTGATATTCCATTTCATAAACCTCGGAAAACAATCTCCACGATCTGCTATTATCAAGTTGGTGTGCTCACATATCCAAAACTGTGTGACCATGGGTTAAAAATATTAGCTGTGAAAGTTTTTCAAAACAAATACAAAATTATATTGGTGAGAAAACAAAAAAACAGAGTACTTACAAGTAGTGTAGTAACACATCCAGTAACTTTCTCAGGCTTAGAGTGAAATCCCTTAATTGACTCTATCAAAGTTGTGCAGATTGCTCCAGCCCAATCATATGCCTTCATGTTGTCTAGATCCTCTACAACCCGGACAAGCCCCCATCCCACGGTCTCGCCTGAAGTAGCAAAGAATAACTTCCCGCACAAGTACAAACTCAATAACTTTGCTACATCCTCGTGATCCTGAGTTGTGTCCCCGGGTAATGTATCCATTAACAGTTCCTTAATGGTCTTCAAGTTTATGCGTGCTATTTTGGGACACCTTCGTTGGATGAAGTCAGTTGGGAGTCTTGGCCCATGTGACAGATCTAAACTCTTCTTGCCTCCTTGAATTCCAAATATTAGTTGCATATCATTGCTTGTAAACTCAATGTAATTTCCACAAATCATGAAAGCTGACTTATCTGGAACAAATGTCTGAATTATCCTCATTACAATGTCATCGCATTTTTGGAATTTATGTTGGTTTAGATTGGTATTTCGCATTGCATTGACCAACAACCAGAACGGTGTTTTTTGAAGCTGTTGCAAATGTTCATCTTTCAGTTTTGACACTGCTACCAGCTTCACAATTCCAGCAATGTTGGAACGGTAGTAAAATGTTTGTTGTTTGTTTAGTCGTTGTTGAGGCTCGTATTTCAGTTTCTTCCCCTTTTGGGCACTGTTTTGGCCTAATGCGTTCTCATTTTGTGACAGACTTTGAGACTGCCGTCTTTTACCTATTCTAGTCCCTTCACTGCTGGTCACTTTTGCCTTGGAGCCTGTCTGTGGTGTACGTTTAATCGTGCCTCCTGAAAAAAACGCCATCAAAAAATCACATTTCATATACAAGCAAGATTGCATTGATAACGTATGTGAATATGTAATTTAATAGCAATATGTGACTAGTGTGACTGAGAAGTACTTGATGTAACTGTGACAAATTACGCAGACACATTCCCGGCCATGTTTTAAACTGTGACTGTGAAGTACTTGATGTAACTGTGACAAATTACGCGCACACATTCACGACCATGACTGTGACAAATTACACGGACACATTCCCGACCATGTTTTGAAATGTGACTGAGAAGTGCTTGACGTAACTGTGACAAATTACGCGCATACATTCCCGGCCATGTTTTACAATGTGACTGAGAAGTACTTCATGTAACTGTGACAAATTAAGCACACACATTCACGGCCATGACTGTGACAAATTACGTGCACACATTCTCGGCCATGTTTTGAAATGTGACTGAGAAGTACTTAACGTAACTGTGACAAATTAAGCGCACACATTGACGGCCATGACTGTGCCAAATTAAGCGCACACATTCATGGCCATGTTTTGAAATGTGACTGAGAAGTACTTCATGTAACTGTGACAAATTAAGTGCACACATTCATGGGCATGACTGTCACAAATTACGCGCACACATTCCCGGCCATGTGTTCAAAATGTGACTGAGAAGTACTTAATGTAACTGTGACAAATTAAGCACAGACATTCACGGCCATGACTGTGACAAATTACGCGCACACACTCTCGGCCATGTTTTCAAATGTGACTGAGAAGTACTTGACGTAACTGTGACACATTACGTGCCATGGTTTCAAATGTGACTGATAAGTGCTTGACATAACTGTGCCAAAGGTGTGTGTATGTAATTTGTCAAATTTGTAATTTGTCACATTTGTATATCTGAGTCAAAAAAAACCAAACGACATCATACCACAACATGGCACTGTACACACAGTCCAACTTACATGTGCTTCCACTCACATCCGACACTAATTTCATATTGGGCCACAATCACATTCATTAACTATACAACACACAACAACAAACCCCCAAAATAGTCTACCAAACACAATACTAAGCTCGGATCGAGAAAAAAACAAATAAACTCAAATAATGAATGTGACTGTGGCCTCCAAAATAGTCTACTAAACGCAATACAACAACGAATCAAGCATAAATCACCCACACTGGGCACCGCGTAGAACCTCCATCGTACAACCCCAACATACATACTATTTTCAATTCGGAAACTGTAAAATCAATTATTCATCACAATTGTCACAAAACATACAAGTGACAAAGCAGATTACGACTGAAGGTCACATAAACCCTAGTTTTGGGTTGTTAATGAAAAACAAAAAAAATAACATTGCGAAACAAGGGCAAATCCACACTTACGTTTTGGAGTCATGATTCCTCCTTCTGAATGTAAACGTTAACCGTTGTCACCTTGCCGTCGAACGTCTCCGTCGATTCGCTCGCCTTCTCCTGTTCGTGGTGAGTTTCGAAATGTTAACAACTTTCGAAATGTGTTTTGGGGGTTTCGGAATGTGTTTTGAATTTCGAATTTAGTGTATGCGCATTTGATTATCTACTATTAAGGGTAAATGTGTCAAGTAAATTTACGTAGGACTTATGAGAATATAAGTTTTTATTTAGGACTTAATCTACCATAAGTGTATGAAAAATGACTTATAAATAAGTCTCCCAAAAATAAATGAGAGCTTTTTCCATAAATCCATCTTTAATTACTTATGTTCCATCCAATCCATATTCTTTTTGACTATTCCATTAGGTCCTATTTGAGATAAGAAGACCAAAATACCCTTTTCATCTACTTATGTTCTATTTAGTTCATATTATTTTTTTATATTTCAATAAGTCCTGTGGGTGATATAATTATCAAAATACCCCTAATGTGAATGTTCACACCGTCAATGTGAATGTTCATATCGTCAATGTGTAGGGGCCCGGCCCATGTATAATGTGAATATTCATATTGACATGTTAACATTCACATTGATAGGAGTGTAAAATTAGCCCGCGGCCTGTGGGCGGCCTGGGGCGAGCCCGATCCGGCCCGTGACAATGTGAATATTCACATTGACATATTTAACATTTACATTGATAGGACTGTAAAATTGGCCCAGGGCCTGTGGGCGGCCCGAAGCCTGCCCGGCCCGTTGATAATGTGAATATTCACATTGACATGTTAACATTCAAATTGATAAGAGTGTAAAATTGACTCGCGTCCCATAGGCGGCTCGGGGCGAGCCCGGCCCGGCCCGTGACAATGTGAATATTCACATTGACATATTAACATTCACATTGATAGGAGTGTAAAATTGGCCCGCGCCCCAAAGATGACAGCCTCGGGTCGGGGCAGTGGGCCTAGGCCTAGGCTCGAGCTTAGGCCGGGCTTGGGCGGGCCTGGCCATTTTTTTTTAATTCTTTTTAATTTTTTTTACCAAAATTTTATTATTTTCCACAAAAAAAGACATTGTGCCTCAGGCGGGCTGGGCCTCGGGCCGAGCCTTGAATGGGCCGATGGGCCGGGCCGGGCTTCAAAGTGATGGCGTAGGCCCTAGCCTAGAGTCTCAGACATGCTCGGGCCCGGACCCAAACGAGCTTGCCCCGGGCCGTAGGCGGGCTTCGAGCAGCCCACGAGCGGCGGGCCAATTCTACATTCCTATCAATGTGCATGTTAACATGTCAATGTGAGTATTCACAGTATCAACGGGCCGGGCCGGGCCTTCCTCGGGCCGCCAGCGGGCAAATTTTACACTCCTATCAATGTTAATGTTAACATGTCAATGTGAATATTCACATTGTCATGGGTCGGGCCAAGCCTGCCTCGGGCTGCGGTCGGGTTTCGGGCCACCCACGGGCTACGGGCCAATTTTACACTCTTATCAATGTGAATGTTAACATGTCAATGTGAATATTCACATTGTCAATGTGAATATTCACATTGCTAATGGGCCGGGCCCGCCCTGGGCTGCGGGCGGGCTTTTAACCGCTCATGGGCCGCGGGCCAATTTTATACTCTTATCAATGTGAATGTTAACATGTCAATGTGAATATTCACATTCTCAACAGGCCGGGCCGGGCCCGCCCCAGGCCGCCCACGGGCTGTGGGCGAGTTTCAGGCAGCCACGGGGCACGGGCCAATTTTATACTCTTATCAATGTGAATGTTAACATGTCAATGTGAATATTCACATTGTCAACAGGCCGGACCGGGCTCGCCCCGGGCTGCCTACGAGCCATGGGCTGGTTTTAGGCAGCCACGGGGTGCAGGCTAATTTTATACTCTCATCAATGTGAATATTAACATGTCAATGTGAATATTCACATTGTCAACGGGTCGGGCCCGCCCCAGGCCGCCTATGGGCCGTGGGCGGGTTTCGGGCAGTCACGGGGCGCGGGCTAATTTTACACTCTTATCAATGTGAATGTTAACATATCAATGTGAATATTCACATTGTCAATGGGCCGGGCCGGGCAGGGCCCGCCTCGGGCCGCGGGCGGGCTTTTGGCCGCCCACGGGACGCTGGCCAATTTTATACTCTTATCAATGCGAATATTCACATTGTTAACGGGCCAAGCCGGGCCCGTCCCGGGCTGCGGGCGGGCTTTTTGCCGCCCATGGGCCGCGGACCAATTTTATACTCTTATCAATGTGAATGTTAATATGTCAACATGAATATTCACATTGTCAATGGCCCGGACCGGGACCGCCCCGGGCCGCCCATGGGCCGCAGGCGGGTTTCGCGCCACCACGGGACACGGGCCAATTTTACACTCCTATTAATGTGAATGTTAACATGTCAATGTGAATATTCACATTGTCAACAGGCCGGGCCCGCCCCGGTTCGCAGATTGGTTTCGGGCTGTCCACGAGCCAATTTTACATTCCTACCAATGTGAATTTTAAAATATGAATGTTCACATCATAAAATTGCTAACCGTTCAAAAAATATTTATAAGGGTATCAAAATTAAAATAAAGGCATAAGTGTCCAAGAAAATAGTGTAAATCAAGAAAAATGACTTTATGGAATAAAACTATACATACATGGGATTAAATGGGTTAAAAAATTCCTTCATGGACTTCTTGAATTAAAACACTTCTAAATGAGATTTATCAATAATTTTCCCAAAATAAATTGTTGAGATCCGATTCAATTATATCTGAAAGTTTAGTTATATAAAATAAATTGTGGGGTCACTACTTTTTGGATAGTGGGATGCATTATAAGACTTGAAGCTTACTTCTTTGCAATTTACAAATTAAGAAGTCCAAAAGAGTGTCCACCGTTGACCATACATGTGAGGTTGCTTGAAACAAAATTTAACAAGTATATAAACATTACACTATATTAGATAATTTTATATTAATTTTTATTTTGTAATAAAAATTAGGAATTTTTTTTTAAGATCCCTAATATTAAGATTTTATAGCATAAAGGACATCCAATATTTTCATAATGTCTAAGGTCTCTCAATATCGATTTAGAAAAAATTTGATCCAGAGAATTTCTCTGAACTTTTCAGAGAATTTATCTCCAGAAAAATTTAGAATTTCTCTGCTCAACTCTTCCAAAACCCACACCCACTTCATCTCCTCTTATTCTCTTCCCTTATTTTTTCTTCGTCTTCACACGAACTTGTCCAATACAAGTCACCTTGGGAGACAAAGGCTCGCTTGGGTTTTCAAATGCGCAGCCTCTCTTATTGCTTGATGTAGGGAACATCGAAGATTGGCCCCCTTTGAGGCTTGTGTTGGTTTTGAGTTTGCGACTGAGAGAGGTGGAGAGAGAGATGGGTGTGTTTCTGCCTCTACATGGACTCAAGATCAACTTAGAGAAGATCTTCGTTGATGAAGAGGTCTCTCTCTCAGTTTCTGGTAATGTCAGTGCAATGAGGTGTCTCCGATAAATCCATCATTGTGTTGTTTTGACCATCAATTATCGCAAAACGAAGATGAATTTTCTTAGTGGAGAGAAAGAGAGAGAGAGAGAAATGAGATTTGATTTGAGAGAGTTAAATTTCTCTGTGATATATGGGTATGGGGCTGAGGGACCTTAGACATTATAAAATAATATTGTGAATCTCTTCCATTACTAAAAATGGGAGAGAGACCTTAGATTAATTTTTCCTAAGAATTACCAAGATACCTTTTACATGCAAAATTAATGTTTTAAAAATCGAACCGGTGAACGAATCAAAAAAGGTCAGATGGATGGGTCATCAATTCAACCGTCAAGTCGAACTGGAATCAAATCGTGATATCATAATTATTTATAAATATATTAAAAATTATTTAATAATAATATAAGAATTAACATACATTTATTTAAATTATTTTTATATTTTAAGATACATTACATAAATATATTAATTATATACAATGTTTAAAAGAAAATATTATAAAAATATATATTTAGCAAATATGAGCAAAAGTTAAAGATGACATAGCGCTTAATTGGTAAATATGTGTTTATCTCCGAACCGAAATTTAAATTGGTCGCTACGTCAACCGGTCAACCGGTCAACTCAACTAATTCGATTTCAAAAACATTATGCAAAATGACAAATAATTTGTCACGACCCGCTTCCCGTACTTAAGGGTTAAGCATCGTGATGGCCAGTAACTAAGGTTACCTCCGGCCAATTCTAAAACAGATTAATAAATGCAAGCGGAAGTAATATTTAAATAAGGATACCAAAATAATCATCGGAACTTCTATTTTTATTACAAAATTTATTGACCAAAGAGGCCGATATTTACATAGAGAAATATTATAAAAAAATACTCTGTGTGTGTCTATTTCGCAGCCCCGCATCTAAGACTTTCCAGAAGCTATTTCTGAATTGCATGTTTCCTGAAAATTGGTAAAAAACTATAAGCACATGGCAGAGTGAGAAACATTATACCAAGAGTATAAGGGACACGAAATAACCATGGATCGTTAGTTACGCCAAAACATTTACATAAACAAATCATTTGAATAGCAGAAATCATTTAAGTAGCAGAAACTGAAATACAGATATTATATAAATATACAACCATAACCACGGTACAGAATAGAACAGAACAGAGGTCACTGAAGTGACAGTCAGAACAGAGGTACGGATTCAAGAGGTGGCTAGTATGAATTCTAGAGGTGGCTCTCACGATAGTATAGCACTTACTTCCGCACAACACTTTGGTCCACACATAATAGAGGTACGAATTCAAGAGGTGGCTCGTACGGATTCTAGAGGTGACTCCTACAATAGTGTAGCACTTAGCTCCGCACAGCACTTTGGTCCGCACAAAACAGAGGTCAATGGATCCATGACAAACAGAGGACCACAAAGTGGTCAAACAGAGGCCAATGGTTATTTAAATCCCCCAAGGCGTGGGACTTATGTGGTGGTACTTACAAAACATAATTGTATATAAGGTCGTAGTCAAATATTCTTCAAAATATAAACAAACATATCCATGGGTTTCCTTTTAAGCAAATAGGGTTCAGATATAAAACCACGTAATTAAAATCTTTATAAAACATAACTTTTATTAATATACTAATAAAATATAACTTATATAAAATAGATTTTGGTAAGTCAAAATATACGTAAAATACATTTTAGTAACTTAAGGTATAATATAACTCATCTTAATTTTAATACCTTACTATTTCCTTCTATTATCAAAGACCTTTTTAACTTCCACCATTCTTTCCTTAATCCTCTTTTTCTTTTCTTCTTTCTTTTCTCTCTCCTTTTCTTCTTTCTTTCCTTTTTCTTCTTTCCTTCTCTCCAGGTGAGCGCCTCCCTTTTAGAAGGAATAAGGCGCATACGTGGCTCGTATCAGGATTCGATTAATAATTATATAGATTCGGCCTTATCCTTAATAGATATTTAAGGTAATTATTTTTTGACTTAATATTTTAATATAATTATATAAATAAATTAATTCTTAATTAAATTACATTTTATCTTATACTAACAGAAAATTAATTATTAATTTTAGTATCACACTCATTATTATTATTGTTATTATTATTATTTATATTTTGACCCTTAAATTTTTAATAATTATATTATTTTACAAAATTACGTATAATAATATATAATAAATTATATATTTTTTGAATTGAGATTAAATAATATTAATATAAATTTTACAAAATAATTAAAAGTCTGAGTTGTTACATAATTAGTGACAGATTGTAACAACGCCAATGCTAAATGAATTAAGTAACTTTTTAGAAATGCTCAATAACTTTTTTTATAGTTTTAGTTTTTTTTTTTTTTTTTTTTTTTGCCTTTTATTTTTAGTGAATTTCGAGAAATCTTGCGCCTTTCTATTTTGCCTTTTTGTGTTTTTAGTGTGTGTCTAGAATTCTTATACATTAGTAATGGATTAGTGGTTTGAATCATCTTACATACATGTGAATCTTATTTTTTATGTATTTATTGTGATTTTTTTTTCCATTAAAATTTCCTTATTGATCATAGATTGGAAGTTTGTTATTTAGTTTTTTTTTACTATTTTAACTTGACTAAAATAGTTATATTTAAAAAGTTTGTTATTTAATTTTTTTTTTAATTGATTTAATAGTTACGAGTGAAAATTTAACATAATTATGAATTATATGTGACATTTTATCTTATTAATTATTTTAACTTATTTTATCTTTAAATAAACTATTTTAACCCAACCCTTACATCCAAACACCACATTTGAAAAACAAAGGGCAAATTACAAACACCCCTCTCGAGGTTTAATAAAAATACAGATTCTCCCTGAAGTTTGAGAAATTACAAATTGCTCCCTGAAGGTCAAATTTTCATAACAAATTAGGGGAAATTAGGAGGGAATCTGTATGAAAATAAAACTTCAGGGGACAATTTATTATGGAAATATAAACCTTAGGAGGTGAGATGTAATTTCTCAAATCTCAAGAAGAAATCTGTATTTTTACCAAACCTCAATGGGGTGTTTGTAATTTGCCCAAAAACAAAAAAAAAAACTAAAAAGGTGGAATTCATAGTGTGTACCAATGCAGCATGTGACGTATTGAAAATGTTTACATAAAAATAAGTATGTAATTGTTAGCACCATAAATCTGCAATTTTTATTATTTATATAATTGCAGGACACGTGGCATCCTCTTATTCATTTAGAAGTTAAAAGAAGTTATAGAGATGATGGAGAATATGATGGACAAAGTGGATGAGTGGAAGGACACATGGCAAGACAAGAATGAAGATGGAAGAGTGGGTAGTTTTAGGTGGTTATTGGGTAGTTATTGCTGGAAGTTTTTTCCTACAAATATTTGCCTATAAATAGCCATTCATGGCTACATTGTAAAAGAGCCAGAACTCAAATCAAAGACACTTTGAGAGGGTAATTTATACTAAATTGGGCCGAGCTGGGAGTTGGGCCGAGACAGGCCCAAATGCGAAAGATATTAGGCGCACCGATCAAAGGGATACTACGGTTAGTCCGGTTGGATGATGGGCACGGTGGAGTTCGGTTTCAGCGCATTGGGATGACTCCGGTCGCGTCTTCTAACCGAAGTACAATAGAAGCTTTTCCGGGACCGTTTAAGTTAGTCCGGCTCGACACTTCTACTGATAGCCCGGTTTTAGCATGTGGAACCGGAGTAGAGGCGAGGGATAGAAGAGCCGAACTACAAGTTAGATCGGTCATACCTGCCTGTTTGGTGCAATGGTGTTAGTTCGGTCTCGGCATTTGGAAACCGAAGTATGTTTGGTCATCTTATGGGCTTGGCTTTGGAAATAGTTCGGCTCGACTCTCTTATGGATAGCTCGGCCTTAGCATGGAAAGCCGAGGTAAGAGAAAGGCCTGTAACAGTCGGACTAATAGCTACTTCGGTCGTCTTGAAGTTCGGCCATAGAAGGACCATCTCACTTGGTTTAAGCAGTGAGGGGGGTGTTGGAGGATAAGCATTATCTTCCAGGAATTTGAATCCTAGGAGGACTCTACATGGAGGAGTGAGAGTCCTACTAGGATTGTGCCACTCGAAACCTATATAAGCTCACCAATATCACCTATGAAGAGGTAATGCAATTTTTGCTCCCTGACTACATTGAGCCTTTGCCCATTTGTCATGCTTACTGACTTAGGCATCGGAGGGGTTTTCCGGCACACACCCGCCGGTCAGTTCAAGTTTGAGTTTTCAGGTGACAGAACGACGACGTGCAGAAGAACACAGGCTTGATCAACAGGATTATACGTGAAGGTGAATCCCTTTCCCGTACAATTGGCGCCGTCTGTGGGAAGAACAGACAAGAACAACCTCTTGATCAAGTGTTTTTCTCTCAAAATTCGATGGCCAACAATGAAGAACTGCCTCAGTCCGCCATTGACGGACAAACTCCAGACGGAGGTGCAAGGCGTGAAGGCCTACCTTTGGTCCCTCCCATGGCGAACCTGGAACCACAAAGGCAAAATTCCAGAAGGGATGCAAAGGGACGAAGGAGGAATAGCAGCCCTCATCCCTCTCGTTCGCAAAGCCCAGAAAGACAAAGGCGCAGGGTTGATCCTCAGGCTTTGGAGGATCGCGTCAAAGCGCAAGACGAGCTGATACGGCGGATGGCAGCAGACATGGAAGCCCTCAAACGCCAGGTGAAAAGAAAAGAAGTGGCGACAGGAGAGGGGCGCACGAACAAGACGCCCCCTCGCCACTCAGAAGGTCGTAGTAGGAATTCTACACCCTCCCAGGCAGAAGAGAGAAGCCTCAGGACAGGCGATACGCAATCAAGATCTTCCAGAACTCGTCACTCCATGTCTGAGAGGGCGAGATCTGAAAGGTCTTACACGGAAGGAAGCACATACTGGCCTTCGCATACGCACCAAACAAGGTCCAGACAAACGGAGTTACCCAGGTCATCCGACCTACGAGCCGTGCTAGAAGAAAAGGCACGATGCAGGGAGGATGCCAGGGCGCGTGATCCACATAGAGTTTCGGCCTTACAGCGGTTGGCTCCTCGGACGCATGGAAGCGTCGAGGTTGGAATGCCACAACCGCGCCCGGCCTACGAACCAACGGACAAAGTATTGGCAAGGCTGCAGACCACACCATTTGTCCCAGCAATTGAGAACGCGCCTTTACCGTCAGGCTTTCTACAGCCGAAGTTCACCACATATGAGGGAAAGACGGACCCCTACTTGCACTTAAGCCACTTCCGCCAGGTCATGGCTGTATACCGGCGGAACGAGGCCTTAATGTGCATCTTGTTCCCCTCAAGCCTTGGTGACCTGGGCTTGACTTGGTTTGAGAAACTCCCAGAGGGCAGCGTAGCCTCCTGGGCGCAATTGGCAGAAGCATTTGTCACAAGATTCAGAACAAACACTAAGACTCCGGTGGAGATCGACCAGCTACTCTCCATCGACATGGGCGAAAAAGAGACCCTGAGGTCATATAACAGCCGTTATTGGGAGACGTTCAACCAGATTGGGGACTGCCCAACCAATCTCGCCATTGCGCAATACAAGAGAGGACTCCCAGTTGGGAACAGACTGAGGGATTCTATCACCATGACGCCACCTCTTACCATGGAAGCCCTGATGGAAAGAGTGCATCAGCACATCAGGGTGGAAGAGGATGGCGCCCGTGCCAAAGCAAAGTCTGGCACGACCGCAGCGCCAGAAAAGAAGGCCTCAGCAAAGGTCAATGCGGTAAATCGGCCGAACAAAAATGGGCGTGGAAGACGTGATAACGAAGAAGACCGAGATGAGAGATGGTTGAGAGTCCGCACTGCCATCACCACGGTCTTCAAGAAGCCGATCTACCGAATACTTAGCGAAATTCGAGACGAACCTTTCGTCAAGTGGCCAGCCAAGCTAGGCGAGGCACAGAAGGACTATGACGACAGATCACGGTGCACCTTCCACAAAGAAAAGGGGCACCGAACTGAGAACTGCACCCCGTTGAGGCAGCATTTGGAGGAGTTGGTGGCGGCAGGCCACTTAGACAAATACATTGAAGGAGGGGCACAGCCAGCCCCACAGGACCGTGATAACCCCAACGGAGTGCCAATCGACGCTCCCCCTCAAGGTATCATCAATGTAATACATGGAGTTTTTGAACCTGAGCGGGTATGTGAGCTCAGAGGTTCGATCAAGAAAGCTGAGCACTTGAGGGAGGTACTAAGTGCCCAACCTGTCGTCAAGAAGGGGAGGACAGAGGCCACAAATGTTATGTCTTTTTCGGACAAAGACTTGGACAGAATATATTGCCCACACAATGATGCCCTAGTCGTCACTCTCCGAGTCAAGGATTTTGACGTCAAGCGGATTCTGATTGACCAGGGTAGTTCGTGCGAAATCATGTATTATGAGACGTTCAAACAATTGAAGTTGCAAGATAAAGACTTAGCACCTGCAGTGTCACCTTTGATTGGATTTAACTCGATGCCAGAATGGCCAGTTGGCAAGATCATCCTTCCAGTCAAAGCAGGGAGTGTGACGAAGCAAGTAGAGTTCTGGGTGTTAAAGGTCCCATCCACCTATAACATCATCCTGGGCAGAACATGGCTGCACGCCATGCGCTCGGTGGCGTCATCTTACCACCAAGTGATGCGGTTCCCAAGCGACACCGGAATAATAGAGGAAGTCTACGGAGACCAAATCATGTCCAAGCAATGTTTTGTCACAGTGAATGGAAGCCGCGCCGCAAAGGGGTATGTTCATTCGGTCGAAGAACCGGAGAGTAATGAACTATTCGCAGACGTCGGAAAAGCAGCAAGCCAGAAAGCAGTGGAAGACTTGGTGGAAGTCAGAATAGATGAAAAGAATCCGGATAAGTTCTTTCTGCTTGGTTCATCGTTGTCCGGCGCTGAGGGGTTAGAGGTCTTGGAATTTTTGACCTCTAACATCGAAGTGTTTGCCTGGACTCCATACGACATGCCAGGCATTGATCCCAACTTCATCTGCCACCAACTCAATGTCCACCCATCAGCCAGGCCAATCATTCAGCGCACCCGCAGATCGGCACTCCACCACGCCGAGATAGTGGCGGAAGAAGTGGGAAACTTGTTGGAAGCAGGGGCAATCAGAGAGGTGCACTACCCCAGATGGATCTCCAACACAGTCGTAGTGCCAAAGAAGAATGGCAAGTGGCGCGTCTGCGTCGACTATAAAACTGTCAACAAAGCATGCCCTAAAGATAGCTTTCCTCTACCACGGATCGATCAACTGGTAGACCTAACTGCGGGGCACAACCGACTGAGTTTCCTGGATGCATACAGAGGCTACCACCAGATCGCAATGCATGAACCGGACCAGGAGGTCACATCTTTCACCACGCCAAGGGGACTCTACTGCTACAAGGTCATGCCCTTTGGCCTAAAGAATGCAGGGGCGACATTCCAGAGAATGGTTACCAAGATGTTTGAGCCGTTGTTAGGCAAAACAATGGAGGCATACATCGATGATATGGTGGTCAAGAGCAAGGATGAGAATGACCACCTGAAGGACCTAAGTGAGATGTTTGAGATCCTGAAGAAGCATAAGTTACGCCTCAACGCGTCGAAGTGTGCTTTCGGGGTAGGATCAGGCAAATTCTTAGGCTTCTTGGTGACCAACCGAGGTATAGAAGCAGACCCATCTCAGATCAAGGCAATACAAGATCTGGAGAGACCGAACTCAGTGAAAGAAGTGCAGCATCTCACCGGAATGGCAGCCGCGCTCAATCGGTTCATTAGCAGATCGTCAGATAGGCTACGCCCCTTTTTTCATGCACTCAAGGCCAAGTTTCAGTGGGACGAAGAATGTGACCGAGCTCTGGAAAGCTTGAAGGAATACATGTCTTCTCCACCACTACTTGTAACACCAATTCCTGGAGAAGAACTCTTCCTGTACCTGGCAGTCTCACAGCACGCAGTCAGCGCGGTGTTAGTCCGTGCAGAAGGAATCCAACATCTGCCCATCTACTATGTTAGCAAGACGCTGCTAGGCGCCGAAACAAGGTATTTGCCACTGGAGAAACTGGCATTGGCCTTGATGATGGCCGCAAGGAAGCTATCGCACTACTTTCACGCTCACACTATAGTGATCCTTACAGCCTTCCCGCTAAAGGCTTTGTTTGAAAGGGCGAACTTCTCTGGGAGAATTCTGAAGTGGGCAGTAGAGTTGGGACAATACGACATCAAGTTCCAACCTAGAACCGCAATAAAAGCTCAAGCATTGGCGGATTTTGTCGCAGAATTCACTCCTGGAAGTCATCATATCTGCCCAGTCGACCTGACTGACTCAACCGAACTAGGGACAAAAGTTGACGCCGAAATAACGCAACCCCTGGTATTGGTTACTCAGCCAAGTCCTAAGGCAGACCGGAGTAATACAAACAAGGAAGAAGTAAACCATGCTATACCAAGTCCAGACTCGCCAACGAAGAAAAACTTGGTGCAACAAGATGACAAGGGGCAGGCAGCAGGCCTGGACTTAGATGGCGAAATTAGCAACATGGAAGATCCCAAGGCATCATCCGATCCCTCCACTTGTTGGAAGTTGTTCGTTGGGGAGATGTGGAAGCTCTTTGTGGATGGAGCATCCAATCGACATGGAGCAGGACTTGGCATAGTCCTCATCTCTCCAGACGGCTTGGTAGTGGAGCAGGCAATCAACCTTGGCTTCCCAGCGTCAAACAATGAAGCGGAGTACGAAGCGCTTCTTGCAGGACTCAAGTCAGCAGCCTACATGAAGGCCACCGAACTCATGGTCTACAGCGACTCACAGTTGGTGGTAAATCAAATTTCTGGCGATTACGAAGCAAAGGACGACAGAATGGCTAAGTACCAAGAGCTAGTCAGAACCGAGATCAAGAAGTTCGAAGTGGTGAGGATAGAACAGATCGGCAGGGAGGAGAACAGCAGAGCAGACGAACTAGCAGGTTTCGCCTCAATGGCGGATACCTCCATCCCACATCCTCTTTTGATCGACTATCTGCCTAGACCAAGTATTGAAGACCCAGAAGCAGGAGAAGTATACTGCGCCGATCTAGGTCCTTCCTGGATGGATCCAATTATCTTGTTCCTGAAAGACGGCACCTTACCAGAAGACAAGAAGGAAGCAAACAGAATCAGAGCAAAGTCGCAGCGATTTTGGCTCTCTCCATCCTTGGCATTATACAAGAAGTCGTTCACAGGACCTTACTTAAAGTGTGTGCACCCCAGCAAAGTGGAAGCATTCCTGTTCGAAATACATGAGGGTGTATGCGGCAGCCATCAAGGAGGACGATCATTGGCATACCGAGCTATTTCACAAGGATACTGGTGGCCATACATGCAAGCGGATTCAGAGAAGTATGTCAAAAAATGTGAAAAATGTCAGAAGTTTGCGCATCAAATACACCAACCTGCCAGGGAACTTCTACCTCTCACTAGTCCATGGCCTTTCGCAATGTGGGGCTTAGACATAGTGGGACCACTCCCAACAGCACCAGGCAACAGGAAGTTCTTTCTTGCGGCAACAGACTACTTCACAAAGTGGGTGGAAGCAGAAGCCTTGGCGTCAATCAAGGAAAAAGATGTGAAGAAGTTTGTTTGGCAGAACATCATTACTCGCTTCGGCATACCAAAAGCACTGATCTCAGACAACGGCACGCAGTTCGATGGCAGAATTTTCAGAGGCTTTTGTGAGGAGTACAAGATAGAATTTTACAATTCTACACCGGCGTATCCCCAAGCGAATGGACAAGCAGAAGCTTCAAACAAGGTAGTCTTGGATGGACTGAAGAAAAGACTAGAGAAGGCTAAAGGCAAATGGGCAGAAGAACTCCCTCATGTTTTATGGGCTTACCGCACCACGCCTCGGCGATCGACAGGAGAAACACCATTTTCCTTAGCTTATGGCATGGAAGCAGTCATCCCATTAGAAGTCGGTCTCCCCACAATTCGGAGTGAAAACTTTGATCCAGACTTAAACGCCGAAGCAATAGCATTGGAACTTGATCTTGCGGAAGAAAGGAGAGACAGAGCTTTGGTTCACATCGCCTCCTATCAACAAGAGTTGTCTAGAAAGTATAACAAGACAGTGCATCCAAGACAGTTCAAGATCGGCGATTGGGTACTTCGCAAAGTGATGGGAAACACCCTAGTTCCCGGAGATGGCAAGTTGGGACCGAATTGGGAAGGACCTTACAAAGTGATCGGCTTAGCAGGCAAAGGGGCATACCACTTGGAAGACAAGGACGGCAAAGCAATCCCAAGGCCATGGAACACTGCCAATCTTAAGTTATTTTATTTTTAGTTTTTTCTCTTTCACGAATGTGTAATTTTTTCCTTTCTCAATAAAACAAGTCGTTTCTTTTCAGCATGGTTGTTTTTTCTGTAAAAGATAGTTTTGATAAGATAGGAGCAGTATAAACTATATTCTAAGTTGGCTGGATTAAACCAACACTTTATACTCTTCAGCCGAAGTATGGGTATGGCTGAAGAATGGTTGGCTGGATTAAACCAACACCCTTCCTAAGCCCAGGATAAGGATCCAAGCTGCAGGACGTTTGGCCGGAATAACCAAACACCTTATTCTAGGTTGGCTGGAAAAACCAACTTAGAGGTTGGCTGGATTAAACCAACGCTCTGTACTCTTCCGCCGAAGTAAGTTATATCGGCTGAAGAGTGGTTGGCTGGATTAAACCAACACTGTGTACTCTTCAGCCGAAGTAAGTTATATCGGCTGAAGAGTGGTTGGCTGGATTAAACCAAACTGTGTACTCTTCAGCCGAAGTAAGTTATATCGGCTGAAGAGTGGTTGGCTGGATTAAACCAACACTGTATACTCTTCAGCCGAAGTAAGTTATATCGGCTGAAGAGTGGTTGGCTGGATTAAACCAACACTCTGTACTCTTCAGCCGAAGTAAGTTATATCGGCTGAAGAGTGGTTGGCTGGAGTAAACCAACACTGTGTACTCTTCAGCCGAAGTAAGTTATATCGGCTGAAGAGTGGTTGGCTGGATTAAACCAACACTGTGTACTCTTCAGCCGAAGTAAGTTATATCGGCTGAAGAGTGGTTGGCTGGATTAAACCAACACTCTGTACTCTTCAGCCGAAGTAAGTTATATCGGCTGAAGAGTGGTTGGCTGGATTAAACCAACACTGTCTACTCTTCAGCCGAAGTAAGTTATATCGGCTGAAGAGTGGTTGGCTGGATTAAACCAACAGTGTATACTCTTCAGCCGAAGTAAGTTATATCGGCTGAAGAATGGTTGGCTGGATTAAACCAACACCTTGTACTCTTCAGCCGAAGTAATTACCTCGGCTAAAGAGTGGTTGGCTAATAGGTTAGAGAGCTGGAACCGAGATCAGAGTTTGCAAATGATCACATGGAAAGTTCATTTCAGGTGCAAGCATGCAAATGTAGAACCGGAATAAGAGTTGGTAATTTTTCATTAAAGATCAAACCAAGTACAATTGTGGGGCCGTAGCCCGGTTACAACAGAGTTCAAGACAAAAAAAAAAAAAAAAAGAAGAAAAAAGTACAAGTTCAATCAAACAGGTTATCTATCTCGGCATCCAGATCGGCCCCAAGGTCAGCACTTACTCCGGCATTTGCTGTTAGAGTAGTCTCGGTTGGAAGTTCGGGCGCCGCGTTTCCAACAACTGGATCCAACCGAGCTGATTGAGCGCCGGCTTGCTCTTGGATGGCCGGAGTCTCAGTTGTTTCTTCTTCATCATCATCTTCCTCATCAGATGAACCAAGAAACCGGTTCTGGATCTCGTCAGCATATTCCTTCAGCGAAGCCGGAATAAAGTACTCGGGAGCATTGTAGACCTCGGTTTCGGGTCCACAACCGAGCTTCTCCACAGCACTTCGCCAGCCACTCTTGAAGAATAAATCCTTCGCAGCTTCGCACTGCAGAGAGTAGCCAGCTTCGGCTTCCTTGAAACCCTCTTTGGAAGCGTTCTCCGCCTTCTGCTTCAGCTCAGTTATTTCGGCGTTCATCTTGTTTATCTCCCATAAATATTGGTCTTTAACTTCGGTCACGGCGCGCTGTTTGTCATTTTCAGCCGAGGTGACCAGCCCGGTCAGGCGAGCTACCTCGGCCTCCAGTTCGGCCGACCTTTGTTTGGACGATGCCAGCTCGGCCGCCCTGGCTTCGGCGTCCTTTATCGCGCGCCTCGTTGTTTTGCGAAGTTCCATTATTTGCCCATGAGCAATGGTGTTCTTCTGAATGGCCTGTAAAAGAAGAGTTCCTTTGTCAGCCGAGCTAAGAGTTGGGAAAAATCAGGCTGATGAAAGAAAAAACAGTACTGCTTACCAAAATCATCGACTTGGTGGATGACCGGATGGCCTTCAGCTCGGTATTCAGCTGTTTGTTGTGATGCTCCATGTCTTTGGGAAGACAAACACCTCGGGCCAGGTTGAAGGCTAGGAGGTGCTCCTTGTCAGCAACAACGGAGTCACTTTCGTCGATATCTCGGTTGTTGAAGACGAAGGGTGGAGCCCATTTGGTGATTGGCGTAGTTCGGTCGGAAGATTCCGGAAGGTTGAGTTCGGGGCTCGGTGGAAGGACGGGATCAACCTCATCAACCAAACGCTGCTCGGTCTCAGTAGTCCGGGCGCGTTTAGCTCGGCGTGAGGCGGATGGCTGTTGCGAAGGAAGAGCTACCACGGCTTCAGTGGTTTGCTGAGTTGGTGGCACTTCGGCCCTTGAGGTGGCGGTAAGCATGGCCCTCATTTTGTTCTTCTTAGCCATCTCTTGTTCGGCTGTTAAGGGGACAAGGACAATTTCTGGCAAGGTTGGGTCCGGTTCTGGTGGGTCTTCAAGGAGAAAATCGGTCACCCTTGCTTTGCGGCGACCGGAGTAGCGGTAGGTCGGTTTGAAATCAAGGAGTTTGGCCCAACTTCTCTCCCTTACTCTTAGCGCGGTGCGCAGAAGATCGAGGTTCGGATAGTTGTACTGGGAGTGGAGATAAGCTGAATCTGCAAGAGTAAACGACTGTTAGTTCGGTTCCTAGCAAAACGCCGAAATAAATAGAAAAGTGAGAAAGGCGACCAAGGTATGTATACCGGGTTGTCCCATTTTCCAGTTTATTCTTCGGCCTGGGATTTGAGCCTCAAGGTCTTCAAAGTTTCCAGAGACCCAAAAGAAATCGTCATCGTTTAGATCTTTGTCCGGTGTGTTTTTTATTATTTTTTCTCGACCTCGGCGTATTCTCAGATAATAGCACCAGCCTTCGTTTTTAGATCCTATTGAGTACTGGTGAAATAGTTCGGCTAAACCGAGGTTCAGACCGTGTTGCCGGTTTAGGGCGTCTATGCCCATTATTATGCGATAAGTGTTGGTGGAGAGTTGGGTTGGGCAGAGTCTGGTTTGCCTAAGGTATTCACAGATTAACGGCTGGACTGGGAATCGTAGTCCGGTCTCTACTATGGATTGTATGGTAAAGGGGACAAAGCCTTCGTTGTTCCAGGGATCTACATTTTTTTCTGCCAAAGTCAGATTTACATCGGCTGGGATGTTGTAATCCTCTCGGAAATCGGCTAGCCCCCCTGGGGTTTCTACTAGGAATCTGTACTTCCCCATTTTATTATATAAGTTAAAAATAAATTATTTCGGTCGAGAGAGTGTGCTCAGTAGCTCGGTTGAGCGCAGTGGAGTGCCTGGCAACCTAAGTCTGCAAAGTGGAGAAACAAGGCGTTAAGCACAGACCATCGACCGTGCTACAAAAATAAAGCAAGAAAAAGGGAGTCTTACTTCGGCTATACAGGATGCTACGGGATCTACCTCGGTTTCAACATGGTGCGTTTTATCTCGGTTTGGCAGGATGATTGGTTAGCTCGGTCCTAGTTTTTGGTTTTTGTTATTCCGGCTGAACGACAAGGGGCAGCTTTCTGAGTTCGGTCTAGAAACTGAGAATGCTGGCTTAGCCCCTGAAGTTTTAGCCCGGTCAAGTGTGAAGGTTTCTACTCCGGTAGGTTTTTATTTCGGCTAATGTGGATTAGTTGGTGACCTATTGAGGCTACTGAGATGTGCACAAGTGTCAGTCCGGTTCCAGTTCGCCTAAAGCTTTATATAAGCAAAAACAGTATTCTAGTTCGGTTGAAGTATGGTTAAAGATCAAAAAGGTGTTCTACAAGCTAAACTGATATTCAAAGTGTTCTTAAGAAAATTTTTCCAGAAAGCAAAAAGCAGTGTTTTGCAAAAACACCAAACGCGAAGTAGACTGCTATGGATTGAACAAAAGCAAAAGCATAGGAAACAAAGAACAGATTCGTGTGCTTACCTGGTATAGAGGACGAGCTGGAGAAGGAATCAAGTGAACACGAGCTTCAAAGTTGCAGAAAGATTGAAGAATAGAGGAGATTTCAGAAGTTTGTGAGAGAGAAGGGGAATAGCTTGTTGAAATGGTGTGATTCTAAATGAAATAAGGGGTTTTTGTTTTGATGAAACCGTAAAGGCGGGAACTATTCAAAAATTGCGGAGTACGAGGGCGGCGCGACAGCTGGGATTGGCCAATGCGCGCCTGCCACGTGTCATTGGAAGGACAATCGATTCAGTTTCTGCAAACTGAAGAGACGTTTTGACCGGACGCGCACAGTACGGCTCAAGTTTAGCTCGGCTGGATAGGCTAAAGGGTTTTTAGTTCGGCCGGATAAGTTAACTGAGTCTTAGCTCGGCAGGATAGGCTAACGTGATTTCTTAGCTCGGCTGGAGAGGTTAGGACTCTAGTTCGGCTGAAAGACGAGTAATCCCTATCATGCTTTGCAGATGGAATTAAGGGGCAATTGAGAGGGTAATTTATACTAAATTGGGCCGAGCTGGGAGTTGGGCCGAGACAGGCCCAAATGCGAAAGATATTAGGCGCACCGATCAAAGGGATACTACGGTTAGTCCGGTTGGATGATGGGCACGGTGGAGTTCGGTTTCAGCGCATTGGGATGACTCCGGTCGCGTCTTCTAACCGAAGTACAATAGAAGCTTTTCCGGGACCGTTTAAGTTAGTCCGGCTCGACACTTCTACTGATAGCCCGGTTTTAGCATGTGGAACCGGAGTAGAGGCGAGGGATAGAAGAGCCGAACTACAAGTTAGATCGGTCATACCTGCCTGTTTGGTGCAATGGTGTTAGTTCGGTCTCGGCATTTGGAAACCGAAGTATGTTTGGTCATCTTATGGGCTTGGCTTTGGAAATAGTTCGGCTCGACTCTCTTATGGATAGCTCGGCCTTAGCATGGAAAGCCGAGGTAAGAGAAAGGCCTGTAACAGTCGGACTAATAGCTACTTCGGTCGTCTTGAAGTTCGGCCATAGAAGGACCATCTCACTTGGTTTAAGCAGTGAGGGGGGTGTTGGAGGATAAGCATTATCTTCCAGGAATTTGAATCCTAGGAGGACTCTACATGGAGGAGTGAGAGTCCTACTAGGATTGTACCACTCGAAACCTATATAAGCTCACCAATATCACCTATGAAGAGGTAATGCAATTTTTGCTCCCTGACTACATTGAGCCTTTGCCCATTTGTCATGCTTACTGACTTAGGCATCGGAGGGGTTTTCCGGCACACACCCGCCGGTCAGTTCAAGTTTGAGTTTTCAGGTGACAGAACGACGACGTGCAGAAGAACACAGGCTTGATCAACAGGATTATACGTGAAGGTGAATCCCTTTCCCGTACACACTTGATTTCAATATTTCTTGTCATTTTCCTTATTTTAGGAGTAGTTTAACATAGATTTATATTTCGAAGCATTTATTTTCATGCACTTTCATTTCGAAGCATAGGAGTAGAGGTAAGTAATTATTACTTTGATTGTTCACTCAATCGTCTTTCTCCATCTCCCTTTCTTCTTTTAATTTTTCTTTTCTCTACACTTTGGCAATTTTGAAGTCCTCTTTGTTGAGGCGAAAGAACTGTCAACACAATCACTTGATAATTGGCTTGAATTTAATCTGTAAGGATTTTTCAATCCTTGCTGGCACGCTCGCATTTATAATATTTTCCTTCGTAGGAAAAATAAGCCAACATTTTTTGGCACGCCCAGTGGGACAGCCAAGTGTAAGAAATGACAAACAATTTGGATTTCGCCATTCGAACTTGTCAATTTGAAATATATTGGCGTGAAAGAAAAATTTTGGATCTTCAAGAAGAGATCCATTTTCTTGATGAAATAAACTTTCATCCATTACAATATTATTTGGTGGAAGAAAAAAGACACCATTTAATTGGAGAAATTCATCAACTTGATATGAAAATTCGCCAATGGAATGATGAGTTATCAACTCTCACTACCAAGTCTTTAATTGAGGCTTTAATGGCCGGAATTGGTGAATTTTTTCAGAATTTTTCCATGGTTGAAAATAGCAAAAGCAAAGAGTTGATTTCATCAATGGCTCGGGGGGTTCAAGAGTCCGTTTTTAAAGAGCCAAGTTATGAAATTAACACAACGAAAGAGCATGTTCTTGAGCCAAATTTGGCTAAAAATGATGTTCCATGTATGACTCGGGGGGTCCAAAAACCAAATTTTAGAGAGTCGAGTCATGAAAATAGCATATTTATGGGTGATTTTCATAAACCATTAATGGCTAACATGGAAAAACAACCCACTTTGCTAAATAATTATGAAAACCAATTCGGCGAAAGTTTTGTTTTTAAAACAAACATGGTCAAGAATGATGAACAAGCCACTGTTCATGAATTCAAAATTTTTGATATTTTTCAAAATGTCAAAAAGTATGAATTTTCATGGTCACACTATACCATGACTTTTGGTGTTCAAAATCCTTTTTGGATTTGTGGTTCACATCAAAATATAATTCTAATGATGTGGCTAATAAAATTAACAAATTGTTTTTATGAGTTCGAAGCCCTAAGAACAAGGGATGACCATTTAAAATGCATGAACTTGGCTAGAAAAAGCCTGTGCATTTAAATAAATGGTTAAGAATGGCTTATCTTTTCAAATTGATGACCAGTTGTTTGTATGTACACAATCAAAGCATCGAAGATACATTCGAAGCATCAGGAGTTGTTTCGAAGGTTGATTACTTCACCTTCGAAGCTGTATAAAGCTTTGAAGGTACATTCGAAGCATCAGGAGTTGTTTCGAAGGTTGATTACTTCACCTTCGAAGCTGTATAAAGCTTTGAAGATACATTCGAAACATCAAGAGTTGTTTCAAAGGTTTATTACTTCACCTTCGAAACTGTATAAAACTTTGAAAACTTTCGAAATGTGTACATCTCTTCAAATATATGCAAAATGACAATTAATTAGTTGTCGAATAATGCCTGTTTTTGGCATGATAAGTTAGTTCGAAGAATAACAGTTTTGGTGTCTTCGAAGAATTAATAATTGGTTCGAAACACAAAATTAATATTTTCATTAATTATGTATGAACCAGAACATACAAAATTTGAATAACCACAATGTTGGCCAAAAGTTGCTTCGAAGGCCCTTTTGCCATAATTTTGTAAGCTTCGAAGCACTTCATCTTGCATTAACAGCTTCGAAGTAATGGTGGTTATGAACCTTCGAAGCTTTGCCGAATATTTCCAAGGATGTAATTTGTTCTTTGTCGGCACTTTCAACCTTCGAAAGATGATTTTGGTCCTTTATACCACCTTCGAAGCTTGTTACTAGTCCATAATAGCTAGCATTCGAGACATCTAGTCATAATTTCATACTCATTCGAAGCACTTCATTGGTGCTATTACATCATTCGAAGCACTTTGTTGATATTATTCGAAGCATTTTATTGCTTAGATTAATCATGTGCTTGGTTCGGCCCTTCAAAAATTCAAGTAAACATCATTTTTAAGGGCCGCGGGGGGTAATGTTAGCACCATAAATCTGCAATTTTTATTATTTATATAATTGCAGGACACGTGGCATCCTCTTATTCATTTGGAAGTTAAAAGAAGTTATAGAGATGATGGAGAATATGATGGACAAAGTGGATGAGTGGAAGGACACATGGCAAGACAAGAATGAAGATGGAAGAGTGGGTAGTTTTAGGTGGTTATTGAATAGTTATTGCTGGAAGTTTTTTCCTACAAATATTTGCCTATAAATAGCCATTTATGGCTACATTGTAAAAGAGCCAGAACTCAAATCAAAGACACTTGATTTCAATATTTCTTATCATTTTCCTTATTTTAGGAGTAGTTTAACATAGATTTATATTTCGAAGCATTTATTTTCATGCACTTTCATTTCGAAGCATAGGAGTGGAGGTAAGTAATTATTACTTTGATTGTTCACTCAATCGTCTTTCTCCATCTCCCTTTCTTCTTTTAATTTTTCTTTTCTCTACACTTTGGCAATTTTGAAGTCCTCTTTGTTAAGGCGAAAGAACTGTCAACACAATCGCTTGATAATTGGCTTGAATTTAATCTGTAAGGATTTTTCAATCCTTGCTGGCACGCTCGCATTTATAATATTTTCCTTCGTAGGAAAAATAAGCCAATAGTAACATTACCAGAAAAGTATCTAATATTTTCACAAAATGTATAATTTTTTTATAAATTATAAATTATCGTAATATTAAAAAAATACATAATATTTGTCATAAAAATATATAACATATAGCATAAAAATGTTTAACAATTGTATATATGACACACGGAAAATTTTATTATACACACTCTATATCATATATATTTTTAGTTGTGTTATTTTTTTATTTAATTATGATATTATTTTGAAATATTTAATTATGATTTTTTTTAATTATGACTTAAAAAATATGAAATTATATCAATTTTAAAAAAGTAATGACTCCTAAAAAAAATAATGTTAGAAATTTTAAATATTTTATTAATATTTTTATTAAATATTTTATATGGGTGTGGGACTTATATAGAATCTATATAATATACTCACAACTATATAAGATATTTAATAAAAATATTAATAAAAGAATAATGGTATATGTACTAATTAATGTATTAACAAATGATATGACATAATTTTAGAGATTTTAAGTATTTATAATATATATAATAGGTGGATCAGTAATAATAATATAATATAATTGATACATTAATGTGTATATTAATCGGTACTTGTAAAATATTTTATATTCTTGACATTTTTCCCAAAAAAAGAGAAAAAAAATTCAGCCCGCCTCAAACGGCACTCCTCTCTCTCTCTCTCTCTCTCTCTCTTCATCTTCATCCTCAACATCTGCTCGTATATAGCACGCAGAGTAATAGCACTAGTTCAATACTAATTCAAATCTCTCTCTGTCTCTCTCTCAATGGGTTTCCCAATTGGTTATTCCGGACGATTCATCCCAAAACTCATCCTCCTCATACTTTCCCTTCTCGATTTCATCAAAAAACTCCTCCGATTTGTCTACCTGCGCGACTTTCCTGAGCCACAAATTGCGTGGCCTCCCCTACCCGAATTCCCCCCGGAACCCTACTCCGTTTCGCCCGATACAATCCGCGAGCTCCTCCCCGTCCTCAAGTTCTCGGACCTTGTGCCGGTGGACCCGCCGGAGATCTGCACTGTGTGCCTCTACGAGTTCGCCGGCGACGACGACATCCGACGGCTGAGCAATTGCCGCCACATCTTCCACCGGAGCTGCCTCGACCGTTGGATCGACCATGGCCACCGGACCTGCCCTCTCTGTCGGACCCGCTTCGTAAACGATGATTTGCTCGACGCGTTCAACGAGAAGATCTGGGAGTCATCGGAGATTCCCAATTCCTACGTATAAGTAGTACTAGTTTGTAGTAGTCATATAAAAATAGTTTGTTTATAAGAATTTCATGTACAAAAACGATATAAACTTGTTTTCTTTGATTTTTTTTCATTTTCGGTTAATTTTCTTACTGCCAACGGTTTTATCGTTGGTTTTTTTTGTTTTTTTTTGTTTTTTGTGTGAGGATAATCTGCCAAGAATTTTTTTAGCATGATTTTTGATTATTTTAGTTTGGTTAAAAAACATTCGTTTAGAATGAATTTTTATTTTTTTTATAATTTTGTGCAAGATAAAAAAGTGAAATGATTAAAGAAAAATGGTTGGTGGTCCTAATTTCCTTGGCTAGAATGGCTCAAATTTGCCAGTTTTGGTAACTTTGTTGTTTTTTTTTTTTTTTTTTTTACCTGATAAGGAAATTTGAGCCATTCTAGCCAAGGAAATTAGGGCCACCAACCATTGCCCATGATTAAAAAGTCTAACCATATAGGGGTGACAGACATAAGGAGCCGAGATGCTAGAGATAGTTTTATTGTTGTTTTTTTTTTTTTTTTTTTTTTGGTGTGAGGATAATTTGTGAAGAACTTTTTTAGCCTAATTTTTTAACTTTTTGACTATTTTAGTTTAGCTAAAAGAGTTCCGTTTAGGATGAACTTTTATTGTTTTATAATTTTATAAGAGAAAAAGTAAAATGGTTAAAAAGTCTAACCATATAGGGGTGACCTTTGGAGTTAGATCCTAACGAGTTGAAGTTAACCCCTTAGGTGGTGGTTCATAGTAGGGCCACTCAATCTTGTAGTTATAAGTCTTAGACTCGCACATAGGCAAGAATTTAAACCCACATTCTTGACACTGGGTATGTTTCGTCCAAGCCTAAATAGTTCTCCTACTAACCGAATATGCTATCGACCTGAAAACTTACGTCTTAAGGCCGTACCACATTCTTAAAATAATTATAACTTGTTTCATTAATTTTTTAGCTTATTTTATTTTTGAATGAGCTAAAACTATTTCTAACCATGAGCTAAAACTATTTTATTTTTGAAAAACGAATTCATAGAATTATGTGGGGGCTGGCTGCATATTGGCAATTAACCGTGATTTTGATCAGATATTTGGTTTGAATCCATGCACTTACATTCATTTATGTTTTTCCTATTTGGATTGCAAAATACTTTTTGTTGAAGAAAGTATAATATTTTAGTTAAAAAATGATTTATAAATACGGAAATGGTTCAGAGCTCGAAAGTAAAGAGCTCGAAACGGCTCGAAATCGAAAAACAGAGGGAAGAGGAGAGGAGAAAGAGGAGGAGGAGAGAGGGAGGAAGAAGAGAGGAGAGGTCGTCGCAGCTCCCGCCGTCCTCGTAGTTGATCGCCTCTCGCCGCCGATGCTCGTCGCCTCGTCGCCTCAGATCGTCGCACCACCGCCACCGCCTTGCCCCGCCTCCTCCTCCAGCAGATTTATGGCCCCCTCCCCTCCCTCCTCCTCCCCCTCCCTTCTTCTTCTTCTCCCTTCTTCTTCTTCGTTCTAAAACCAGAAAAAAAGAAAAAAAAAAAAAAAAAAAAAATTCGACACCAAAACGACGTCGTTTTGGTGTCAAGCTGCGGTTTCGAGCCGCGGTTTCGAGCTACGTAGCATAGTCGTTATAAATATAATGATGTGGGAGTGATGAAATTGAAATTATTAATTATAATGGAGATGTTCTAGTTAAAAATGGTAAGAGAATAAAGCCCCATATCATATGATTTTGAGAATTTTTAAATATAGTCTATAAATTTGGCTGGATAATTAATATTTTTGGAAACAAAAAATTTTGTACCATTTTACTTCTAAATTAATTTATCAAAAAACTCAAACCCTAACCCTAAGCCTAGCACCAGATACCTTCCACATTACTTGTCATCTCCACATTGCCGCCACCTCATCTCCATTCTTCTTCTTCTCCACTGATCAAGCCTCCTCTGCCGCAAAACTGTAACCTAGTCCTTTCTCTTGCCGCTACTCCCCTCTCCATTCTTGTTGCTCATCACTGCCACTTCTTCTTCTTCTTCTTCTCCTTCTCTTGTCGTGACCCCTTTCCTAACGCGAATCCCCATCCAAGAAGAAAAGATAGTGCGGTCGATGTTTGTGAAAGAAAAGGAAGGAGCAACAGACGGTGGGAAGGGTGGGGTATTGAGAGGCAATGGTGGCAACAGAGGTGACCAAGAGGAGATTGGGAAGGGTGGGTGGGCATAAGGTTTGAATTATTTGGAGTGTCAAACTAAAAATAAATAAATAAAATTTAAATTTGAATTTAGATATGAGAATGTCTTGAGTAATTGGGTACCCAATTTAATTTTTGGGTGCAATAAGAACCACCTCATGTTTCTGTATGAAAATTGTGTATAGAATTTTTATTTTTTATTTTTTATTTTCTTTTTGTATATCATTACCATTCAACAAAACATCATTTACCTTATGCTTTCTTTCTTTTGTGGGTCTAACTTCAATTATTAGTACAAAAACTTAATTACAGATTCAATTTATCTTCTTTTTTAAACTCATATATATATATGAATAAAATAAAATTTTAATTTCATGATCAATTACGGTAAAAAATATGTACATCTCATTCATACATTAGTATTATCGCCTCTTAACGCTGTGTTTGGTTGGAGGATTTAGGGAGGGATTTGGAAAGGGAAATGGAAAAGGTGTGTGAAACTATGTGAAATGTAGGTATATTTTTTTCACATTTCACCTACCTTTTCCATTTCCCTTTCCAAATCCCTCCTCAAATCTCTCAACCAAACACAGCATAAAAAATATACCGTTCAAAACTTAATAATATTGTTGTTGCTACCATGCTACAACCAATTATCTAGATGCTCTAATAGTCAAAAAGTCAAAAAAGTTAAAAGCTCAACTCACATTCCAAATGAATCTAATAATTATGACTAAACGCAATAAGATAATATTAATAAACAGCCGTGCCTTATACCTCCAGTGGGGGTCGCACCCCCAGTGAGGTGGCGCGCCCCCACTGGCTGCCAACTCAAAAAAAAAAAAATAATAATTTTTTCGCCCAACCACGGGCCTCCATCTCACTGGGATCGACCCCCAGTGGGGGTAAACAGCATTTTTGATTAATAAATTAATAATTGATATATAGAATTTCCCCTTATCTTAAAGCATTGTTTTTCACGTTAAAATAATGATGTGGACTTACAGCTAATTATGAATTTAAATTAATATTTTATTGATTTCCAACACGTTGCTAATTATTCTTACGATAAAAGCAAACTAAAAATACAATAAATAAATAACAAATAAAAAGAAGAGTAGGCTCCGTTTGCGAAGCCAATCTTGAGATTTTTTTGGCTATTTTAATCATAAAAATCAAAATAGATTTTTTAGCTTAATAAGACAAAACATCACATCTAACTCATAATCATTATCTTCTTTCTCTCACAAAAAAGTCAAAAAAACTAAAAAAGTCAAAAGTCCTTTCCAAATCAGGCTTTTTAACGCTAAGTTAAAATAGTTAAAAAAGTCAAAAAATCAAAAAGCCAACCCACTTTCCAAACGAAACCTAAAAAAAATTGCCAGACGCGTTGGAAAGTCAAACCTTACGTGAGGATGTGTTGATCTATTTAAAACAAAATGTTAGGTTTTTTTTTTGTGTTTTTTGTTTTTTGTTTTCATCTTCTTTTTTATACATTATTTGTATTTAGTTGGACGATAATATTTTGTGACAATTTTATAATCAATAAAAATCTTATATTGTGCTACTGATGAACGGTGATTACATGGTTAAATTAATAACACTATATAAAATGGGCCGTGATTGGTAGCTCGAACATAGCCAGCTCGAATCCCTCGAAAATGAAAAACGACGTCGTTTTTTTGTTCAATCAGAAAAGAAGCAGACGAAGACAGAAGAAAGAAGAAAGAAGAAGAAAAAGAAAGGGAAGAAGAAGGAAGGGAAGAAGAAGGACTGGAGGGAGCATCAACCAGAGGCAGGGGGCGAGGGCAGGGGTGGAGGTGGGGCTGTGAGGCAGGGGGCAGAGGCGGAGGCGGAGGGGAGGGGCTGCGACGAGCTACTGCGACGAGGCGACGGCGGAGGAGGGCGATGGCGGGGGAGGGTTGTCCATCTCCTCCTCTTCCCTTTCTCTCTTCTCTTTCTCTCCTCTTCCCTTTCTCTCTTCTGTTTCTCTCTTTCAGGGGATTCGAGCTGGAGCTTTCTCGAGCTCTCAGGCATTTCTCATATAAAATATTGTGTCATTTTATACTTAGGTCATATTTGTTTGGGTGAGCATGAGCTTAGGATTGGACTAATAGTCTAATAAAAATTTTAATCCGATGTTTGGTTAAACAATTGAAGTATGGACTAACAATCCATCCGGATATATTATTACACATATGATGGACTATTCAATCCCACAGAGGGAGGTGAGATATAAATTGAAGAATTAAGTCAAAGTTTGGACTATTAGTCCCTCTCAATCCAAATATAGGATAAGATACACAATTTAAAGGAATTTGTAATCCTAATACTATTAATCATGAAAATATTAATCCAACCTAGTTCAATCTACCCAAGCAAACATAAACCTTAATATTTATTTAAAGAGAGCAGCTCTTATTATCTCCTCCTCCTCTTGCTCTTCTTTTTTTCATATGAATAGTTACCAATTAGTTCAAGTCAAACGGAATCAAAACCTTTCTTTACAGTTTAGAGTTTCTAATTGTAGCTTATATGTCAGTTTATAATGAATTGTAATTGAACAAATAAGTGAAGATCAAATAAGTATATTGTTTAGGACGTTTATGATTTTCATAATACCAGCCGGTCTTACTTTGAGATTTATTACCCATTAAATCTTATTGATAATTTTATTCAGTAATAAATTTGTTAGTGTCTCTTATTTTTATAAATAAATTTACAATAATAAATTTATCAGTCAGGACCTGTAAATAAATAAAACTTCGTTTGAAAAGTGGGTTAGTTTTTTGACTCTTTAGTTACTTTAGTTTGGAGCTAAAAAATTCGTTTGAGTTGACTTTTTTGTTTTTTTGGTTTTTTCTTTAGAGAAAAACGATTATAAATTTAAATGTGATATTTTGTTTTACTAATTTTTAAAAATATTTTGCCTTCTTGTGACTGAAAAAACCACTTACTCATTTTAGCCCATTGCTAAACGAGTGCTAAGTCTACTTAATAGAACTGATTGGTAATTGTCTCTTTTAACTTTAATAAGTCATATGATTTGATAACATTTTTTTTTGTTAAAATAAATTATTTTTACATTATTTTAAAAAATAAAAATGAACTTTTAAATTTTTCATAAATAACAAAATAAAATTTTAACTTATTTAACTAAAAAAATTAAATAAACTAATTTTTGTAGTAGTTGTCAAAAGTGACCTTATCATGATTTTTCTAGGTTTTGAGATGCGGAAGTGGGTTGGCTTTTTGGCTTGGGAAGTGGGTTGATTTTTTGGCTTTTTGATTGGTTCGGGAAATGGGTTAGCTTTTGACTTTTTGATTTTTTTGATTATTTTAACCTAGGCTAAAAAATTGGCTTGGGATTTGGCTCTTTTAGTTTTTTTTGTGAGAGAAGAGTGTAATGATTATGAGTTGGATGTGATGTTTTATTTATTGTGACTAAAATAACTTATTTTGTTTTTTATGACTATTTTAGCCACAAACCATCTTCCCAAAAGGGCAGCTTTTGAAGTTGAAAAACCATAATAAATATGTATATTTATAACACATGGTGTTTCATAGAAGGCGGCTATATATATAATTTTTGGGTTGAATTTTTTTTATATTAAGAATCGCAATACCAGAGAATTTGAGAAATTTGTAAAATTTATCGTAGGTTTTATTTTGATAATTTAAATTATTTACTTTTTAAGATTTGTTGAGTAAAATATTCATATAAAAAATTAAGTTTGTTGAGTAGGATATTTATACAAAAAATTAAAATGATCAGATATCAGTAATTATATGTTTGAATCAAATTTATATTATAAAAAATAGATAGTTATTCTTAAAATTATATTTGTCATCTATTTTTTAAAAATAAATATGATTCAAATATATAATTACCAATATCCAATCATTTTGATTTTTTGAATGAATATTTTATTTAACGAGTCCTAAAAAATGAACGGTTCGTATCATCAAATGGGCATACTAAGCTCAAATATTCTCTCAAATTAAGATGACAACTTAAAAAAAATCAAACCCATAATTTTTTTTTCCTTTTTTAAAAAACAAAAAATCCTTTACTTTTACTATGATATTAATTTTGTAATGAATAATATTGAAAACTTTTAAAATATCACCTTTAAATTTATTCATATTGATGTGGGAGAGATTTATGTCTTGATATTTTATGTCTAAATAAATTAGCAATTAATATGTTATAATTCATGTCGTTAAGAGTAAATTTAAAGATGATGTTTTAAAAATTTATGGATTTTATTTGGTCTGATTTTTAAATAAGCTTTCATTTCACTAAAAACAAACAATAAAAATGTACACACGTCTTCACTTTTTAGTAATTTTTTTTTATATTTTTGTTTTTGTTTTTTTTTAACTTTTAAAATGTATCTAACCTTGATGTATATGAAAGAAAGAAAAGATAAAAAAATGTTGGGAGACTTTTTTGGTTAAAATAGTCAATGTCATAAAATATTACATCAAAATCATAATTATTTTATTCTTTTTTTTCACAATAATCAAATCAATTACAAAAAAAGAAAAAAAAGAAACTATGATCTCAAACATAGTGCCGTTTTGGGAAGTTTCAAAAAACGCAACGTTTTGATCCAAGGTCCAAAAACGCAAGTGGCTAAAAACGCAACAAAATTCATTTGGGGAGCCATAAAAACGCAAGTGTGAAACTATAAATTGGGGCCTACGACAAAAAAGTAAAAAAGTAAATTTCTAATGTTGGGTAAGAATGTTTTGGTCGTTTTAATTTGATTTAACACCATAAACAAATATTAAACCAAAAAGTCAAAAGTCAACTTTTTACCAACTTCCCAAATCACTTTCCAAAAAGCTAAAAAGCTTAGTCAAAAGTCAAAAGTCAGCTTTTTACCAACTTCTCAAAACACCCCATAATTTTTTTTAGCCAAACAAAATAGTCAAAAAATTAAAAAAACCAACTAAAATAATCAAATTTCCAAACGAGCCGACAAACAAAAACCTATCTAAAAACAGTTCTAAAAAGGGGTACTTACCAATTAGTCCTATTAACTAGGCTTATTTACCTACAGGTCCTAACTAATAAATTTAACATTATAAAAATAAGAGAGTGATAAATTTATCACTAAAAATTTATTCATAAAAATAAAGAGACTGATAAATTTATCACTATAAATTTATTCATAAAAAAAAAAGACTGATAAATTTATCTTTATCACTTAATAAATTTATTAAACATGACTTAATGGGTAATAAGTCTCCAAAGTAGGATCTATTGGGTAATAAGTCTCCAAAGTAGGCCCTATTGGTAGTTTACCCATCTAAAAATCAAACCTGCTTCCTTCTTTGTGAGTAGTTGGGGGAAACTATCCCATTTTTATAAGATAATTAGGAGGCCCTTTTCTGGTAAATTTTTTTTTAATTTTTGGTTAACTCCGTCACAACTACATCTGGAGATGGCAAATATAACTTAAAATTTCGAATTCATCTAATTCACATTTAGTACATCTAATTATATTCCATGGACCTCCACTAAAAGTTACAATATTATACCTGGCCAAATAACTAGGGAAAAATTAATCTAATTGTACTTTCACTAATATTCTTTTCCATTTTCCATATCCAACACACTAGACCGTCAAAATATTCAACCAGTCCCAATTTGGGAATGGGACGAGTAAAAAATTCTTATCCAACGAAGGTGATTTGGTCGACAATTTCCCCCCAAAATCAACCCAAAGCAATCATATAATAGGTGGAACATACTGATATACTTGAGTGACAAAAAACGATCACGCTAGAGGCAAAAAATGAAGCTAGACCATTATGTGTTCTTATAGCCAACACAAGAGGCATACATCTCATTCCGTTTCATATACATACGTGTACCATAGCAGTACTCTGTTTATTTGTCAGGTTAATTTTAAATAGTTGATTTATCAATAACCATCAAGACATCAAATAACATTATCTTGGATCGATCCTTGGTCTTACTCTTCACTGCTGATCGAGAAGTGTAGAGGTGTGAAGAAACCATATCATTCAATCTCTCTCATTCAGTAGTCTCCGCTGCTTAGCCAAAGCGTTTCCTAAATAAAACATGTCTCTTGGTTGGATCCTTAGGTTTACTCTTCATCTGACCCTGCTTATTCCGTCCAGTACTGAAAAATAAGACGAGGGCATTATTAGGATGAATGTGAATGGAAAATACTTTCAACTAGTAAATGCAATTGAGAAATAGGCTCAGTCCATTTTTTATAGGGCAAATTTCACTTTACCCCTTCGTGGTTTGGCCTATGTGCGGACAACCCCCTTGTCGTTTGAAAATAACCACATAACACCCTTGTAGTATGTGGACCAAAGTGCACCACTAGAAATTTACTCAAATACCCTCATCATCATCTTCTAAACCAATATATACATATATATATACAATCTACAATATCTATTACCAACTGCAAACAATGACTGGAGTTCAGTCCAGTTTCTGTTTGCAGAAATGGACCAGGATAAAAATGTATGAAGCTCCATTGATAAAAATGTCTCCATTGGCAGCTAACCCTCTGTCCCTCCATTGCCTCACTCCCACTTCTCCACCCCCAACCCAACCAACCTCACTTATCCACTTTCGTTACACAGCTCATTCATTTCTATAAATTTTGAAGCAAAATCAAGCTTAAAATCACAATCTAAATTCAAATCTTTATTGATTTCCTAGTTGTGGAGAGAAGGCATATCAATATCCGTCGGTCACTTTCAATGGTTCTAAAAATGGATGCCATGCAACAAAATTGGATTCACAACCACAACCCCATCATCTTCAAGTCCCTTGTTCAAAAGGGCTCTTAATCTCTCCACCTGGTGGATACTTGTGAAGAAGCACCCATTGGAGGAACTCCCAGTCCACTGTTGTCAAAAGAACTGTTTGATGCCTTTGATAGAAGAAGCCAAGCTCCACAATCTGTTCACTTCTCTATTTGCATGTAAACTTTTTAAACCTTTTGCCTTGACATTTGGGTGTGAGGCAATACGGGTGGAGGCCATGATTTTGGGGTGGTAATGAAGGATTGCGAAGGGAGAGAGATGAGAGAAACAAGCAGTAGACAGAGAATGGAGAAGAATGGCATTATTTTGTAAATTTGAAAGGGTGCAAGTGTTATTTTATCTTAAAAAATAGCATACTCTGTACTGGCGCGTCGCTGTCCAAAAAACGTTAACTTTGATGGAAAAGCTAATGGTGCATTTCAGTCTACAAACCACAATGGGGTTATGTGGTTATTTTCAAATGATAAAACATGGGCCCAACCACAAGGGGCAAGGTGAATTTTGACCCTTTTTATTCGTAATATTGAAATGGTAAATTAAATCCTAGGAAGGCAAGACAAACAAAATAGACATACTTGTATTCCATGTAAACCATTCCATTTGCTCCTGACATGGCACTCATAGATACAGCAGCGCGACGTGCTTTTTGAAGGGCTATGTCATCTGCATCTTCTTCTAATAGCTCTAATCCAACTGCATCATCACCAGCACTCAATACCTGTTTCGTAAAAATTTCAGTGAGTTTGGCGACACAAGGGAGGGACACTATCATAATATGAGAGAGAGAGAGAGAGAGATAGACCTTTCCCAGCAGGGCGATTTGATCCTCAAGGCGATGGTAACTCAAATCAGGTCCCGAATCAGGCGGAGGCAAGCTCGTAATTACCTGACAGTAGTTTTAGTTAGTATCTAATAGCACAAGAAGAAAATCCAACAAGCATTTCAAAGTCGACTATAGCTGCTAACACATTACAAATGCACCTTCATCTTTACTACAAGAGGGAAAAAAGAAGTTAAAAATATGAGGCAACCAACACTTCACAAGCTCACATCCTCACAAATGACCCAAATTCCAGTGGGAAACTAATTTTGAAGCAAAAATTCACTTGACTCGCCCACGACATGATAAAAGTCCTTACCTTAAAGCTATAACCTTGATCGATTAAGAATTGCTGCCTTTTAGTCGAGTAGTACATTTCCTGGATCCAACATTAGACAAATTTAGTATACAGCATATCAAAAGAGAGAGTATGCAGCATTGGTGAAATCCTAAGTTTAATTATGGTTTAAAGATATTTCAAGTGACCCAAAAAAATGGAAAGAAAAAGATTGGAATACCTGTGTATCTGTAGATACAAGTGAATAGAAGAATGCATTATACTCCTCTTTACCCCCGGCCAATCTGTCTTGAATACGCCCCTGTCAACCCAATAACAAACTTTACATAACAACGAGCATGTTAAGAAAGAAATCCTATCCGAACTGCAAGCTTTCACTGAAATAACCATTGATTCACAAAATCAAAAAGCTATATAGATCAACTCCTCTTAAAGCGGTTGCCTCAATCCTGAAGAACTCATCAAGTGATTGCCTCAAAAGTTTGAAATTTACAAGATGACACCATCTCTTGATAATGTATAACTGGAACCTTCAATTTTCTTGATGCAAAACAGCCCAAATTTAAAAGAGAAAAAAAAGAAAAAGAAAAAAGAATTCATGGCTCTCAGTTATGGTGGTGCATTACGTTCAATAAAAATCAGCAGGGTATCAGAATATTTTAACGTTCAAATTTGGGCATTTTTTTCTGAGACATTCTAAATGTTTTTCACTGCTAATTAACTTTGTTATTTGTGTTAAATTTAAATGAAATCAAAAGGCTAAGCTAAGTTTTAGTACACAGCCTTAATTAAATATGTCCACTCAGATGATGATTCCCAATTCGTATCTGAAATTAGAGTGGATGACAATATCATAAACCAAATGGTTCTAATAATAATAATAATAATAAAGCACAAACCTTTGCCCTAAGAATACGACCAAGTCGTTGGGCTTCTTGACGTCTTGAACCCGCATGTGAGGAAATTTGAATTATCACATTGGCCTCAGGAATATCTATTGAATTATCACCAACCTGTGAAAAACAGAAGCAATAATATCAGCCAACAAGGAATCTCTACTTTTCAAAGTCTGTACACTGTAAAATGAGCTGAAAGGCACAATAACCTGAGACAGAGAGAGGATGAAAAGATAAATAAATAAATAAATAAAGCTTGCATGAAACAACATAACTAAATTTGTTGACAACAATAAGCAAGTTTGCTGATGAATATCAAGCACACAGCTCTATTCATCTTTGCTATATTGCATTTCAATATGAATTGGTTACAAATAGTAGAAACCACATAGAAGCAAAGAAATTAAAGCTTGGCTGATTTGATTTTGAAATTACTGTAGAACCAGATACTAAATTGACTATTTATACGAATATAGAATACCTTTGAGAGGAAAATAGTATTTACATCCCGACTAAGTTTGAAAGCCTCAAGAATCTTTGTCCTTTCCATATGGCTGCACAATCACAACACAGACCACCTTCTATAAATGTGTGAATAACACGAGTAAAATAAAGTCAGTAATAACCTGGATGTCCATGAAATATTCATCAGGAAAAAAAAGCATCCAAAAACCTGGTAGCACCATAGATCATAGGTTTCCGGAGCTTCATTGCATACTCCGTCAGCGCAAAAAGATTGTCAGCAAAAACAATTATCTTATCACCACGCTGTTGTTCATGAAACCGAATAAGAAACTCACAAGCCCGGAACTTATTAGGGTTCATCACATAAAGTGCCTGAAATACAAGCACCAATCAATATGTGGGAGAATAAAAACAAGGAAGCAGTAACTAGAAGTAAAAAATTCATGCAACAGTAAAAAAACAGCCAACCATGAAAATTTTAAGATATATATATATTAACATAACGCAAATTTTAAAGTGAAATAAAGAAAGACAAATAGCTCACTTATTTATGACTTAGAAAATATTTATTACAACTGACGGACCTGTTTCTTCTTAGAATTTTCTTTCTTCAGATATTCAGCGAAAAATTCCTTTGTCATGGGACACCAAACTTCAGCACACTGAACATTTGCAATAAATCCTCCTTTAACTAAATCCAACCAATTTGCTTCATACAATTTGGGGCCAATAAGAAAGTTCAAATCCGTGATCCTTTCGTCCTCTCTCACAAGTGTTGCTGCAGTAAAATTAAGTCAGTACTTTCACTTTTCATCAAACAAGTGAAATTGTTGGAAATGCATCTAAATCAATTTTGTCAATCACATACCAGTAAGCCCAAGTTTGCAGTGGGACTTGGTTATGCTGATGACCTTTCTAAACATGTGAGCCGGAACCACATGCACCTAAACCAACACAAATAAGCAAAAAAGAAAAACTATAATATAAATAAAACAATATGTTCATTTTTTTAACGATTAGACTGCTCCTATCATATGCTATAACAAAAAATACCTCGTCCATGAGAAGCAATCCCCATTCTCTATTTCTTATTTCTTCAATAATCTTTTCAGATTCTTCAGACCGTTTACCACCAAATGCAACCATGTTATAAGTTGTCACAACCACCCCAGCATTACCACGGAATCTTTCTTTGCTATCAGAAGTGAACCGACATATGTGCTCATCTCGTATGGTTGACCACAACTTAAACTGAAATGCCCATTGATCCACAGAAACAGCATTTGTCGCTAAACAAAGGCAGCTCTTCTTTATTCGGCAGGCTGCAGAGACACCAACTAGAGACTTCCCTGCACCACAAGGTAATACAATAATGCCAGATCTTGCTCTACCTGAAATATCGAGCAAAAGATCAACCCTCAGTCCCCGTGAATACAAATTTGTGGTTCTTCTGAAATAAAATGCATAATAACATATTAATATGCTGCATTTATGCATGCCTTCTTGACAACAATATAGACATGAGTGAAGCAACAAAACAATTTAAATGTACTACAGCATGCACAGTACTTTCTAGACCACAAATTTGTGGTTCTTCTGAAATAAAATGCATAATAACATATTAATATGCCGCATTTATGCATGCCTTCTTGACAACAATATAGACATGAATGAAGCAACAAAACAATTTAAATGTACTACAGCATGCACAGTACTTTCAAGACCACAAAAGAAGATTAGCAAAGACACAGGTAACAAAAGGACCTAAGCAATGAACAGCATAAAATGCAAATATCACTAGGAGCAACAGGACAAGACAGGTGGCAAAGTAGCTACACATAAGGACACAAACTTATAGTCTTGAAGAGCCCTCTAGATGTATGTGCAAGACTGGGAAAATGAATATATAATATAGTATTATCATCCTTCCAACTATTCAATTGTCGCAAGACATCAACCATGATAATGCTATATGCTTTTAAGTTCAGGGACCATTATACGCTGACGGATATAGGATTATCACTATGGAGGTGCAAAAGAATGTTTGATGATGCAAACCCTAATAATTTTAAAATATTTTTAAATTTTCCAGTGTAAATTTAATATTTTTCAAATTTTTGGGGGTGCAGTCGCCCCCCTCCGCACCCCCCTAAATCCATCCTTGTATGCTTACAAATAAGTGAACTTTAGCCTCATTCTTGTGCTTGTAGTAACCCAAATCTCACAGTTCAAAATTCACATACTAACCATACTGACAAGTGCATTCACTGGTCAATAGTCATCGTCCCCAATTGCTACTACTTGTCTTGCATAAATGACTTCTCTTCTTTCTCTTCTTTTTACATCTCATCTTTTGCAAACACTTCACTATCCCAACATCCCCATTTCAATTACACTCCCTATAGATGCAGTATTCAGGACTCCCGAGAGCACAGTTAGCCATGCAATAGTGTCATCTCATTCCCCCTTAACTTGATAGGTTTTTCAACTACCTTTATTAATTTGTTATAAAAAAAAATTCAAGTTTATTAGGTATTGTCAACAACAATTTGCATTGGATTTTAGTCTTTTTAGTTGAATGAAATACAACCTAAGCCTAAGCATTGATATAGGTTAGTGAAGTGAGATTAAATGTCTTCTTAAACCCTTACAAGTATGCATATTGAATTAGAGTTGTTTAATCATTGTCGATGGATGGTAGTGGGTGGACTGGAGTAGAGCCCTTTGGGAACTTATGGTAGGCAAGTTGACACAAACCACCAGAGGCGGAAGCAGTGCGAGTTGAGATGCTCTTAGATGGAGAGAGAAGAAATTTTTGCAATAGAGAACTTCTAAGCTTGTCAAAGAAGAAGGTTATTGTAGCATAATTGCTTTGCATGCATGGAGATGGAGACCTCCTCCTTATACAGGATCAGACCTTAGAGGCCAGTCACCCATGCACGGTGTCCCGTGCTTAGGTACAGGTAGCTCATCCTCAACCCAACAATGTGAAGACAGCAACTAACAGAGCTGCAATATTCAAAAGCCTCAGAGCCTGCAACGGGTAGATAGGTATGCTGATATTAAGGATGAGTATGGAACACACCACACGTCTTGGTCAAGGTCTAGATTTGTCTTTTTGTGTAGCCATCATCTCTCTTAGACCAATCGAGGTGCATGTCCCTTGAGGGAGGATGACATAAGGACCCTTGATAAACCTTTAGCTCTAGTCACCAAGTCACAAGACTCTAGTAATCAATCTCATGGGAGGTTTACAGCGTTGCTTGGCCCTCCATAACCACAGCACCAACCCCAAGAAGGTTTCTAGGCCCGGCTACTGATCTCAATAGACATGTTAGCATCAAGGTGCCTTTTGGAAACAAGCGCTCAGTTAGAAAGGCTACTTAGCCAAGCCAAGGGAGAACTGAGCATAGGCGCATGGAAATAGGCACACACGGCCAAAGAGTGAGTGTGACTAATTCTTCCTAGAGACTGGGACTTGGAAAGAGACAAGAATGAAAACACGATCAAGCGAAGAGGCTACACAATTAGGTTAGGGGGTGCCAAGTGTGAGCAGAGAAGGTGATGCACTCAAATAGAGGTTCACTAGGCCCAGTCGAGGGGTTGCTCCAACACAGTTTAGTTGATCAAGCTAGGAGATGCCTTTAGAGTCCCCCAGTGGCTAGGCTCGAGGATATCATCGGCTGGCATGGCTCAACTCCTAAAAAGAGTGTGAAGATGTACGATTAATCCACATGTCACCTGGGGAGGCTGCCACTTGAATCCAAACCCATTGGGGATGGTGATGTGGAAAACACATGGTGATTACATGCTGAGCAGCATAAGAGTGCCAAATACATGTACTCACAAGGATTAGGTGTAAAAACCATGACCATTAATGGCCAAGCAGGATAAGAAGAAGGAGACACAAAAGGCATGAATGTAAAAAGAGTAACTACATATCTTCGATTGTGAATGTTTGATGCTCACACACATACACACAAGCACATGAGTAACAAAGTACAAGCACCCAATCATGACCTTACCATTTCCAAACATCTTGCTAAGACTTTTTTCCTGATAAGGCCGAGGTTGTGCTTGAGGCTTCAACTCCATATCAAGGTCAGGATTGACCTGGTGTCAAAAAAGATTCTTAAATTGATGCAGCAGAGAGCCTATGAGAACTGCAATATAACATTTAACTATGTGATATGGCAAGATTACTTGTCCTTTAATTTAGATCACTCATCAACATCTCAACATTCCTAAAGCAAAGGACAAATTTAAGAAATTACTCACAGTATCATTTCTGAAGTCATACTCCTCCAGCATAGGATAATTTAAAGCATTTGGCAAACACCGCTGCTTTACATTTTCAACCTGTCCATACAGAAAAATAAATCCAATCAAAAAATATATAAAACCTAAATTTTCTAATAACTAGTTTTACATAAAGCACATGCTCTTGTTGACAATCATAGAAAGCAAAGATATCATACAATCATCCTTTCAGTGAACAACTCAACTTTGCCATCAAAATAGAAAACATTGATTCAGGTTATTATGATATGATCACTAGGGTTCATTGTGAAAAAGAGTTTCATGATCAACCATAGATACATATAAATGCAATAAACAGTAGTTTAATACCATTCCATCATAATATAGTTCATTTCTGGCAGTTCCTCATAATGGCCGGGTAATATACAATACGAATACAAGCTCAAAAGACAGGTCTTCTTTAGAGATTACCCAATCCACAGACCCAACCCCTATGTGAGGCTCAGTCATCGTCTAAATCACTCTTATCGTATGAACTCTTCTGTTTCTAGCGATGTACCAATGTCCACCGAATATGACAAGGGTAAGGATGTAGGATATGTGTCTAACACTCGTATCCAATTTAGACACTTGGGTTCTCTAATTTTTTTGACGATGTTTGAAGAAAAAGAAACTCACATTTGCTAACAAAGAAACATTTTTGGCCTCTCACATAGACGAGAAATACAAATTCCATATTTTTCCAAAACCCTATTTAATTTCGAGTACATTTCTATATAATTTGCAATATCTTATTTAAAATATTATGCAATATGCAATATGTATATTGTTCATGAAGCATCCCTATACCCATATCCCTTATACCCGAGTCCATATAACATAGTTAAACAAGTACTGACATAATTCCCGCAAGCCTAAAATAACATGATAAAAAGAAAACTGTCACCCAGTGCAAAGAAGTTCAGTAACATTGCTATTTCAACTAGTAGAAGAAAGCGGACAGTGGAACTTCTTTTCTAAGCTCCTAAAACAAAGCAAAGCCACATTGCATAGTTGACCTCGGAACTATAAGTCTAAATGAATATAGCATATTGGATCTCATGTCTGAAGGTTGACAAAGATGAGGGAAATTTTAGAAAGTAAATTGAGAAACAATTTCTGACAAGTGGATCATAGTCCACCTTCCATCATGGGATTTTATTCATTCACAGCATGCCTTTTCATCAACCAAAATACCCAATATAACAGTCCAACTGAATTGACCAATCTAAACTGAAATAACCAGAAATTGCCTGAAATTAGAGTTTAACAGAACTGACACCAATTGCAAATTCTAGCTCCTAAGCTAACAAAGCACATTCATTCTTGCTGACCTATCTATCTTATAACAACATAAAATTAATTCCAGTAGGAACTATATCTACCACCCAAAAAAATATACTTTGATAAGAGTACAGAACAGAGATCTATTTCCTCTGGAAATCAACCAGGCCAGATACGAGTAAAATATCTCAACTTTTAAGAACAGGTTCGAATCCAACACCATTAATTTGAAGCACATCTTTTTACACTAATTCAAAAACCCAAGGACTCCATTGTACAAAAGTGTAAAATACAGGATTTCTTGCATTTGCTTTCTTCCCAGGGCATAATGTGGCTGCTTCAGAACTGGAGCAATGTGAACCATGTATTCAATTTGATTAGTTTCAAAGGATTCGTGAAGTCTACCTGAGCAGGGTCAATTTCAAAGGAATGAGTTTCTTTTTCTTCAGCTACAGCTGCCAATTCCGCTTCATTTAGTAACTCATTGTGCCCATTTTCTATTTCACCCACTGATTTGCTGATTGTAAATCCATCACTTCCATGCGCCCCCTAACCAAGATCCACATATGAATGTATTCAAAAGTTAGGTCAGGAAAAGCATGCTTTGTGTGTGTGTGTGTGTGTGTGTAGGTTTGCCAAGCAGTCAGACAAAATTTTGTTCAAAACAGAGAAACAAAAAAAGAATGAGTTCAGAAAGATATGCTCAACCTAGAACCCAAACCTCATCCACAAAGGCTCCTTGGGAAATGGACAATGCATAAAAATTCAGAACATTCGTGCCTTCTAAAGAATTAAACCAACCAAATGCATGCATGGACACTACCTTGCACCTAGATGATAATGTTTATATCAATCTACACCATGCCAGGAGTCAAGCAGGAAGAACATAGACATTCATTCTCTTGACTGGAAAGCACAACAAATCATACCTTTGAGTCAATCAAGTCACAACAATTCTAAACATTTGAACCACAACCGAAATCAAGCAGGAAGAATATGATAATTAAAGAGCTATACCACGAAGAAAATGAAGAGACCAAACTAGCAAACTTAAGAGCATTTAGCACAAACCTCAGATGAAATCCTTGCTCGAGCTATAACTTCATCCTTAAGCAATCTCTTCAATACCTGCAAGCATTATACATATATGATTATGAACCCAATATTTCCATCCAATAGAGCCACCCAAAAAACATTAAAAAAGGAAACCCATCTTGCCTCTGGAAATGGAGATTCGACAAGGTACCGGTTCTTCTTAAGTACAAGCTTCACTTTGCCATAATTGGCAGTTGAAGCATGAATGAAATCAATCATCTCTTTGGGGAGCTTGGTCTTTGACAACTTACTCAAAACAGATATAATGGTTTCGGTTTCGAGACCAACTGATACCGCGGCATACAAGGAATGAGGGGTCAAGTTGTATTCATGCATGTTCTCTGGCCTATATACATCATATTCAATTTCATATATAAATTCAAAAGACTATAAAAAACGCGAATTCAAAAACCAACCCATGTACTAATATACTTTTAAAAACATATATATGATATATACCTGCAAACAGGCTCAGCAATGGCGATAAGAAAATCGTAAGCTTGCTTGTAGAGAGGGGAGAAAGTTTCGAGGAAAATCCGACCATCGGCACAAGCCCATAACGGCCGGTTAGTGTGATCTGGTTTAAGTTCTAGCTTGCTAAAATCTCTCTTTTTTCCTTCCCTATCACCTTTAATCATATAGACATATATACACACACAATTCACTCACTCAGGTCATCCAAATCATCCAAAAAAATCAATTCAATTTAAATTCATAGTTATACCATCACGATAATCATCATCTAAATCCTCGACATAATAGGAGTCATCGTCTTCTACAACTGTGGGCCTATGATCCTCCTGCAAACAAAAATCGCAATTTTGTTTTACAAAAACAGGAAAAGCAAAATCAAAACATAGACAAATAGGGGAAATGGAAGAACCTTGGAAGAAGATTTGTGCTTTTTGCTATGGCGACCTTTTTCACCTGCAATTAGAGAGTGAATCGATTAATTCATATCACCAGAAATTGATTCACAGATACGAAAGGAGAGGGAAAGGATGAAGTACCGTGTCCCATGGAGATCTCTGTGGAAGATTGGTCTGTATCGTTGTTATGTAGATACAGAGGGGATTTCGGTGTATATTATATGTATATATTTATAGAGAGAGAGAGAGAGAGAGAGAGAGAGAGAGATTAAACCGAGAATCGCACTGGCAAAATGGGATTGAGTGATGCCAGGATCCTTCGCCTAAATAAATTACTTAGTCCTCGTTTGGGAACAGGCTAATTTAGTAATTTTTTGGCTATTTAACTAAAATATGAGCTAAAAAAAAATTAGTATGTTTGGGATGACTTTTTGACTTTTTACAAAAAGATGTGCAAAAAGTAGAGAGAAAAGAGAATTTTTGACTTTTTGGTGTGAATTTTTGACTTTTTGGCTAATTTAATAACTTTTTGGCTAAAAAAAAAGGTTCCCAAACGAGGCCTTAGGGCCGTGTTTGGAGAAGCTTCGCAAATACATTTTTATGAAAAATCCTTCAGAGCTCAAATTTTTCGTGGCTCAAGTGGGCAGACTTTCAAAACGACGTCATTTGATTTTTTTTTTTTCCTCTCTTTTCCTTGAAATAAGGAGCAGAGGGAAGAGAAAAGAGAAGAAAGAGGAAGAGAGAAGACGCGGAGGCGATGGTGCGACGGTGATAGCACGATGGTGGGGCGCCTGCCATCCTTTGTGTATACACAGATCTGTACAGATCTGTATCTCTCTCTCTCTCTGTATCTATCTCTCTTTGCATATCTCTCTCTCGTTCTCTGTATCTCTCTCTGTGAAGCCTCTGTGTTGGTTGTTGATGATGATGATGATGATATGTTAATGAGAGGTTTGAAACTTCCAATAAGTGAGTCCATGAGAGGTTTGAAATTTCCAGAGAAAAGAGAGAAAAATCATTACTCCTACCAAAAAAAAAATAAAAAATTGGAGGTTTGAAACTTCCAGTGAGTTACAGAAATGATTTCTGTTTTGGGCAGGAGGTTCGAATTTCTTCTTTTTGAAACTTCCAGTGAGTTACAAAAATTGGAGGTTTGAATTTCTCTTCTTTTTTTTTTTTTCTCTTCTTTCTTCTTCTTTTTCTATGAGTTACAGAAAGGATGAAAAATAAAAAAAATAAAAAAATAAAAAAAAATAAAAAAAAGAAAAAAAAAAAGAGAAAGAGGCCAAAACGACTAAAACGATGTCGTGTTGGGATTTCGGGCAACTCGAGCCACGGTATATTTGCACTATGCAGCGGGATTACATTTTTATTCACTAATTTAAATGTAGTATTTATTTTGTATTTTTAAATTATAATTTCACATCTATTTTTGAAAACTTTTTTTCAAGTGAGAAAATTTAGCTAATTCGCTTGCCCTCCCAGAATTTGGCCAGTTGACCACAATAGTTTTTGATTTTTTTTTTTTTTACATGTAATTTTTGTATTTTAAATAAAAAATATTTTCAAAATTTTTAAAAAATTTTTTTATGTGTTTTGAATGGAATGTTTGGTTGTATGTTTGGTTATGAGTTATAAATTTTTAAATTAAATATCATATGTCACATCATTTATTTCAAACTCAATTTAAAATTCTTTTTAAAACTCATAACCAAATAAATTTTTTACACTCAAATCATAATTTCAAAATTTACAAATGCAAAATACAATTTTATTCTCAAAACATATTCTCTACCAAACGCTACTTAAATTTTTTATCAAACCTCTTACATGTATCACATGGTGTGGGATTGTGTGCGATCAAACCCATATGAGAAATTTGATAAAAAATTTAGGTAGCGTTTGGTAGAGTTTTGTAAATGTGATTTGAGAGTATGAGTTGTATTTTGAGTTTGTGTGTTGTGAAATTATGATTTGAGTATAGAAAATTTGTTTGGTTATGGTTTTTAAATAGAATATTGAAATGTGTTTTGAAGATGTATTTTGAATTAAGTTTTGAAAGTTTGATGTAACATGTGAAATAAGAAAATTTGTTTGGTGATGTGTTTTGGAAATAGTTTTCAAAACTTAATTCAATCAATAATTTATAATCAAAAACACAACTCATATATCGATATCCGTATTTTTTATCAACAGTAATAACCAAACTATTTTTAAAATACTGAAATTAAAAATTGATTTTTTTTTCAATTAATTTTTTTTCAGTAATTTTTTTTGAATAAATTTTTTTTCAAATTTTTTTTTCATTTTAAAATAAATCTATGTCAATTATTTTGTATCAATTAAATTTTCTATCAATTCATTTTTTACGCCTGTACAAACATATTCTACAATACGTTTTTTATTTTTTTCTAAAATTTTGTTAAAGTCAACAACTTTTGAGAATACATATTAACAAAAATTAACATAAATACACTAAGTTTAATATTTTAAAATAGAAATCATAACGTAAACCTTACAAAACATTATCAATTTTTTTTCTCATTTATTGCACGTTATTAATTAGTAATAAAGTCGTAACAGATTGTTCAGTATTTGTTCAGTATACGGATATAATATTATTAAAAAATTATTAATATTATAAAAAAATAATAGATAAGAAATAAAAAGTAAAAAATAAAAATAAAAAACAACCTGAACTTTCTGAACCTTCAGAGTAGCTTCAGATAGTCAAACACCAGGAAGTCGGACCGGGATAACCAGGCGGTCAACCGGCCGGTCATCCCATCTCACACCAATTCCCACTCAGTGGAAGCTTTTCAAAGAATAAATATGAGGTTAACGTAATACAGAGAAGAAAGATGAGCTTCACGTGAAATTTTCAGAAACGATGGAGAAGGACATGGAAGCTTTTCAGATCAAAAGAGGAAGAAGGCAGAAACGTTAAAAGTGGATAACTGAAGTACAAGCTGCCAAACGGGTTTTCAAACTGTAATTTGAATTAACACGCGGAATTGTATTTTGAATGTCCTATCCAAACGTGAAGCGAGAGTTCACGTGTTGAAAGTTAATTTAAAAATACAAACAAACAGAGCGTTAATAATTTATTTGAGATCTATGTTTGTGTGGATCACACACCATATAAAAGTTTTAATAAAAAATTTAATAATTTATTTAGAATTCATGACATTTTCAATGAGATTTACATCTTCTCCCACAGTTCTCGCTCCAGCACTTTAAGAGGATGGTGAAAAACAAATCCAGTTAAAAGCTGCCATGTCGCGAAGAGAGAAATAAGTTGAATGATGGACCAAAAAACTACGTCGCTGTTCCATCCCACAATCACATCTTACTTCTCTTTTCACTTTATTCCGGTAGAGCTCTCAAGGGGTTGGTAAGTCTTTGGGGGCAGAAGCTCTGATATCTCAGTTTTTATATTTTTTTGGATCAATTCTGAGGGGTTTGGTACAGTAATTTTAGAATAGCCCTCTAAGAGCATCTCCAGCAGCTTGGTTATTCTTTCCTTTTAGCCATAGAAGCGAGCTTGGAAGGGTAAAAGATTGCTCCAGCAGACTCGCTCAAGCATCGCTAGAATGGTGGTGAGCTACAGTACCTCGCCAGGACAAGCGAGGTACTGTTCATGGGCCTTTCAATTTTTTATTTATTTTTGCCTCTTGAATTCTGTTTTTGGCGGTAAAATTTTTCCCTCATTTTGGTGCTAAAATTCTGTCAGTACCTCCTCAAACAAATCTATAGAGAAGGCATTCCAAAACTCACAAACTCTCTTAGCCTCTCTATCTTTTTCTCAACCTTTCTGCTCAAGGGAGGTAAAGTTTTGTCATTTACATTTGTTTATGCCATGAATAGTGGATAAGAAATTGGAGAATATGAAAGCAAATGTTCAGATTATTGCATTCTTATTTCATTATTTGTTGATTTTGGCAAAAATATTACACATTGCTTTGTCATTTGTTCAGATTATGTGAATATATATTTTCTCCTTTGCTTTGTGGCTTCCATGGTTTTTAATCTCATCTCACAAATTGTTGTAGCAAGTTATGGCTTCATGTTCTTAATCAATAGGTCATTATTTTACTACCTGTAAAAGAGAAACTACTATGTATTTATATTGCACACCATATGTTTGTTGTAATTTCTGTTAGAATAAATATTGTAAATTGTATTCAATTATTTCTAGTATTAGTTCTTCTATCATATTTGACAAGAATATTCATTAATATCCAATTTTGATTGATTGTTTCATGAAAACAGGGCTTAGGATATTTCAATATAATAACACTCAATACCAATCATGTGCCATATGAAAATTTCAATCTATTTGGTACCATTTCAATTAGAGTTTGGCAGATTGAATAAGATTTTTAAGTAAAGTAATAGATAACTAATAAGGGGATTGGAAGTAAGTTAAATATGTATCAACGCAAGTCAATGGGCATTTGAATTGGCTTTTATCTTTATCTTTGCTCCAAGATAAACCTCAAATGTTTGTATTAGCTACATAAAGAAAAATAACCTTATAAACCAGCCCCTGGATCTCCCTATCCTCCAAAGCCTTCAAATGTACTGGATCTCCCTATCCTCCAAAGCTGTCTAAAATAGAGGATTCCACACCACTATCAGAAACTAACATATAACTGTACATTAAAGCATTCATATTCAAAACCAAAAGAAACAGGTTCAGGAACACCTCCCCTTAACGGTCTATGACTGTATAAACACACCACCAATCAAGCAAAAACCTCACTTCACCTCCATTACCAGCCTTGAAAAAGAACTCTTTTGCAAAATTCATCCCAAACCCCCGTAAAGCTTATAATGTTGGAAGGAGAATATAACTTTAATGCAAAGATGAGAAAAGAGCTTAGAAAATAGATAAATGATAAAATTCTACGCCAATTTGACCGAAAATGCCTTCAGAAAAGTTATAGAACTCCAATAAACATGTTAAATTAGATTACACAAAGCCAAAGCCATGAAATTAGATTTGACCAAAAATTTAGACATAAGCATTACCCAAAGCCATGAAATTAGATTTTTAAGTATTTGGTGATTGAGGATTGTCTTTTGGTGATCTTTATTAGACTTTTCATGTTAACTAAAGAAGCTCAGCAAAGAATTTTATGAATTAACTTAAAACTTTGAGAGTATATAATTTTGCAAGTTAATGAACAACATAAACCAATTTGGGTTGTGTGTTAACAGTTAACACCAATATCTATCAAAGATTAGTCTCATTTTAAGACATAACTACCACTTTTTTGAGGCACACACTTTGAGATATAACCAAAAATACTACTTTAATGCATAATCAACATACTTTGAGACTATAAAAAAGCACCTTATTCAATTATAACCAAACATTACTTTAAATTGTTATCGAGGAAATCTTTCTCAGTCAGCCTAATCTTCTTGAACTTGAAGCTCCTATCAAAATTTGCGGTAACACTAGATAGTTTTCAATTGATTCACTATCTATTTGTCCTTAATAAATTTATTTATTTATTTATTTTGGAATTGATTGAAATTACTAATTGGCTGGTTATGTGCTAAATTTGAATATATAGGCTGAAATTTGAAAATGAATTATGGGTAGTTATGAGTTGATCAGGTTAGATTAGTATTGTTTTCATTATACCATTATTTATTTTTTTATTTTATATAACAGAAACTAGTGTTCTTGGTAGATACAAAATATTTTGAGTTCATGTGCAATTTCAGCTGTTATGTTTTGTTTCTTCTTTAATCGGACTTCTCATCATGCACTTGTATGTTTGAACATGACTGCATTAATAAAATCAGTACATCTGATAAATATGTAAGATGGTGTATCCTACCGGAAACTGCATCCTGTTTTCCAGTAGGGTGTTCCCTGAAATGATTAACAACTTTATGGCTTTTTTGTGATACTTCAAACAGATTCATAATGGTATCTTTTGTGGTTTTATTTTAATATAGTTGAATCTAGGCAAATATTTTTGTAATCTTTTTCAGTCACACTTACTTCCAAAACAGTTTGACAGCTAATTGATATACCTCTTCATTTCTAAATACCTCTTCATTTTGAATTTTTTTTTTATGTGTTTGAAATTAGATTTTTCTACTGCAATTTTATTGTACGGTAGCTTGGATATTAAATTTTAATTCTTATATATTATTCAATCATAGGTATGGATTCACAACAAGATGGTTACTTTACCAATCTTTTACAAGAAAGACCCAACATTGATGAACATTATCTAATGAAATCTCAATATTTGAATCAAAGCACTCAAGTCTTCGCCCAAGAGTCTCAATTTACTGCTGAAATTGAATCTTTGTCGAAGAAACCTCAACGTGGAGGAAACTTCACAATTGAAGAAAATAAACTCCTTGTATTGGCTTGGCTTAATATTAGTTTAGATGCGGTATATGGGAATGAGCAAAAACGCTCTACCTATTGGAAAAGAGTGTGGGATTTTTTCCATGAGCACAAGAAATTTGAGTCTAATCGAAATGGGAATTCTCTTATAAATCGATGGTCAACCATTCAGCTTGCCATGAATAAGTTTTGTGGGTGCTACGCCCAAATTGAATCATTGCATCAAAGTGGCATAAATGAGGATGACAGGGTATTGAATATTGTACATTTACAATTATTATTATTTGTGAAGTTGCTAAATATTATTTATTTATTTAACTTTCAGATTTGCAAGGAGAAAATTATGTACAAGGAACTCAAGAAATCTACATTCCAATTCAAACACTGTTGGATTATGTTAAGGGATCAACCAAAATGGGTGGTAGAGTCTAAGAAGAAAAAATAACCAAAAAGACCAAGAATAAGGACAACCTCTTCTCCTTGTACTTCGGATTCGATAAATCTAGAGGAAGACGATGTCTCACCTAATGATTTTGTAGACTTGGAGAGACCAACCGGTAGGAAGGCTGAAAAGGAGCGATTGAATAAACGAAAGAACAAAGAAAGCGTACATTCGAGTATTACAAAAACTTTGGAGGACATCAAGCAAGACAAAAAGAAAATGATTGACAAGAAAATTGAAATGATTGACAAAGTGTACGTTCAAAAAGAAGTGGAACTTTGTATCATGCAAGAAAAGCATGAGGTGGAACTTGAAAAGCATGAAATGAAACTTTTCAAAGAGGACGAAAGAGTTATTTTGATGGATCTCAGTGGCTTGCCGGAAATCCAACAAGAATTTTATCGTGCTCGGCAGATGGAAATCATTAAGAAAAGAAGAATGAATTAGTATTCATTCTTTCTTTGCCCTTTATGATATTTTGGCTTTTGTCTAGTAGGTTAGAAACTTGGTATATGATATTTTGGCTTTTGCTTTTGGTTCTGCTTTTGTCTATGATAGATGTTGAACTCAGTAATGTTTTGGTACACAATGTTAATTGTCTAATCTGATGCTTTTTGTGTTGTGTTGTTCTACTGCTCTTTGTGCTGTGTTGTTCTACTACTCTTTGTGCTGTGTTGCTACCATTTTTGGCCTGTTTTCTAATCTGTTTTTGTTGCTATTTTGCTGGTGTTTTTGGGCTGTTTTGATGGCATTTTTAGGCTGTTTTTGCTGCTGTTTAATGTAAGTACTAATATTTACTTGTTCTTAGATTTTGAATCCAAAAATAGGTTGTGGTTGAGACGGGGCAACAACTAGTACTAATTGATTAATTGTGGTTTAGCTTTGAGCATTGATGAATGATCATCAAAGATGATATTGGGGAGGAGTGATGTGTTTAAGCTTGAGGTGTAGTTTGGTGGTTGGGCAAAATCATAATGAAATGGATTGATGTATATATGTAAAAGATTTATAGTTTTAGGATGCCAATGCAGGTTGATGGTTGTTATTTTATTTTTTTTGGTTTACATGCCATGGTACTAAATCTATGCAACAGAATGGGATTACATAAATCTATCCTTTCTTATAGTCTTGCTGCTTGGATCTCTAAACCATTAAATATGTTCTTGAGAAAGTTTCAAAGGAACTTATCAGATAATACATCTTCAGCTCATCAAATTCAACTTGCCTTCAATTTTTTTGAGTACCAAGTTTTACTAATGAGGTTTTAAATTTTCAAAAGTTCTATTATCTCTTACAAAATTTTCTTTATAAAAAAATAATATAGTATTAGTGTACATAAGTTTTAACGAATTACTTTTTTTTAATTGTATATATAATCTCCTGCTTCAATCCTCACTTTTTTTCTTTTTTATTCAGAATCTCTAAGATATCAGAAAAAAAATATTTTAATATTTTAAAATTCTAAGAAATCAGAATTTTACTATAAATATTGATATGTGATTTAGATTTAATGTTATATAATAATGAATCTTAATCATTCAATATTTATTTTTTTTTAGATAAATTTTTTAAGAGCTTAGGTTTTTTTTTTTTAAGCACAACTCTCCCTTAATAGGCTACCATGATAACCATATAATTAAAAGGCATATAAAATTATAAAATTACACATAAATTAAAAGCATATACTGATTACATTCAAAACTAATAGCATACTACATAAAATGAAACTTCAAATTCAAAGCTTTTACAACTCACTGTGTAATTGCCACAAGTGCTCGACAAGGTCCGATTGGAGATGAGAATGTGTTTGCCTGTCTCTAATGTTATGATGACATTGAATGAATTCCATAAGTTCAGTAATTCTCTCCTGTAACACTGTTACATGGGGACTATCATCGATTTGATCATAATTGAAATCTTTTACTCCATTGTCATCCCGCTCATCCTCAATGATCATATTATGTAGAATTATGCACGCCTTCATAATATATTTAAGCATTTTAGTATTCCAAAAACATGTCGGTCGGCGCACAATTGCAAATCATGCTTAAAGCACTCCAAATGCACATTCTACATCTTTTCTTGTCGCCTCTTGAGCTGCAGTAAAAAGTTTTTTCTTATTTCCTTGAGGAGAAGGAATTGTTTTCACAAATGTTGACCATTGTGGATATATACCATCGGCGAGATAGTATTCCATTGTATATTCATTATCATTGATGGTGTAATTGACTGTAGGAGCACGCCCTTGAGCAAGTTCGGTAAATACAAAAGACCTTTCTAGCACGTTGATATCATTATGAGACCCAGGTAATCCAAAAAACGCATGCCAAATCCAAAGATCATATGATGCAACAGCTTCCAAAATAATTGTTGGTTCATGAATGTGACCAGTATACATACCTTTCAACGCAGTCAGACAATTTTTCCATTTCCAATGCATACAATCAATGCTCCCCAGCATTCCAGGAAATCCATGACTTTCACCAACCGCTAGTAGTTTAGCGATGTCATTGCTATTTGGTGACCTCAAATACTCATTAGAAAAAATATCAACAACTGCTTTAACAAAATATTTTAAGCTTTCTATTGCAGTGCTTTCTCCAATTCTCACATATTTATCCATAAAATCAGCGACTACTCCATAAGCAAGCATCCTAAGTGCAACAGTTATCTTCTGAAGAGAAGATAAACCAAGCTTTCCAGCACAATTTCTTTTTTGGAGAAAGTATGGATCGTGCGCTTCTACTGCAGCTTGAATTCGAAGAAAAAGTGAATGCTTCATCCGAAACCTCCTTCGAAATAGCTCAGGAGGATATACAGGCGATTCAGCAAAATAGTCGAGAAAAAACCTTTCATGACCTTGAATATGATCACGATGAATGACTTTACGGCCTCGAACAGAACCACAACATGAGCTTGATCCTATCTCACTATCTAGTAGTTCTTCATCCATAGTAACAGCTTTGAGCATCTCCAAATCATCATCAGATTCAGAGAAGTAAGAGTCATTTACAAGCATATCATAAAGAGAATTGGAAGCCATAGAGAGAGATATGGAAGTTTGGATGAAGTAGAAAATTGAGTTGAGGGTAAGATCAAATGATAGGGAATGTCTTATTTATAATGGAAAAGTATAAAAATATGACCGTTGTAAAAATTTGAAAAAATATGACCATTGTAAAAATTTGAAAAAATATGACCGTTGTAAAAATATGACCATTACAAAAATATAACCGTTGAAAAAATATGACCATTTGAAAAATACAACAGTAGAAAAATGTGACTTTCACAAAAATATAATTATATTTAGAAGAATGAAAAAAAAAATAATTTGAAAGAAGTTAGTTTTTTTTTTTTTTTAGATTGGAAAGAAAGTAGTTAAAGTATAAGAATATTTTAATAGAAGATAGCTAAAGTAGATAGCCTTGTTGGAATGTATATTAAAAAAAGGGGTACTTACCAATTAGTCCTATTCACTAGACTTATTTACCTACAGGTCCTAACTAATAAATTTAACACTATAAAAATAAGAGAGTGATAAATTTATCACTAAAAATTTATTCGTAAAAACAAAGAGACTGATAAATTTATCACTATAAATTTATTCATAAAAAAAAAGACTGATAAATTTATCTTTATTACTTAATAAATTTATCAAATAGGACTTAATGGGTATTAAGTCTCCAAAGTAGGACCTATTGGGTAATAAGTCTCCAAAATAGGACCTATTGGTAGTTTACCCTTAAAAAAATGACTAGCTAAAATAGTAAAATAAAATTTTGAATATCTATTTTAACTATCCTTGCTGGAGATGCTTGGATAAATCATATTTCGAATTTGAGTGTAGGGTCGAATTTTGTCGGTTATATTTTATCACTTAAATAGTATGTATTTTGTGCAGTCAGTATACATCCAAGATTTACTCTCGTCAAAAGTTTTACTCGTCAACCAAAATAAATAAATAAATAAATAATAAAAATAAAGGGGGGAGACAGAGTAGCAATTCCATGTTTATTTGAAGTTTTTGTTTTTGTGTTGCCAGGGTTGATGTTATTTATGCTCCCTGATTTAAGCTTCAAATCCATTTACATTGGCTCACTTTGGAGAATTTAAGCTCCAACAAGTAATAGGTACATTGGTTTTGTTTATTATTCATCAATTTTGCTTGTTTGGATTCCCGTTTTAGAAAATTAAGTTTTCTATTTTTTTGTACTTTTTATTTTTTACTGAATTTTTTTAATATTTTAAATAATTTTTAAAATTTTGTAAATATATCTAACATAAATGCACTTAAAATATTTGTGAAACAAATCTTTAAAAAATTCACTAAATGCTAAAAATATTTTTAAAATACAAAAATTAAATACATTTTCGTATTCTTATATATTTATTGATTTTTTAAAATATCTTTTTACAAATATTTATTTTTTAGATGCATCTAAAAAGGTAAAAAAAAAATGCTTAAAATTTTAAAAATATTCACTAAAAACCAAAAAAAAAAAAAAAAGAAGGGAGACTTATTTATGAGTCCGTTTTCAGACACTTATGGTAATCCTGTGTAATTTCTTATAGAGTCTCAAGTCCTATTTAGATAGGAATGTATTTTACAAGATCCTACATAAACGTAACGTAACGTGACACCTACATAAACGTAACGTAACGTGTCACGTTACGTTTCGCAAACTTAATGATTTTTTATTTTTTAAAATTAAATGTGAAAATGCTACTGGTTTATGTTGGTGTCACGTTACGTTTCATATAAATATGATCTATAGGAAATTGAATATTGCCATAGATCATAGGTGTCACGTTATGTTTATGTAGGTGTCATGTTACGTTACGTTTATGTAGGTGTCACGTTATGTTACGTTTATATAGATATGATCTATGGTGACATTCAATTTCTTATATATAGTTTTACTATTATTTATGATATTAACAACTAATGTTGAGGGCAAATGTGTTAACAAACTTCTCACAGGACTTCTGGGAACATAAGTTTTTTAGTAGGACCATATGTAGCATAAATCTCCCTAATAGGACTTATAAATAATTTTCCCAAAAAAAAAAAGATAAAAAACTCAATTTCTAAAAAATTGAATCTAAAAAATTGAAATCAAACATAGTAGTGTTTTTCTTTTTTCCTTCTTTATATAATTTACAAATTAATTTCTTTTATTCTATTATCTATGTACTTGAATTGCAACTAAGGCAAAAGAAGAAGATCAAGTAATGTCTCACAAAATCTGATGGGTGGAGGGTTCTTCCCGACGCCGATGCTGTTGTATGCACTCTAGCAGTTCTTTCGACCCGAATTCCTCCCTGAATCGAATCTGCAGCTATGGCTGAATTGAGGAAAAGAGGACTGATTTCTGATCCATTTTAAGTTATGAAGGAAATATGTTGATCATAAAAAACAAAAGAAGAAAAAAAATCTGCCCATTATTGTGCTCCTCTCCTCCGTTAAGGAAAAATGGCATCGTTTTGCCAACAAGAACAAGGTTTCATTAATTTCTCTCATTCTCTGCGACATGGATGTGTTTCAATGGCTTAGATCTTCTCCCAACCACGTGTCACCATCTTGTGGAAAGTGTTAGATAGTGATGGAGGGAGAACTGCTGAATAGTTCAGATCCTCGGCCGCACAACCTGCAACCTTCCCTGCCGTGCTCGCCAAAACGATGTCGTTTTGTTTAGTTTTTTTTTTTTTTCTCCCAAATTTTAAACTTCTTGCTTTTTCTTTTCACTTTCTTCTTCGTATCTATTTAGCCCTAACAGAGAGAGAGGAGAGGCGTAGCTGGACAAAGAGAGAGAGAGAGGCGAAGAGGCAGAGAGATGATCGGTGAACGGAGAGACAATCGACGCGATCTGCGAAGACGGAGAGAGAAACGAACTGAGAGAGATGGTGAAGGGAGGCAACGGTGAAGGACAGAAGATGGCGTAGGGACGCGAGTCTGATGGCGACGCGATGGCGGCAAGGCGACATTGTAGCCATGACGAGGTCCATTTTAGTCTCTATTTCATTTCTCCACCGCTATATACATATATACGTATATATAATTATTTTAATATTAGGTTATCTGCTTTAATGGATATTTCAGTCTCTATTTCGTTTCAGTCTCTTGTGTTTGTTTTTGATGAAATGGGTACTATTGAAATGGGTTTGATGATATGATATATATGATTAGTTGCTGATATGCTCAAAAGTGCATAGTTTCAAAGTTTCCATATTTACATTTTTTATGTTTTTTCTATCTTTCTTGTCAATTATTCAGGACAGCATGTATGTCATTCAGACTCTCGGTAACTTGCTTGCTTGAGCATCTGCAACATTTTCCTCATACCGACTTAACATATATTGGACTTATAAAGAATCGTTTCCTGTTATTAGACAAACAAGCATGCCAAGTTTTTGGGATCTATGAACACAGTTTCAAATTTAAAAAGATATTGCTAAAGTATATTTATATATATATATAAATAACTTAATATATATCTATATGCATAACTGGTGTGTGTATATATATATATAAATAACTTAATATATACATCCATGTAAAGAAGCAGCCAATGTATTTGAACATTCACCATGGTTCTAGCTGTTGATGTTTATTTCATTTTAGATAATTTATGCATTGGAGCCCCTTTTAGCTTATGCCTAGACAGGCAGAGAAATGGAAAAAGTCTATTTTCTCCTATCTTATAGTTTGCTTGTTTAGATTTGAACTACCTATCGTACCTTTATTTTTGTCTGAATGATAATTGGATGCACAGAGGTATTTTATTAAGTTAGAAACACAGAGGTAGAAAATTAAACACTGTCATACTTATCCAAAATTAAAATGGACCAGATTGTACCATCGACTGGTTGTAAACTCTCAAAATTAATTAAGCCAATTCTACTTCAATGTATTTTTCTTAAAATGAATCAATGTATTTTTCATTACCAATAATCCATAATTAATGCTTGAACAGTTGAGCCAAAATGCTTACAATATCTAAATTTGAAAATTCAAAAGGCCAAGAACATGTAATCTCAGTTCTAATAATGCCAACTATGTATCACAACACCTATTTGTATCATGATTTAAAATTTTGAATAAAAATGGCAAAGCACAATTAGCCCCTACAAGCCAGAAGTTAAAAATGAACACAAAAGACCAGATTCTTACAAAGAAGTACAATACAACAGAGCTAAATATCATTGTACAACTACAAAAACATCCCAATTTGCCTTGCCTCCGTTGCCCCTCTATTCGTCACCTCACTGCCGCATCTCCTCACCTTGCCTTGCCTCCGTTGCCTCTCTGTTTCGTCGCCTTTCTCTCTCTTCCAGATCGTGCCTCTCTATCTCAGAGGCTAGGGTTCAAAAACGAAAAGGGGAAAGCAAAATAAGAAAGGAAATATACATATATATATATATATATCCAAAACGACGTCGTTTTGGAGGGCGGTAAGCAGGGCCGTAAGGTAGTGCAGCCGAGGATCCTGACTCACTCCTGAAGATGATCCAAATCCAAACCCAAAGGGAATCTGTTTTTTTTTTTTTTTTGCATTATTTTATTTTTTAATTAAAAATCATTTCATTCATATTTATTATTGTATATATCAAATTTTTATTAATTCTCAAATTATTTTTGATCATCATACTTGTATTTTTTACAAAAAAAAAAAAAAAAAAGAAGCCCAAGAAAAAACATGGCCAAATTGGTTACCTTATTAGTATTGTCTAGGTCTTCAAAAATAAATAAATGTATGTGTATAATATATAAGAATATGTGTAAAATTGGATTCGTTTAAAGATTGAGATAAAATTAATATATGGTATAATTTCTTTATTGAAATTTTGTGATTCATAATTTGATACTCATTGTTAAAAATCTAAGAAAATATTATATTATGTGCATGTTTAATATTATATTGAATAATAATGTAACAATATATACAAGACTCCTTTATATAGGAAGAGAAAAACCTAAGTACGATAATTCTAAATAGTGTAATGAATATAATATGGTAGGTATGGTAGACAAAATATATAGTTACTCTATTTAACACCCCTCAAATTAAAGTAGGGATACCAGCTTGAGTTTGGAGAGAGAAACTAAAACATGAAATAAAACTAAAAATAAAATATGGATAGATCCGAGACAAACAGATTGCAAAATTCATATAGAAGCATAAAGGCGCTTAAGATAAATCAGAGGCCGAAGCTAATGTTAGAACAGTTTAAGGTCGTGTCGATCGTTGTAGAAACTGGCCGAAACTAATGCTGGGACAGTTTAAGATCATGCTGGACCGTTGAAGAAGAACTGGATGTTGAACCAGTAAACGTGGTACACACGTAACTTATGACGTGGTGTTGAACGGTAATGGCAACGGATAACATTGTGCGCCAGAGGGCAATTTATGAGAAAATGTGCCAGGAGGCGGCTTGAGTTGTGCGCCAAAGGGAACAGCTTGGGTTATGCGCCAAGGGGCGACTTGGCTGGTGCGCTAAAGGGGCAACTTGGGTGGTTCGCATGTTATATCACTATGATATAGGTATAATACCTCCTGTCAAACTCAAATAGGTTTGAAGATAAAAACTTATTTGAGGTTGAAGCAGATGGAAAGACAGAGTTGAGTAGAAGTACACAAAAAATGGATTGCAAGTAAAAAGAAAAAGAAATATAATAGAGATATTTGGGGTAGAAATAAACCAGCTGATAGAGGAAGAGATCACCACAAAGTGATACTGAAAGGAAAATATAGCAACAGAATGGCTTGAGGTCCAATAGGGTGGCCAATGCAAGGTTGTCGCCTGTCGGTAAGGCGAATAATACCAAGAGCTTAACTTATAACTCTGATACCATGTTAGAATATCTAAGAGAATATTATATTATGTGTATGTTTAATTTTATGTTGAATAATAATGTAACAATGTATACAAGACTCCTTTATATAGGAGATAGAAACCTAAGTACGGTAATCCTATGTATAGTAATGAATATAATATAGTATGTATGATAGACAGATTATATAGTTACTATGTTTAACACTTATCATGGATACTGTTTAATATGCTAGATAAATAGCTATAAACATATCAAATTTTATAAATACAAAAATGTAAAATAAAACTTATGATGTCTTAAAATAGTAAATTTTCAAAACTTTAAAAACAGGCAAAAATGTGGCTTGAAAAGTATGCTTTTATCCAGATTATTTTTTAAAAATCTCACTAAATTTTTTTGTTTTCATAAAATTTGTTATTTTTTAAGGGGAACTTATGTGTATGTCCTATTAGGTGGATTTATTGTCCAATAGGTCCTGTGAAAATCAATAACGTTTTTCATCAAACATTATTAAAAATTTCACTAGTTGTTAATTTTTAGCAATAATTTGAAAATTTTGTCACAAAAATGTCACTAATTATAAGTTTAGCGACAGTTTAAAAAAATTGTCACAAAAAAATCACGAATTTGTAACTTTCAGCGACAATTTGAAAAATTCGTCACAAAAAAAGTCACTAAATATAAGTTTTAATGACAATTTATAAAAATCGTGATAAAAAAAAGTCACTAATTATCAATTTTTAGCAATATATACAAAAAATATCAAAAAAAATATGGGGTACTTACCAATTAGTCCTATTCACTAGACTTATTTACCTACAGGTCCTAACTAATAAATTTAACACTATAAAAATAAGAAAGTGATAAATTTATCACTAAAAATTTATTCATAAAAAAAAAGAGACTGATAAATTTATCATTATAAATTTATTCATAAAAAAAAAAGACTGATAAATTTATCTTTATCACTTAATAAATTTATCAAATAGGACTTAATGGGTATTAAGTCTCCAAAATAGGACCTATTAGGTAATAAGTCTCCAAAATAGGACCTATTAGGTAATAAGTCTCCAAAATAGGACCTATTGGTAGTTTACCCAAAAAATATTTTTAATAACGATTTTATTAGGAATTATTTTCAATAGGACTTAATGGGAATTAAATTTAATTATTAGGATCTATTAGTAGTTTACCATTTTTTTAATAGTCTCATCAAGAACTATAAAAACAAGATCCATGAATCATGATGAATATAAAATTCTAAAAAAATATAAAAATAAGAATTTATAACCAATTTTCAGGCCAATCGAATCGTCTACTAAAGGCATTCTCTTGCAAAAGAGCAAGAAGCGCAACTGGACACATACAGATTTTTCATGATTCCATTGTTGAAAAAAAAAAAAAAAAAAAAAAAAAAAAGATTCATTTCTCCTTTTACATATGAAAAAGGTCACATTATGCGACACAAACTAGTTAAGTAAGAATATGGGCCTTTGGTCGTACTCTTGACAGTGACCTTAAGGATAGAGCAATTCTTGGACTACTACAAATTGTAACCTATTTAGTGAAAGAAATTGCTTCTTGTTTGGGGAATAGAATTAGTAAGACAATCGGGTTTACCGGGATAACCTCAATGGAGGACTTAACGTAGAAGGATCAAAGAAAGCTCTAACAAAGGAATCTAACTTTTGACGTGCTAGCCCTTTTTTATGCGCCGTTTTACCTTGAAAGGAAAATGATCTTTGCGAGAAGGAAAAAAAAGACATCAATTGTTGCATATGACACGAGATGATAAAGAGAGAGCTTCGTCTATTGATGAACAGCAGATTGACGGAACTCTTGGCATTGTTTTGTTTTTCTTTCCTTTCTCATTAGTGAGTTCCAACTTTTTATTTGAAACTTCTTCGTTTGTACTAAACTGCTTGCAGAATCAAATCCTGTTTTACAAGATGTTATATCAGCTATACATCATCCTTGCATTTATACCCGAGGGCTTTGGCTTATGTAAATAAAAAATGATGAATGTGATTGCGGCACTCCACTCGCTGCCAATGCAGAAGGATGCCATCAAAAACAATAGGTTGTTGTTTTGCTTTGCTAGATACGTCAGATCCCGTATAACAAGCAAGCTCTTTATCCTCAAATTCAAACATGTGGGCACAAAATGTTATCCAAATAAGAAAATAAAAACATAAGTAACTACTTGGCTTCTTAGGTGCTTCTATTTGACCTCTCATATTTTTCCTACACTTATTTAAAATTTAAATATTTTTTTCCCAACACATACACCATATCTACTTCACTCATTCCATTTACTGTCTATTTCATATTTAGGGTGTCAGGGGTAAAGGTGCGCAATAACTATGAATGGGAGGTGACAAGTAATGGTTTAAAGAGATGTGGTAGCAATTGCAAATGTGGGAAATGAAGTAGTAGGAAATGTGAGGCAAAAAGGGCTGGGTTGCAAAGTGGATGGAAATGAGGAGCTCAGGTGAAGGCATCTAGGTGGAAAAGAGAAGGACTAGGTGTGTTTGGAAAGGAAAGAGTTGGGGTGGGGACATCAGGTAGAAAATGAAAAGTAAAGTGAAGAGAATGGAGTAGAGAAAGGGGTCAAAATGAATGAATTGAAGAAATGTTGTAGGTGGTGGAAATATGAAAGAATAAAAATTAGGGGCAGCCGATGATGGAGGATATGACAACTAATAGTGAAAGAAGGTTAGTAGGGTAGTGGAGGTTGGTGATAAGTTTATTAGTGATGGAGGAAGAAAGACAAATGGGTGTGGGGATGTAACGACTTGGATTCTAATATGTATCAGATTGGTGTAAATTGGTGCCCGTCACCTTAAAACTTGTATAGTTGTCGGACTCTTGGTATTGATGGGTTGGCAAGTGAACCTTAAATATTAAATAGAGGACACTTGGGTGATGTTTGGAATCTTGAGTGAAGTCTTAACAAGGTATTTAGACAAGATTAGATTAAAAGTCCCAAATTTGAGTTTTCGTTTTTGACCAACCTTACTCTTTTGCCCTTTTCTATTTCCATACTTTGAATCTGGATATAAGGCTGAACCGTTGGAAAGCTTGTTTCTAGAGCTTTGATCTGGATACAAGAACGACCTAAAACGGAGTCCGAAAGAGAGAGTTATACCTGTTTGAATTTTAAGTTTTTGTGTTGGAAGCATGCTCGTTCGAGCAAGCTTTTCTTTGCTCAAGTGAACTGTGTGATTTTCAGAGATTCTGGGAGCTTCTTTTCTACGCTCGAGCCAAGCTTCCTTCGCTCGAGCGACGAAGTCGCTAACAGACATTATAAAGTGACTTTTTGGCCTAAAAACTTTATTCTTTCTTCCTCTCTTCTCTTCCTCTCCTACATGTCCGAAAACCTAGCCCTCAAAACTTTGATTTCATCCATTTTTACTAAATATCCACCATGGATCTTGTATCAAAGATGAAGACCAAGTGAAGATCAACTTTTTCAACCCAGTGGATTTTGGATTTTCAAAAGGATGCTCTTGATCTAGCTTTTTTGCTTCCAATCTTGAGGTAGGGGTGTCTTTAACTTGTTAAATGCTTGATTGAGATTCATATGTAGTATTTTCACTAGTTATTCATGTGGTATATATATACATAGGTATATATATGTGTGTGTGTGTATTGTAGAGATTTGTTGTGTTAGTGAATAAATTGAAATACATGTGGGCAATACTTCATGGTTATGGAAGGAATCATACTTGTTATGGATGAATATCATTGTTTATGATGGATAATTAACTCAATTTCATAAAAGAGAGAAAAAAAACCCAATTTTACTCAAACCCTAGTTTTCAAATTTAATTTATAAAAAAAGGGTTTGCTCAATTGATTTTAAAACATGAAATTGACTATAATTACTTGACTTTGAGATTGAAATGTAAGATTGGAGGTTCCTTCTTGATGTAAACCTTTAGAAGATGATGATGATTACTTGATGGTAGATCCTTGAATTATGAAATGTGAAGAGGTGGATTATATTGAGTTGATATCATCTTAGGAAAATAATGCATTGTTCATAAATTTATGCATCATATGCATTATTCATTTCTTTTTGGTGCTACCTTGTGTAAACAGTTGAAAGTTGGAAGGGGGTAAATAGTCTATGAGTCCGGGTAGTGAGTCGGGTTGGATTTGAGTTGTGTATTGTATCTGGTACCCGCACGAGGAGTCAAGGTGCCCAATTGCCCTGTTTGCGCATATCGCTAGACGAATGTGGGAAAGTATTTCTGGGTGTCCACGTCCTCGTCGTTTATGGAGCCGGCAAATATGGAAGGTCAGAATGTTTTTGGGTGCCCATCGCCCCGCTGTTTTTGGAGTTGGCAAATGAGGGACTATTTTCAGTATACAAAACTATATATATGTATAACTATTTGGATTTGCGGCTCTTGCTTGGGATGTCATAGTGTATTTACCGCCCATAGTTACTTTGAAAATGTTGAACTAATGTCATGCATTGCATATTTCATTTGTATTCAAACAAATATTTATAATTAAACGTTTAAACTTTCATCATGCTTGCATTGCATGATTTAAACTTTCATCATACCTGCATTGCATGATCATGTGCTTTTCAATTGATTATATAACTTGTTAAATGCATTACCTACTGAGCTTTCGCTCACCCCAAAACTAACAAAATTTCAGGAAAAGATGTTGAAGCACCACTACAGTGTTGGGTAATTGAAACGTACTTGGATAAGAGCACAGATGATGTGGTCTTGGACTAATTTGTATGGGAAGATTGGAATTTTTTTTTGTATACGTCAAGACTACTCCTTGAAGGATGTGTATTTTCTTTATGCTCTACTTCTTACTACTTGAACTACTTATTTGTGTATAAATGTAATTCGACCATGATGTAAATTTTGATGTAGTTTAATTGGAAAGAGGAGCTAGTGGATTGTCTTATTGTTAATAATTATTATTCATTGCGTGTATTATTGTTGATTGTATTACGGTATCGGGAAAATTGGGAGGTAATTTAACAGGGCATTACAGATTGGTATCAAAGCTAACCAGGTTTAAATACCTTGGGCTCGTGGGAAGTGACGTTTGTCACGATAGGTTTACTAGGCTAGGATGGGGCGCTTGTGTGCTTTGCATTCTTTGTGTATTATGTGGTTATATGGGTGTGGGATTAAGCTTCTAGTATATGACAAGTGACCATTACATTCATCAAAATCCTTTTGGAAAGGCACGTGATCAATAGGGATGGCAATTTAAACCTGGCCCGACGGGGACCTAATCCCCCGACCCCGATTAGAATGGTTTTTTCTCGAAAAATACCCCCGTGGGGACGGGGATGGTATTCGAAATTAAATCCCCAATTAGTTTCGAGCCGGGAACGGGTATCACTGTTTAAGCCCCGGCCCGTCCCCGACCCCGAATTTCTCTGAAATAAAATTACCATTTTACCCCTCTATATATATATATATATAAACCAACACTTTCACTCATACAACACAGTAGCACCTGCACCTCACTCACTCATTCATCATCACCTCTTGTCTCTCTCTCTTTCTCTATCTCTCTCAAACCCTCCGCCGATCTCCATCCTCCCATCACCGCGATCTCTCTCCTCTCCCTCCTCCCATCATCGCCGAGATCTGAGTTAACTTTCCCTGACCTCCGTCACTATCTCCGACTGCCGCTCCACCGTCTCTTTTTCTTCTCCAACGGCAGTGAGGCCAAGCTTGCCGAATCACCGCCACCATTACCACTGTTTGCGGCAGTTGCAGTGACACCATTCGATCCGGTAGTGACACCATCCAACGGTGACCCTAGATTTGGAATTTTCCTTCTCTCTCTCTCTCTCGATTTGTTATGTATATATATATATTATATTGGAGCATCAGATCTCTCTCTCTCTTTCTCTCTCTCTCTATATGTTGTTGTTGTTGATGATGATGATGATGATGAACAGATCTGTTAGATCTGTTGTTTTTTTTTTTTTTTTTACATTTGAGCTCATCAAATTTGTTAATGGTGATGATGATGATGAACAGATTTGTATGATAATGATGAACATATCTCTCTCTCTCTTCTATGTTGTTGTTGTTGTTGTTGTTGATGATGAACAGATCTGTTGGATTTTTTTTTTTTTTTGGCCGAGGAATTTTTGAGGTCGGGGAAGCCTGATCCCCGTTAAGGGGTGGGGACAGGGGTGGATATAGGTCCCCCGTCGGGGATCAGGGCCGGGGACGGGGGAATTTCCACCGTCGGGGATCGGGGACGGGGGGTGTGATCCCCGGCCCCGCCTCGCCCCATTGCCATTCCTAGTGATCAATGCTTTTTCCACTTGGAGGTCCTTGAGCACTATGAAACAAGTTGATATCTTAGGAGAGTAATCCATATGTGCTCTATGTGCTTATGTTGTTTGCTTTATATGGAAATGGATACATGTATAGGTATATGAGTAACTCGCATATGGCGTGTAAGATCTCGTGTAGAATATTTAAGCGTGGGTTAAATCTTGTCCCTATTTTCTTGTAGGATATGAGGATACGAGTGACCTGAAATGGGGAAAAACTTTTGGGGCTAAATTTTTTGCATCACTTTTATTGGCAAGATATGTTGTTTTAGGATCATGTAAGAACGCAATTATGAGACTGGTGGAACCTTAGTTTATCAGTTTTGTAAGTTCATGAGGAGCAATTGTTACCTTATGATGATAAAGTTTTTCTTATTGTGTGGTGAATGGTTTGTGGTTATGAAAAGTTGAAACTAACTTATAGATTCAAATTGAGATTTTGGAAATTGACTAGAAGGGAGGTCTTGGAAGTAGAGTGAGGTAAGGATTAAACCTTATGGGAATGTACATTGATTGAGATCTTAAGGACGATCAGAGGGACCTAAGGGTAAGTGTTTTGGAATGCTAATATCAGAATATATGAACTAGTTTTAGAACTTTTCCTAACTAAGTGAAGTTAGTTATATCAAACCGACACTTGCAGCTAGGTTATGATTTTATTCTGTTTTATCCTTTTCTCAATCAGTCCCACCAGTTAGGTTATGATTCTATCCTGTTTTATCCTTTTCTCAATCAGTCCCACCGGTCTTGGTTGGGAGACTTAAAAACTCGACACAGATCACCCCTAATGAACGAGAACTGGTTTCATAGGCATGCGATGACTAAAATTGATCACAAATAATCATCAATCCTTTTTTATATATTGCATGACAAAATTTTGGTTCAACAATTACATTTAAAAAAAAACATCTACAGAATAGAAACTTCATCAAAACAATCTCAGTAAATAAAATTCGATGAAGAATTAGAATACGAAGAAAAGCTGGACAGCTGAAAAGTGGACTACAAACAGAAAAAGAGCAACCGGGATCTCAGTATTAAAATAATTACACAAAAATAAAAAGAGAAATGATTGGGGGAAGAGGGGGAAAAGACAGGGAAATCAACTCTTGAGGAGAATCTCGATGGATTCAAAGAAAAGAGGAGCCATTTCAGGGCTTGGAGTTTTGATTGCACACTTGAGTCCAGGGACTCCAATAACTGCAGTGAGTTCAATCAAGAAGGGGAATCCACGAGGGATTTTAGCAGAGAGATACAACACCTCCTGGTCTGCATGCTTACGCTTTGCAATGAAAAACATGTTTGATGTGGCCAGCTGGTCTAGGGTTGCTTCCACACTGTTCATGACGATTCCTGGAAAGTCCTTTGACACCTCATTTGAATCAGGTAAAGACTTCCATGTCTGCAAAATACAAAAGCATCAGGCTCCACTATTTTCCCAGATAGAAAGCATCTCTCGTATGCATCATTCATAGTCAACATTAGTGCCAACTAAGAGTTTCATGATATATTCAGAATCATGGAAAACTTGAAAATTCCTTCAGTTGCCAATAATCCAAAAAAATATTTTTCCCAGAATTCAGTATTCTCGTTCAGATAGTAACTGAAGTAGTAGAGCATACTTTTCATGGTTATCATCAGTGTCATGAGTTCATCATCCCCCATTTAGTTGTGTTTTCAAAAGATGAGTTCTGTTTCATTTTTTCTAAAAACTAAAAATTATTTCCGACAAAAGAAAAAAAAAAAAAGAACACATCATCTTCATATGATTCTCTTTTGGGGCAAATTTTATTTTATTTTTAAAAATTAAATATATTTTTTTGGGTGTTTATTTTCATCAAACTAGTTTCTTTTTTTTTTCTTTTTTATTAAAAAACAATACAAAAAACAGATTCTAAAAACTCAACCAAACAAGTATTATATGTTTAAAGTAAAGATATAACAATTTTTTTCTTTTTCTTTTACCTCAAGGAAAGTAGCACGCTCCATTCTTCCATCCTCGGTGAAGAATACCAGTAATGATACTTTATCACTGAAATACCACACAGGTTGTTGATTATTTTTCACAGCAACCTGCAGTAGTGTGTTTGGAGGACCAGAAGCAACATTCTGGAATAAAACCATCGGCAGAAGAGTCCTCGCTGATGTTCCAGGTAGCAATTGTGGGACCTGATTGTCAATAAGAAATTAATTTGAAGCTCAACCTTCAAAAAAGTTTGATTCATTACCATGGAAATAACAAACTACCTGTAGTGGTCCAGCAGCAGCAAGACCAAATGTGTTCTTGTTGAACTGGATCATAAACCCATCAAGGGGAATCTGTGAGTTGTTCTCAAATAATAAGCTGTAAAATATTTGGCCATCTCTTCGTACCAACTGTGCACTGATTTGTAAACCTTGACCAGTTGATGCTGGTAATACAACAGGCAAAGTAGGGCTGCAATTGGAATCAGAACTCTATGTCAGTGCATTCATCGAAACCAAAATCATTCTGATTCCATGTTAACCACATTTTACTAATTGGTTGAATTCACAATCCTCGGAATCCCAAATTTATCATTATCTTTAGCATTTAGATAATTCCCAAATAACAGCCAAACCTCTTCAATAATTTCCAAGAATTTAGCAATAAATTTCAGGCATGCATTGCAAATAAATCCAGGTGCCTAATTATTTCATATCAAACAACCTAATATACCTATATTACACCATACTTACCCAGCAGGTATTGTGGGCTCATCGACAGGAACAATTGCATTATTACTGTTGTCATCATTATCAAGGCCCATCAAATCACCAAGTAAATCTGGCACAGGAGCAGGGGCTGGTTGCCTTCCCACAGCTTGTGGGGCGTTACTTGAAGTAGCTGGTGGCGATGCTATACTGTCCACTGCATGAGAAGGTGATTCAGAGTACCCTGTTTCACTCCCATCAGGGTAATCATCTTCTTCAGTTCTTTGGGCAGTCTTCACACGGGTAACAAATGCCTCTGGGGGCTTGTGATACACAGAAGATAAAGTAGCAATATTGGCAAGAAGATCATCAAGAAGAGAAGGCTCGAGTTGGTTTGAATCATCACTGATCACAGGCTTCTCAGCTAACACAACATCCTTAGCCGCCTGAAAGAGAAAAAGGTTTATTATGAATATTCATCCAAGAGTCCAGAAAGTCCTGAAGATTTAAGGTACTTAAATATGTAACGCAGCCCTCCTCTTTCCTCCAACCAGGAACTGATCACGTCCAGTGAAAACCTTTAAAACGGCACAAAATTAAGTTGAAATGGGTTTATTGTTGCTCAGTAAAGGTTTTGTTTATCTTTTGTAGTAGTGGATTAAAATTGTGCCAAGCATGATATACACATATAAAAAAGGTCAACAAAGAAACTAGAATTGATCTTTAACTGTTACACACCTCAGGATCAGTTGAAAGAAGGCGCCAATATATATATGCACGATCACGTAAATCTGGGTTGTCAGTCTCCACAGTGGCATTATTCAACACAACCTACCAAGATGATAATATTTAGCAAGATCAACAAGAAAGTATTAAAAAAATAAAATAAAAACCTTCTCTCAAATAAATAAGTTTGTAGCTTGAGCAAGAACGCAGCTTTCAGAATAAAGGAAAGCACTCTAAGGCCATGTTTGTTTGGCGGACTGGATTAGCATTCCCATGACTAATAGTCCTAGGACTACGAATTCGTTAGATTATGTATCCTATCTTAACTAATAGTCAAGTTTAAAATAATTAGTCCGTACTTTAATTGTTTAACCAAACATCGGATTTATAATTTTATTGGACTATTAGTCCAATCCCAAACTCATGTCCACCCAAACAAACATGGCCTAAATGTACTTTCAATTGTCACCACAAATAGTACATCCCATTGAGCAGAAAACATTAAAATAAATAAAAATAAATAAAGAAAAAGAAGAAGAAAGAAAGATAAAGAAGCGAACGTGCAACTGTTTTGTATCATATCTAGGGTTTAGTTCTTCAAGAGGACCACAATATGACAACGTTTTTTCCGAAATCCTGACCAATCGAGGGGCTAAGTTCATTGCTTTACTTCATTTGAATTACAATTCACTCCAAAGCTTCAATTGGAACAGAAAAGAAAAAGGAGATGCAATAGAATGCCAGACAATTTTTAGAAAATGAGTATCAAAAGAGTCAAAACATATACCTGAATCATCTGCTGTGGCCCTTCAGTTGGCTTCTTAAGAAAAAGTTTGACAGTGGCAGTCAGCAACTGCAATTGTACTTGGGCAGGCTCTTCAGGGAAACTCTCCAAAAAGCTCTCAAGCAGCTCATCAGCATTGTCAATTCTTTCCGCATATTCACCAATTATCCAGATCATTGATGCCTGAGGAATAATTAAAACAGGAATAAATAAATAATGAAGATCATAGAAAATAAATTACAGAAAACATTACCAATCATATAAAGCCAAATCCTTGCAATTGTTTAGGAATACCTTAGCCTCAGGCTCATCTAGAGTGTCCAAGCTCTCACAAAGTGTAGCAATGATGGACTCGTAGCTGAGGAACATAGAATGAATACTTAGGCTAGGAAAGACAAGAACCACTATATGACAATATTATTAGTAAAAATATTACAATGAAAAACAAGATTCAGAGACAATATTGTAGTGCAAATTTACAAGAGGGGGGACCAAAAAACTTACGTGTTAGGGTATCTTCTAAATATATCTTTGATGACTATAATAGCTTCTTGAACAACATAGTTTACTTTAATCTTAATCAGCTCAAGCAAAACACTAATGCATCGCTCAGCTGCTCTCTCTAACTTGATGGCACATCGTCCAATAGCACGAACAGCCTTTCTGACAAAATCTACATCGACTTCTGTAGCATATTCCTTAAACTCTAACAGAACCTGAAAAGTGTCCATGTTGTGAGCATTACAACCTAAACAAAATCTGTTTACAAAACTCAAAAAATAAGATAACACCTATTACCTGGTCTATATTGCGGTCTGAAGCCAGCTTTATCATGATTTCCAATTTTTCCATCTTAACATAAATCGGATCATTGTACTTGCAGAAAAACACCTACAAACAGAAAATAGTGCTTCTTTAGTATGGCTTTCTTCCTCAAAATCTTAATCACAAGGAGCAAAAGCAAACCATAAAAAATAAATCCTTGTTTATTTATTTCATGTATGTTAAGTAGACAGCCATATCAAATCACCTTGATTTCATGGGCAAGAATTGTAGGCCGCCTTTGGACAATAAGGTTGATGTTTCGTAATGCAACATATTGAATCTCAGGTTCGGCAGATAGTAATGTCACAAGAGGAGGAGCCATTTTCTTGCAAAGATTCCGAACCACATCAGGACTGGTGATGAGTTCCATTTGTTGAAGGATCATCTGCAAGGTCAGATCGATTAAGAGGTTGAGAAAAGATATTTAACAATGAAATTAAACAAGAAAAAACATTAGTAAGGATAGCAAATATCAGTCAAGTAAATCCAAAGAATTCAATATCACCACCTTAACAGCAGAAAGCACAACTGCACAATTTGCATGCTGTAATCGTGGAGTAACACGCTCCACTATATTCTCAGCTTCACGAGCATCGGCTGCCTTGTACTTGGAAAGAGCATCCAATATGAAAACTTGACCCCACCTGAAGTCATACGTCAAACGAGAAAATCATACAATTAATGTTGGAAAAACTTTACACATAAACACCCAGTCATGATTTTAGAGATACCATTAGGCACTATTCTTAAGAATATCAGCTAGATTTAAGAATCTCACTGTATGAATCACAGTTAACAGAGCTTTGTTTAGACCAACCACATCTTGTTCTAAGCAGCAAAGCTATTGACCATAAGTTACCGTTAACGCAATACAAACAGCTGAAAATAATTCCCTTCCCAAAGTGAAGATACTTCCTTTTCCAATTGACATATGTTCATTATTCGCTTCACCCTCAAGTGAATAACAAAATGTTCAAAAGCATAAAGTTACAGATGAATTCCTTCAACTCAGTAACAAAACGATGAGAAAAGTCAAAAACAAAGAACTTCTATAACAAATCTCCCAAATAAGGTCGTAAAAAGTTGACAGTTTAAACCTAATTAACAAACAAATTCTGAAAATTGTGTAACAGTAGCTCGAAGACTACAAAAATTTTTCTTTATTATTTTAGATATGATTCATATGAACAGATGTCAAATAAATTAATATATACAAAGCCAAATGATCAAACTGCCCTGTACAAATTTGCTAGATGGACAATTGTTTTATCATCAAACCTAAGATATTAGTATAGTATGAAATCAACCTCATACCAAGGATGATAACTAATGATATTCCTACATTTGTGGAACACGATCATGTCTACTGATATTAACCAGGGACTGCAAAGACGAACCATAAAGGTACTTTGGCATGAAATATCCACATGCTAACAGTATAGATAGTACTTGAATCACTTTACTTGGTACATCTCACAGAGAACGTGTAAAATGATTTCTTATTATATAATCTATTAAGCAAGCAACATTGACCAAATTACAGTACACAATCCCACTCCTACAATGTTAACTTATAGCATATATTTTTCATGTTACAACAGAAAGTAACAAATTTTGAACCACAAACTCACTCTGTGCATTCATTTAGAGCAGTAAGGAGTTTTGAAAGTGTGTGGCTCGTGATCTCAAATATGGGCCTGCTACTGGTCTCTTGAATCTCTGCAAGTGCTGCCACAGCATTAGCTACAACCATTGGATTATTATCAGATATCAAATCCTTGAGAGCTTCCAGAAACCCCCTATCCTCAACTAGCTCAGCGTTTATGTCATAAAGCTTAGCAACACATATAGCAGCTGTCTTGCGAACATAAGGATCATCATCCTGACAAAAAATGAAATTAAAGAATTGGTGCTGAGTTAAGAAGTTCCACAACTCATTATATGAGAACATTCTAGAAATATAAATAGCAAATGCAGCTGAACTTAAGACATTTGCAACATATTGTTGCAAAGGAGTAAGTTTGAGTAAAATACTAAAAGTCTAAAACTAGTAAAAGGTTCCACTAGCCAAACTTTTGGAAACAAGGGTAAATATCAACCTTGAGACACCTCTGAAGTGGATCACACAGATATTCTGTGATTTTGTCAACACGAATGCATCCCATTGTCCGTACAGCCAAAGATCGAATCAGCGGATTTGGGTCCTGAGAATCCTGCAAAATGCCCATATCATAACAAATGTTAGAGATTTATAGAAGCAAATTTTCAGCCATGTAAAAAAAATTACGAAATATTCAAAGAAAAAACAACAAAGATATAAACTCACTGCTACGTGTCCTTTGGTCACATCGCAATCTATCTGTAAATAAATATTTCAACCCAAAGCCTCTACAATTTCTATTCAGCATCCTATCATATACTTTCTAATAAGGAGCAGATAGGGATAACTTAAATATTAAAAAAATAATAATAATGTATTAGTAGTGCTGAAATATTTAAGCACTAGTTTTTCAAGTTGATAAATTAGCCAATTGAAGATGATAATTTAAAAATTACTTTCCACTAAATGTGTTCAGCATTCAGTGATAACTCATGTCTCTTTAAGTGATTACTCATTAAGTGACAACTAACAATTGTTAAACACATTTAATTTCTCAACCACTGAAGTGTTGAATTTTAAGTACTTAATTACAGTAGCAAACAGGCCTTAAGTTAACAAATATAAATGAGAGTTTTCATTTTTTTTTTTTTTTTTGTACTTCTCAATTGATCACTTTTTGTACTTATCAATTGATCACTTATTGACCAAGTACAAATAACTTCATACTTTCTGGCAGAATTTGAGCCAGACTTTGGTTGGGCAATGGTAAACTGATTCACTTCTGGAAAAGACAGGGTCCATCTAATGATTTAAATTACAGAGTACACCTATGATTTTACAGTTTGCTGATAAAAAATTGATACTAAACCATGAGACCTGGTAATTCTTCTTTGCCAAATGGAAAGGAATTGTTATTTTACTGTATGAGGCAACTAAGGCAAAGAGCAAATCATGACAAATTTCACATGTATTGGAGACATGCCAATCACAACAGGATGATAATCGACAATAAATGTATACAAAAAGATGTAAACTGTCAGAGTCCAGGGTGTAGGGAGATCCCCTGACTTTGTGATGGAAATTATAGCTTATCAACAAAATATATCAATTTTTCATGGATCATTTGGCATGGCCTTTGCACATAGGTTTAAGTGATGTTTAACATACAAAAAGAGATGAATGCAGAAGTGGTGATACTTCTTAATGGTTTTGGAGGAGGAAACTCTTGCCAAATATTCACATTGAAAAAATTACGGCTAACAATGAGTTTGGGTGCAATATTTGAGGTAAAAATCATTTAGCACTTATTTCATAACCTTATTGAAATGCCTTCACAATATATATTCAACAAAGAAAATTCATAGCACAGCTGCAAATTTCATTCCAGAAGATCATAACAGTAATGAAATGAAGAGGACCAAGTTTTACCAAAGTTCTTACCTTGACAAATGTGTTTACTGCAAGTATCGCTAGGTCAGGTTGGCTTTTAGCATAATTTATGAGATATAAATAAACAAGCTTTTTGAGTTCCAAATTCTCTGTTTGCATGCAATTCACAACATCTGTGAATAGTGATGAAACATCTTTCCCAACAGTCATGGCAGCAATCACCTTTTTGACAGCATCTTTTCTCTTGTCCTGCATGAGAAAAACAGAGAAGGTATGCTACTGAAAGGCTGTTCTGAATTATCATACTAACATGTAGCTACCCAAAATTATAAGACTATTCAGTCAATAGTCTTGTGAACAATACTCTGACACTTGTCTGCATAACAAGTATCCAAATTCATATGCTCATTACGTTCCGCAACAAAGCATCATGAAAATGGCTCCTCTACCAGCGGGATATGATATAAAGCACGGGTACAGGTACGAGTATTGGTACTAGTACAATACAAGTACATCAATACGGCAAAATCTCAAAAAAGTATGGTACAGATGTGGCTTCATACATTCATAAATAAATATTTATTTTTAATTTGGGATAATACAAAAATTAGTAAAATGGTTTAGTTGGTTAAGATCTAACCTAAAATTCACATTTAATGCCAAAAATATAGTATAAACCAAAACTATATGTCATTATATTAAATAACTTACAAACAAAAGCTTATAGATTTAAAATCATGTTAAGCATAACAAAGATTCCAATAAAACTAGCTTCATCTCTGTACAAAAGAAAATACTATTCTAACTGAATATGGCTTGGGTGTATTCTACTAAGTACTTAGAGTATGGCAAAATTCAAAAGAAAAAATTTGGGTGTGTGTTTCGTACACCTGGTATGTATGCAAAAGTCTCATGCAAAGTATTAGTACCCAGTAAGTACCCGGATGCTTCATAAAGCGACAATGATAGTAAAACTAGGTCCACGCTTGGGTGGAAAAGTACTGAAAACCAAATGCTAAACTTTTTAAGCTAAAAATTTGTTTGTTAAAAAATTAAGTACTAAACTAAAATAAGTTGTTTAATATATAAAATATGAAATTTATTATTTTCAAATTTTCTCTTCCAATTTTTATATTGTGGTAGTGGAGGTGGAAGGATAGTGATTGAAGTGATGGTGGAGTAGTGGTGTAGTGGAGTTAGAGGCGTAGTTGAAGTGGGTGGGGGGGTGGGGGTCTGTAGTGAATAGTGACGGTGGTAGAATGATGGTAGTGGTTATGACTACAGTGACAATGGTGTTGGAAGTGGAGGGTTGTGATAGTGGTGGTGGTAGTGGAGAGGTAGTGGTGGCAGCAACAACCGTGGTGGTGTGTGATGGTGGTATTGAAATGATACTAGTGCCTATGGGGACAATGGCAATAGTGGAGGTGGTAGCAGTGAAAAGTAATAGCAGTGGAGGTGGTAGTCAAAGCGGTGATGGTGGAAATGGGGGTGGGGGTGGGGGTGTAGTAGTGGTGGTGATAGCAGCATTGGTGAGGTCATAACGGTGCACATCAATGCTTATGCATAAGCAATTAAAATTCAGTCAGCATTAAGTCAAAATCATGCTACTTAATTTTATTTTATTTTTAATAACTTCTAGCCTACATTTTAAGAGTTACTTAAATTTTTAAATGATACAAATTGCGATTATCAAATGGAATTAATTGACTTTTACTTAACATACTCAGTTTTAAGGGCTGATGAGGGCATAACCACATTCAAGGTGGGGGGGCCATGGCACCCCTTGACTTTCAAATACTCCTTACAGATAGCACTATATTTTTCATGCAAAAACAATCTATTCTCTTTGTACTAGCACCCCTCAATTTTAGTTGGTTGCGATCAAACATAGTTGACTATAGTGAATGAAAAAGAAGAATAGACCCATTCAAAAATTTCTAGTTATTAAATTTTTGGGGGATTATTTTCTGTAGTTATTTAATTTTGTTAATGCCGATATTTTAAAAGGCGAACCAAGGTGTGTGCCAAGGCACGAGCTGAGGAGAAGTGCCTCAATAGTCACAGTCGCACGTGAGGCACTAAAGCGATCGTTTTTTGTGAGGCACAAGGCAATCGTTTAGTGGCCATTATTATGCCAAAAAGGTATACATTTTGAGACGAAAATTTTTGGTCCCAAAATAATTATAATTCATCACTAAATGTCCAGTTTCCACCCTAGATACAATAATAACAGTTTTGAAGACTAAGATATTTCGTCACTAAAAGTAATTTCATGCCTAAATTTTTTTCTCTAAAACATTAATTTGTCTTAGTGAAGCATTGTGGGGTTTTTTTTTGTCTTTTCAAAATTTGAAAGGATATGATGGAATTGAATTGACATTATTAAAATTTTGACTAGTTTACCTTATAACCATTTAATATTTGCTAAAATTGAGCTAAAATTATCAATTACATGTCAAAATTAATATGTTATTATTGATTATTTGCTAAATTAATATTTTTTGGAATAATTTATAGAAATTGAGTGTTATTATTACCAAATTTATGAGAAATTATGTCGTATTTATTAAATTATTGTGATGAAATTAATATAGAAACCTGCCCCATATTCGATCTGTTAATTGGAATGGAATGGAGTAGAGGGAATGTACGAGGGGTATCAACTTGCCATCCCTTCCAATGAAATTCTGATTCCATCCCTAGTGTTGAATTGGGTTATCAAACACGACCTTTTACTTGCCAAATTATAATAGTGTTAGTGTCTAAAAAAAAAATTGAAATTTAAACCCACGTATCATAAACAGCATCATTAATCCCAACACACCCAGAATTAAAAAAAAACAAAAAAAAGAAAATTATATAAATGAGGATCAACAATTTTTGTGGGATACTGGGAAAGTGTGAGAAAACCAAATAAATAAAATTACAAACCACGTTAAAGTGATGTCAAGTTCTGAGACACAACGAAAGAAAATTAACAATAAAACCTTATTGTTCAAATTGGGAGGGGTTTGCAATCCAAGCCTAATCAGGTTAAATCTCAACCAACTGACACGAATCCGGAAAATCCTATACATGTGACAAGCAAATTCAATGAAAGCTCACGAAGATCTGAACGATAAACCAAATATAAATAAATAAATACAGTAGATCTGCTAATAAGTTTTGTGAATCGATGAAATCAAGGGCGCAATTGGATCAGATCAAGGATGAAGTAAGAAAGATGGTTCGAATTCAGCTACAAAATACCACATCAATGTAGGTACATGTCTCGTATGAATACATATATGAATAGATATAGAGAGAGACCTTGTACTGAGAATTGAGCTCCTCTTTGAGCTCAGGGATTTCGCCCTTCTTGGTGGTGGAGAAGTACTTGGAGTCGTGTCCGCTCATCTCTGTCTCTATCTCTCCTTGATCGACTAAGGAATAACAGAGAGAATCAACGATGAAAATGAAAATGGCAATGGCAATGGCAATGGCAATGGCAATGCGATATGAGAATTGTGGATCGAACTGGTGAGCGAACCGCTTTGTAGACCGGTTCCGCTTGACAAGTAATAAACCGAATGTTTCATTCAAATAAATGAAATTTATAATTTTTTATTATTTATGTGACTTATTTCAATTATATATTTTTTAGGAATTTTTTTTTTTATTAATATTCTTGGTATTAAGATTTTATAAGATAAATAATATACACTATTTTATAGTAATTGAGATCTCTCAATATTTTTACAGAGAAATTTCAAACTAGAAAAATTCAAGGCACAATAGTTTGAAATTTCTCTAATTTTTCTATGTTAAAATTTCTCAATTTCTCTGAGCTAAAATTTCTCTGATTTGCTCATTTTTTCTAATTTTCTTTGTGTTTTGAAATTTTTCTGAGTTAAAATTTCTTTGGTTTGCTTATCAGTTTTTGTGTTTTGATCAATTTTCTTTGATTTGCTCATAATTTTCTTTGTGTTTTGACCAAATTAGAGAAAATTGAACTACAAAATTGAACAGAGATGAACTCACAGAGAAATCATATTCATATGTATATCGGTTAATACAATAACAATTGAGTAAAACCCAGCAAAATACAAAAATAATTTCAAATTTTAAAAATTAAAGCCCCAATGTCACAATCATGCTGGCAATCAGCAATCATAAACTCTATCTTGCTTGGCTTGGCTTTGTTTGGCTTCACGCTTTCGATGGTTTCACGTGATAAAAAATAAGACAAACAATTGTGTTGCTTCATTCAAGTATCTCTACAAACTCATCCAAACACCATCGAGAAGAGAGCATAGTTCTTCAACCAAACCACAATTGAAAACCTAGATCGATTAAAAGATAGGAGAGAATGGGTATGATATATGGGTGTGGATGAGGGATTTTATATTACCAAAAAAAACATTGTGACCTCTTTCATTACTAAAAGTTAGAGAAAGATAGTAGACTAAAATTCTCTATCTTTTATGAGGCACGTTTTAAATAAAATTTTGAAATTCATATTAGATACTTAGATATGTGAGGAACAAAAAAAAATTATAAACTTTATTAATCTATATAATATTTTTTATTTGTTACAAAAGATAACACACTATCAAGAAGATAGCACAACATTAAAAATGAATTTGTAATTTTTGTATTGTATAAATAAATTGGGGATACATTTATTTTTTTTGACCGTCCTTTTTTTTTTTTTTTTTTTACACTTATTAGTTAAAAATTCGGCCATGTAACGCCCTGTTAAATTACCTCCCAATTTTTCCGATACCATAATACAATCAACAATAATACACGCAATGAATAATAATTATTAACAATAAGACAATCCACTTGCTCCTCTTTCCAATTGAACTACATCAAAATTTACATCATGGTCGAATTACATTTATACACAAATAAGTAGTTCAAGTCGTAAGAAGTAGAGCATAAAGAAAATATACATCCTTCAAGGAGTAGTCTTGACGTATACAAAAAAAAATTTCCAATCCTCCCATACAAATTAGTCAAAGACCACATCATTTGTGCTCTTATCCAAGTACGTTTCAATTACCCGACACTACGGTGGTGCTTCAACATCTTTTCCTGAAATTTTGTTAGTTTTGGGGTGAGCGAAAGCTCAGTAGGCAATGCATTTAACAAGTTATATAATCAATTGAAAAGCACATGATCATGCAATGCAAGTATGATGAAAGTTTAAATCATGCAATGCAAGCATGATGAAAGTTTAATCATTTAATTATAAATATTTGTTTGAATACAAATGAAATACGCAATGCATGACATTAGTTCAACATTTTCAAAGTACTTATGGGCGGTAAATATACTATGACATCCCAAGTAAGAGCCGCAAATCCAAATAGTTATACATATATATAGTTTTGTTTACTGAAAATAGTCCCTCATTTGTCGACTCCAGAAACGGCGGGGCAATGGGTACCCAAAAACATTTTGACCTTCCACATTTGCCGGCTCCATAAACAGCGGGGACGTGGACACCCAGAAACACTCTCCCACATTCGTCTGGCGATATGCGTAGACAAGACAATTGGGCATCTTGACTCCCCGTGCGGGTACTAGATACAATACAATACACAACTCAAATCCAACCCGACTCACTACTCGAACTCATAGACTATTTACCCCCTTCCAACTTTCAACCGTTTACACAAGGTAGAACCAAAAAGAAATGAATAATGAATATGATGCATGAATTTATAAACAATGCATTATTTTCCTAAGATGATATCAATTCAATATAATCCACCTCTTCACATTTCGTAATTCAAGGATCTACCATCAAGCAATCATCATCTTCTTCTCAAGGTTTACATCAAGAAGGAACCTGCAATCTTACATTTCAATGTCAAAGTCAAGTAATTACAGTCAATTTCATGTTTTAAAAATCAATTGAGCAAAACCCCTTTTTTATAAATTAAATTTGAAAACTAGAGTTTAAGTAAAATTGTGTTTTTTTTCTCTCTTTTACGAAATTGAGTTAGTCATCCATCATAAACAATGATATTCATCCATAATAAGTATGATTCCTTCCATAACCATGAAGTATTGCCCACATGTATTTCAATTTATTCACTAACACGACAAATCTCTACAACACACACACACACACACATATACCTATGTATATATATACCACATGAATAACTAGTGAAAATACCATATATGAATCTCAATCAAGCATATAACAAGTTAAAGACACCCCTACCTCAAGATTAGAAGCAAAGAAGCTAGATCAAGAGCATTCTTTCGAAAATCCAAAATCCACTCGGTTGAAAAAGGTGATCTTCACTTGTTCTTCATCTTTGATGCAAGATCCATGGTGGATATTTAGTAAAAATGGATAAAATCAAAGTTTTAAGGGCTAGGTTTTCGGACATGTAGGAGAGGGAGAGAAGAGAGGAAGAAAGAATAAAGTTTTAGGGCTAAAAAGTCACTTTATAATGTCTGTTAGCGACTTGGTCGCTCTAGCAAAGGAAGCTTGGCTCGAGCGTAGAAAAGAAGCTCCCAGAATCTCTGAAAATTGCGCAGTTCGCTCGAGCGAGCATGCTTCCAACACAGAAACTCAAAATTCAAACAGGTATAACTCTCTCGTTCGGACTCCGTTTTAGGTCGTTCTTGTGTCCAAATCGAAGCCCTAGAAACAAGATTTCCAACGGTTCCAACCTTACATCCAAATTCAAAGTATGGAAATACAAAAGGGCAAAAGTGTGAAGGTTGGTCAAAAATGAAAACTCAAATTTGGGGCTTTTGATCTAATCTTGTCTAAATACCTTGTTGAGACTTCACTCAAGATTCCAAACATCACCCAAGTGTCCTCTATTTAATATTTAATGTTCACTTGTCAACCCATCAATACCAAGAGTCTGACAACTATACAAGTTTTAAGGTGACGGGCACCAATTTACACCAATCCGATACATATTAGAATCCGAGTCATTACAATCTCCCTACCTTAGGAAATTTCGTTCCCGAAATTCGACTTGATAAAAGAATAAGATTTATTTTTATCACAATCACCTAATCCATAAACTCCTAATACCCGCTTCCTCATTGAGACATTCTTTCAATACCCCACACACTTACCAAGCACACCCTTATAAATTTAATGCTCTCTTGTCCCCTATTATAAAAGATACTGTGATCAAAATCAAAACTCTCAAACACACCTTAAGCGTAGCTGTGTGCACAACAATAATTCCTCTAATGATGGTATCACTACTTATAGTTTAGATCAAGCAAGAATTTTGAACAATTTAACCCCATCGACCTAATTATCATGATGAAATTCCACTCTAACTACATCCACGATTGTAATGATTATTGTACCATATAATGAATCAACTGAGATCTTTCATAATCGACACTAACACACAACTTCATATCCACAATCTTACTTATACATAGTCAAACACACCCCAAATTTATTTTATTTATTTATTTATTTATTTATTTTCACTCCATACTAGTGCCTCAACAAGCCACATTGGGAAACAAATTCAACTATCACAATGAATGCCCAGAGAGACATTCAAACACTACATACCATTGGTAATTACTCACCACAGAATCTTTTTCACCATCTAATTCAACCATTTATTAAAGAACAATCCAACGTGATTATCTTAACACTTTAAACAATAAGAACAATCCTATATTTGATGACCCTAACCATCCACACGTCAACAATAAAGCCAATCCGCACTCAATTACTCGATTTGAAACTAAGCTAACACAAATAATGACTTGAAATGTTTTATTCCACAGGAACCTTCATTCACTCCCTAGTACAATTATATTCTTCCCTGAATTATTCTACACAAAGAAAAATTTACAAATCACCTTAGCCCCAAATACTTCACCTAAAACAACAAAAGATATTGATTCTCATGAAACACAATACAATCACGCCAAACACACTACTGGAAATTTTAAAGCACAACATTGATTGCCCAATCAAGCAATTTTCTCTTTTTTTTTTCTTTCTATTCACTATTCCTTTCGCTCAATGAACTGACCAACAATTCTGGCAAAATTGCCAACATTTACCTGAGCAATTCCACTCTAGCATATAATTTATCCAATGCTCACACGATGCACTTTAAATCCACATAGAAATCATCAAGACTAGTTACACACTCTAACTATACTAAATACTCCCTCCAAATGTTAATTGAAAACCACTCTCCTGCTTTAAAACAAATGCCAAAACAGTAACTACAAAGTTGCAACACGATTCCACGTTACACGAATATTACGATAATCACTGAGATCAAATACAAATTCAACAAACTCTACTACACGTACTCACCCAATTATAAATATTCATATTGCTCCCAAAGCTAACTAACTGGGGGTTCTTCTTCTCACACTAAAAGCATCACACTAAGAGCATCTCGAGCTAATCACAATAAGACACATGTATAGATTAACACTGAAACAATTCTAAAATTCCCGAATCGTTAATAAGTTGATTAGCCTCAACCCACAATAAAATCTCTCCAAGGGAAATTCAATGTTCATCCCTCGCCAAAAGAAATAATTCTACACTATTGATTCAGAATTCTAACTATAACAATCTTTTCAGTACTTCAATCAAATCACTACTAAATCTGCTCCACATTTTTCTTTTTAAAAAAAAATAATTTAGCTCCTGAAGTAATCCACCATAGCTTACTAAAGTACAAAGAAAATAAAACCCAATCCTCACAATTGCTCATGTCACAAATAACAACACCAATTACCATATCAAACCCACCACAAAAGCCTACACAACTCAAGACAAAAGATTAAACCAACAACTATTCAGTCTTGTGGTTACTTCAAAACCTCATCCAATATTTTTAATCAATCTTACCCTTACACAACTCTAAAAATGTACTACCACCTGCTACAATGCCACAAGTTCACTCTAACTATTTTCTAAGCTAACAATAGTCATTCCATAACAATTTCCAAGACTAACAAAATAACGAAAGAGCTCCGGTTGAGAGCTCGAATTTGTGAGCCCCGAATGCCCCTAATTCCAAAAACGACCCCGTTTTTGTATTTTTTGTATTTTTTTTTTCTTCAGCAGAAGATGGAAGAAGAACGAGGAGGAGAAGAAGAGGAGGAGGGGGAGGAGGGACTGGAGGGGAGGAGGAGGGGGGGACTGGAGGGGGCCTAAAAAATGGGGCTGGAGGCGGAGGCGGGGGGCGGAGGGGAGGCGGGGGCGACGAGCTGACGGCGGGTGAGGCGACGAGCAGCGACATCGGCGACGAGCAGGGACTGGAGGCGACGATCGGTGACTGGAGGCGACGATCGGCGACGATCTCCCTCTCCTCTCTCTCTCTCTCTCTCTCTCGGGGCATTCAGGGCTCAAATTTTTCGAGTCACAAATCTTTTCTCATAACGAAAATACTTTATACCACTTTATTCCTCGACGAGGGGTCTGTCAAATAACTCCTTCTAAAATAATATTACCACAAAATACAATGGAACAAAATTAAAATAAGGAATCATACCTTGTTAAACAAACTGAATACCCTTATTTTTTTATTTTTTTTAAGTAAGAAAACACTTACCACTCAAGGTCGATTTCACTCAAATTGAACTCAATAATAAGATTAGACCAACATACTAATAACACGAATTCTTACCATGCCCATAGCAAAACGAAAGATCAATGCAAGGGACTCAACTCTTGCACCAAGAATAGCAAACCATCTTGTACCTAAGGGATAAGGAATACAAACTAATCTCCATCTCCATTACGTGAACCACACCATCACAGCATTCGCCAAACTTGACCCAAAATACTCTTCTATACCTTCCATCTTCACAATCTCTAACTCATACATAGAAGTAACTATAAAAGTCAACATCAATCACTATTAATGGGTCAGGCCTAAATTTCCATGGAAATATTTAAAGTACCGCCATACTAATTATAATATCCTCACAAGGTAATCTTAAAAAATTTCTCTAAGAACATTTGTTATTAGCCCAGCTTCAAAACATACATTACATCATGTCCCTCACACTCATTTATTACACTCAAGTACATCAATAACCAACACTGAGACAATGGACTACACCTATCTCGAAGGCACTTGAAACTCGCCTACATATTTCAAAATATCGACTCACAAGTCACCATTTTTACTATTAAAATCCCCATCAAATGGCGCAACCCAATTCAAATTTAATCTCATCTCAATATATTCCAAAAATTCTTTACCTAATTCGTTCACCTATGATTTACAACAAACTTTTGAATAAAATAAATTCTCTAAGAAACATGTCCCTTACTACACAGAATCTCTTCACCCTCAGGTAAGACGAATTTGGGTTGAGGCTACTAGATAATTGACATTACTACTGACAACAACTCAATGTAATTTAAATAATATCGTAGTCTATTGGACACAGTGAAGACTCAACCTCAGCTTTAACCATATAACCTGTATCACCATAATTTACACCATTTCCATTCATAACTCTTTTACTCTTATAAAGCTTGAACTCGTAATCCGAAACTGTCATAATTAACAATTATCAATCATTCTAAATTGAAGATCTCAGCTAAACTTAAGGGCACTACAATCCAGTATATCAAGAACATAGGTATACTTGCTCCATCATGGTATGCATCAAAACCAACCTCAGACAACTGTTTACATTTCTCGTATCCATAACTCCTACCTCATAACAGGGTTGGAACATGAAGGGCTCACCTATTTGTCTCTGCAAGTCAAATACCACCTCTTATGAAGATTTCCCTATCCTAACCACATCAGTTATTTCAAAATGTTAATTATAAGTGTTTTTGAAATTGTAATTTGTGAAAAGTTCTCAAATGAAGGGAATCATATAAAACATTCCAAATCATAGGGAGGAATGAGCAAATTATATAGAAAGCAATGAGTTTGTAGAAAACACCCTCCTCATTTCAACTTGAAACTTGTTACAATAGTTGATATATTTCGATATAGAATATGAGACATCACTAATAGGAGATAAACTAAGAATAGCAATTTTGATTTAACTTGTGCAAAACTCTTCTATGAAAACCCTCTGCAATAGAGAGTCATTTCAGAACGGATTCAGTGTTAGATCAGAGAGGGGTCACGTGACCCTATCAACCTTCGATATTTATAATCATTGACGTTAATTCATGTTTTGATGTTGTTGTGGACACATTTTAGGAGCACTAATATATATATATAAAAGATAAATTATAATTTTTACCTTTAACTTTTTTCAAATTTAGGCCTTGTTTGGGAAGACTAAATAAGTCCATACTTTTTATCTTTTTATCTTTTTTGGATCACATCAATCAACATCTCCTCTCTACTTTTCTACACATCTTTTTATAAAAAGTCAAAAAGTACACTTATTTAGAACATTCCAAACAACCCCTTAATTTTGGTCATATATATTTCACTTTTTAATTAAATTTTAGACAACAGGATGATATAGGAATACCACATTAAAATGGAGATTGGAATGTGAGGATTCAATAATTACAATTAAAAAATAATGGACCAAATTAAAATTTAGATAAAATTAGAAAATATAGTTTATTAAAAAAAAAAAAGAGAGAAAAGAAAAGTGTAGTAATGTGAGCCATGTGACAATGAGGTGTTTTGAAAAGTTGGTAAAATATTGATTTTTTGACTTTTTAAATTTTTTTTTTTTTTGACAAAAAACTAGAATATTTTAGATAAAAAAGTTAATTTTTTTTTACTAAAAAATCTCAAAACTTAAAAAGCTGACTTTTTACTGTTGTTGCCAAAATGCTCGCGATCATGACACGAGGATAGTTGATATCTATAGGTTCAATCCAATTAACCCGACCCGTATTTGTTCCACCTTTGTTTCGAATTTGGATTCACTCTCTCTCAATTCGAAAACCCTCTCTCTCTCTGTGTAAAGAATCGTCCGTGAAGGCTTTTGAATTTGCCTTATCCAAATCATCCATCGAAAGCAAGGTATCTTCGGATCCACTCCTTATTCTAAATTTTTTCACACCATTTCTGTATGTATATATATATATGTTGTGTGATTGTATAATTGAAATGATGTTCTAATGCGTATACATATATATGCGTTTTTTACTTGGAAATTAGGTTTTCAATTTGTTTGGTTCGATAACTTGACGAGATCCAATAGATTACGAGTGCTGAATCTTTACTCTTTTTTAATTATTTCATTTTTTTATTCACGAATATTGGAGGACGATGAACAGCAAGAGCTGGAGATTAGGATGGAAGTGGTGGAACTTTTTTATTTTATTTGTTTAGTATGAGAGTGGTAGAAAATGTAAGAAAATTAAATTTATTGCATAACTTAATATATCAATATGGTAATTGCTAAATAAATTTTTAAAATCAGGATTTTTTTTATTTTTTATTTTTAGTGAAAGTAGCTGTTCAAAGGTTCCGAAAGATGAAAACTTGTCGAGTCAATTGTAAAAGTTTATATTAAAAACTTTATGAAAGAAATTTGAGGGTCCGTTTGGTTTGGTTTTGAAATTAATTTTGAAAGATAAGTTTTTAAAATTTAAAAATTTTTTTGGTTGTATATTTTAAAAATAGTTTTGTAATTTTGCAGTTGGAATTTTGTAATTTGGGATGATTTGTAGTTTTTTATTTTATTTTTATAGTTGAATAGATGAGTGTGAGAGAAAAAAGTGATTGATTAATGTGTAGAATATGAGGGAATGAGGGAGGAGAGGAAAAGTGATTGGTGAAGAGAAGTGCATTGTGATTGGTGAGGGGCATGGCCACGTGGCGCCTTTGGACCAACCAATAATTTTTCGAGAAGGAGAGAGAAGATATAAAAAGTGATTGAAAATAGTTTCAAGAAAATTGTAAGCCAAACAAATTTTGGGTTTTGAACTCTCAAAAATTGATTTGAAAACTAAACCAAACAAGTCCTAAGTTTTGCTGTTTATTGTTAGCTTTAAAAGTTTTTATCATCTTATTGTTTATGAAAAAAAAAAAATTGGGGATTGTGATTAATGGATGCCCCTTCTAAAGTAATTTCTTGGCTCTGCCACTGTTTACATTATATGATCTACTTGTAGTCCTTTTCTTCCTCCGGACCTTTTGTCTATGCTAAAGGACTGCTTTTTCTTGCTATCATTCTTCTGTATTATTTTCTGCCATCATGTAGACCTTATAAGGGTTCAGATAGAAGTAGTCCATTGCCGTAGATGAAAGGTTTGGAAAAAGAAAAGGATGTCATAAAGATCATATGAAAGGGGAAATGAATGGTGCAGTTATATTTAATCTCTTTTTTAGGGTGTCCTTCAAACTCTATTCAAAATAGAGGCTTGCAAAATCGAGACAACCATGTCTAAGTTACTCTTTTCTCTAACAATTATCTTGTTTTGGGGTTAGTTTTTTATTCAGTATATCTGAAGCGATATTGAATAATAGATATTGTGAAACGCTTTTGTCTTTTTGTGCATGTGTGTTCTTTCCTCCTTCCATCTAAGTTGTAATTGTTACATCAGATCTATGGCCAATTAGATTGAATTCTTCTCAATTTTTATGCAAATTGAGCTTATTAAATTTCAAAAATTTTCTTTATGAGCAATGTTGTCAAAAAATGCCCCTTTTCAAGAATATTTCCAATGCAATGGTTCTTCACTTCTTCCTATCATTTCAATCAGACTTCAATCAGCCCTCTCACACACCTTTGAAATAGATCTGAGATTAAAAAAAAGTTTCCTATCAACAATAGAAGCGATATATCTTTTGAGGAGAGTTATAGAAAAGTATAGAGAAAAGAAAAGAGACATTCATATGGTGTTTATCGACCTTGAGAAAGCATATGATAGAGTGTCTCAGAATATAATATGGTGAGTGTTAGCGAAGAAAGGGGTGACAAAAGGTTACATTGATGTGATTAGGGACATGTATGAAGGGGTGGTGACCACTATCAGATCGCCTATTGGAGAAACAAATGAATTTCCTATCACTGTAGGGCTACACTAAGGATCTACCTTAAGTCCTTATCTTTTTGCTTTAGTTATGGATGAGTTGACGAGAAATATCCAGGATGACGTGCTATGGTGCATGCTTTTTGCAGACGATATAGTGCTAGCGGATGAGATTAGAGAATGAGTTAATACAAAGTTGGAGATTTGGAGAAAAACTCTTGAATCTAAAGGATTCCGGATAAGCAGTAATAAGACAGAGCACATGGAGTGTAAATTTAGCAACAGTAACAATAAAAGCAGAGGAGAAGTGAAGATTGAGAACCAAAAACTGTCTAAGAGTGAATATTTTCGTTATTTATGGTCGATTATCACAACAGCGGGGAAGATTGATGCGGATATGGCCCATAAGATTAAGGCGGAATGGTGTAAGTAGAGAAGTGTGTTTGGGGTACTATGCGATAGACAAATACCCACTAGACTTAAAGGTAAGTTCTATAGAACGACTCTTTGACCATTGATGTTGTATGGGACGGAGTGTTGGGCAACTGAGAAACAACATGTAGATAAGATAAATGTGGTTAAGATGAGAATGCTAAGGTGGATGTGTGACAAGACTAGACAAGACAGAATTAGGAATGAGTGTATTCGGGAATTGGTAGGAGTAGCACCGATAGAAGATAAGTTGAGAAAGAATTGATTGAGATGGTTTGGTCATATTCAACGGAGACCAACAGAGGCAGTAGTAAAGAGATGCGATGCTGTAACGGTAGATGGAAGTGTTAGGGGACGGGGTAGGTCTAGATTAACGTTGGTTAGTGTTGTAAATAGATATATGGATCTACTTAATTTGACTAACAAAATGACCTTTGATAGGGCCCCGTGTAGAAGAAGGATTCATGTAGACGACCCCATTTGATGGGACGTTGGTTTGGTTTGGTTTGGTTTGGCTATTTTATTTTATTTTATTTGTTTGGTCAATGACATTTATCTGCTTACTCATTAATGTTGAGATTTTCAATTCTTTACTTTTGTGGAATTTTTGTTTAGGTAGATGTCATTCTCAAGAGAAGGAAGGTGAGTATCCTTCAAAAATGACTTATTCTTTATGTTGTGTCAGTTTTAACTTGATTTTCAGTTGTGGATCACTTCCCTTCTGTTATGCTTCTAGGTCTGCTTCACCACCTGACTCCAGGTCACCTGTTCGGGATCGTCGATCGAGGAAGAGTCGCTCCAGGTACAATGATCACAGATGTGGAAGTTGCATTTTAATGGTCATTTTATAAGATACAACTATTTCCATGCTCCAGTAAACTTGCTTTTACTATGAAAATGAGCTTTATGTACAAACCAAAGAGAGAAGGTTTGATATGTGTATATGTGTGTGTGTGAACACATTATAGCACACGGATATGTTGTTCAAGAGCTGATTGTTTTGTTAGATATTTTCTTCCATGTGACAGTTGATTTGTATTTCTCCAGGAGCCACGATTCTGATGGTGCTTCTAATCCTGGAAACAACTTGTATGTAACTGGTTTATCTACCAGGGTTACTACCAGTGAACTTGAGAAGTATTTCAACAATGAAGGAAAGGTATTAGCCCTTGAAATTAGTTCTTAGATCCTGTATAGCACATGAAATTTTCTTTTTGACTGACCTAATGAAAAAATGTTCAGTAAACTTGTCATGAGGTTCTAATGTCAATTGAAATAACCGCAACTGAGCTTGATTATGGTGCGGTGGATCTTTGGTTTTTCTTTTATTGTGTGATTGCACTTCTATGACGTGTAAAGTAAATATTAAAAAAGCTTCGGTAATTGGAGGAGAAAAAACTGCTACAATAGAGTGAGTTCCACACAAATATAATCTACAATTTGGGGTTTGGTTTACTGTTTGGAATTGAAATCCGTAATGCTCTTATTCTCTGATGAATGGAACATCAATTTGCATGTTTGTTCTTAAGATTGTGATTATGAATGTCCAGATCTATTTTGAGCACATCGAATGGTTGAATGTGAAATTCATCTGAAGTGGTTATTACCCTGTTATGCCTTTTTATATGGATGGCAATTGAGTTGGAGCATCCTATCATTGTTTTTTTTGTTATATCCACTGCAGCTACATTGATGTTCCATTCTTAAAAAGGCCTACAGGATTGTATTAAATGATCACTTTAAGATTTGGTGTAGTGTTCTGTTTATTCATAATTCATAATCGGGAGGAAGTTAGCATTTTTAATAGCTGTTCAAGATCAATTTCGCTGTTTGTTTTGCAGGTTACTGAGTGCCATCTGGTTACGGATCCTCGCACCAAAGAATCTCGTGGGTTTGCTTTTGTTACTATGGAAACAGTTGAGGATGCAGAACGCTGTATTAAGTATCTAAACCATTCTGTGCTTGAAGGTCGATTAATTACTGTTGAAAAGGTATTTATTTTAAACAAGTGCATGTAATGCACTGTATAATGAGCTTATTGTTTGTGGTCAGCTTTTTTATTATTCCGTTTAAGTTCTGCTCATCTTCAGGAAAATGTTGCCTGATAAATTTTGGCAGCAGGTCTGGTCTGTGTAGCTCCACCGAATTCACACTCTAAGCTCTAAAGTCTAAACAGTTGAACCTATCCCTTCACGCTATGAGCTCTGCATCGACATTTCAAACTCATCGATTCCAATTCGACTATTTTGCGGAGGGTTGTATGCCCTTGATACCTTTTCTCCGTTAGTAACAGTGTTTTGACATGGTTGTTTTTATTTCTTTTTAGTTTATATTCTGGAAAACGCTAGCGGCATAGTGAATAAGTTTTAATTTCCTCAGGCCTTTTGATCATACTTTCATTAATCTGCCTGTTCCATTAAAGGGGTGTGCCTTACAAAAAGAAAAAAGAAAGAAGAAAGTGGAAAGGGATCGAAAGAAACTATTGGACTTGGCTCTTCCATTAACAGTATCTAACATGGTTGTTCTATTTATGTTTTTGGAAACCCTGGAGACAGCAAACAATTCTTGTTGCAACAGTTCCTTTGTGAATTTTGATTGCAACCGGCTTAAGTAACACATGTCCTCTTAACTTCTTAAAGTTCTTGGAAGTTCGTTTACTTGTTCGAATCAATTATGTGTGTGAGCTTATGCTTATAAAAAATAATGTTTGTGAGCTTATGTTGTCCTTGCTATATAGGTAGCTGTCTATCTATTTTCCGTAAAGTTATCTGACATTTTTTTTTTCTATATCTGCAGGCCAAGAGGAAACGTGGGAGGACACCAACTCCTGGAAGGTACCAGGGTCTCAGAGATAAACGAGGTACATACATTGTTCACACATTTATACACCCTGTGTTTAATAAAACAAATTCAGATCAGCTTAAATTGCCCACGAGGCTGAATGATTCTACATATATTAACCCCAAGGCTCAATGTTCTGTCTTTATAAGTTTTTTCTGGTGCCTACAACTTGATTCAAATCTGACTACTGTTCTTTGCAAGGGTTTATCATGTCCCAAATCCTCTTTGTGTGCCATAGAATGCAAACCTAGGATGGGTTGAAGGACTAATTACCTTAACCATTTACGGTTGAATTAATGCGTTGTTATAAGTAGCAATCAATGATGAACAGTTTTCAGCATTACTGTGTTAAAAGTCAATCTAGTTTAGTTGCTCTAGCAAACGATTACTTGGTTGACTTTTCGGATTGATTAGAAATCTATGAGATTACTACTTAGCATGTCGTCCAAGTTGTAAATAAATTCATATGTGCTAACTGTTTCAGTAATTTTGTGTTCCTTGTGCAGGCCAAGACCGGAGACGTTCTCGTAGCTACTCACCTCGCCGACGGTACGAGAGAGATCCTTTTTCCAGGGGTCGTCGAGGAAGATCACGCTCCCCACCGTATGGTAGGAGGGCTGATGATCATCGCTCTGACTCATATAGAAGGCGCAGGGAACGCTCCTTGTCAGCTGGTGGTAGAGCATATTAATCCTATTGTGGATCTGATTGCTCCCGTTGAAACAGTCCTGTCAGCTTGTGGTAGTGAATTTTTAGCTTCAACTGGATTTTCGTTGTGGAAGTGTGTAATCGTTGTTACTTTGTCTGTCTTGATATACCTTTAAAAAACCGAGACTCTTATTCGATGCTTTGTCTTGGTTTTAAGTTTCATGTTGTGTTCTAGTGTCTCTCTGTAGAAGAATCGTGTCAGATATGCCATTTGTGTCTCTGAATGGTGGGAAAAGAATGAGTTGTTTCTCTTACCATGGTGGAATTTTAGGTTTTTTTTGACTTGCATAGTTGTGTATTTGGCTTGGATTTGGAGACTTGAATTATACCTGTCCCCCAAAAAACTATACCTAGGGCTCTAGTAAAATCATTGTGACCTTAAGCCCCCGTTTGTTTCTAGAGTTAGAGGATGGGATTGGGACTAGCAGTGAAGTGAGATTCAAAAAATTGTATTTGTTTTAGAAAGTAGCCATGGGATTAATAGTCTCATGAAACTATGAAAGGCCTTAGATGAGGAGACTAGTAGTGGCTTAGGGGAGGTGGTATTCAAAAATGAATCCCTTGGGACTATGGGTTAATTGCCTATTTTACCCTTATTCTATTGCTAAATTTGTTATAACACTTGGAATGAGGCTTATAATATGGCTCATGTAATATTAAACACAAATAATTGACTAAAATTTTATTGATAGTTGGATTCTTTAATATTTGCAAAAAAAAAAAGAAAAAAAGAATAACATTGGTAAAAAAAAATTTATAGTTGGATTCTTTAATATTTAAAAAAAGGAAAAAAAAAAGAAGAAGAATAACATTAAGTAAAAATTTATTTATGTTTTAGTTGGTATAAGCCTAAATTTGATAATAATGCAAAGGGTATTTGTGAAATTTTACATGATTAATCTGACTCCCATCTCTCAAAACAAACATGAACTATTAATCCACTGATTATCAAACAAATATAATTTTTTTTAATCTTTTCCACTATCAGTATCTTCACTAACAATTTCTTTCATTTTATCTTTAAAAACAAACGGACCATAATAGTGTAGAGTTCCCAAACTTTGATATGGGCTTTGGGAAATATTTTGAGCTGCGAAGGACCTTACGGTGGGGGATGTTGCATTATTAGCCTTACCTAGTTTGGTACTGGCATGAAAGCAGTTTTTCGGCTTTACAAAAAAGGTTGGGGCTTTTTTTAAGTTCAAATTTGAGCTAGAAAGAATTTGAGGCTGCTATGGAGCTCACTATGGTTTCTGTTTCGATAATTTGAATTAATCATGTTGTAAAGTTTTAGTGTATATCATATATAAAAAAATTAAATTGATTTGATAATTATAATTTTTTTATTTTATTTTATCGTAATTGTTTCTGAAAAAATAAATGACTAATATGTTTTGAAAATAGATTTTCTTTACTATGAATCTTTCAAGTCTCAAAGATCACAAGGATGGTCTTTAGTCTAGCATATAGTACCTCAGATCAATTCGCTTCTTCACCAATCGGTCAAATGCAAACTGGAGGGTCTTTAACGTCGTCTTGAGCTTAAATGCAAAAGAACAGCTTGAGACAAGAGTGCAATGTGGATCAACTACGATACAATTTATAAGAAGCAAATAAAAATATTTATAAGTCTAATACACTTTATATATATATATTTAACTTTTATAAATTTTAACACATTTTTTATAAATATATATTGGGGAACTTACTGATAAGTCCCATGTAACAAGTTCAAAACCCAGCTAATCCCAAAACAAAATACTTGCACCAATTAGTCCAACATATTTTTAATTGTTACCAAAAAATCCTTTTTTTTTTTTTTTAATTTACAGACACTGTTCATATCTTACTACCGTCGGACTTCCGACAAACGGTCGCCGGAGACTCGTCGGAATGTTCAACATCGCCGGGAAGTCGTCGGAATGTTTAAAACATGTTATGAAACTGTAAAATTTTACAGTTCTAAAGTATGTTATAAAACTGCAAAATTTTACAGTTTTAAACTATGATTCATTCCAGTACAAAAAAAAAAATTTTCAAACTGCAAAATTTTACAGTTTTCACCGCCTGTAACTAAAACTCGAAAATTACTTGTTTAGAATTCGAAAATTTTCTCATTACAAATCTGTGTGATAGCTGTACAAATCTAAGTCATTACAGATCTGTTTCAATGATATTATAGATCTATTTCATCATTAACAACAACAACCATAGATCAACAACTATCCCAAAAAAAATCTGTAAATAGAGAGAGAAAGAGAGTGAAATTGACAAAGATATATACACAAATCTGTTCAATCTAAGCACAGATCTGAGGATGAGCGTCTTCTTGTTCTTGTTCTTCATCATCTTCTTGTTCTTCAGTTCTGCATCGTACCAAATCTGGTCACTCTGATCAGATCTTCGGCGTCAATAATCAATCTGCGTGGTGGAGAAAGTGGCGACGGTGGTGCCGTAGAGGTTCAGATCGGCATAGACGTTCAGATCGGCAGGTCGTAAAGAGAGAAGCAACACTTGCACCATCGTCTATGACGAAGAGGATGAAAGAAAAATGTAGAAAAAAAGAGAAAGAAGAAAACGTAACAAGAGAGGCAAAAACCAGAGAGATAAAGGAAATGACTTTTTGGTGCACTAAAAAAGTTTTGGGATTAAATGGACTCCACATGTCCCACATGGGACCTGTGGGTATACATTTTTTACATAAATATTAAGATTAATGACAATTCTTAATATTTTTAGCATTTTTCAAAAGACCATATCTAAATTTGAATTCAGGAAATCAATCTTACGATCCACTTAGCCTCCGTTTGGGAAGTGGGTTGGCTTTTTGGCTTTTTGACTTTTTTAGCCTGGGCTTAAAAGTTTGGTTTGGGAAGGGCTTTTTGGCTTTTTGGCTTTTTTGACTTTTTTTGTGAGAGAGGAGTGTAATGATTATGGGTTGGATGTGATGTTTTGTTTTTTGTGGCTAAAAAAGTCTATTTTGTCTTTTGTGGCTAAAATAGCCAAAAAAGTCCAAAAAAGTTCTTGCCAAACGGAGGCTTAAGAGCTTTTCGTTGGTATGGGATTCATCAAATCGTACTCTCTTACAAAAATGTAAAGAGAGACTGAGAAGAGGAAGAAGTTATTTAATGATGTCGAGGCATAGTTAGGTGTTATAATTGATGTAAAGAGTGAAAAAAATATATGTAACCTAATGGTGACACTGTGTAGGATAGTGTCATCGGCCAACAAAAAAAATTCAATTGATTTCACAACTTTGTATTGAAAATAAGCGAAGAATAGGAGAGCTTGACATTTTTTGGTGTTGGACCGAGACATATGGCATCGCTGATCACATAATAATGTAAAATGTTAGAAATTTCAAAAATTTTAATAAATATTTGATCAAATATTTTATATAAATGTAGGTTCTATGTGGACCCTACACTATACGAGACATTTGTTAAAATTTTTAATATCTCTAACATTATTCCATAATAATTTCGGTAAGACAGAGTCGTATGATGGTGTCGACCCCACCTTTGGTCTCTATTTATTTTTGGAGAAATAACGATTCAATGGGTGGCTAAAGTTTACAAATTTTAATTATTAAAGTTATAAACTTTTCCATAAATATGTAATTACTTTTTAAATCGAAACCTTATTTGTAATGTTTTCTTTATATTTGGACATTCAGATTGAATTTATTTATTAATAAATTTTAGTTTAATTTTAATGATTAATGTAATTGCCATAAAAATATTTTTAAAAGAAATAAAATTTAATTATTTATATTTTGTACATCATATTTTAATACAAATAAATTAAAATATATCAAAACTCAAATAAAAATAAAAATATCTTAATAATTTATTATTTTGATAAATATCTCAATATTATTATAAATACTAACTAATCATTTAACAAAAATACAAAAAATAAATAAAAAAAGTTAGAAAATATTACCAAAAAAACTCATACTTTAACTCTTATAACAAAATAAATTTTTAATTTTGTCAATTTAAAACCTAATCCTTTGATTTATTTTCAATCTAAACTATTTGTCTATTTTTGTTTAGTAAAATAGAAAGAACAAAAATATTTTAATCATTAAATTCAATGTATGTGTACATAAAATATCTAAAATATCATTTTTTTAGCCAATTTTACTTAAGAAAAATAGACAAATAGTTTAAATTGAAAACAAATCAAAAGATTAGGATTTAGATTGACAAAGTAAAAATTCATGATTTATTTTGTTATAAGAGTCAAATTCTAAATTATTTTTATAATTTTTTCAAACAAATTTTAAAAAATTTCATTATCAGAATAAGATAAATACATTCATAAATTTTTCTTTACCTACTTATGTTCCATTTATTCTAAATTATTTTTTTATGTTTCAATAAGTCTTATGGATGACATAGTTACTAAAATACCCCTAATAATAATATTCACATTGATAGTATAAATATTTCGTAATGTGAACATTACATTGTCAAACATGAATATTCACATGATCAAATTGCTAAGCGTTTAAAAAATATTTATAAAAGTAAAATTGTTCATAAAATATTTTAAATATAATAATTAAGGTGCTCAGGCCAAAAGTCCAATTTTAAATTTTTATTGCTCAAAGATACACGCTTTGAATTACTTTGTCCATAAGGACATGCTTTTGCGCAATGACCAAACTACCCTCCATATATATACTTTGTTTCCATATCAAAACCTTAGTCAGTCTTAAACTAGCGCTTCTCTCTCTCTCTCTCTCTAGAGTCTCTTTTCTTCTCCCTCTTTGCGATGCCTCTTCATTTACTCTCCACTGCTCCACTATTGCCTCCACCACTCCACTATCGCCTCCACTACTCTACTATTCTTGGCTGTAACCGACCTAGACACCACATGCTGGTCCATGCCGCCTCTAGCATCGTAGCGACCATCGCCAGTGTCACAACCCAAACCCACCCCCATAGGTTTAGTATCGTAACTGGTCAGTAATTCTCGAATTACCAAAGGCCTCTGACCTAAATAACAAAATATAAGGGGCTAGTGGAAGCAAATATAGAAATATACATAGTCCATAGAGCTGTATAGTCATACAAGGGACAAAAATTTAAAACTACTTTTCATTAACCCACATATGTAGTCATTTACATACCCGTTCCACATTGTCATGATACCCAAAATAAGACAAAAAACTGTCTACAAAACAACAAAAGTCTTGATCTTCAAAAAAGGTTTGCAAAGCTCGACTATTGTACTCTTTTTAAAACCTCATCGGGAGGCAAAAAGGTCGGCCGACAAGACAGACTCCAGGCAATCAACAAGGTGCCTGGTCATGCGCCTAGTTACCTACATACATAAATAATACAGTGAGCTGAAACCCAGTGAATAATAATAGAGTAAAGATTTTAAATAATCATATCTTTAACGAATTTAGATTCCAATTCTCTTATCGAATAGAGTCATAATCATATTCATTTTCAAATTATGCGTAGTACATCCATTAACATTAACATATCTATTTGGTCAAGTATATCAAGTTCCATAATGGAACCTCCAGTATCGGATAACATATCTCATACGTGGGCTACGGTATTGTTTCCCTCGTGCGAGGGCCTATGACCATAAGCCACAGTATTATGTCCCTTGGGCAAGGGCCTCTGCTAAGGATACCATAATTACATTTCAAAAAAAATTAGACAATCATTCATTCGTACAAAACATAACATTTCAAAAAACTGATCATTTCATTTCATCAGAAAATAATTAAAGTCAAACATAACTTTACAGAATTATTACTCACAGATAGTTTCACAGATAGCTTTGATAGCAAATCAATGGACCAACATCTTATGGCGCGTGACCTATACAAACATAACAGATACACGTATTGAAACACACGCTTAGATCGCACGTAACTTATTTCATTTCGTTTTTAGTGTGTTTCTAGCCCTTATCCTCATTATTATGTCTTAACGATGGCTTATGAATGCCTAAGATGCAATGAGGATACCAAAACATGTTGTTCAACACTTAGCCAAATTTGTGAAAAACAAGGTCCTCGCTCGAGCGTAGCTTTCTTTGCTTGAGCGGAGGGTCAAAACAAAGGTGGTCGCTCGAGCGTAACTTCGGTCGCTCGAGCGGTCTGTAAACTCTACAAAAGTACTAGTTGCTTGATTTTTTTGCTTGACACACGCTCGACGATCGCTCCAGCTTGAGACTGAGGCCTTCGCTCGAGTGCAACTCTTGTCGCTCGAGCGGTCTGCAAAATGTGTAAACTTCTAGGAGAATGCATTTTATGTTCGAGACAACTTTTGGTCGCTCGAGCGAAAGTGCAAAACAAAGAGTGGTCGCTCGAGCCCAAGTTTTGTCGCTTAAGCGATGAGGCAGAATTCTAGAATTTCCAGATTTGCTTCCAAGCTCAAAACTCAAACTCAAAGCTGCAAATCAAGTTCTTTTTGGCCAAAAGCTTGAGGAAATATTTGTAAACTTATAAAACATTGGGAATTAAAGATCATTTTGCAAAATCAAGGTCCAAAAGCTTGCCAATTGTGCAAAATGAAGCTTAAATCTTTGAATACATGACATGCATGCATTAACTTGACTTCAAAGCTTCCAAAACATAATTAATTGATATAAAATGGCTTCAAATAAGATGAATTCTCAAAATAAAGGTAAGATGGACACATGCATGACGAAATTCTTTGAAATCAAACTCAAATTGTGATAAGATAGACATACATGCAAGGTATGATCTATATTCCTTCACTCTAGCTCAATTCTCATATTAATCCACTCAATTCTCTTGAATTCATGAATCCACCAACTCAAAAGCAAAACTAAAGGCTTGAATTCCTACCTTAGTTTCTTAATTATACTGTAGATAGTCAAATGTTTGAAGTTCCAATCCAAAACCTCCAAGTTCTCTCTCTCACTCTCTCTCTCAATTCTCCTAATTAAGCTCAAACTCTTCTTCTTTCTCTCTCCTACGTTTTTGATGGTAAGAGATGATGAAGTGTGTGTATAGTGGTAGTATGAGGCAACTCATGGCTTATATAGGTACCATTAGTGAAATGAATTAAACCTGGTTTAGATTAAACAATTATACTTTATTTTATTCTAATTATTTGGTTCTGAATCAATTTAAATTGAACCTATCATAAATTCCCAAAAATTCCAAATAACAAATTTACCAAGTCAATTTCGTGATCGGATGTCGATAAGGCCTTTAATTTGCAAAACAAAACAGAAACACAAACAGATATTTCTACGATAGACAGATATAGACACAAATAATGCAACATGCATGCAATTAATTCAGAATTTTACCTTAATTACTTATTATACATTCATAATCATAAGTTTTAAGCTAATCACGGGTCAGGTTTGTTACAGCCTTCCCCTCTTAAAGAGTTTGGTCCTCCAAACTTGAATTACCTTTATTTTGGAAGAATATCGGATCCAAAGGAAATAAATCGGGGTATCTCTTCATCGTATCTTCTTCAGTCTCCCAAGTTGTATAAGTCCCTCCGTGGTTTTGCCAATCAACTTTCACCAAGGGTATTTCTTTGTTCGTTAATTTTTTAATTCTGCGATTCACAATTTGCATTGGCATTGGCATTGGCGTTTCTTCGTACGTATAGTCATCTTTTAGAAGCACATGAGTTAGTTCAAGTACATGGTGTGGATCCAGCAAATATTCTTGAAGCATTGAAACATGAAAAACATTATGTATATATTCCATGACCAGCGGTAAGACTACTCGACACGTCACTAGATTGATCTTCTCAGGGATTTCATATGGTCCAACATATCTCGATGCCAATTTCCCTTTTACACCAAACAAAGTTTGCCCTTTCATAGGAGTCACTTTGATAAACACGTGATCCCCAACTTCATATTTTCTGTCTCTTCTTCGGACATCTGCATAACTCTTTTGGCGACTCTATGCAGTTTTCAGTCTTTGTTGAATCAATTTCACTTTTTCCGTTGTTTCTTGCACAAGTTCCAATCCCAACAAAGGTCTATCACCTACCTTGGCCCAACAGATCGGAGAACGGCATTTTCTACCATATAGAGCTTCATAAGGAGCCATCCCAATACTTGAGTGATAGCAGTTGTTATACACAAATTCGGCCAATGGTAAGTAAGTCTCCCAATTGCCTTGGAAATCGAGGATACACATTCTGAGCATATCTTCCAAAGTCTGTATCATTCTTTCTGATTGGCCGTCTGTCTGTGGGTGATAAGCACTACTCAATCTCAATTCAGTTCCCAAAACCTGTTGCAAACTCTACCAGAATCTTGAAGTAAACTTGGGATCTCTGTCGGATACTATAAAAACTAGAACTCCATGTAATTTTACGATCTCATTGATATACAAATTAGCCAACTTATAAGCATTATACAAAGATTTGACAGACAAAAAGTGGTCAGATTTAGTTAAACGATCAACAATGACCCAAATAGGATCCATACCTCGGGAGGAGCGAGACAATCCAATAATGAAGTCCATGGTAATATGCTCTTATTTCCATTCCGGTATTAGAAGCGACTGAAGCAATTCAGCGGGTCGTTGATGTTCAGCTTTAACTTGTTGGCAATGCAAGCATCTAGCTACAAAATCAGCAATGCTTTTCTTCATTCCCGGCCACCAGAAATTTTGTTTCAAGTCATGGTTACATCTTTGTATTCCCTGGATGCATAGCAAATTTTGAATTATGAGCTTCAGTCATAACATATTTCCTCAAATTAGAACAATCCGATACATAAAGTCTAGTCTGAAATTTCAGCACACAATTTTCAATCACAAATCCCGGCTTCGGTTTTGAGCCAATTTCATTCACAATCTTCTCTAGAAATTCATCTTGCAGTTGCTTCTCTCTAATCTCTTCAATGATTGTAGATTGACCGAAAATAGCGGCTAATATCTCGCCCTGGTCACGCAACACAATTTTAATCTTATTCTTCTCCAAGTCACGTAACAACTCTCTCTAACCAGTGAGTAGACATGACAAATTCCCAATCAATTTTCTACTCAATGCATCTGCAACGGTATTTGCTTTTCCTGGTTGATACAGAATTTACAAGTCATAATCTTTAATTAATTCTAGCCATTTTCTCTGTCTCATGTTCATTTCCTTTTGGGTGAAGAAATATTTCAATCTTTTATGATCTGTATATACTTCACAAGTCACTCCATACAGATAATGACGCCAGATTTTCAAATCAAAAACCACAGCTACAAGTTCAAGGTCGTAGGTCAGATAGTTTTTTTCATGTGGGTGGAGCTGCCGAAAAGCATAAGCAATCACTTTCCTATTTTGCATTAACACACACCCCAAACCTTTGTATGAAGCGTCACTGTAAATTTGAAACCCATCAATACCATTAAGCGAAGTCAAAATTGGTGCAGTTACTAATCTGGTCTTTAACTCTTAGAAGGCAGACTCCCTTTGATCATTCCAATCAAATGATATAGTTTTCTGTGTCAATTAGGTAAGTGGCAAAGCAAGTTTGGAGAAATCTTTTACAAATCTGCGATAATAGCCTGCAAGCACCAAAAAACTTTGAACTTCTGACACATTGGTTGGTCTTGGCCCGTCTACAATAGTTTCAATTTTCTGTGGGTCAATAGAGATGCCATCTTTATTGATTACATGTCCCAGAAATGCTACGTTATCAAGCCAGAATTCATATTTAGAAAATTTTACATATAGCTTTTTTTCTCTCAAATTCTATAAAGCAGTTCTCGGATGATTTTCATGTTCTTCCCTGCTTAAATCAAGATATCATCACTGAATACAACTATAAATTCATCAAGAAATTGTTTGAAAACCCTATTCATTAGGTCCATGAAAGCCGTAGATGCATTCGTTACCCCAAATGGCATTACTAAAAATTCATAGTGTCTGTATCTAGTCCGGAAAGCAGTTTTCTCAATGTCTTCTACCTTAACTTTCAACTAATGATAGCCCAATCTAAGGTTAATTTTGGAAAACACTTGGGCTCCCTGGAGTTGGTCAAACAAATCGTCTATTCGGGGCAATAGATATTTATTCTTGATAGTTGCTTTATTCAATTCCCGGTAATCTATACATAATCTCAAGGACCTATCTTTCTTCTTAACAAACAAAACTGGAGCACCCCAAGGTGAAGTGCTCGGTCGAATGAATTTCTTGTCTAACAATTCTTGAAGTTGGATTTTCAATTCTTTCAGTTCTGAAGTTGACATTCTGTAAGGGGTTTTGGAAATAGGTTGTGTTCTAGGTACTATAGCAATAGTAAATTCAATTTCCTTATCAATTAACTCCTTAGGTAGGCCATTAGGAAATATATCAGGAAATTCACAAACAACAGGAATAGTTTCCACAGTAGCATTATCCGAAGATACAGTCAATACACAACACAAGTAACCCCGATAACCTTTTCTTAGCCACTTCCTGGCTTTTATAAATGAAATCAGGTACGGTGGAGGAATTACCCCATTCCTAGTAAAGACAAATTCAAGTAATCCAGGTGGACGAAACACAACAGATTTATTCACACAATCAATAGTTGCACAGTACTTCGTCAACCAATCCATACCCAATATGCAATCAAAATAATCAATTCCCGAAGGCAATAAATCAACATACAATGTCACATCACCAATCACAATATCACATGCTGGATAAATATAAGCACATACCGTAGAACCCCCAGATGGCGTAGATATAGATAATAAACAATTCACAGGTTCTAAGGTGTAATAACCCTCGCCACTGATTACTGGTTAACCACTGATTACTGCTAAACTGAGACTGATTATGATAAGTAATTGAATCGACTGAAATACTGAACTGACTGATTGAATGTACTAGTTTAAATGCATGTCTATCTGTTTGATTGTTTAATTATCTGTTCATGTTTTATGTTTAAACTGCAAATTGAAGGCCTTATCGGCGGCCGAATCTGAAATTGATTAGTGATATGTGTTAATTATAATTTATGTGATTTTATGGCATATTTATCTGAAATGTGATTTGGTATGATTAAATTAGATTAAAATGAGCTAAATTACATAAGTTAGGTTTATTTACAACCTTGCCATTGAGTGGGCCACTTAGCCAACACATATTGAAGCCTTAGTATACATTCACACAACATGGTCCTCAGCTATTTGTTTTCCTTGCTATAGCCGACTAGAGAGAGTGATAGGAGAGAGAGCTTGATTTCATCTCATATTTGCTTGGAGACTTGGAGAAATTGTAAGAAGATTGCAACAATAGAACTCCCATACCTTAAATTGAAGACTTAGGTAAGGAATTCAACCTCTTAATTGTGTCTTTAAGTTGGTTCTTGCATGGTTCATGTCATATTGAAGAGCTAAGTCATGAATTGGTTCTAGCATGTTGAATTGTAGCTCAAATCATGCATGCATGTTGCCATTCTTGAGTTTTGAAGTTATTGTTCATGAGATTGCTTCATGCATGTTCATCTTTTGATCATAGTTCATGATTTTACCATGTTTTGGAGGAAATTGGCTCATTAGAGCATGTAATTGAAGCTTTGAATTGGTTTAAACTCATGCATGTCATATTTGAATTATGTTCATGAAAATTGGTTTGAAGTTGAGTTTAATTGAGCTACACTTGGGTTTTGATTTCTTAAATTGAGCTTTGAAACATGTTATACTATGAGTTTACAAGTGTTTTCCAGAAAATTAGCCCAAGAGGATCGAATTTGATGCATTTGAAGTTGATTTTGAGCTTGAGGTTCGAATTTGGGAATTCCAGATTTTGAACTCACGCTCGAGCCTGGTTACTGGCGCTCGAGCGTGAAAATCGTGCTCCCAGCATTTTGTTGTGTTTTGCAGTCCGCTCAAGCGGGGTAATTTACGCTCGAGCGGGACATTGTGTCTTACGCTCGAGCGGGTATCGAGCGCCCAATCGAGCGTGAATTTCACCTATCCAGCACTTTTGACTGTTTTGCAGTACGCTCGAACGGGCAAGTCTACGCTCGAGCGGAAACCTTTGTCTACATGTCCGCTCGAGCGGAGTAACCTACGCTCGAGCGGGGTCCCTGTTTTCTGAAAATGCTTTTAAAGTGCATCTTTGCATCCTCATCCCATCATAAGCATTCTTAGGCCTAGTTTAAGCATCTTAATGAGGATATAGATGTAGAACCACACCGAGGCAAATAGGGATTAAGTTATTATTTTCCCAACTGTGTAGCTTAGTGTGTGTTCAATCTGTAACTGTGTAGGGTTGGCATCTGAGGACGCGCTCTAGCTTAACTGTAGCCCAGAACTCTGTGAGTAACAACTGTGTAAAGATATGTTCAAATTCGAATATCTTCTGAGTGGTTAAACTGTACTGTTTCTGAATTGATACTGTCAATTGAATGAATGTATGTCCTCTATTCTGAACTGTATTGTGGCATCCATAGCAACTACTGTTACTGTTACAGAGATCTCTGTCAGTTCCTATCTTGGAACTTCTGTTTACTATTATGATGGCCATCATTGACTATTCGGTCTTTTAAGACCTACTGTTTACTGTACTGCTATGCTAATGGATGTACCACATATGACTGTTATGACTGAATGACTGATAGACTGGATTAATTGACTGTTTTCAATACTGAAAGGACATTCATTCTTAACCTTTTTACGCATTATATTATTCACTGGGCTTTAGCTCACTGTTTATATATATATGTAGGTGTTCAGGCACCAGACCGGAGCTAGGAGCGTGGGTTAGACTCCCCTTTTTGTCAAGTCAACCACTATGCCTCACTGCGAGGTTCCGAGCCTGCCAAGCTATGGCTTAGGGGTGTTTTATTTTCCCCGTCTGTCTCTACATCTGTTTTGTAATAACTGTTTAGACTGATACTGTACTGTTTAACAGGGATTAGGTCCCTGTTTTGAATGATTGTAAATATTGTACATACTGTTTTGTACTGTTTATGTATATAGGTATAAAAAGTCTTTTTGCATACAGACTGTCACAACTCATTGGACATTGTTTATTTACTGTTTTGGCTTCCGCCATGCCCCTGTACCTTGTATTACTGTTTTACTGTTAAGCAGGCCTTCGATAATCTCGGATTACTAGCCGGTTACTGTGCTAAACCCATAGGGGCGGATTTGGGTCATTACAGAGTGGTATCAGAGCGATACTTAACCACGAGTTATACCGTACACACGTGTCCAAATGAGCTATAGGGTGTCCTAGAAAAGCAATTAGGGCATCGCATGAGCATGAAAAGTGTGTGTGGACATGACATGAATATGTGTTAATGTGTTTAAACATATAACTGCTTATGTTTAAATGTTTAAAGTATGCAACTTCCTATGTTTATTATTACTATGTTGCATATAGTGAAATGGATAATGCAAGCACTGCTAATGACACTAAATTATCCGAGGCCAGAATGGCAAGACTTGAAAGAACTGTTGAACCATTAACTGAAGCCTTAAGGCAACAGCAACAACAAAACCAACAGCCCCCACCTCCTCCTCCGGTACAGCCAGAATCGAATGTTAATGATGGGGATATAATTGCTCTCACCCAGAAGTTCAGCAAAATGAAACCGCCATCCTTTCAGGGAAGCCTTGAACCACTAAAAGCTGAAGCCTGGGTTCTTGAAACAGAAAAGTTATTTGAAGTATTCTCGTGCTCTGAAGCACACAAAGTGCTATTGGCCACTTTTACTTTATAGGAAGAGGCCAGAAGGTGGTGGATGCTAGTCCGTGACACCAACACCGTGATGACTTGGGCTCAATTCAAAGGAGCCTTCTTCGAAAAGTATTTCCCTCAGTGTGTCAGGGACAGAAAAGTAACTGAATTTGAACAGCTGAGACAGGGTACTATGTCCGTTGCTGAGTATGAAACAAAGTTCACCGAACTTGCTAGATATGCACCACACATAGTGGACACTGACTACAAGAAGGCCAGGAAGTTTGAAGGTGGCCTTAATGTTGCAATACTGGACAGAATAAATGTTTTAAAGCTACCGAACTATGTAAATGTTCTTGACCGAGCATTAATGGCTGAGTCGAACATCGAGGCACTGAAATAAACTGAAACACCATCGTCTGAATGGCGTGGTAAAAGGCAGGGTTTTAACTTCAAGAAAGGCAAGAATAACCCATTGAACAAGAAACAGAATACGGGGTCAACAACTAGCCCCAGCCAAGGGAGTGGTCTCATGCCACCCTGTTCTGAGTGTGGTAAGAAGCACAAAGGGGTCTGTTACAAAATATCTGGAGCCTGTTACAGGTGTGGCAAGGTGGGCCACATGGTTAAAGACTGCCCCTCTGCTCCGCAGGCCAATAGTAAAGTTGCACCTAGCGCAGCAGCATCAACTGCTACACCAAAGCCTAACCCCAAAGCTACCGGGAAAGAGCCTATGAGGCAAGGTCGAGTGTTCACACTAGTACCGGGAGATATGCAGAATACCGAGACCGTTGTGTCAGGTATTCTCTCTATTTGTACTCAAAATGCATATGTTCTGATTGATTCGAGGTCTACACATTCATATGTATCGCATGCTTTTTCGCGAAAATTGAATAGACCATTGGAACCCATGAATTACTTGTTAACTGTATCTTTACCTGTTGGAGGATCTGTGACTTGTGCCTATATGTACCCTGCATGTGAAATTATTGTTGGGGATATGCATCTGTATATTGATTTACTGCCTCTGAACATTGATCATTTTGATGTAATATTAGGGATGGACTGGTTAACAAAATATCATGCCACCATAGATTGTGTAACAAAACAAGTTGTTTTTCGTCCACCTGGATTGCCTGAATTTGTGTTTAACGGAAGTGGAGTGGTACCTCCCCCATATTTGATTTCATCTATGAAAGCATACAAACTGATTAGAAAGGGGTATAAAGGGTATTTTTGTTCTGTATTGACTGTATTTACTGATGTTAACGCTAGTGTGAACAGTATCCCTATAGTCAGAGAATTCCAAGATGTTTTTCCAGATGATCTGCCAGGGGATTTGATTGATAGGGAGATTGAGTTCACCGTTGATATGATTCCGGGTACACAGCCAATATTTAGAGCTTCTTACCGAATGGCTCCAACTGAACTGAAAGAATTGAAAGTGCAACTGCAAGAACTGTTAGATAAGAAGTTCATCAGGCCCAGTACTTCGCCATGGGGCGCACCTGTCTTGTTTGTGAAAAAGAAAGACGGTTTACTGAGACTTTGTATTGACTACCGTGAATTGAACAAGGTAACTGTGAAAAATAAATACCCATTGCCGCGTATTGATGACTTATTTGATTAGTTACAGGGTGCTTAAGTATTCTCTAAGATCGATCTCAGATCCGGATACCATCAACTGAAAGTTAAACTAGAGGACATTGATAAAACTGCTTTTTCGAACGAGGTATGGACATTACGAATTTTTAGTTATGCCTTTCGGAGTCACCAATGCACCTGCTGCATTTATGGACCTCATGAACAGAATCTTTAAACCATTCCTCGATGACTTTATTGTTGTGTTCATAGATAACATTCTGATTTATTCCAAGAGTATAGAAGAACATGAACATCATCTGAGACTTGCCCTACAGACCCTAAGAGAACAGAAACTTTATGCTAAACTGTCTAAATGTGAATTTTGGCTTGATCATGTTATGTTTTTGGGACATGTTATTAGTAGGGATGAAATTTTAGTTGATCCACATAAAGTTGAAGCAGTGGTAAATTGGCCTAGACCAACAAACGTTACAGAAATCCGAAGCTTTTTGGGATTAGCTGGATATTACAGAAGATTCGTTAAAGATTTCTCTAAAATTGCCCTACCACTGACACAGTTGACTCAGAAGGGGATATCATTTGACTGGTTGACCAAAGGGAATCAACTTTCCAAGAGTTGAAAACTCGACTTGTGACTGCACCGGTTCTTACCCTACCTTCACGTACGGACGATTTTACCATTTTTAGTGATGCTTCTCATAAGGGTTTGGGGTGTGTTTTAATGCAGAATGGGAGAGTAATTGCCTATGCTTCCCGACAACTGAGACCGCATGAAAAGAACTACCCGACCCATGATCTGGAACTTGCTGCAGTAGTATTTGCATTGAAAATCTGGCGTCACTACCTTTATGGGGTAACATGTGAGGTGTATACCGACCACAAGAGTTTGAAATACTTCTTCACACAGAAAGAACTGAACATGAGACAGCGGAGATGGCTAGAATTGATTAAAGACTATGACCTACAGATTTTGTACCATCCGGGAAAAGCCAACACCATTGCCGATGCATTGAGCTGGAAATCGATTGGAAACTTAGCCTGTTTGCTCACCGGACAGAAAGAGTTGCTTTGTGACCTTGAAAAATCTGAAATTGAGATTGTTTTGCGAGAACAAGGTGGAATAATAGCTGCTATTTCTGCTCAACCGGCACTGATTGAAGAAATTAAAGAAAAACAGCAACATGATAACTTCTTGAAGAAGATCATCGAAGAACGAGAATCCAAACCGAGGCCGAAGTTCAAATTTGAGAATAATGTGTTGAAATTTCAGGGGAGGTTGTGTGTACCAAATGATTCTGAATTGAAAAGAAGAATTCTGCAAGAGGGCCACAATTCAAAATTGTCTATCCATCTAGGGAATACAAAAATGTACCAAGACATGAAACTGAATTTCTGGTGGCCGGGAATGAAGAAAGAAATTGCTGATTTTGTGTCGAAATGTCTTCATTGCCAACAAGTCAAAGCCGAACCTCAACGACCCGCAGGCTTATTGTAGCCCTTACCGATACTGGAGTGGAAATGGGAATATATTACCATGGATTTTATTGTTGGTTTACCTCGCTCCAGTAAAGGTATGGATTCAATTTGGGTTATTGTTGATAGACTGACCAAATCTGCTCATTTCTTACCTATCAAAACAATTTATAATGCGGACAAATTGGCTGTAATCTATATTGATGAGATTGTTAGATTGCATAGAGTGCCTGTGTCCATTGTTTCTGATAGGGACTCGAAGTTTACATCGAGATTTTGGCAAAGTCTACAAACAGCATTGGGAACTGAACTGAGACTGAGTAGTGCATACCATCCTCAGACAGATGGCCAGTCAGAAAGAACCATCCAGACTCTGGAAGACTTACTGAGAATGTGTGTCCTTGATTTTCAGGGAAATTGGGAAAGCCATTTGCCATTGGCTGAATTCGCCTACAATAACAATTATCACTCAAGTATTGGTATGGCGCCTTTCGAGGCATTGTATGGCAGGAAATGTCGATCTTTGATTTGCTAGGCAGAAGTTGGAGATGGGCCTTTGCTTGGGCCCGAGATTATATATGAAACGACTGAGAAAGTAAAACTAATACAACAAAGACTGAAAACCGCACAGAGCAGACAGAAAAGTTATGCGGATGTCAGAAGAGGAGACAGAGAGTATGAAGTAGGTGATCACGTTTTTGTGAAAGTGACACCGATGAAAGGCCAGACTCGTTTTGGAGTCAAAGGTAAGCTAGTGCCAAGATATGTCGGACCATATGAGATTATCGAGAAAATCAATCCGGTGGCGTATCAAGTAGCGCTTCCTCCTGAAATGGAGCATATGCACAACGTGTTCCACATTTCTATGTTGAGAGACTACCTCCGGGATCCATGTGATAGAGCCTACTCGAGTAGTGCTGAGTGACGACTACACTTACGAGGAACGGCCTGTTCAGATTGTAAACAGACGGATCAAGAAGTTGAAAAACAAAGAGATCCCGTTAGTGAAAGTTGACTGGCAAAACCATGGTGGCGTGTACGCCACTTGGGAAAGGGAAGATGACATGGCTAAAAAATATCCTGAACTGTTTCCACTAAATCCTGTTTTCTTCCAGAACGAAGGTAATTTGAGTTTGGAGGACTAAACTCTTTATAAGGAGGGGAGACTGTAATAACCCTCACCACTGATTACTGGTTAACCACTGATTACTGCTAAACTGAGACTGATTATGATAAGTAACTGAATCAACTGAAATACTGAACTGACTGATTGAATGTACTAGTTTAAATGCATGTCTATCTGTTTGACTGTTTAATTATCTGTTCATGTTTTATGTTTAAACTGCAAATTGAAGGCCTTATCGGCGGCCGAATCTGAAATTGATTAGTGATATGTGTTAATTATAATTTATGTGATTTTATGGCATATTTATCTGAAATGTGATTTGGTATGATTAAATTAGATTAAAATGAGCTAAATTACATAAGTTAGGTTTATTTACAACCTTGCCATTGAGTGGGCCACTTAGCCAACACATATTGAAGCCTTAGTATACATTCACACAACATGTTCCTCAGCTATTTGTTTCCTTGCTATAGCCGATTAGAGAGAGTGATAGGAGAGAGAGCTTGATTTCATCTCATATTTGCTTGGAGACTTGGAGAAATTGTAAGAAGATTGCAACAATAGAACTCCCATACCTTAAATTGAAGACTTAGGTAAGGAATTCAACCTCTTAATTGTGTCTTTAAGTTGGTTCTTGCATGGTTCATGTCATATTGAAGAGCTAAGTCATGAATTGGTTCTAACATGTTGAATTGTAGCTCAAATCATACATGCATGTTGCCATTCTTGAGTTTTAAAGTTATTGTTCATGAGATTGCTTCATGCATGTTCATCTTTTGATCATAGTTCATGATTTTACCATGTTTTGGAGGAAATTGGCTCATTAGAGCATGTAATTGAAGCTTTGAATTGGTTTAAACTCATGCATGTCATATTTGAATTATGTTCATGAAAATTGGTTTGAAGTTGAGTTTAATTGAGCTACCCTTGGGCTTTGATTTCTTAAATTGAGCTTTGAAACATGTTATACTATGAGTTTACAAGTGTTTTCCAGAAAATTAGCCCAAGAGGATCGAATTTGATGCATTTGAAGTTGATTTTGAGCTTGAGGTTCGAATCTGGAAATTCCAGATTTTGAACTCACGCTCGAGTGGGGTTACTGACGCTCGAGCGTGAAAATCGAGTTCCCAGCATTTTGTTGTGTTTTGCAGTCCGCTCGAGCGGGGTAATTTACGCTCGAGCGGGACATTGTGTCTTACGCTCGAGCGGGTATCGAGCGCCCAATCGAGCGCCCAATCGAGCGTGAATTTCACCTATCTAGCACTTTTGACTGTTTTGCAGTACGCTCAAGCAGGCAAGTCTACGCTCGAGCGGAAACCTTTGTCTGCATGTCCGCTCGAGCGAGTAACCTACGCTCGAGTGGGGCCCCTGTTTTCTGAAAATTCTGAAAATGCTTTTAAAGTGCATCTTTGCATCCTCATCCCATCCTAGGCATTCTTAGGCCTAGTTTAAGCATCTTAATGAGGATATAGATGTAGAACCACATCGAGGCAAATTAGGGATTAAGTTATTATTTTTCCAACTGTGTAGCTTAGTGTGTGTTCAATCTGTAACTGTGTAGGGTTGGCATCTGAGGACGCGCTCTAACTTAACTGTAGCCCAGAACTCTGTGAGTAACAACTGTGTAAAGGTATGTTCAAATACGAATGTCTTCTGAATGGTTAAACTGTATTGTTTCTGAATTGATACTGTCAACTGAATGAATGTATGTCCTCTATTCTGAACTGTATTGTGGCATCCGTAGCAACTACTGTTACTATTACAGAGATCTCTGTCAGTTCCTATCTTGGAACTTCTGTTTACTATTATGATGGCCATCATTGACTGTTCGGTCTTTTAAGACCTACTGTTTACTGTACTGCTATGCTAATGGATGTACCACATATGACTGTTATGACTGAATGACTGATAGACTGGATCAATTGACTGTTTTCAATACTGAAAGGACATTCATTCTTAACCTCTTTACGCATTATGTTATTCACTGGGCTTTAGCTCACTGTTTATATATATATGTAGGTGTTCAGGCACCAGACCGGAGCTAGGAGCGTGGGTTAGACTCCCCTTTTTGTCAAGTCAACCACTGTGCCTCACTGCGAGGTTCCGAGCCTGCCAAGCTATGGCTTAGGGGTGTTTTATTTTCCCCGTCTGTCTCTGCATCTGTTTTGTAATAACTGTTTAGACTGATACTGTACTGTTTAACAGGGATTAAGTCCCTGTTCTGAATGATTGTAAATGTTGTACATACTGTTTTGTACTATTTATGTATATAGGTATGAAAAGTCTTTTTGCATACAGACTGTCACAACTCATTGGACATTGTTTATTTACTGTTTTGGCTTCCGCCATGCCCATGTACCTTGTATTACTGTTTTACTGTTAAGCAGGCCTTCGGTAATCTCGGATTATTGGCCAGTTACGGTGCTAAACCCATAGGGGCGGGTTTGGGTCGTGACATAAGGGTCTAGTTAATTTCTGAGAAAAGGCATGCAGTACAAATGAGTGTATAGAACCAGAATCTATCAAAACATATGCATTCTGGGCACAGATGGAAATTATATCTGACACCACAGACTCAGTATTTTGTACATCTTCAGGTACTAGTACAAACATTTCATTCCCGGTATTACCTTTGGCATTAGTTCTTACATTTGACCTTGTTACAGATGCCGATCCGGTTGAACTTACCGCGGGGTGATTGGCGTTTTCAGACTAAAGTGGACAATCCTTGATAACAGGCCCCAGATGCACAGTAACACACTCATGTAGGCTTCCTTCCACAATCAGGACAGTTTAGAATAGATCCGCTACTCTAACTAGAGCTACTAGAGGATCTCGTGTTTTGTTTCTTTGAAAATGACCGACCCTTCTTGAAATTGAATCCGGATCTTTTACCCCTCCATTCAGTTGTTGGAGTTTTAGCTTGTTTCTTTGCTATCATTATGGCCTCTGCCATCAATGCTCTATCAAGTACTTCTATATATGTAGGCAACTTTAGTACACCTACTCGATCAAACATGTCCAGATCTAATCCCTCTTCAAATTTTCAAGCCTTCTTGTAATCTGTGTCAACTACATGGGGATCAAATCTGGCCAACTCAGTGAACTTAGCATTAACATATCTCTTTGGTCAAGTATATCAAATTCCATAATGGAACCTCTGGTACTAGGTAACATATCTCATACGTGGGTTACGGTATTGTTTCCCCCGGGCAAGAGCCTGTGCCACAATATTATTTCCCCCGAACGAGAGCCTCGTGACCATAAGCCACAGTATTATGTCTGCTGGGTGAGGGCCTTTGCTAAGGATACCACAATTACATTTCAAAGAAAATTGGACAATTATTCATTCGTACAAAACATAGCATTTCAAAAAACTGATCATTTCATATCATCATAAAATAATTAAAGTCAAACATAACTTTACAGAATTATTACTCACAGATAGTTTCACATATAGCTTTGATAGCAAATCAATGGACCAACAGCTCACGGCGCGTAACCTACACAAACATTATAGATACACGTATTAAGACACATGCTTGGATCGCACGTAACTTATTTCATTTCATTTTTAGTGTGTTTCTAGCCCTTATTCTCATTATTATGTCTTAACCATGGCCTAAGAATGCCTAGGATACAATGAGGATGCCAAAACATATTGTTCAACACTTAGCCAAATTTGCTGAAAATAGAGTCCTCGCTCGAGCGTAGCTTTCTTTGCTCGAGCAGAGGGTCAAAACAAGGGTGGTCACCAGAGTGCAACTTCAGTCGCTCGAGCGGTCTGTAAACTCTGCAAAAGTACTAGTCGCTTGATTTTTCCACTCAACGCACGCTCGACCGTCGCTTGAGTGTGAGACTGAGGTCTTCGCTCGAGCGTAACTCTTGTCGCTCGAGCGGTCTGCAAAATGTGTCACTACTACAAAAACAGATAAAGATCATACTTTTTCTGCGTAATGTATGTTATTTAATCACACACTTTAAGTTTTATTAAAGTGTGATCTTTGGGAGTGTGATTAAAAGGGGTCATTTTTAATTACACATTTTAAGTGTGATTAATAACATTTAGATCACACATTTTAAGTGTAATTAAAAATATTTATATCACACCTTTTAAGTGTAATTAAAAATATTTGGATTACACATTTTAAGTGTGATTAATAGTATTTAGATTACACCTTTTAAGTGTGATTAAAAATATTTAGATCACACCTTTTAAGTGTGATTAATAACATTTAGATGTGAAAAAAAAAATATTACACTCACTAGCTTCTCATTTGCTCTTATGGATATTCAAACCATCAATCCTCTCACACCATAAACCTTATACAACACACTCTTTCCACTACATCTCTATAACACCATATAATTATATATGCAACATATATTATTTATATAGTACATAGACCCGTATTAATATAAAAGTATATATAAAAAGATAATTATTTTTATTGAACATAATTTATGTAAAAATAAATTATTTATTAGAAAAAAAAAGAGACCACTTTTGGCAACTAAACATAATTTTTGTCGCCAATTCTATACTTTTGGTTATTAATTATTTTTTAGTCATTAAAAAATTTAATTCCCGGGTTAAAATTACCACTTTTGGCGACTAAACTTCTTTTTAGTCACCAAAAAGCTTCACTTTTGGCTACTAAACATCTTTTTAGTCTCCTAATGCCTCAGTTTTGGCTACTAAATTTTTTTTAGTCGCCAAAAAATCTCACTTTTGGCTACTAAAATTTTTTTAGTCAGTAAAAGCCTCACTTTTGGCGACCAAACATCTTTTTAGTCACCCAATACCTCACTTTTGGCTACTAATTTTTTTTTAGTCGCCAAAAAGCCTTACTTTGGCTATTAAAATTTTTTTAGTCGGTAAAAGTCATATATGGGCAACCAAATAGATTTTTAGTCGCCATAAATCTTTACGTTTGGCTACTAATGTTTTTTTAGTCGCCAAAACCTATACTTTCAGCGACCAAATATGCTTTTTTAGTCGCCAAAGATGCTTTTTCTTGTAGTGGAGTGTGATTAAATATATATATATATATGTATATAATTACACTTATTAAAAAGTGTGATTAAAAAGTAGTAATGTATATATAATCACACTTTTAATTAGAAGGTGTGATTAAAAAATATATAAATAATCACACTTTAATTAGAATGTGTGATTAAAAAATATATATATAATCACACTTATTTAAAAAGTGTGATTAAAAAGTATTAGTGTATATATAATCACATTTTAATTAGAAGGTGTGATTAAAAAATATATACATAATCACACTTTAATTAGAATGCGTGATTAAAAAATATATATCTTGTCACGACCCGCTCCCTGTACCCAAGGGTTAAGCATCGTGATGATCAGTAACTAAGGTTACCTCCAGCCAATTCAAAAACAAATTAATAAACGCGAGCGGAAGTAATATTAAAGTGAGGGTACCAAAATAATCATTGGAACTTCTATTTTTATTACAAAATGTATTGACCAAAAATGCGGATATTTACATAGAAAAATATCATAAAAGTGTTGTGTGTGTCTATTCCGCAACCCCACGTCTAAGACTTTCTAAAGCTATTTCTGAATAGCATTGTTTCTTGAAAATTGGTAAATAACTATAAGCACATGGCAGAGTGAGAGATATTATACCAAGAGTATAAGGGACACAAAATAACCATGGATAGTTAGTTAGGCCAAAACATTTACATAACTCAATTTGGTAAATAAATCATTAGTAAACAAATCGTTTAAGTAGCAGAAACTGAAATACAAATATTATATAAATATATAACCATAACTACGGTACCGAACAGAACAGAACAAAACAGAGGTCATAGAAGCGATAGTCAGAACAGAGGTACGAATTCAAGAGGTAGCTCGTACGAATTCTAGAGGTGGCTCCCACAATAGTGTAGCACTTAGTTCCGCACAAACCAGAGGTACGGATTCAAGAGGTGGCTCGTACGAATTCTAGAGGTGGCTCCCACAATAGTGTAGCACTTAACTCTGCACAGCACTTTACTCCGCACAGAACAGAGGTCAATGGATCATAGGGTCACAAAGTAACCAAACAGAGGTCAATGGTTATTTAAGTCCCCAAAGGCATGGGACTCCCGTGGTGGTACTTACAAAACATAATTGTATATAAGGTCATAGTCAAATATTCTTTAAAAGTAAAACAAACATATCCATGGGTTTCCTTTTCACAAATAGAGTTCAGATAATAATCCACGTAACTGAAATCTTTATAAAACATAACTTTTATTAATATACTAATAAAACATAACTTGTATAAAACAGATTTTGGTAAGTCAAAATATACGTAAAATACATTTTGGTAACTCAATGTATAATATAACTCACTTTAACTTTAATACCTTATCCTTTCTTTCCACTATTAAAGACCCTTTTAACTTCCACCATTTTTCCTTCTTCTTCTCTTTTCTTTCTTTTTCTTTCTTCTTTCTGTTTTCTCTCCGGGCGTGACACGCCTCCCTATTTATAGGGGAATAAGGCGCTACGTGGCAGATTCGATAATGATTTTCCAGATTCGTTCTTATCCTTAACAGATATTTAAAATAATTACCTTTTGATCCAATATTTTAATATAATTATATAAATAAATTAATTCATAATTAAATTACACTTTATCATATATTACTGGAAAATTATTTATTTATTTTACTACCACACCCATTATTATTATTATTGTTATCTATATTATTATTATTTATATTTTGACCCCTAAACTTTTAATAATTATATTATTTTACAAAATTACGCATAATAATATATAATAAATCATATATTTTCTTAACTGAGATTAAATAATATTAGTATAAATTCTACAGAATAATTAAAAATCTGGGTTGTTACATATCTAATCACACTTATTTAAAAAGTGTGATTAAAAAATAGTAGTGTGTATATAATCACACTTTAATTAGAATGTGTGATTAAAAAAATATATATATAATCACACTTAATTGAAAAGTGACATAAAAAATGAATATTATCACACTCAATCAAATTAAGCGTGATTAAAATATCAATCTAATTTTTTTTATCACACTTCCAATAAAAGTGAGATATTTTTTTTTTGTCAAAGTGTGATATTTAACTATTTTTGTAGTAGTGTGTAAACTTCCGGCAGCATGTATTTTATGCTTGAGCCAACTTTTGGTCAGTCGAGCAGAAGTGCGAAACAAAGAGTGGTCGCTCGAGCCAAGGTTCTGTCGCTCGAGTGGCGTGATAGAATTCTGGAATTTCCAGATTTGCTTCCAAGCTCAAAACTGAAACTCAAAGCTGCAAATCAAGTTCTTTTGGGCCAAAAACTTGAGGAAACATTTGTAAACTTAAAAAGCATTGGGAATTAAAGATCATATCACAAAATCAAGGTCAAAAAGCTTGCCAATTGTGCAAAATGAAGTTTAAATCTTTGAATAATTAGATCTGATTCGGTTGTTGATTGATAATGGCTTTAGATATGTGGTAGTGGTTGTTGATTTGATACATACATTAACACCTATATTTTTTTCAATGATTTTTGAATGGAAATCAAATTCTTTTCTTTTTCTTTTTCTTGTTCGGTGTTGAAAATGCAAATTGGTCTAACTCGTAATACAACTATCTATCATTATATTTGTGTATACAATGAATTCTTGAACTGTGGTACGATGATGATAGAGTTTATAACAGATAGGGTTTGGTTTAGATTGCAACAGATAGGTGTTGCTATATAAATACCTGTGAGTATATATATGTATATCTGTGAGTGTGTCTGTGTATGAGACAGATCTGGAAAAAAATTGATGTTTATAATAATGATTGCAACAATAAACAAAATATTTTCAACATATAGAAAAAAAATTGAACAGATAGATACAATTTAAGGAGAAAATTGAACAGATAGATATAAATTTGAATAGATAAAATTTTAAAAAAAATTGAATAGATAGGAAATTTTTTTGAACAAATAGTCAACGAAAGGCAACATATAAAAAAAATTCAAGAGGTAAAATTGAAAATAAAATGTCCTTCAAAGTCAATAAAATGACTTCTCACTAAACTATTTCACAAATGGTGAATATCTCACCAATAAAAAATATCCATTAGATCTAATACATTAGATGCTCTTTAATTTGAATTTATCATCAATTTTCTCTAATAATTATAATTTGATAAATTAAATATTTAAATAATAAAACTTATTAAAATATAAAGATATATTATGAACTTAAAATACAAATACTTAAAAATAAAATTCAAATAAATTTCTCATTTTAACTTTTAATCAAGTTCGCCTAAACCAGTCCGGTTCATAATAATTAGTACTGGTAATTATTTTCTTTAATTAGGCCTAAAAGAAGTGCGGTCCAGCTGCATCGGAAAAAGAGCGGACTCCAAATCAAATTTCAAATCTACACAAAGATTCAGCAGCTTCTATACTGCCCTGCGCTATACCATACACAACCATAGCATAATACATACAACTACTTTAGATAGATACAGGGAGACAAAGGCTAGGTTTGGTTTGTCCTTCAGAAAAAATTTTGCAAAAAATTATCTATAAATAAATTTTTAAGAATAATCAAGTCAAGCAAATTTTTCTAAAAAAAATCTTAAAATTTTATTTGGCGACCAACTTTTTAAAATCACTCTTTCTCTCATATACATCAAATCAATTACTTTTTTTAAAACTCTCTTGTCAAAACAATTTTTCAAAATCATTTTTGAAAAAAGGCAAATCAAACAAATTTTTATACTTTTTATCTAAAAAAACTATTCTACAAATACAAACCAAACACACCCAAAATATTTTGGAACTCTAATTTTGAACCTCTAAACTAAGGCGTTGTTTGGAGACTGCATGTTTTAGTTAAAAAATTAAAAAATTACTATAAGTTATGACATTATTCTTTTTATTTTTCTGTGTATTGTTTCATAAAAAAATAAAAAATTATTAAAATAATCTATTTCTAAACGAGGCCTAACTCTAATCACCCGTTGACATAGGCCACTTTTGAAAAGTGAATTAAAAGTTACTTCTCAGCTTTTAACTTATTTTAGATCATATTATCTCACATATTTTTTACACGTTTTTTCAAAAAAGTCAAATAAAACCAAAAAGTTAACTTTTAACTATCTTTTTAAAACACCTTATAATGGTTTGGAGTGATTTGAGGCTAAAATAATTATAAAAAGACAAAATAGACTAAAAAATTAATAAGATAAGATGTAATATTCAAACCATAATTATTTTATTTTTTCTCTTACAAAAGTCAAAAAAATCAAAAAATTCATTTCAAACGAGACTTTTTAGTCTCAAACTAAAAAAATTAAAAAAATTAAAAAGTCAACTCACATTCCGAATGAACCCTAAGTAATGTATCATAAGTCACGTTATTTAAAAACTTCACTAAAACATAACAATTACTCAATAAGTGTTTGTTATAACCTTAAGGCTCTATTTGTTTTCAGAGGTAGAATTGAGGGGATTCATAGTGAGAGAATTGTTAGTGAAGGGATTGATAGTAAGGGAATTAAGTAAAATTGTGTTTGTTTTTATGATAGTTGTTATTGTAAGAATTGTCAAATTATTTTTATATAAAATAATAAAACAAATATAAAAATATAAAAAAAATTAAACATTAATGTTCAAAAAAAATTTCCAATATGTAAAAAATAAAAAAATTTCTAATCCCCTCATTATTTTTCTAATACCACCTCCACCTCCTCCATCCCAATCTCCCTTCCAACCTCTATCTAAATCCCCTCCTCCATTCTAATCACTTCCCCAACTCTACAAACAAACAGAACACTAAAATGGCTCCACCTCCATCCTAATTCCATCTCACCCTCTACACTCCAAAACAAATAGGGCCCAAGGGTCCAAATTTAGGGATCCAAAATGGTAATATATCATTACTAAGCTCTCGTTTGGAAACAAACTATTTTAATAATTTTTTAATTTTTTATAAAAAAATATATAAAAAATAAAGAGAGTGATGCGATAAGTTATATTAATTTTTTTGACAAAAATAGAAAATTATGAAACGAGACGTAAGGTTTATTTTGACAACTTTAAAAAAAAAAATTTATTAACTTATTAATTTATTTTGGTCATATTTCTTTATTTTTTTTTACTATATATTAACAGGAAGTCAATTCTCAAATTACGCACGGTAGAGGCAGAGTATGTTTTGGCCAGGATAAAGATCCGATACTGATCATCTGACACGTGTACGTTTTTTATTTTATTTTAATCTTTAATCTTTTATCTTTTATCTTTTATCTTGCTTTTAACTTAAGTAACCGGTCGTACTCTCGGCTCGTAACCTGCGCTCGCAGCTGGTGAGTTTGTAATAAGGCCCCGTTTGGGAATACACTACAATGGATAAATGATATAATAATTTATAGGAATTTTTTTAATTTCAAAATATAATACTCAAACGGATTATATTTTACTTTAAAAGTCAAAAAAAATTACTTATTATAAATTATTATGCCATTCTTTTACTTATAAATATATATATACATTTTTCTCTATAAAAAAATGAAAAAATTAACTAAAATAATTAATTTTCAAACTATCCAAACTATGGATGATCGCGGATCGGATTTATGCGGTTTGCAGTTCGATTTTGACCTACCTGCATATTTGCGGTTTGAAAAAAAGTCAATCCGTAACTGCCTGCAGTGCGGTTTGCAATTTGTGTGGATAGGGTTCGCGGATGTGCGGACGGTTTGCGGTTTGAAATTTTTTATTTAAAAATTTATTTTTGATTTTTTTTCCCTTTTATAAATATTTATTTTGGGCTATTTTCCCCCAAATTTCTAAATTCTAATTCCATGCACCACGGTTTTGTTCAATGACAAAAGCAAATGTTAGGCTTAAACAGTACTCATAATGCAGATCAATCAAAAAAAAGAACGGGATTGGGATTTCAGGTATAGTTCTCTCAATGATACATTCAAAACGAATGAATGGACAATTTTATAGGAGATGCTAAAAATTCTTACAGAACAAAAACTCAATCCAAAAATTTTAGTTATAAATAAATACTAACACATTACATTTTTGAATATTATACAAAATTTACATGATTCATAAAGCTGTTACTTGATTTATTGACTAGTCTAAGGCATCATTCTTTTCCAAGATAACTTATATATATACTTTCAAAAAAAAAAAAAAACTTATGTATATATATATCCAAGAGAAAAAATGGAGAAAAAAGAAGAAGAAAAAAACTATTGCATCTCTTCATCAATTATGATTCTCAGCATTTTTGCTGATTCATGTTTCAAATAAGAGCTTATGAAATTTGTTTCCTAATGCATTAGGGTTTGATTTGTTTGATCAAAACAAAAATATCTAGGATAGATCATAGATGAATGGTCTAAGTTTTTAAAAAAAATAAAAAATATATATATATATTCTAAGTGCGGCGAGGGTCGTGATGGGTGTGATTCAAACCCACAACCCGCCGCAACCCAAAAACTTGCTATATTTCAAATCGCAACATACCGTATTATACTTGCGAAATCGCCCATATGTGTGCGGGTCGAGTAGGGTGGGGCGGGTTGTGCGGGTCGAATAACTCTATGCCCAGCCATAATCCAAACCACCTCTAGTTTAGTTTGGAAACATAATGTTTTAGTAATTTTTTTATTTTTTATAAAAAAATTGTGCAAAACAATAAAGAGAGAGATATAATAATTTATAATAATTTTTTAACTTTTTGACTAAAATATTTAGGGCCAATTTGGAAACATGGTTTGGCTTTTAACCTTTTTAGATCGTATTACCTCTCTATTTTTTTTTCATATTTAAAAAAAAAACCAAAAAAAAATTAAAAAGTCAATTTTTAACCAACTTTCTAAAACAACCTTAGGCCCCGTTTGTTTGGAGAGTTAGAGGGGGATTAGGATTGGTAGTGATGTGTGATCCACTAATATTGTGTTTGTTTTGAGAAATGGGGAGAGGATTGATAGTGAGCTCCGGATTATGGATCCCCTTGGGAAGGGGATTCGGATGGGCCTCCAAGACTTGATATTAGAAAAATAACCCGCTAGACTAGAAATTTTTTATTTATTATTATTTTTTTTACATGTTTGGCACTTTTTTTTGAACATTAATGTTTAATTTTTTGTATTTTTTGTTAAGTAAAAATCATTATTTTATTTGTTTTATTTTTTTTGGAAATTTTTTTACATGTTGGGTATTTTTTTAAAAAACATTAATGTTTAATGTTTTTGTATTTTTTATTTGTTTTATTATTTTATATAAAAATAATTTAACAATATCTACACTAACAATTATTATCAAAACAAACACAATTTTACTTAATCCCCTCACTATTAATCCGCTCACTATGAATCTCTTCCATTCTACCTCTGAAAACAAACGGGCCTTTAGAGGTATTTTGGAAAGATAGTTAAAAGCTGAATTTTGGCTTTTAACCAAATTTTTTGACTTTTTTAGGCTTCGTTTGGAAAATAAGATTTGAGGCTTTTTTGGCTATTTTAACCACAAAAAACAAAATAGGTTTTTTAGCCCAATAAGACAAAACATCACATCCAATCCATAATCATTACATTATTTCTCTCACAAAAAAATCAAAAATGCTAAAAAAGCCTAAAACCCTTCCCAAACCAGGCTTTTTAGCCTCAAGCTAAAATAGTCATAAAAGTCAAAAAGTTAAAAAGTCAACCCACTTTCCAAACGAAGGCTTAGAATGTTATTTGATAAGTTGGTAAAAAATTATTTTTTGACTTTTTTATTTAATATTTATTTATGCTGTCACATTATAATTAAATAACTAAAATATCCTCACCAGGGGCGGAGGCACTCAAGGGCCAGGGGGGTCACGTGCCCCCTGGGTTTTTGGAAATTTTTTTTTTTTCAAACATAAAAAAATATTTTAAATAAAAAAATTTATAAAAATATTATTTAAAGTAAAATGTCAATGACATTTTTAAAATTATGAGAACAATAATAGTTATTTTGATTGAAAGTAAAGAGATTATGATAAGTTATATTATTATTTATAAAAATTTCAATATAATGGTGATGTCTATAATTATTGACATGTAAACATAATTAACCTCAATAAAGATATATGAAATTTATTGGATTGTTATGTACATTTGACATGCAGAGTTTGTCCTCCATATGTTTTTTTTTTCCATTCATAACTAAAATGATCACTATATAAATTATAATCAAGTAACACATCTTCAATTATAAAAAAATAAATAAAAAATTACAATAGGTCATAACTAATATCAAAATGAGTCATAACTAACTATTACTTGATGTATAGTAATAGCCAAAATAACAACCACAAGAAATTATAACTAAATTATATCTAACACTATAATGTGTCATAACTAATGACTACGAAGATCATAATTACGACATATGATAGACACTTTTTTTTATGGTGTGTTTTATAGAATTTCTCTACTAAAATATATTATTTCTATCTCAACTTATTTTCTTTTTTAATTTTCCAATCTACCTATAAATAGTTACTCCCCAATATTTATATAAAATTTAATCTCAAATCCTATAATTTAAAATTCACATTTATCCAAATGGACTCTTAATATTTAAGTTTAGTAATATCTCATTGTTGTTTATTATAAAATAAAAAAAAATTAAATTTTTTTTTGCTTGGTTAGAGTTTTCCAAAAATACTTTTTAGAAAATTCTACTTTCTTGTTTTTTGGTTTTTTTTTTTACTGAATTTTTTTAATATTTTAAGCAATTTTTAAAATTTTTAGACATATCTAACATAAATATACTTAAAAAGTAAAAAATTTGTGAAAAAACATTTTAAAAATTCACTAAATACCAAAAATATAAAAATATATATATGAAAATTCTGTACATTATTTGTATTTATTAATTTTTTAAAATATTTTTTCACAAATATTTTACTTTTTAAATACATCTACGTAAAGTGCATATAAAAGGTAAAAAAAAAATATTTAAAATTTTAAAAATATTCAGTAAAAACAAAAAAATACGAAAACCAAAAAATTTAACTCTCAAAAAACTCAAACTAAGGCCTTGTTTGGGTACCCAATATAAGTGCACTTATTTCATCTTTTTATTTTTTTTGGGTCACATCAATCAACATCTCCTCTCTACTTTTTCTACACATAATACAAGAAAAGTCAAAAAGTGCACTTATTCTAAACTTTCCAAACTTGGCCTAAATAGATTGATATTATCATTAATTTGTGTCCCCTCTCTATCAAATTCCTAATTACGCCTCTGATCCTCACTCATTTTAAAAAATAATCACTTCACTTATGTGGCTCATTTAAACAGCATAAAAAAGTATAACTATAATTTCACAAGTAAATTTTAACTATCTTTTCAAATAATTTGATAACAAAAAAGTCATTTTAACGTTTTTTGGCCGAAACTGCAAAACACAATTTTTTTTTTCTTTTTGGGGTTTCCAAATGGAGCTTTAGTCCAAAAGCGGCCTAAGTAAACTAGTCTGAAGTATGTACGTGTAGTGGTGTCGGAGGCTCGGGGAATCTTTGCTGACCCTCGATTACGCTGTTGGACGTGTCCCCCATACCAACATATTTGCTTTACCTGTGCGGTGTGAACCCTACCAAACAAGATTGCAAAATGTTTAAGATTTTTAAAGAAAGTAAAAAAACAATTAATTAATTTCACCCAAAATAATATGATATAACAGGTGTTAATAATTTATCATTCATTCAACCATATAAAATGTCATGTCATTTGCTAGTCACATGTAAGTGATTTAGAGATACTTTGGTAAAAAGTTAAAAAAGTCAACTTTTTAAGCTGAAAAAGTCATAAAAAAGTCAAAAAGTCATCGTTTTATCAATTTTTTAAAACACCACTTAAAAAAAAAAAAAGAAAAAAGATGTGTGAATTAAGTAAAATGTAAATATATTTTATTCATATTTCACCTATATTTTTCATTTTCCTTTCTAAATCTCTCCTCAAATCTATCAACCAAACACAGCATTAGAGATAAATAATAAGTCTTTAATATTTTTCAAAATATTATATATAATTTTGAAAAAAACTTATTTGGCCCCAATCTAATTTTTATTGGTTAAAATAAGGAGCAACTACAACCTAATGGATTGTAGAAAAAATATTTATAGATAAATGAAAAAATTTATAATTTTAATTATTAATATTTATAAAATTTATCACCTGTGTGTAATTTTTTTTTCTTTCTAAATTTACATTGACTTGTAATTCCTCCTTAAAATAATGGGACCCAACATTTTTGTATTGGTCTTAGGGAAACGACATGATTAGTGTTAGAGATGAATAGTGTAAAGCATTAATCCAAGATCAACCAAATAACCCTTCTATAAGAGCACTGGATAAAATTTTTTTTTTATTTTCATTTTGATAGTCTAAAATAATCAAATAAATTTGGTAAAATTATTTGTCACATTAAAGTTTGTGTTTTTTTTATATTATGTGGTGTTTTGGGAAGTTGGTAAAAAATTGACTTTTTAACTTTTTTGTGACTTTTTGATTTTTTTTTTTGTGTAAAAAAAACTAAAAAAATCAAAAAATTAACTTTTTACTTCCTTTCCAAAATGTCCCATAAATATAGAAATATAAAGAGATGACGTGATTTAAATAAGTCAATAAATAATTTATTTATAAACTATTTTTTTATTTATTATAAAAAAATATGTAAAAAAAATAGATGCGATGTGACCAAATAAGTTAATAAATTAATAAATAATTTATTTATGGTGTTAAATACGAGCTGGTGACCAATGATTTGTTCACTGTTGGATGAAGTTTTGGAATTTGATTGGGTTTGCTCTCCCGTTTGAATTCGGACAACTACAACATCTAGCGACCAGCAACAAACTCTCACAACCGACGGAGATTAATCGAGGTATGCGTTAAACTGATCTGGACATCCCATGTAAAACAAAACAAAACAAACAAACAATCAAAAAACACTTAGGATTGTTTTGAAAAGTTTAGTAAAAAGTTAATTTTTTAACTTTTTAACTTTTTTTAATAATTTTTTTGACAAAAAAATTGACTTTTTTGATTAAAAAAAATTAAAAAACCAAAAAAACTAACTTTTTTCACTTGTCGCCGAAACGAGTATTATTTGTGGGGTTGCGAAGGACGGCTCAACAGCCATTGTTGAGCCAACATCAGCTGACAACCAATATCAGAGCCAAAACCGGTCAGGCCGGTTTACAAAGGAAGTCTGGGTGGGACCGGTTTACTATCCATAGAGAAACCAGGTCGTTTCCAATGGCAGTTGGTAAGCATTTAAAGCATGTCTTCTTCCCCCTCTCTCTCTCTCTCTCTCTCTCCACACTCATCATCAGTTTGATTGATTGAAGAATTCCTCAGCACCAGACAAAGAGAGAGAGAGAGAGAGTGTGTGCGCGCACAAACACACACGCTCCACTCTCAAAAGTCGTGCATTTTCAAATACCCACCTTCAAATTCAAACCTTCGATTCCCTCTCCCTCAGATCCGTAGCGTTCCACTCCAATCCCACCCCAAATTCCGAATTCTTGCCGAAGAAAACCCCTGTTTCGCCTCTCTCTCGCTCTCGCATTCGGTGTTTCTCTGCATCTGTTACTTTCTCGGAGTCGTGTGAACAGGTATGGTGTGTCTTATTAGTTTTCATGCTTCAGTGCATTTGGATTCTGAATGCTCTGCTTCTCTTGTAATTCGCGACCTTTTCTTGAATTTCTAAATTCTAGGGCTTATTTGGTTTCTGTTTTAGTCAACCAACACTCACCCCCTCAAGAATTCAAGTTTCTTTTTCATCGAAAATTGAGTGTGTGTATATATATATATTTATTTATCAGTATGTGTACTTTTCTGAGAATTGTTCGAATAGTGAGAGAAAGCTGAAAGGTAAATTGGGTTTTTTTTTTTAGGATAGCGAGTAAGATTTTATTTTATTTTTTAGTTTGTAAAACCTTCTTTTTTTTTTTTAATAATAATTTGAACTCTGAAGCAATTGCTTCTCATTTATTGCTGTCAAACTAAATCCGTGAATTTGAGAGGCCCATTGAACTTTGTGGCTCATCGCATTCAACATTCCCTTCAAAATTTCGTGTCAGACCCCTTCAAGAATCAACATTAATACAGAACACACTACTCTCTCTCTCTCATACCCTCAATCTTTATTGTTTTCAGGGATTTCAGTTGGTTTCTGGGATTTTCATCTTCAGTATTATCATAGCTTCATTCAATTGAAATGTGTGAAGAGAATAGTCCGAGTACAAATTAGAACAAGAGACACTCTATGAATTGAAGTTTATGGGTTCTTCTGGGTCTGCAATTCAATATGAATACTAGGTTATGCAACATTTTAGCTTCTGGGTACTGAATAGTCAAGACCGAATTTGCTTTGATGGGTGTTCTTCTAATGAATTGGTTTTTTTTTTTTTTTTTAATGTCAGCTGCTTATGACAAGGAAGGTTTCGACTGAATTTAGACGTTTTAGGGGAATTACTCGGATGTGTTTTGCTTATTTTTGAAGTAACTGGGTTTGATTTCTTTTTGTTGCTCGAAATTGTGAAGTGGGAAATTTAGGGGACCAAAATGTTGGAACCTGAGTTATGTTCTTCTCGGATTCTCTTACCTTTTCGGGAAGAAAGCGGGGATGAAGAGCTTTCTGTTCTTCCTAGGCACACCAAAGTTATTGTAACAGGAAACAACAGAACAAAGTCTGTCTTGGTGGGTTTACAAGGTGTCGTCAAGAAGGCTGTTGGTCTTGGTGGTTGGCATTGGCTGGTAATTTTCTTTTTTACCTTTACACCACTTTATCCTCTATTCATTTGACTGTAATCATATCATTGCTATTTTAAATTCTTTTGCTAAGTCACATTATTGTTATCTTTCTAGTTTTTTCAATTTCAAGGCCTGTGGTGCTCTCTTGCCAGGTGCCATTCCTGAGTTTGAGCTCCTATTTCCCTTCTATTGAATGTAAAGAAATAGAAGTGGAAATCATGCAAATTTAAAATTTTGTTTTCTCACTAAACATCTGTATTATCAAATATATATATATATATGTTTCCATATTTTGGTAATTTTAGTAAGTGATTATGACCAATTAATTAACAACGGATGCTAAGAGCATCGGCAATGGACTAGCTAAATGCTGTGTTAATGTCAGTTGCTAATTTTTGGCCAATTCAAAACACTATTTTGTGCCGCAATGGAGTTTCTAACTTGTGTGTTAGTGTCAGTTGTTTAGTATTGTGTGTTAATTGTGGCTATTGTTTTAGCTAGCGCGAGAGAGGGGGGGGGGGGGACGGGGGGAAGTGCCGTGGGATTATTCGGCCAGTCGTCCCCCCGGACGTCTGAACCCTGAAAGTAAAAAAAAAAAAAAATACAGTTGGCTGGTTGACCGGCTAGACGTCCGGCCATCTTCCTCTACAACTTCTACTATATATATATATATATTCTTAATACACACTTTAACATATCCCTTGCATTACCACTCACTCTTTAAAATTAACAAACTTTGTACACATCTTAACACATATTTTTAGGTCTCATTTTTATCACTTTTTGTTATATAACACACTTTATCACATTTTTTTAACTATCCAATTATGGATGCTCTAAGCTTCTCCTTTTTGACTTCCCACATGCTTAGTTTTAAATACTCCCAAACATGTTGATTTTATTTTATTTATTGGAATGAAGACTAGACATCTGTTTTCTTTTTTTGTTGGGTCTGTAATTGTATTGTAATTAAAAAAATTTCATAACTAAAAAAAAATAGAAGGGGGATAGGGATGTCACATTGCACGGTTATGAGTTGCAGTCGGGCATTGCACTCAATAATGGAGTGCCTCATTTACAAGGTCAATCATTGATGTCATCAATTGTACCCATTTTATTGCTAAGTAGAGGCATCTCCATTCCTTACCTTTAAATTTGAGTAAAAATCCTCAAAATCTTTCTGCACTCACTTTATTTGAACTTAAACCAAAATGAGTTTTACTCAAATTTTGACCCAATAAGTTAAACCTTTTTTTACTCAAATATCTAAAGACATTTTGGGGTGATTTAATAGCTTCTAAATTAATCAGGGCATTTGGTCTAGTGATTTTGTAATATGTGGTTTCAGGTTCAACTCCTATAGTGAGGAGTTTGATACTTTTTGTGATGGTTTATTTCTCTCTCATTATGGGGGTTGTATGTAGTTGGGCTTGGCTTGGTGGACTTGGTTTATTGTGTTAGACTTTGTTGACTTTCTAGTTATTGTGAGCTGATAGTCTGTTTATTGATGTAAATATTTTTCCTATTTAAAATTACTCTCAATTGAAGGGAGGGAAAAAAAACTTCTAAATTTCCAATTTTGTCATTTATCAAATTTGTACTCAAATTTGAGTTGGCCATTGGAGTACTTTTCTATGGAAGGATAATTTGTTTTTGGCTCAATTTTGAGTAAAAGTATGAGAAAGGGCCATGGCTAGGGTTATAATTCTTTTTTTGCATTTTGTTTTGCAGTAGTCCAATATCACAATGAAGTTGGAATATGACAAATGACTGTTATGGAATAGGAATGGCAACGGGCCGAGGCGGGACCGGGGATCACACTCCCCGTCCCCGATGGTATAAATTTTTCCGTCCCCAATCCCGATTCCTGACGGAGAACCTATCACAGTTCCCGTCCCCATCCCCTAACGGGGATCGGGTTTTTCAGACCCCAAAAATTTCCCGGACCAAAAAAACAAAAAACCAAATTGTAGCAGCAAGTTAGCAACAATGTCATTAACAACAACATTATCAACCAACATCAACAACAACTATCAACATCATCATCAAACAACATCAACAACAACATCGCAAAGAGATATAGATCTAAGAGAGATATCTGAGTAGAGAGAGAGAGAGATCGCGAGTGAGATCCAAGCCACATGAGGCACGACACGATCTGGTGGCACGACGGGCATGAGGAGCGAGATCCAAGCCACATGAGGCAGATCAGAGACTTGGTGGCCCTGCTGAGTTTGGCGTTGACGGTCGAGATCTGAGTTTGCAGATTTGAGTTCAACGGTGATGGGAGGAGGGAGAGGAGGACAGTGGAGGAAGAGGCAGAGGAGGATAGCGGAGAGAGAGAGATCGGCGGTGAGGGAGAGAAGGACAATGGCGGAGGAGCGAGGCTTTTAGAGAGAGAGAGAGAAACCGAGAGAGTGATGAGAGGCCGTGTGAGTTGTGTCTGTGTTTTTTGGGTTTGGTTTATATATATATATAGAGGGGTATGATAGTAATTTCACTTCGGGGAGAAACGGGGACGGGCCGGGTCCGAGGCTGTGGAAGCTATCCCCGTCTCCGGTCCGAAACTGATCGGGGATTCAATTTCAAATACCATCGCCGTTCCCGCGGGGATATTTTTCGAGAAAAAACCATTCTAATCAAATTTGGGGATTTGGGTCCCCGTCGGGCCGAGTTCAAATTAACATCCTTATTATGGAAAGACTTCTAAATTGAACTAATTACTATCATGAAGAAATTTATAAAGCCTGAGAGAAACTCAAATAAATACAAGTTGAACAACACGCAGGGTTACAAACTTTTGGGCTGTGTGAATTCAACAGTCGACCCTATAAAAATAAATAATACTAAATTATATATGTTATTTTAAATTGCGTGCCCAGAAAAGGATTTTTTTTCATCTTTTCGGTCCTTTATTATTGAATAGAAAATTGTGTCATTATTTTCCTTATGGATTTGGAGAAACAGGTCAGTAGGTTCAAGCTGCTTTTGTCGTTTTTATGTTTCTCCCAGTAACAATTGCTGCGGATTTTTTCTTCTATTTTTTTTCCTAGCAAAATGTTTAATTTTACCGAACTACAGAAGGGACATGAAATCAAAGAATATGTGTGTTCTGCTTATGATGTCAAATCTCAAATTCAATATAATTTTTTTTTTCGCCGTTGGCAACGGTATTCTTTTAATTTTATCCGACTTGTTTTGTTTTATTTTGTTTGTTTGTTTGTTTTTGTTTCAAGGTTGCTCAAATATAAAATAATTTTTAAATTCTAAAAGAGGTTGCATTGTCTTTGTTTTATTATTAGATTTGAACTTATTTTATTTAAACTTGTGATGCGTTTCATGTGTTTTAAGTATTGAAAAGTGTCTGATGAGTGTCGTGTTAGTGTCTTGACAACAGACACGGTACCAAGTATCTGTGTTTCTTAGCCGTTTCCATTGTAAAATTGTAGTTGAGTGAAGTTGAAAGAGTTTGGTAATTCAGACTTTGAACTTAACTGATCGCTCAACAAAAAAAGCATACAGTGTGTTTGGTTTTAATTTTCTGAAATTTTTTTTTTTGTTCGTGTTTTTTTTATTTTTAGTGAATATTTTTTAAAATTTTAAGTAATTTTTTTACTTTTTTACATGCACCTTACTTAGATGTATTTAAATAGTAAAATATTTGTGAAAAAATATTTTAAAAAATTAATAAACATACAAAAATACAAAAAATGTACCTAATTTTTGTATTTTTTGGTATTTAGTGTATTTTTTAAAGATTTTTTTTTCACAAATATTATACTTTGTAAGTGTATTTGTGTTAGGTGTGTTTAAAATTTTTTTAAAAAAAAATACTTAAAATATTAAAAAATTTTATTGAAAATATTAAAATACGGAAAATAAAAAAGTAAATTTTTTTAAAAATCAGAACCAAACAAAGTGATAATTTATTTCTTGTCTTTTTTTTTTTAGATGTATTTTTATGGGTAGCCTTTTTGGGTCTGGAATGAACTTTTGATATCTTCTGTTGTGTTGGGATGGGTTGTTTAATTTATGTATGCTTTCGCACACAAGGTTTTAAAGAACGGGGTTGAAGTGAAGCTACAAAGGAATGCTCTGAGTGTTCTGGAACCTCCCACTGGGAATGAAGTTGAAGATGATGATTTTGATAATGCTAGCAGTAGCTCCGACATGGGTGATAAGGATAACGTTTTCTGTAAGCTTCAGCATTTATTAACTCGCGAAACACTATATTATTTTTTGGAAAACCATGTCCCACTAACAATTAATTTTTGGATAAAATATTAGTGTTTCTTATAAAGTCTTATTGAAAATAAATCTTAATAAATCGTCATTAAAAATAATTTTTTGTGATAATTTTTTACATAATAAACAATTAGTGACTTTTTTTTGTTACATTTTTTTAAATAAATTATTGCTAAAATTTACAATTAGTGATTTTTTTTATGACTAATTTTTTAACGATTTTTTTAAACTGCCGCTAAAATTTATAATTAGTGATATTTTGACTTTTTTAATAGTATTTTGATGAAAAACGCTTTTCAGTGTGTTTGGTTTCAATTCTAAATTTAATTTTTTGAAAATTGAGTTTTTTGTTTTTTGTGTTTTTTTGTTTTTAGTGAGTATTTTTTAAATTTGAAGCAATTTTTTTTTTTATAACTTTTTTTAGATGTATCTTGCTTATATGTATCTAAATAGTAAAATATTTGTGAAAAAATATTTTAAAAAATTAATAAATACACAAAAATACAAAAAAAAATGTATTGAATTTTTGTATTTTTTTGCATTTAGTGTATTTTTTAAAGATTTTTTTCACAAATATTATACTTGTTTAGTGTATTTATGTTAGGTGTGTCTAAAAATTAAAAAAAAAAATTTGCTTAAAATATTAAAAAAAATTCATTGAAAACATTAAAATACGGAAAATAAAAAAGTAGAATTTTCTGAAAATTATTTTCTGAAAATCAGAACCATACAAGCTAATTAATTCTTACACGACCTATTAAACAATAAATTTACCTATCATGACTTACACATAAGTCCTCTCTAATTTTGTTTTTTTGTTGATATTGATCACTAGGTTAAAGTTGTTATTGTTTCTTTTTGGGCAGCCAGTGCAATTGAATTCAGCAAACTAAGCAAACCTAGAGTTCGGCATGCAAGGCCTTGGGTTTCATCAACATCAGTGAAGCCTACCAATCGGAGTAGTTACAAAGAAGTTCACTCCGATATTCAGACCTCTCAACGGGTAAGCAAACTTGTTTTCATTAACAATTTATAATTTTTTTTTTATCAAAAGTAAACAAAAAATAATATACATAAATGTTACTGAACATAACATTAATGTTTGGATGGTCTGGTTATGTGGGTTGAATGGGAATTGTGATGCTTGCTTGCTTGCAATAAGATTTTCAAATTAATTTTGTAAGTTTATCCATTAATTTTAAAACCTTTTGCTAGACGTAGTTTCATGAGCGTTCCACTTCCTATGACGGTGAACTTTCGCATCAAGGTGTTACTATGTGACTTAAAATTTGAAATTCTGAAGTATTGAAACCTTAATCTTTCAACTCCCAAATAGATATGCACTGTTTATTTTGGAGATCTATACTGGGAGATATTTTACCATTGTGGAATTTACAACTGCTAGTTGCTAATTGATCTTTTATGTTTATATTGATGATCAGAGAGTGAACTTTGCAAAATTACGAACCAGCTCATTGTGGAGATATTGGCGAAACTTCAAACTTGTGGGTCTTCACTATCTCTTTTCGTAATCTTGGCCTTCTGATTTCTTTCTCATGGCATATTTACTTAGTAAATTATGATTTTTCGAATTGTAGGGAAACGCTAACCCTAATATCACAAAACAACAATTGGTTAATGCTGTACAACAGCATTTTGCTTCACAGGTCTCTCTCTCTCTCTCTCGCGTGTGTGCACACACACATGAAGCACACACCCATGTTGACAGATTTTTTTTTTTGGCAGCAAGTGGACGAGTTCCAAGTGATTGCAGAATTTATCCATGCGGCCAAGAGACTGAAAGCGGCTGCAACAAGTAGAGAGAGTGATTAGACTCGGATGTTAAGTGATCCTTCATATAGGTAATGTAATATATATATATATACATATCAAACCCTAACCCTGTGGTTGGACTCTCTAATTTTAGGCTAATGTAGCAGTCCACCCCTAACCTTGGTAGAGATTAGTGAGAAGCTGTTGCCCATCTTATATATATATACACATATAGACACTGTTTGTTAAGCTCACAGAGTGGAAATATGGTGTCTAGTATCTGTATCTGCAACTAATGTTCTTTTCTTTTTTTTTTAATGTCTTAGACCATCTCCAACGCTTCACCAAACTTGGCATCAAATTTAAATTTTGGTGAAAAAGTTATTATTTGGTGCTCCAACAGTTGCACCAAATCGATATCAAATTGAGAATTCACCAAACAATTCATCAAAGTGAGGACAGAATACTGATTTAAGCAAATCACTGTTTGTTACCGTTGGGGGAGATCAACCGGTCAACCCGCCGGTTGACCAACCGGTTGATCACTAAAAGGTTCAAACAGTTCAAAAAAAATAGGTTCAAACAATTTAAAAAAATTTTTTTTTGCCTTACCGGTCGATCACTAAAAGGTTCAAACAGTTCAAAAAAAAAAGTTCAAACAATTCAAAAAAAAAAAAAAATTGCCCTTACCGGTCGACTAGCCGGTCGATCAACCGGTTGTCCCGGCGCAGATTTGATGAAAGTTCACCGTTGGAGCTAGTGATATCAGATTTGGTGAAATGAGTCATTTTTTATTCAAATTTGATGAAAAAAGAAGTTCACCGTTGGAGATGTTCTTAGGCATACCATGAAGTGCTCAATCCCTTTGGTATTTCCGTATGTCCATGGTTGGTAATTATTCGATACGAAAAGATTTTCCTTTAATCATTATGTAAGAGTTCCTATATCTCAAGGGATGCGGCAATTTATAATTGACCGCTTATTACTCAAATCAAAAACTATTTAATAACTTTTTTGTGATTAACCTTAATATTAATGTTAGAAAACATGTGTTTAGGAATCCTAAATGTCTTAGATAACTCTTTTTTTAATTTAAATATTTTTCTAAAAATATATTCTTTAACATTTTAACAAAATTTCATTATATTTGGTCAATTAACTAGTACTAATTTGGAGTACAATTGTTGCAAAATTTGATCCTATAAAATAAATAAATAACCTCTATCGAAATAAATAAACACACAAAAAAAATTTAAAAAATAGAAATGATTTCAAGTAATTCAACATTTTGTCTTTGTAAAATCTTCTATGATCACTGTAACGCCCTCAAAATAATCACGTAAATCAATCATTCATAATATCCATAGACATAGGAGGATACAATATGCTCATTCATCAGAGTGTTCGTTACCGAAAGTATTACATGTTGACAATAAAAGTAAATGCCCTACGGGTTTACAACTTTCCAAGTCAACACTTGGTTATAACAAAAGAAGGTCAAAAGCCTTTTACAAGTTAAACCCTTGACTTTGAAATGAAAACATATGACATATACAAAACAACCAAAACAGAGACTTTAGCCTCGAGACCTCCCAAGCTATGATCTTGGAAGCGGCATGTCACCTGTACCTGAAAATGGTGTCCCAAATAGGGTGAGCTAAAGCCCGGTAGAGATATACTAAACCAGATATGAGAAATAACTAAAACATTAGCATTCGATAAATGGTTAACACTTATAAGCCGATTTACACCCTTTACCAAAACTGCCAACAAATACATCCACATTTCAAATACATCTCTATTCACTTACCCAAGTTAATTTATAAACGTAGGTCATTGTTCACTCAAACAATTCCAAATGAGACTACAACTCATACTATCAACGTTTCAATTATTAACAATTCGAAATGAGACTACAACTCATATAGACAACACTTCAATTCATCAACAGTTCAAAATGAGACTATAACTCATATTATCAACACTTCAATCATCAACATCATTCAAATGTATAAAAGGTTTCGGGACTTTCACTCTAGACACTCCAGCTAACTTAATTATCAATGGAGTTCATCCTCCATCTCCTCCCAAACAGTGGAGTACATCCCCTATCTCCTCTCATACAATGGAGTACATTCCATTTCTTATCCCAAACAAAGATACATATGCAATGTATTTAAACACGTTATCATATACAATGATCATTCATATCACATATTCAATGTGTTAATTCAACCATCATATTCAATGACATAACCCAATTGATTAGTTTCAATTTACCTAATCATCATGCAGTTCTACAACAATCATGACTATCTTCCACCGATAGCCCAAAACAGATATATCTAGACAGATAAATAAATCTATCAGATAGATAAATTATTACATTTTTCATAGGTGAATGATATATCAACCAAACTACATTGTTTCATCACAATCTCCTCCAATTTCATGATTCTCAATTGAATTCCATATTTCCATAATAATTTCATTATTTATACAATTGGTTCAGTAAATCCCAATTAGGGCATTTTTCCTTTTTTCTCAAATATTGCCCCCAAGGCCAAATTTCATCTATCATACACAATAACCTCACTTTAGGGACCACACATACACTTGGAATCCCAAAAATAGAAAACCCCTCTTTTATAATTTCAATTTCAAACCCTAACTTCACCCAAAAACCCCAAATTCCACAATTTATGCAAAATGACCAATACTTATGCTAAAACTCATAAAGGAGATTAGAATACCCCTACCTCAAGAAGAAAAGACGAGCTAAACAAGAGATGAACTCCAAAGACGCCGAAATCAATTTCCACTCGGATGAAAATGGAGATCTTGAAGAGTCCAAGCTTTTTAATGAAGGAAAGAGGGTGAGGAGATCACTTGATCTAGGCCAAAATGTAGAAAGAGAGAGTGTTTTAGAGAGAGAAGATCTCAACTTAGGGTTTTGGAAAGTTGGAGAGAGAGAAATGATAGAAAAAGTGATTTAAAATGTCACTTACGGGAGCTAATATGAGTACAGTCCGCTTGAGCGGATAGTTCGACGCTCGAGCGTCATACACAAAAATTCTACCTGCCCGAGCACAATAAAGGCCGCTAGAGCGCCAAGACACAATAAGAAAGCAATACCCGCTCGAGCGCAAAGAGACCCGCTCGAGCGTAGAATACACACTTCTAGTATTTTACAGACTTCAGACAGTCGCTCGAGCGCAAGAAGGGTCGCTCGAGCTCAGACCCGCTCGAGCGTAATAAACGCCGCTCGAGCGTGAAAAACTCTTCAACAGTATTTTTTTGCAGACACACAAAATACTGAGTGATTGCAAACCCCGCTCGAGCGGAAGACCAAAATTTTGGGCAACAACCACTTGCACCCACCCACTACCAACCTGTTCTAAACACACGCACGACATTCAAAACTCAAATTCAAAGAGTAAGAGGAGGGAAGGACGACAACAACAACATGAAACCACATGACCCGAGTCCCATACACCATAAAGGTCGGGTTAGAAACCGGGACCGCTACAATCACATTCTTGTAACCATATTAATTCAATTATTCAAGAAAAATAATTTATCCAACGATTATAATGAAAAATATTACATTATAATTTATTTATTTTTTATTGAAAATATTACACTAGAATCAAGAGGCTATTTAGCACCCATTGGTCTTTGTTTCACAGGAAATATAATTGGTACTAAAGTAATAATATTAGAGAACTACAAGATGTTACCTATTGTATACCATGATATATTGAAACAAATTAATTTTATTATATTTAAATTGGTTTCATAATCTAGAGAGATAAAAAAAAATTTGGGGAAAAAAAAAAAAAAAAACTCATAAAGAGTAAAATTTTTTCTGAAATTTGAGTTTCATAATAACAAAAAAATCCACCACATAATTTTTTAACCGGAGTAAAGATAAAGATAATAAGGATTTTAAAAAACCAAATACAATAAAATTATTTTAGAAAGTTAAAGACTATAATTTTAGACAAAGATTTAAATTAATAAAAAATTATATAAGTTACCGAAAATATTTAGAATTATTAAATACATGTTTCTGTTGACCACCAAAAAAAACTATTAGAAATTGAATAGATCTTGATTTGTGTAACAAGTGACTAATTATAGAATGCAAAAATGATTGAGGCCTCAAATTTTTTGGCTCAAATTTGGCTCGAATTTGCTTTTTCTTTTTTTTCTTTTTTTTTTCTTTTTTTTTTTTCCTGGGTTGATGCTTTGCTTGTTATTATTATTATTATTTTTTTTTGGAATGCATCAACCCAGGAAAAAAAGAAAAAAAAAAAAAAAAAAAAAATTCAATTCGAGGCAATTTCGAGCCTCGAATTCGAGGCCTCAATCAACGCCCTTATAGAATGCCATATCGTTTGGGATGTGGTAGCTTCTCCATAATAGGTTGGCGAAAAACCTTGTCCTATTCAATATGTATAGAATGGAGATAGCACGCACCTTGTTCTCATTTTCCTCTCGTTCCCATTCACTCTCTATCTAGTCTAGCCCGTTTAACTTGTTTCAAACCCGCAAAAGGGCTAAAGTCATAGTTGTCAATTTGCCAATCCAATTGTTTTATCATATTTACTAAAATAGTAAATTATGAATTGTATCAAATTGTAAAATTTATTTTATTTAACATAGTATATATATATATACAATGTTTAAAATAAAATAAACATGAGTATAATTAAGTTATATATGTATTTAGATGTACATATATACTAACAAAATCATGTACAACAATATAATAAGTTGAACTAATTTTTATTTTTCACAAACGACATTGTTTCGGACATTATGAACACAGGTTGAATTTGCTTGAGTTGTAGAACAGAGCTGAATTGTAATATAACATAATAAAATACAATTGAATCATAAAATTTAACTTCATGAATTGTATGGTAAGACACTAACAATCCTGGTTGAATCCAAAAATCTGAACTTGGACTAGATTGCCAGGCTGTTATTGGGTGTATCAACGACACGGTGTTAGGGTGCGACGTTGACATCTGGACGAATGAGAGTTTTGTGAGAAGTGGGGACTGTACGTTGACATCTGGTTGGTTTGGTGTTTCTCAAATCAAAACACCCAAAAAAAACACATAACGTAGCTTAGAGCATCTCCAACGCTTACTTAAAATTTTCACCAAATCTGAGTCAAAAAGTATCCATTTCAGCAAATTTAATAACAGATGTTCCAACGGTTCATCTTTCATCAAATTTGTCCCGGGACAACCGGGTGGTCGACCGGCCGGTCGACCGGCCGGTTGACCGGTTTGCCCAAAATTTTATTTTATTTTATTTTTTTTGAATTTTTTGAACTTTTTTTTGAACTTTTTGAACTTTTTTCGGGACGACCGGGTGGTCGACCGGCGGGTCGACCGGTTAGGCAAAAAAAAATTTTTTTTTTTTTTTTTTTTGAATTTTTTGAATTTTTTGCTGAACTGTTTGAACCTTTTACTGGTTGACCGGTTGGTCAACCGGCCGGGCAACCGGTTGGTCGACCGGGTCCTCCTCTCCAACGGTCCGCAACAGTGTTTTGGTGAATTTATTTCTTCCGCGTCGATCTGATGAAAATTTTGGTGAAATCTCATTTTGGTGAACGGTTTGGTGAACGGTTGGAGCCATGAACAGTAACATTTTCATCAAAATTCAAATTTGATATCAGATTTGCTAAAGCGTTGGAGATGGTCTTAGCCAGCAATTGACCCCTCCCAAAGACTTTGAAATCGGTCACCTCTCTTTTGATTTTGTTGGACCCCACCTTCTCTCCTTATCATCATAGCTTTGCAACTTTGTTTGATAATTTGAACAATTTATTTTATGAAAAACTCTTTATAAAAAAATTAAATTAATTTGATAATTGTAATTTTTTCATTTTATCGTATTTGTTAATAAAAAATTTGATGATTTATTTTTAAAAATATATTTATCATCTATTTTTTTAAAAAAGATAAATACAATAAAATAAAAATATTTATAATTATCATATCAAACTAATTTTTTATTTTTTAATTTTATTATATATATATGATATGTACTGGGAATCTTACAAAATAAACCGTTTGAATTATTGAAATGAAACTCATAGTAAACCTTACGGGCCTCTTAAGTTCTCTCAAGAAACCCAACTCCTAAATTTACTTTAAGGTGCTTAAGAAGTTGTTAGAAATTGATTTTTTTGGCCATGTTTATATCTCCAGATGTGAGATTGAATTGTTAATGAATAACATTACTACAATGGAGTAGAGGTTGAAAAACTATTCACTATGCTTGGTTATTATTTTTTAAAAATATTTTTCAGAAAATTTTACTTTCTTATTTTCTGTATTTTTTTGTTTTTATTGAATTTTTAAAATATTTTGAGCAATTTTTTTAATTTTTAAACATACCTAACATAAATATGCCTAAAAAGTAAAAAAAAAATTGAAAAAAACCTTTTAAAAATTCACTAAATACCAACAAAAAAAAAATGAGAATTCAATACATTTTTATGTATTTATTAATTTTTAAAAATATTTTTTGACAATTTTTTTACTTTTTAGATACACCTAAGTAAGGTGCATCTAAAAACGTAAAAAAAAATGTTTAAAATTTTAAAAATATTAACTAAAAACAAAAAAATACGAAAACCAAAAAATTCAGTTTTCAAAAAACTTAATTCAAAAAAACTTAAACTAAACACACTAATTTATTCTCAAGTATATAATGGGAGTTTTTATATAATTGTTAAGTGAAAAATTAATGTTACATTTCTTAATTACAATTAGTTGTTTCAAGAGGAATATTTTTTATTCTAACCTCTTAGGGATTGTTTGGGGTGTCCTAAATAAGTGTACTTTTTATCTTTTTAGACTAAAAAGTTGAGAAAAAAAATATGAATGCTTGGGTTAATTTTTTGACTTTTTATGAAAAAATGTGTATTAAAAAATTATATAAATAAGTGTGTAGGAGAAGATAGTGTAGTATACCATACGAATTGGCAATTAGTCAGCTGGATGAATACATGGGAAAAAATTGCCTCCTTTTTGGGTTTTGATTGGACGGTGTTGTTCAGCCTGTAGGGGCCTACCACGGGTCCCATTTTTCTAATCGGAACTGTTGAATGCGTAGAACTCGTCGAGTACTATATGCTTGTAAAAAATCACGTTGATTGGATATCGATAACTATCTGTTCGTGTTAGTTTTTTTTGTTAACTGTTAACTATAACACCATCCAATTTTTATACAAAATTGATTTGATCATGTAGTTAGCAATATCCGATAGACGTGATTTTTTACAAGCATATATTACTAAACGAGTTCTATATCTTGACGGTTCAGATTATCAAAATGGGACCCATGTTGGGCCCCCACGGGCCCAACTTTACCATCCAACTTAGTGAACGTACACATGTAATTTTTTTTTTCCCTTTCCCTGCAGTTGGCTTGACGTCAGACATTGATGGGCCAAAAAGTTTATTTATATTTTAATATTTGTATATTAATTTTTTTTATGAATAGTGATAACTTTTTAACTTTTTTGACAATTTTTTAATTTTTTAACTTTTTTTACACTTGCCAAATTAGCCCTTAATATCACAAGTTTTATGTAGACAAGGAACATGTCATTGTTATTATTACTCTTTTTGGGTTTGATGAGTAGTATATAACCCATTTAAATTTGTTTTTGTATTTAATTTGATTTTAATGGCTAAACCACCCATTGTTTGATTTGGATGAACTTTTTTGTTTGAAAAAAGTTATGACTACACCTATTTGAATAGATTGCTTAGGCATTTAAATCAAATCCCAGTCAATTGTAATTCAAAATACTTAGGTTTCGATTTGAATGGATGAATAATTCATCATGGCGTATTTACAACAAGATCCTTAAATTATAAAAGTGTATAAATGGACTTCTTAAATTATTGAAAAGTATCACTTTGCTCAATAAATTATAAAAACATACAAATAGATTCCCTAAACTATAAAAATGTACCAATTAAACCTCTTAATGAAAGGAGTTAAAGTGAAACACATTAATAGTTAAGGGATCTATTTGTATGGTTTAATAGTTTAGGGAGTAGAGCGATATTACTCAATAATTTAAGTGGTTTATTTGTATATTTTTACACTTCAAAGGGTCAAAGTAATACTTATCAATAATTTAGGAGGTTTCTATGTAAATAACCCATCATTTTTTAATTGGATGAACACTTCGGTTTTATAAGGAGTGGGTTGACTATATATTTCAATAGTGAGAATAAATTTGAAACCGAATAAAATCATTTGTAATTCAAGAACAAAATTGTTTAGAAAGTTTAAAAATTTTAGCGACCTTCTAGACTTGCAAATTGTTGGAATTGTAATTTTTTATGAGGTTAGTTTTTGTGACAAAAGACTTAGGTCTTGTTTCAACTAAAAAAGTCAAACAAAATTTAAAAAATCCATAAATTTTCAACTCATGCAAAAGTACAAGGTTTCTTCTTATTTACTTTATTTTTTACACTTTTTTTTAGTAAAAAATTAAAAATTCTTTCCAAACATATGTATTTTTTTCATATATTTTAACAAAAAAAAAAACTAAAAATTACCAAAAAGAGTTACTTCCCAAATGAACCCTATTGTTTCTATTAAGATCATTGGGTTGTAATTTCTTTGAATTTTTAAATGACTAGAACTTGGGCCTTTTAGTAAAAGAAAACAAAGGGCGATTAAAGGCTCGTACTTTAAGCTAAAAGTGGCAGGCTTTCGAAGATGAAATTTCGACCTTTCACTATTACAATTTGGGCCTTTAAAGAGGCTGAAAGTTAGTGTCTTAGTGCTTTTAAAGGCCACAATGGCAGAAACGTTGGGATGATACACCAAGTCAAGCCATTTTTAAATGGTCCAATGGGGCTGCATTTTAAGGTCTTGAAAAGAGCATAATTTGGGTTGTCCTTTGCCCACATCTTTTAGACCTCACAGGGTCAATTTGCTCAATTTTTTTTGGAAACTACACACAAGTAAGAGAAAGGAAAAAAATGTTATCTTTTATTTAATTTTATTCTTAAAATTAATGGTAGTGGCGGCAATAAGATGGAGGTAGAGGTTGGGGTACTGGTGGCAACAACGACAATAGTGGTGCGGTGGTAATAGTGGAAGTAGTAGCAATGATGATGATGATGATGATGATGGTAGTGGTGGCCGTGATGGTGGTGGTGGATGTAATTGTAGTGGAGGTAATGCGGTAGCTTTGGTAAATTTTAATTCAAAGATTATTTTTTGTCTTTTAAAAATAAAAAATATTTTTCACTCAAATAAGCTTATTTTTCTTTATATCAAACACCAAAAAATAAAAAATAAAAATATTTTTTTCCCAAACAAAGTGTTAAACATTTAGACTTGTTACAAGATCAACTGGGTTTTTTGTTGGGCAATGAGGTTTAAAGTGAAACTTTAATAAAAAGTTTTTTTTTTTGTTTTTGTATTTAAAAATATTTATTATTTTTTTTCGTTTCTTATTTTTAGTTAAAATTCTTTTTTTTTTTTTTTTTGGTACAACTTTTACTATTGGAACTTTTAGTTGAAGAACATTAAAAAAAATAAAATAAAATAACAATCCAACGAGATTTTTTTCTGGAGCTATAGACAAAAATGCCAATATTTTTAGTATTAGCCATTATAATTTGGGCCTTTGAACGGAAGATTATTTATAGGTCTTTATTATGGACTTGAAAAATAATATTTATGATTGAAAATCTTTAACGATTTTATTTATTTATTTGAAGCTCTAGACAAAAGTTTATTTTATTTTATTTGTGTTGACTGATATTTTTTTTTTTTGAACCTTAGATAAAAAGAATTACAAAACGACAATTCTAATCATAAGCTGACCTCATGTGGGAATCCTATTAATTAAAAAAAAATATTACACAAATTAACAAATTTTATAAGCTTTCCTTATCAATTAATGTGTCATGTAATAATAAAGAAAATTAAAATTTTTAAAAAAAGTATTAGACATCACTTAAATATTTTACCAAAGTTTCATTTTTTATATGGTTTAATATGATGGGCTTAACATAAATGACAACTATTGCATATATACATAAAAAATTGTGGGGACATATTTTGATAATGATAGCACGTGGTCAAGGTGATACCGAAGTGTCAGTCGAGGTATCACGTGGCCAAGTCCTGATGCCGATGTGATCTCTACTAGGCCGAGATTACCTGCAGAGATACCGGAATCTGGGATGAGCGGATAAGGGACAAGAGTCCTAGAATAGGGGAGGATCTCAGTCTGGATAAAGATAAAGTTCTCAGGGAGTTTATCCGTATTTAGCTGAGAGTCCAAGATGAGCATTGATCCTAAGTCCATTGAGGTTAGGCTTCTACAGGGATCAGGTCACTGCTGGGTATAAAGGCAAGGCACCCTTGTAGGTCTGATGTAAGTTTTTTCTTATGAGTTTAAGCACAGTTTGCTATCTCTGAGAGATATTGATTACTGACTTGATTGTCGGAGTGTCCTCGGGTGGACGAACCACCGCTGGATTCTTATCTTTCTGTGACAGGTTGTTTGGGCTTAATCTATTCTGTCGGTACTCTCCTGCTGAGTTTCCTTTTTTGGTTGTGTGGTCGGAAATCAACACCCACAATTTGGCGCCGTCTGTGGGAAAGTAAGAAGAATAGACGGCCAACGACGGACAGAAAGAGAAGTTGGGGACAACATCTCTAATAAGAGTGGTAAACATGCCGATCCTAACATGGAGGAAGAAAATCATAATGAAGGACCACGGGATCAGAATCCAGGGGAGAAGGACGTCAGCTAAGAAGGAGACACTCTGAAGAAAGCAAGCTAAGACAAGTATTACAACGAAAGCGACCTCCAGGTATGGAAGAACAAGTGCTTGAGGAAGGACGACGAGATGAAGGGAATGGCAAACAAGTTGGCAGACCTGCAATCGATTGTCAATTTCATGATGCCGAACAACGTTATGCAATCACCGTTTCCATTGAAGGACACGCCGATTCCAACGGCCAAGAACGACGCCCGGAAAGGGGGGCAGAAAGCAATTCTAACAGTCCCTCAGCATGACAAAATGAAGGAACGCTCACATCAGCCTTCACGGGATGCTGGGCAAGCAGAGTCAATGAGATGAGAGTCTCAGAGGACGCCTCATACCAAGGGAACTTATGCCAAGGAACATCGGCATGTTCAAAGGAAGGAACTTTGTTTTGACACGATGAATGAAGAGAAATCCAAGATGAAACATAACGACACCAAGAGTAGCGCACCAAAAAGGCTGAAATCCATTAACATCCGAGCTCTTGGTTGGACTAAGGAGGACTTGATGGACTATCTACAAAGGAAGCGACAGAATGCTGCGGTCACATCACCCATCAAGCCGAGAACACCGTTTTTAATATAGTTGGATAGGTTTGAGGCCTCAAAAAGGTTCTATATGTCGAGGTTCCAGATATATGATGTAAGTCGGATCTGAACTTTCACGTCGGCTTATATCTGAATTCAATGGCCTTGTATACCGGGAACGAACCGTTACCGTGCAAGGTGTTCCCTTCATCATTTGGGGAAATTGCATTGGATTAGTTTCACAAGTTGCCGAAAGGTACTATGAAGAGTTAGGAAGGTCTGGCCGAGATGTTTGTGGCCAGGTTTGTCACAAACAAGTTGCAACCATTAAGGGTAGACTCCCTGATGGCTTTGAAAATTGGCGAGGGTGAGAGCCTTAGGGCTTATGCCAAAAGATATTATGAGGTGTTCAACCGAATACCAGCATGTAACTAAGAGTTGGCGGTCGTGTCTTTTAAGAACGGCCTGGAGGATAATTGCATGCTTCGGAAGTCGTTGGCAAAGACTCTGCCAAAGAGTATGGAGGAGCTCATGGCAAGGATCGAGAAATATGTCAGAGTAGAAGAGGATATGCCGGGAACAAAGGCACCAAAGCAGGAAAAGAGAAACGGCTCGCCGAAGCGAGACGGAGGTAATACTGGATTTAATAGGCAAGAAACAGGGTTGAGGGCTGCACAGGCAGTCACCATTGTGTTCCGGATCCCGATTTATAAAGTTCTAGAAAGGATCAAGAACCAGCCATATTATAGAGCGCCGGAAAGGATTCCTGGTGAATTTATGGGGAGAAGTCTTGGGAAGCACTGTGTTTACCACAATGAATATGGTTACCTGACTCGGGGGTACAGAGCCCTGAAGGCGCATTTAGAAGATATGGTCAGACAGGGTCACTTGAAGGACCTAGTAGATAAGGCCAGAATGAAGGAAGAGTAGGTGAGACTGCCTTAGGCACCGGCAGCACCCCCTTTGCCACAACCACAGCAAGCAGAACCTTGGGTGATCAATGTGATCCACTCGAAGGTTAATGAGAATGATATACAAGGAGAGACCTAGAAGGTAAAGTACTTACAACATATGTGTCAGGTCCTACAAAAGAGGCTTAGGACAAACGAGTACTAGGGACCGATGGTGTCCTTTACTGAGGTAGACCTAGATATGGTATAGCGTCCACACAACGATGCTCTGGTGGTGACCCTCAAGGTTAGAGAATACCAGGTAAGGCACATTCTGATCAACCAAGGCAGCTCTTGTGACATCATGTATGTCAGGTGTTACAAGAAACTTGGCCTTCATTACGATGATTTGGACTAGTCCAACAGCCCAATGGTTGGGTTCAATGGAACGCCGACATGGCCTCTAGGGGCAATGAATCTGGTGGTGTAGACGAGCACCGGGAAAGTAAGCATAGAGTTTACAGTAATTAACACCCTCTTCTCTTACAATATTATCTTAAGAAGGCTATGGTTGCACGCAATGAGGGTTATTCCCTCAATATTGCACCAATTGTTGCGGTTCCCAACGGAGCATGGAATTGAGGAGATCAGAGGGGATCAGGTGCAGGAAAAAAATTGTTCCATGGTAGCAATGAAATCCACCTGCAACGTATGAGAAAGAAAAAAGGCAGAAATTAAAGACGAGGACATGGAAGTTATTTATGATATCAGTAAAGAACTAATCGAGAAAAGTGAGGAAGCCATGAAGAAAATTCTAGTCCAAGAAGGGGATAAAGAGCGCTTCTTCTTTCTCGGCTCAGGCTTAGCCGAGGATGAGGAAAGGGAGTTGGAAGCTTTCTTATGAGCCAACATAGAAGTATTTGCTTGGATGCCATACGAGATGCCAAGCATTGACCTCGAGGTCACATGTCATATGCTTAATGTAGATAGGTCAGTTAAACTTGTCATCCAGCGAGCGAAGAGGCCTATGTTAATGCATGTTGAGGCAGTTGAGGAGGAAGTGGACAAACTGCTGGAAGCCAAAGCTATTTGCGAGGTGAACTACCTTACTTGGCTGTCCAACACTGTGGTGATGAAAAAGAAGAACGATAAGTGGAGGGTTTGTATTGATTTCACCAGCTTAAATAAGGCTTATCCCAAGGACAGTTTTCCACTTCTCAAGATCGACCAATTAGTAGATGCCACTTCAGGGCATAGAAGAATGAGTTTTCTGGATGCTTATAGGGGATACCACCAGATAGCAATGTATCCCCCTAATAAGGAGAAGACTGCATTTATCACCCCAAAAGGGTTGTATGCTACAGAGTGATACCTTTCGGACTGAAAAATACAAGAGCAACCTACCAGAGGTTAGTGACCAATGTTTAGACATCTGATTAGTAAGACAGTAGAAGTGTACATTGATGATATGGTCGTAAAGACCAAAGAACCTGAGAATCATCTGGTCGACTTGAAGACAGTTTTTAACATCCTAATGACATATTGGCTCCGACTCAATGCTTCGAAATGCGTATTTAAAGTTGGGTCTGGTAAGTTCTTAGGATACTTGATTACTATAAGGGGCATTGAAGCAAGCTCAGATCAAATCAAGGCCATCATTGACTTGAAATGCCCAACAGCGGCAAAACAAGTGCAGATGTTGACTGGAAAGACCGCAGCCCTGAATAGGTTTATAACGAGAAGTTCGGATAAGTGTAAACCATTTTTTAGTTTATTAAAGAAGGCTACAGATTTTTTGTGGACGGAAGAGTGTGAAGTTGCCTTGGCTGACTTGAAACAGTACCTGGCAATAGCTCCAGTTCTGTCAAATCCAGTACCTGGAGAGGAACTGTTCTTATACGTTGCAGTTTCAGAGCACACAGTGAGTGCAGTGGTAATCAGAGAAAAGAAAAGAGAATATGAGGCCGTATACTATGTGAGTAAAACCCTAGCAAGCGCAGATACCAGGTACTTACCCCTGGAAAAATTGACACTAGCCCTGGTAATGGCTTCAAAGAAACTGAATCATTACTTCCAAGCCCATAAGATCGTGATACTGACTGAGTATCCTTTGAAGTCCCTGTTGCAGTAAGGAGATCTGACAAGCAAGATAGCTAGATGGGCAGTAGTGTTGGGCCAATATGACCTGGAATTTAGGCCTAGAACAACAATTAAGGCAAGGTTTTAGCCGATTTTGTGGCCAAGTTCACACCTGGTTCCATCCTACGTCGAACTCTGGCAAACCGCAGCTTAGGGTGCTCAGGAGAACAGGAAAAAACCCAACTAGGGCCAAAGAACCCCCCTCAAGCAAAACAGAAGAAAGAAGAAAAACCAAAGTCCTACGACATCTACATCGGCAACTCCTTTCGTCTATTTGTTGATGGAAGTTCAAACCGTCAAGGAACGGGGACAAGAGTAGTGTTAGTATCGCCAGATGGGCGAATGTTAGAGCAGTCTATTTGTTTGGAGTTCAAGGCCTCAAACAATGAAGCGGAGTATAAGGCACTGATCGCAGGGTTGAAGTTAGCAGCAGCATGAGGTGGTAGTCTTCTATGACTCCTAACTTATTGTAAATCAGGCAATAGACGAGTACACAACCCGAGATGAAGGAATGATAGCCTATGTCAAAAAAGTTGTTAGACTGCTAGGATTGTTCCAAGATTGTCGGCTACAGCATGTTAGCCGAGATGATAGCAGTCATGTCGATGCCTTGGCTAACCTGGCTAGTTCAATAAAATCAAGGGAGACAAGGACAATAATGGTTAATTATTTGTCAAGCCCAAGTGTGGAACCACTGATCACAGAGTACGAAGCAATGTATGTAGAGATGGGTTTAAGTTAGATGGATGCAACAGTAATATTCCTTAAGGATAGCAAGCTACCAGACGACCGAAAAGAAACACATAAAACCAGATTGAAGTCGGCCAAATTCAGCCTAACAGCAGATGGCCATCTCTACAGGAGATCTTTCACTGGTCCCCTTTTAAGATGCGTGCATCCCTCCGAGATTGAAGACTTCTTGTATGAAATACACGAAGGGGCATGTGGAAACCATGCTGGGGGCAAATCACTTGCTCATAGGGCCATTGCTCAAGGGTACTGGTGGCTCTACATGCAAAAGGATGTCGAAGCCTACGTTAGAAAGTGCGAGAAGTGTTAGAGGTTTGCATCTTTGATACATCAACCAGAAACTGATTTAAACCCAGTATCTAGTCCTTGGCCATTTACCCAGTGGGGCATGGATCTTGTTAGACAACTGCCCCAAGTAATTGGGCAAATGAAGTTTATGCTGGTAGCAACTGATTACTTCACAAAGTGGGTAGAAGCTAAACCCTTTGCGAAGATTTTAGATATTGATATGAAGAACTTCATATGGAAGAACATCATCACTAGGTTTGGGATCCCAAGGGCAATAATAGCAGACAATGGTACACAGTTTGATAGTAAGCTAATCAAAAGCTTCTGTGCAAAGTACAAAATCAAGAACTACTACTCTACTCCAAGTTTCCCTCAGAGCAATAGTTAAGCAAAAGCATCCAATAAGACTATCTTGGATGGGATCAAAAAGAGGCTGGAAACAGCAAAGGAAAAATGGGTGGAAGAGTTGCCCATTGTACTCTGGGCATATCGGATTACGCCAAAAAGATCAACTGGGGAGTCTCCATTTGTCATGGCTTATGGCACTAAAGCAGTTATCCCACTAGAAGTCGACATCCCTAGGATCAGAACCCAAGGAGTAGAGAATGGGACTAATGAGGCATACCTGGCGCAAGATCTGGACCTGCTGGAGGAGAAAAGAGAAAGAGCAGCAATTCGACTGGGGGCATACCAGCAACAACTTGTTAGGGCTTACAACAAAAAGGTCAACCCAAGAAAGTTTAAGGTTGGGGACCTCGTCTTAAGAAATGTCGTCGGCAACAAAAAGGATCCCAGGGAGGGAAAACTTGGCCCAAACTGGGAGGAGTCTTATAGAATCATCTCGTTTGCCGATAATGGGACATATTGACTTGAAGACACTGATGGCAAGGAGTTGCCAAGACCTTGAAACACTTGCAACTTGAAGTTTTTTTATCATTAGTTTTTTGTTTTTCAAAATTTATGTCATAATTTTATTAGCTGAAGTAATAATAAAATGTTAGTTTGATTTTTAAGATTTTTAAATTTGTGCGATAGGACTGACTAGTCCTATGACGATGTTTCTAAATGAAACATGACGAATAACTTAGACTTATTATATAGCAGAGTTGAATTATACTTGCATATAATAGAGTTGAATTAACTTGGCGATGTTTCTGAATGAAACATGATGAATAACTTAGACTTATTATATGGCAGAGTTGAATTATACTTGCATATGATAGAGTTGAACTAAGTTGGCGATGTTTTTAAATGAAACATGACGAATAACTTAGACTTATTATATGACAGAGTTGAATTATACTTGTATATAATAGAATTGAACTAAGTTGGCAATATTTTTGAATGAATAACTTAGACTTATTATATGACAGAGTTGAATTATATTTGCATATAATAGAATTGAACTAAGTTGAATTAACCTAGGCTTGCCATGTTGGCAGCGTGGAACTAATGACGACTAACAAAGAAACCAAAGGTGGACATCAGTTAGTCTTTGTTTGAATCTAACTTTGGCAAAAAATCATAAGCGCATAATGTGAAATTAAGTGGGACTCAGGGTCACATTGGGGGGCAAGGAGCAGGAATGAAGAGCTTGGGACTTGTTGAAATTTTTTAGAAAAATTTACAAGTTAAAATAGGCTTAACACTTGTTGAAATTTCAGAGAAATTTACAAGTTAGAGCTAGCCGAGGTAATTATGAACGATGTATCCGAGGAATATATTACTCGAGATGACTAACCTGATTGCCAAGCTTGGAAAGGTTGGAAGGGTAAGGTCTACACAGAAGATAGCAAGCGGAAGTAAAAAAGCAGTACTTGACTGAATAAGTTTAAAGAAGCAGCACTTGTTAAAAAATATTTTTTAAGTGTTAGCCGAGGTTTTTCAAAGTTTTGACCAAGACTAACAGTCAATATCCGAGGTACTTTATCCTGAAGTGATTGCACAATTAAGGTGTACTTTGAAGAAGTAGAAAAATATTCTAAGTACAGAGAAACATACAAACATGCAAGGCATAAAGAGAAAAGTAGTAAACATATAGCCAAATGAAAGTATGCATTCATAGAAGAAACTATTTCAAAGTTAAAGGCACTTCAACCTGGCCAAGGAAACTACTTGTTCAAATTACAAACGGGCACATCGGCCAAAAAAAAGAAACTCAAATAGCAAAATATGACAACTGTTCAAAAGTAAGAAGAAAATGTACAAACGGGAAAAAATCCTAAGTTCATGCATCTCCGACATTTTCCACAGTCTACCCTTCCTCGGCAATTGGCGTTGTGTCAGCCTCGGTAGATAGCTGGGCAAACCATTCAGCTTGGACCTCGACGTCGATCTCACGCAGGGTGTCATCCAAGCTCTTATTCGCAGTCTCGATCTCGGTCTCAAAAGTGGTCTTTTGAACCTCATCCTCTTCATCTTAAGTCAAGTCTAGGACTTGCTCATTCAGAGTTGAGGATTTGGCTTTAGCAGAACCTTCGGCACCGGTTTTGACCTCAGCTTCTTCATTCCCTTCAGCCTCACCCTCAGACTGGCTTAGAGTGGGAGGAAATGGCATGACAAGTCAGCCTTCGTCCTAGAGGGGCGAGTCGTCAGGAATAGCTAACTCCTTCAAAGCAGCCATCCAACCAAGAGTGTAACCCCTGTTGCATGCCTGTTTGACTTGCTTTTTATATTCATCACGGACGTCGGCTGCCCCTTCCGCGTAGGCCTTCCCATCTGTCTCCTTTATCTCGGCAGCCTTGATGGCAAGTGCCGCTTGTAGTTCTATTTGGGCTTGGGCCTTCTTTTCTTTGGCTTCTTTTGCCTCGGCCTGGGCTACATCGGCAACATTCTCGGTAGCCTTGGCGCGATCCTCGACTTTACTCTGGGCCAGTCGGGCAGTTTTCGCTTGGTTCTACAAGCTTCAGATGTGAGTCTGGACCTTATTTAAGGAAGACAGGGGCTTGGCTGCCTCCTTAGTTTTGTTGGTCAGCTCTTTCTTGAACTCCTCTATTTTGACTGTGAAGGAGTGACCCAACTGGATGGCCTACAAAAAGAGAAAGAAAATTCGTTAAGTATGGAAATCAAATTTGAAATTAGATCACAGATTACAAAATACTACAAACTTACCAAAACACAATGTTGCATCATCATTGCGTAGTTTTTGTACTTGGAGAACTCGGTCATTCAATTGATGTCGGCCGGGAGGAGAACGGTAATGGAAAGGGCGGCACTGACTTCCAAACTGTTGAGCGCACTGTTCCCGACTAAAAGGGGTCAGTCTCCGACCTTAACAGACGGGGTCTAGGGCTCGTCCGCACGAAAAACAGAGGGCTTAGGCTTAGAAGACCCCCGGGACTTCGGCCTTTTGGATTTCGGTTGATCAGATGCCTCGGCCTCGGCAAGCCTCTTCTCGCCAGATGTAAACTTTTCTATTTCAGCCAATTTTGAAATTAGTACTATGTCCTCTGATTCCACCTCAGTAGCCCTAGGTTTGGCCTTGGTCCTTTCGACCCTTTTTGCGTTGGGTTTTGGCTGAGATTGGGAATGAAAGGAGGAATGGACCGGCACCACGCCGAGAATGTTGGCAAGTAGGTCGTCTGGAATGATTTTTGCGCAGCCCATTTTTTCGGCGGTGGTGGCAATAGTGACCTTGGAGCCAAAACAGATTACTAGAAGGGCTATGGGAGGGTTAGTAGCATAGTGAGCCGATACCTCAGATTCTCGGCGTCGGTGGCTGCGTGTTCTGCCGACAGGAGCAGCAATTGGAGCTCAGCGTCAGCGTTGGAGTTGGCGTTGGCGCTGGGATGGAGGAATTAGTTGAGGGGCAGAAGTAGATGGTTGCTCAACTGGATCAGAGGTGGAGGACTGATCTGGCCTTGGAGATGAAGTCGTTGGAGAAGTTGAAGCAGACGGAGGAGTCTTGCTACGCCTAGGAACGTCGGGCATGGCCGACTTGTATGTTGGGATATAATTGGGTAGCTGAAAAGCTTTGTGCCGGTCAATAGGGAGGCCCAGCAGCCTTTTTAGGTCTTTGCCAGGGAAGAAGGATTGACGGAAGTCTTTTGATGGTTAAAGAAAAGCTGCAGAGAGTAGAAAGCAGACATTAGAACAACTAAGGGAAATAAAATGATAAAGTCTTAAACAGAGAAGTTAACACTTAGTTCTTACCCCATCATCTTTGAACACCGATCGACACAGAGGGAAGAGATGAAGATCGTCATTAGGAGCAAACTGCCAGTTACCCGAAACGATCAGGTAATCATCTCCAGCACCTTTGTTGGAGTCTGAGAGGTTGGCTATGATTTTGTAGGCTATGGATCTCGGTTTGAGGTAATAAATATAGCCTTTTTCAGACTTTAGACCACACATGGTATAACAAAATTGGATGTCAGCTAATGTTATCATAGTTTTTTCTCGACAAGCTAGAGCAATTATACCATTAATAACCCTATAGGAATTAATGGCTAGCTACATAGGGTTAAGTTTGTAGTAGTGAAGGACTTCCTAAAGAGAATGTCTAAAGGAAGCCGAAGTCCGCATTCAATAAAGGTAACTACAGGAAAGGGCATGGAGTCTCCATCTAGCATGATAGAGTCCTCCTTCTCAGCTAACCTAATCTGGACATTGGCTGGGATAAAAAACTCTCTCCTAAAGTACTCGAGTTTTTCTAGGTTGTCTACCCTCCACCTGAACATACCCATTATCTCGGCAGGAAGGGGTTGGGCAACAGAGTGATGGATATAGGTTTGAATACCTTGGCTAAAACCTAAACAAGCACTGGTGCAAGGGTTTTTAAAGATCTAAGAGGGACTCGTTTCGATTTTCCTAAAGAACAAGGTTCTAAAGCAAATCTCAATCCTAAAAACTACAGAAACAAGAATTGAGGGAAAAATCTGGAAATACAACAAAAAAAAAGCAAAAAAATGAGCATGATTTGGAGTCAAGAGGCATTAAAGGCAAAAAAAAATTCAAGGATCAAACAAAGCAAAAATATATAAAGAAATATAGATATGACAAGAGCAGTGCCATATATTCAAAGTGACCAGTACAATGTGTCAAGGATGTGATTAGTCATATGGATGGCAGTTTAAGAACATGAAAAATTACAAACACTGTATGAGTGTGTGAAAGCAATGTGCACAAATCATAAGCAAATGCAATGACGAAACTTCGAGGAACAAGACAGATTCAAGAACAAAAAATGTCTCATACTAAACAAAATGCAACTACGAAAACATATGTAACTTCCACAGCAACAGATACGGAGTGGAACATATAGGAAAACTCAAAAGGAAGATATATTGAAGAACATGACCAGGAAGTAAAAAGAAGAAACTGAGGACTTACCGAGTGAAGTCGACAGAAAGGATGCCGGAATGAGTCTCGCCGAAGTTAGATAGCGTGAATAAACCAAACGACGAAATGCTCGCCGGAGGAAATGGTTGAAACAGTTTCAAAAAACTCAAAATCATAACAATAGAGGGTTTTTTGAAGTTTAGAGAGAGAAAAATTGAGCACAGAGAGAAATCAATTTTGCAAAAGTGAAGAGGCGATGAGAGAGAGTAAGAGTTTTGCCAAAAATTTGAAAGGGCGGCAAACCATAATGAAATGCCTAGAACGACGTACCTGTCAGACGGCGTGGGCAGATCGACATGACTTAGTGATGCGTGAACGGTATGAGCTAGTAGGGGCGTGACATGTGGAGGAAACGGTTGAGAAAACCGTGCGTGACAACTCATATACAGATAAAACTCTTGGAGTTCTTGATTTAATGAAGCAAACACCTCGTCTAGGGGAACGATCTCGGTTGAAAAACTCAAAAAACTTGGTTCTTGATTCTTGGTCATTGGTAAAGATGGGCAGTTGAGTCCTGGGTGCTTGAAGCCGATGAGTAATGATCTCGGTCGTGGAAGAAAGAACGAATTTTAGTCGATATGGTAAATGAACAAACGATGTAGGTTCCATCACTTCAAATTGCCGAGATAATAGAACCTAGTGGCAGTTGTGGGGACATATTTTGAGAATGACAGTACATGGCCAAGGTGACACCGAAGTGTCAGGCGAGGTGCCACGTGGCCAGGTCTTGATGCCGAGGTGATCTCTACTATGCTGAGGTTACCTGTGGAGATGCCGGAATCTGAGATGAGCGGAGATGCCGGAATCTGAGATGAGCGGATAAGGGACAAGAGTCTTAGAATAGGGGAGGATCTCAGTCTGGACAAAGATAAAACTCTTAGGGAATTTATCCCTATCTAGTTGAGAGTCCAAGATGAGTATTGAGCCTAAGTCCATTGAGGTTAGGCTTCTACAGGGATCAGGTCACTATTGGGTATAAACGCAAGGCACCCTCGTGGGTCTGAGGTAAGTTCTTTCTTGTGAGTTTAAGTACAATTTGCTATCTCTGAGAGATATTGATTACTGACTTGATTGTCGAAGTGCCCCCGAGTGGACGAACCACCGCTGGATTCTTATCTTTCTGTGACAGGTTGTTCGAGCTTAATCTATTCTGCCGGTACTCTCCAGCTGAGTTTTCCTTTTTGGTTGTGTGGTCGAAAATCAACACCCACAAAAATGCTATAAAGGAGTAAAATAAATACAATGAAAAACAATTTAGATATGAATCCATATAAAAATGTACATTTATAATAATCTAATTCTAGTATGATGATGTGGGGGTGGTGCAAAGCATACATCTTTCTTAAAAGTCAGGGGTGAACTTAAACCAAATAAAAAAAGTCCTTGAAATTAAGCTTTCATCTCAAATTTATTTCTTCATATAAGGTAAACCTGAATCATTATTATAGGAGCATATATATATATATATATATTAAACATGTTAATGGATATTTCATTACAAAAATGTAATTTATTATATTACACCAAATAAGGTCTCGTTTGGGAAAAAAAAAATTAGTAATTTTTTAACTTTTTGATTAAAATATGATATGAACAAAACTAATATGTTTGGAATGATTTTTTAATTTTTTACGAAAATATATGTAAAAAGTAAAGAGAATATGGAATATTTAACTTTTTGATATATGTTGTTGGCCTTTTGATTTAATAACATTTTAACTTTTAAGTTAAAAAATAATATTACTAAACGAGACCTAAGAGTGATATCAAGTTTGAAGGTTGTAAATTCAATTATAATTATAATGGTGGTGAAATTATTATTATCCAAAAAACGAAATAAACTATGAAAAATGAGTTGGACCCCCAGTGGGGGTGACTCCCAACAACTCCACTGTTTTGTGATTGGCTTAATTTTTATTTTATTTTATTTTATTTATTTTTTATCTGTCTGCAAGTTACAACCCCCCGCATAGAGGTGGGGATGCTGGGGGTCTTCTCCTGCTGAGGAGCAGGACTGATAAACTATTGAAAGCTCAATGACTATAAAAGGTTTTATGGGTGAGGGTGTAATTGGGCAGGTTGAGTGGTTACTAAGCATGGTTGGCATATGTCTGCTTTAGTTTAGAAATTAAAAAATTATTATAAAAAGTATAAAATTTATAATTTAGGGGTAGTTTGAGATGATCTAAATAAGTGTATTTTTTGACTTTTTACGAAAAAGTGTGTAAAAAAGTAGAGAGGTGATGTGATGGAAAAAAGATAAAAAGATAAAAAGTGTGTACTTATTAATACACCCCAAACAAGGCCTTATATCAAAATGTTAAAAATTTTAGTAGTATTTGGTAGAGTTTTGGAATTATAATTTGATAATAGAGTTGTATTTTGAGTTCGTGAGTTTTGAAATTATGATTTGAGTGTAGAAAATTTATTTGGTTATGAGTTTTAAAAAGAATTTTAAGTTGAGTTTGAATTGAGTGATGTGACATATGATATTTGATACAAAAATTTATAATTCATAACCAAACACACAATTCAAAATTCTATTCAAAACTCATAAAAAAATTTCACAAATATTTTTTTTTGTAATATAAAAATAACAGGCATTAAAAATAAAAAAATAAAAAAATAAAAAAACGAACTCTGTTTCGGTCAACCGACCGAATAACCGGTTAGTCCAAATTTTTCTGCCTTGGAAAGAGTTTTCAAAAGTGAGTGTAGAATTAATTTTTGAAAACGCTAAACAAACACTACACTCAAAAGTGAGTGTGAAACTATATTTTGCAAGCTCCATCAAACAGAGCCTTCATTTTTTTTTTCTTCTATTTTTTGTACATCTTTTTGTAAAAAATTAAAAAGTCATTCAAAATATATTAATTTTTTTACCTTATATTTTAATAAAAAAATTAAAAAATTACTAAAATAATATGCTTCCAAACGAAATGTCAGACTTAATTTACTTAAGTCTGTCCAAGCTCAATTATGACTCGTTTGCCCAAACTTGACCTAACTAATTAGGCCCCAATTGTTTGAATTACCCATAAATTTGAGTTTTTTTTATTATTGTTAAATTGATTAATATGTTAAAATTACACGCATTAAAATAAATAATTGATGTGAGAATGATGAGAATTTGCAGAAGAGATGCACCGTTGCAATGGTCTTTATAATTTCTAAGTGTAAAAAAAAAAAAAAAGATTTTATTTTGTATTATTTACATATATAATATATGATAAATATGATCTAACAATTTAAATTATTTTAATATCATTCAACAATTAATATATTTAATATTTTAATATATACAATCCGAGATTCAAATTACTTGAGTTGTTTGATATCTCTAACCAAACTTGCCTAAATTGAATTCATGATTCTGCATTTCTACTCAAGTTCGCATTAAATTCAAAAATATTTTATACAACTTGCCTAAATTGAATTCAAGATTCTGCATTCCTACTCAAGTTCGCATTAAATTCAAAAATATTTTATAGAAGTCCTAAAAAATTTTGAACTTGGCTGGGGGTCCAAGTTGCACCACTATTTATAGGGATATTTGGTCCAGTTTTATTTGAGCTGCTTATATATTTTGTTTATTTTAAGAGTTTGTGTTAATTTTTTTTTTGGTGTATTCAATAAAGAAAAATGATTAAAAGCATTAAAAGTGGTGCTCTAATAGTACCACTAATTATCAACTTCTAATTATAATAAATTATACCAAAATATTAATTCTTTTTAGAAAATTTAACTTTTTTTAATAATGTAATTATTACACTTCAAAATATTAACTTTTTAAAATTACCATTATAATTATTAGACTTTAAAAATATTAATATTAACGAATTTAAAAGAAAGACAAAATAGAAAATTATATTATTTTAATTCTTAATTCTTTTTAAAAAAATATTATTTTGAAACAATAAAAAATAGAGTAAGACATTAAAATATTTTGTCACTATTGAACATACCCTAATCATATTTTCACCATACATGTAAGCATATACCTTCATAAAAACAATTTAGGGTCAAATTCCTTTCTCCTTCTTGTCATGATCAAAGATTTTTCTCTCCAAACCATCCCTCCAATATCACTTTTGTGTGCCCTAATCTTATAATTTCACAAGTTAATCTCTCTCTCTCTCTCTCTCTCTCTCCATCCTTTAATTACCTAAAAATTTTCCCTACATTTTTTGTTGTACCTTCCGTAGTCCTCCCATCTGGTGTGCTGGCAAAGCTCCATCATGTTCATCATTTTTCAAAACACCCCAAAACCCTCTAACCCTTAATTTTACTGCTCTCACTCTCACAGTCTCACTACCCTTTTTCTTCATTTCCTGTCGATAAAGAAACCATTTGGTTTTCAAGTAAAACCCACATGAGGTAAATGTTTTTTTTTTTTTAATTTAATTTAATTTAATTTTTTCCCAAACAAAACAGTGCATATGTATAGAATGTATCGCCTTTATCTTTTGCCCTAAACATCAATAAAATTTAATTGAGTTGATTGGGTCAATTTGTTGATTCTGTGTTGTACCATTATATTTGAAAGAAATACAAAGAAAGAAAAATCGAGGTTAATGGCAGGATGGTCAGAATCAGAAGATGGGTTGGGTTTACAAAACGTTGAAATTGTTCAGACTTTTAAGAGTAAAAACAAGTTACATTTCGATCTTGATTCGTCTGTAAAAGATGGTAATGTTGATGATTGTGATGAGAGACTGAGGAGCTTGTTTGATCAAGTTCTTTTGGTTTTTTTGAGGGAGATTTATGGAGAGAAATGCATTCGGCCCATTCCGGCACTGCTCGGAGACGGGCATCCAGCGGATTTGTTTAATCTTTTCTGGGTAGTTTGGAAAATAGGTGGGTATGATTCCGTTTCGCGGAATGGTTTTTGGGATTTTGTGGCCGAGGAATGCCGGTTGGATGGTGGACTGATAGCATCTGTAAAGTTAGTTTATATGATGTATTTAAATGAGCTGGATCAATTGTTGCGAACGATTTGTAGAGATAAGAGGTTGGGAAGTGGAGAGAGTGATGTTGGTGAGAAATTGGGTTTGTTGTTGTTGGAGTTACAGAAAGAGTTTAGATCTTTATTGTATGATGATGAACAAGATGTGAAGAAAAAAGATGGTAAACTTGTGGAATTGGAATCGAAGAAAAATGGGAAATACAATGATTTGGATATCGATAAGAAAGAGGTGATTTTTCCAGCTGCTAGAGACTTTAGTGAAGTGCATGTTTATGCAGAAAAAACTATCAATGATGATGACAAAAATTTGTGTGTCAATGATGCAAGCAAAATCAATGCTTCGGACAAGACTGTTGTTAACCAAGTATCTACTTCTATGAAGAGAAAACGAGAGTCTCTATCTTTTTCAGGAATGGTGAATTGGGTGACTGAAGTTGCAAAGCATCCTGATGATCCTGCAATCGGGAGAGTACCTGAGTGCTCTAAGTGGAATGATTATAGCAGCGATGAGTTCTGGGTCCAGGCTTTGTTGGCAAGGAAAGCTCTTTTGACAAGACATGTCAATTCAAGCACAAAAGAATCTCCCTTGCAGGTATGGTTCATATCTTCTTTGTTTGATTTGATCTAATTCAAATTCTAGAAGTAAGTTGTTTCTATATAGTTGCGCCATTTGGTTCTTATCTTGGCCAGGGTTCTGGCTTTTGCAGCACAAACGTGGTAAAAAATGATGGCTTTCACATGTGAATCATAGTCATGCCATCTTAATTGGGGAGAAAAAATTCATGTTTTTCATGCCTTTGTCGAATGATCATCAATAGTAGAATGCCATCATTTATTATCTTGTATACGGCCTGGTGTGAGATCTTTGTCCATTAGAAGACATCACCTTCCTTGTGTGTCAGCCTTAGTTTAAATCTTTGCCAATCTTGTAACCAAAGTTTTTAAAGTCAAATGAGTAACACGAGGCATTTTTTCCCTAATGAGGTGATGCGTAAACCTCAAGGCTTCAAGAGACAAGCATTTTGAATTTTGAATTTTTATTTTTAGTAAATAGATTAAATATTTCAAAATAGTAAAAAAAATATTTAAAATTAAATATAAAGGAGTAAACATTTTTTTGCTCAAGGTGTCGAACATTTTACCGTAGAGAAGGAAGTTTGCATTCATCGGAGGTGAAATTGACATTTTAAGTTTCAGTTATCGAGTTTCTCAATTGAGTCTTAGCTTTATGTTTTTTCCTTAGTTAGTCATTTACTTGATTTTGCCCGTGGAATATAGTTACAAAAGAGGTTCTTCTCCATTTATTTAAATGTAAACCATGTATTAAACTAAGGCTTGGTTTGGAAAATTCTAAAAAAGCCAATAAGTTACTAAAAAGCCAAAGAACCATACAAAAAAGTCAAAAATTTCATTCTCTCTACTTTTTGCATTTTTTTTTTTTTGTAAAAAGCTAAAAAATTATCCCAAGCATACTATTTTTTTTTCACCTCATATTTTAGCCAAAAAGTAAAAAAGTTACTAAACTAGCTTATTTCCAAACCCACCCTTAAGTTTAAGAATAGCTCAGGATAAGCTTTTGATATGCATAATCCTCATATGCTTATGTGCAAAAAGCGCACGGCTTAGATTGTGATGCACAAGCCTTTGGGGAGTATTGCCTACAAATTAAAGCCTCGGTGCATTTTGTCTTAGCCATGCCTCAATGTGAGCCTAAATAATGCCTTTTAAAAGTTTTCTGTAACTAGTCAGATCACTTGGTGAAAGGCATAGAAATGACATGATGCTTGAACGCATTTCAATGCACATAGATAATGCTTAACTTGATAGGTATGAGTGGATAATGGTGTCTGGGGTGGTTGGGACATGGTGATGTGGGAAGATGGTAGGTAGGCACTCAACTGGCAAGGGACCATTGGAGGCAAAGGAGAGGAGAGCTAAAGGCAGCCAAGATGGCAGTGGAGAGAGTTTTGAGGTCAACTGAGGGAAACAAGTGGCCTGATCTCCTGTCCTGAGAGCTCCCAATTAGGGATCCCCAGAAATGGGATCTCTGTCCCTTAGCCTCTTTGGCAATAATGCATGGAGGTTCTTTACCTCTGCATGTCAGGATATCTTCAGAGAAATTGAACTTTTCACAGTATCATATGTCTTTGGTTGGTAACACTTCTCTCTCTTTAAGGCTAGTCAAGGGGGGATACCCAATTATCCCATGTGGAGATCATAGACCTTGCTCCTGGCCTAGGTAGCTTGTTCTGAAACTAAGTGTTAGCATCTTGGAGAAGTCATGTAGTTTGCAACTGGAGATCAACTTATGACGATCACTTGCACGGGGAGATCTTGGCCAAGCCAAGTGAGGTGATCTGGAGATCTTGGCAGGGCCAATCTAGGCTTCAACCTTGGGTGCTTTAGACATTAAAGAGATGCAGATTTTTATTATTGGCCTACGTGTCACCTAACAAGCTTACATGTGGTACCACACCATTAAGAGATTTTGTGGAGATGATGATGCCATCCACATAGGAGAAGTGAATGTCTGTCCGTACCCACAATATCATGCTATAGCCTGTTTATAAAGCCACAAGATTGGTTAAATTATGCATGAATGTTTCATAGGACTTAATAATGCACAATAGCCAATTCATGTAAAGGCATGCAATAAGCTAAGGGTCACCTAGAGAAATCCTCTTTATTTAAAAATGATTCATTTGTCTGTTTAATATGGCATGTCTCATTTAATCTGGATTGTCTTCGTACTTAATTATTTCTCCCCATTATAAGCTTGGCTTTCAGACCCATTTTTACAAGATAAGTCAATATTCTATTGACCTTGGCATCATCTATGGAGCTTTCAGATTGCACCCATGCATAATTAATTTTTAATTACTTGGCATGTAGTTCTGTGCAGTCTATCTATGTGTTAAAACACAATGACACAACTAGTCATTCTTCCATTTCTTTTTATATTTTCTTTGATAAAACTTTATCAGAACAGCCGAGGGACAACACCCATGTATGCTAGGCCATAAAAAAAATCCCTTATCTGCCAAGATTTTTATTTTTCCCTGCAAAGTCTAAAAACTGTCCATGGGAGAATAAACTAATATATACTCTATGTATACTGACACCTCAATACTGTCAAAGGAGCTTCAGTTTTTTCACTCCATAACCATCGCATCATGCACAATGGGGCTGCCAATTTGGGTCTATGTTATTATAATTTATGTTGTTATTTATGGTTCTCCCAAGAGCAATTTAGAAAGAAATTACTAAAATATTTCTATTGTTAACATGATTCTCTTTAAAGAATATTATATTTTTGTAATTGTATGCACCAAGAGTATTATGGTTTTGACCTGTTTTTGCATATAAACTATCATCATCCTTGTTCATAGTTCCTTGTTTTTGAAAGCCAAGTCTCTTTCTACTTCTGATCCTGCCTTTCTCTCCTACCTTACATATTTGAAGGCTTGCACCTGTTTATTTATTTATTTTATTTTTTTTCCACTCTTTATCTTTTTCACTAATTCATCCAGCATCCCTAATGTATGCATGCCTAATTTGAAAATGCAATCTCCTATTAAGTGCAATGCACTATTAGGGTAAATTTTAGTAGTTCGAATAAAAATGTTAACCTTAGATGCATTGTTTGGAATAGGATCAAGTGATTCATGATCTTGGAGAGTAGAATAGTTTACAACTTACATATCAAACACGTGATGACTAAAGAAGGCATGGAGTTTCATCTATTATGAGAATGGATTTGACTCCAATTTTCAAGAGGGGATGTTGATAGTTTCCATATTTGTTATATCTAAAGCTCACATCTTATACTAAATTGTGATTTATCGTATTCTTTGCTCGATAATTTCTACTGCTGTCAACAGTAATTTGCTTCTTATGGCATTGTCATACACCTTTTCCCATGTCTACAATTGGCATGCCTCAAAATATTCACTAATGCATTTCAATTTTAAAATAATTTATTTGCTAGCTTTGCTACTCATTTTGTTTAAACATGATTCATCTCATTTATTCTATGAACTTTCCTTGATTGTCCTGCATTCCTTACCGTAAAGCATGGTTGTTTGTATTCATCGTTCCTACCTACAACTAGTACATATCCTAAGATAACACACTGGGGACACCTTTACAATTTGTATATAACCATGGACAGTGCTATATCGGGTCGAGTGGGTGCAATTGAACCAACTAGTTTCTTAAATAATTGTTTTAGCTATAGTTCAAACATATTGGCCATGTTTCGTTTGGTTTGGTATTCATTTTCAGAAACTAGTTTGAGAAATTTTTTCTAAAAAACCAAAAATTGGTTTCGTGAAAAAAATGAAAAAAATCAAAAGCACTTATAATTTTTATATAGTTTTATCTTTTTAGAAGGAAAAAATAATTTTTTAAAATTCAAAATTAAATTTTTGATTTTATTTTTGTCAAACTAGTTTTTATTTTTTAATTTTTAAAAATTAAGAAAAAAATTTCAGAGAATGAAACCAAACATGGCCATTATTTCAAAATTGGCCCCAATTAAAATTTTAAAATATCAAGTTTAGCTATGACTGTAAAATTTGCTTCAAAATTCCCCCTATTAATTTTTTATTTATCTCTATGTGTGGTATGTAAAGGAAATTGATTGAGACATTTTTTAACATTTTTATATTTGTCATTTAGTATATTAATATAGTTTAATTTATAAAAAAAATTAGGTTAATTTTATTAGCACTTTAAAATATTTAGTTTTTTCGATTGTCAAACAAATTTCGTATATGATTCTGTGTAATATTTTGCCCCCACTGGAGGAAAATCCTGGTTCTGCACAACTTGATGCAACAAAGTCTTGACCGTAATTCCTAAGTGTTAATTGTTTTATGTTGTACTATGAGCTATGGAACCACTTTCATACTTATTTTTGTATGAGGTAGCACATAGCTTTTGAGGACAGCCTAACTAATCCTTGCCATACTTGTAGGGACCAATTCAACTAGAAACCCTTCCCCTAATATCCATTACATAGCAATATGTTTTGCGTTTATCATCTACTTACCAAAACCGTCCTTTTCCTAGGCATAGGACGAGTCATGCTAAACACTGGTTTCTAACACAAAGACATAGTTTGCCTCTATAATATACATAATCTTTATAGCAACATTCTTTGTATAATATCTTCCTCCTTATGGAACAAGAAACTAAAATGATTAATTAACCAGTCTCTTATTTCCTCCCTAAATTTTCTAAAATTGATATTCCAATTTTGTAATTTAGGTCTGGCTTACTAATTAACCAACCATTCTCTTTAAAGCAATGCCTTGTAATGTAAAACCGATATTAACTTTGTAGTTGTGCCTTTTCTGATTAAGTGGTTGAATAATGAACAATTCCCTGATTTACTTATCAACTTTTTTCTAGACTAATGATTAGAGGTGTGCACGGTGCGGTGCGTTACGGTGTGGTTTGAGGATAAAATAAAACCAAATCTTGAATTGTGGATTGACAAATTTGATATTCGTAATCAAATCACGATTTGAGCGGTTTCAACCTATTAGTTGATTGAAGAATAAGCTTAAACAATTATCTAGCATTTTGCATAATATATAACGCTAATTTGCAATATTTTTCATATATCTAACATTAACTAATTTTACATAATATATTTCATATATATAACATTAATTTGCACCAAATTCCACATCTTACTCTCACATTGATTTTTACTTTGATATTTTATTAGAAGTAAAAAAATTTATGTGTATTAACTGTGGCGAGATGGAGCGGTTTTGGAGGCGGATTATAAATTTCAAACCATGGATCAACCAACCCGCGGTTAGCAAGTGGATTGGGCAATATTTTGCACAACCCTACCTATGATATAAAAGTTGAAGAATTTACCATTTGCTAATAAAGCTATCTCTTCTGCTAATAGAGCTAATAAAGCTAACCTATTGGGATATAGAGCTAAGAGTGTGATATTGGGATATTTGTTAGTAAAGTCATGTCTTTTGATTATATATTTGCAGTCTCCTACTAACAACACAAACTCTTTTTAGAAGGTTATGTGTTTGTGTCGGACCCCGATAGTCGTCAAACACATGTCCAAACATGTTATATTATTATTGTTATTTTAACTTTTTAGAGCCTGACATGCTTCAAACACTTGGGGGGACACACGTGTGGCCATGGTTTAAATACACACGAAACACATTGCAAGTTTGAAGAAATGAACTTGGGATCCAATGATAAATTTTTAAAAGATATGGATTTATACCTATTAATCCCTATTTCCTCATCATTATGGCTTTTTAATTTTAGGATTTTTTAAACCCAAAACTTTTAATTTGTTCATGAATAAAGTTTTCTAAAATAGATATTACTCTTTTTGTTCATACTTTTTTTCCCAATATGTAGGGGGTGGGTGAAGGAGAAGGCCTATGTTGTTTGGGAGATGGGAAGGGAAGGGACATGCTTCAAGTCGGCCAGGGCATTCAGCTAGGGATGGCAATTTTAACTCGGTCCGATGGGGACCCGCTCCCCCAACCCCGATTGGAACGGTTTTTTTTTCGAAAAATACCCTCAACAAGCCAGGGATGGTATTCGAAAATGAATCCCCGACAAATTTCGGGTCGGGAACGGTGATACGTTCCCTAACCCCGGCCCGTCCCTGGCCCCGTCTCCGTTTTCCCCGATGTAAAATTACTATTATTGTGAGAATAATATTAGTATAGTATATATTATGTGAATATTGTTTTCTTACAATTATATCCCTATATATATATAAACCAAATCCTAAAATAGAGTTCACACTCACACAAACACAGTTGACCGCCTCTCTCTCTCTCTCTCTCTCTCTCTCTATAAAACCCTTCCATCACGGCCGATCTCCCTCCCTCCGCTGTCTTCCTCTCCCTCCTTGCATCATCGCCGATCTCTCTCCTCCTCCACTATCTTCGGCGAGAGAGAGTTGTGGTTAGGGTTTCCGATCTCAGCGAAAGTGAAGTCAGATCTGCAACCTTCGACCTCCCATAGATCTTGACTTACTCTGTTAGGGTTCGAACTTGATACCTCTTGTGCAACAGTGCAATCAATAGTTTTGAATCTCTAAGCTTGGGTGTGTGGTTGTCAATAGAGGATTCGTATCGAAGGTGAAGGGAGGGAGGCCACCGACAACCTCCTCCTTTGCCACAACTGCGACTTGGACACCCACAACAGCCCCCTAGTTGTGTGTGTTTGTGTGTTAATCCATAAACATAGGTAGAGTTCTTGTTAAAAATTTGTGCTAGCTTTAGTTTCTGTTTGGGTGCTGAGAAAAATAGAGGGAAAGTAAAAGAAAATTTAAGAATCTTTTTTATTACCCAGATTGGGTTGGGAAAGGCTTTTCAATTTTTATGTCAACCATGTGATCTGATCGATTTATTGCATCCATGTGATTATGATTTATATCAAATTCCATTTGGCTTGTCATTTTGGGATCTGTATTCTGAGATCTTTGACTTGAATTGCATATTGTTTCCAAAGCATGTCAATTAATTCATTTAGAAAATAGGCAAGCTGGTATTGTTGCTGTTGCTGTTTTGTTTTGTTTCTTTTTTTTTTTTTGGCCAGGAAATGTTCGGGGTCGGGGAAACCTAATCCCCATTAGGGGGCGGGCTGGGGGCGGGGATGGTGATATGTTCTCCGTCGGGGATTGGGGCCGGGGTCGGAGGAATTTTCACCGTCGGGGATCGGGGACGAGGAGAGTGATCCCTGGCCCCGCCCTGCCCCGTTGCCATCCCTACATTCAGCAAATAGAAATGGGGAAATATCTGTTAGGGAAAAAAAAACAGTAGATAAGATGGTGTGAAGTCCCTGTTTGTATAGTGCATACCTTTACTTGTCAGGGGAAAAGGAAAACAAATAAAAGAAGAGTGAAAATTTTCATGTTATATGATGCTTTAGTGAATTAAAAATAAAAAGTTGCAGGGAACATTTTTTTACATGAAAAGTAGAAAACTGTATCCGGGTAGGCGACACATAGGCATGCAATCTATCCTTTGGTGGAGGTCCTTCCCTTTTTCTCCTTTGCTATGTTACAATCAGCCCAATCTAAAGTTTGGAAATGTTTATGCAAACATGTGTTCCTATGCACACGCATACACACACACATGTAGAGAGAGAGAGCAGTAGGGAGGAGACACTTGCGAGTCATGCTTCATCGTTAGGATTTCTGGGAAGTCAAGAAATAACATTCCTAATAAGGCCAAGTTTGGGAAGACTAAATAAGTGCACTTTTTGACTTTTCTTGTATTATGTGTAGAAAAAGTAGAGAGGAGATGTTGATTGATGTGACCCAAAAAAGATAAAAAGATGAAATAAGTGCACTTTTTTAGTTTAGCCAAACTTCGCCTAAATTAGACAGGTGGGGGTGGTGCATTAAAAGATTAGACAAGTAATAAATTTATTCATGAAGTCAGATGTAACATCAGTGGAGGATGGCGTGAATTGATTGCACTATAATGAGGAAACATTTGAAGTTTATTGTGAACACCAATGGGGTTTATTGTTTTTAGAGAAGAATTCACGGCCTTCGTCTAGCAATTGGCATGTAGCTTTCATAGAAGAGCTGGATAGCGGAAAAAGATTTGTCTAACCAATTTTGAGCCTTTGGGATAAGTTGTTGCACAAAAAATTGAGAAGTTATTAAATTCGAGCTAAAAAGATAAATTCATCATGTCATCTCTTTGTAAACTACCCTGCCCTGACAGGAGATATATCAGTTTCTCTGAAATATTCTATTGATACAAAAACCAGGATAAGTTGATGCTTTTAAGGGTTTATCTTCTGAAGCCACCCCAAGTTGAAAACATGGTCAGCATGGAAATTTATTCTCACAAGGCTACTTGTGCAAAACAAGTAAGACAATTAGTAGCAACTCCATGTACTAATCATTAAATTCTGGTCTCAGCAAGCAAATAAGTATCTGTAGTTTCTCTCTCTACCCAGCTACCCTTGTTTTAGACATTCATTCCATTACAATGCAATACACAAGTTATTTAATGACTTGTATATGAAGTGAAAGTAATGCTTCATCAATCTACAGAACTTACTATCTTCCCTTTTAGATTTTTATCTCTTTAATATGATCTTGTTGATTAATAAATGCTTGTAATTGTGCAAATTAGAAGACAAAAGGGTAAAAAGATGATTTTGATAGGAAACCACATAATAAGTATATAAAAATTATGCTCGACATTTCCTTAACTTAGTCATGAAATAACATTAAAAGATGATTTTTTTTCCCCATTACTGAAGATTATTGAGGTTTTGCAATTAATTTGATGCCCTACTGTAAGCTCAAAATCCTTCAAGCACACATTGATTTGTCAATACCAGGAAAGAAATTGCATTATTTTTTGAACATGTCTATCATTTCATTTGAGAATTGTTGCTAATATAATAGAACAAATAATGGTCTGAACTTGCAGAAGAAACAGAAAATGCATCCCTCAATGTATGATGATAGTGATGTTCTTAATCACCAATCTGGCGAGCGATTAAGATGCAGTGAAAGGCTTCCTTCTTTTATAAAACATCGCTCTTGCCCCTGCTGCAACTCATGCTCAGCCTCCTCTCAAAATAAAGTTGCAACTCCTCGCAAGATGGAAGTGGAGAATAACCCAAAGGAGCAAGCTCTTTCGAGTGTGGAGATACCTGGCACAAATGAAATTGATGGCATATTGACCGATGTGCCCCTCCAGAAGCACGTTTCTGTGGGCCCTCTCTTTCAAGCTGGAGTCCCCAAGTGGACCGGTGTGATTTTCAAGAGCAATTCAAAGTGGCTCGGCACAAGAATGTGGCCTCCAGAAAATGGAATACACAATTCCATTATTAAAATGGAGCGCATTGGCAAAGGGAGAGGAGATTCATGTGATTGTCAACTTCCTGGTTCTGTTAGGTGCGTCAGATTTCACATTGCCGAGAACAGAATGAAATTGAAGTGTGAACTTGGGTTGTTGTTTTATCATTGGCGATTTGATCGGATGGGTGAGGAAGTCTCACTTTCGTGGACGATGACAGAAGAGAAGAGATTCAAAGATTTGGTAAGATTGAAACCCCCATCCCTAAACAAGTGCTTTTGGGATGGCGCATTCAAGTTCTTTCCTACCAAAACGAAGGAAAAGTTAGTGAGCTATTACTTCAATGTGTTCCTTGTCCGGCGCAGAACATATCAGAACCGAGTGACTCCAAAAGATATAGACAGCGATGATGATGAATCAGAATTTGGATGTGTAGGCGATAGTTATGGGCACGAGGCACTGAATATTCCAGGCCCTAAATTACCCATTTGTGTCGAGAATAAGCAGTGCATTGATTTGTAGTGTATCATAAGGACTTCCTGGTTCTTCTGGAGATTTGTGCCCGACAAATTTTGATGAGAGCTGAAGCACTCGCGAATGAGAGAGATTGGGAGAGCAGTTGGTATGTAGCGGTCTCATGTGGGTTGAGCAAAAAATTTGGAATTGGCACAGATGAAGTATATCCATAGTTATAGCGAGAGTTCAGTTTAGAGAGTTTGTAATGCAGATTGGCGTTGCTTCTTGTGAATATTGTGGAGCAACACCAAAAATACTCCTCCAATGTTACAAGTTTTGAAATTCTCAGATACCATGTATTTACTTGAAAGGTAAGTTGAGATGGAAGTTTCTTTTCAACATGGCACTCAATAATTCTTTATTTTCTTTTGTTCACCAATGTTCTCTCTCTCTCTCTCTCTCTCTCTGGGATTGTGAGTCAGTAAAATTGTTTAATTTCTTGGATGTGTTCAATGGTGGCAATTCTGCTCTTAATTTAGACTAAGATTTTGCAAACTGTCTTAATTGGTCATGCAAAGATATATCTTACCCATTGTAGAAAGTACCAATTGTTTGATTTGTGCAGATATGATGCTCTGGGTGATTTGGAAAGTAATGTTGTAGTAGTGATTTAATAAGAATATACTAAATAATGTCATTATTCCCCATTTTCATTCACTTTGACATATCCTCATAGTATTCTGGTTCTTCTCTTTTTTCTTTTGGCCGATTCTACAACTTCTCTCACATATTTTGAACATGACTCTCCAATCAATCAATGGGAGAGAATTCAAGCTCCTTTCCCCTTTTGGAAGTAAAAGAGAGTGTTTTTTTTTTGTTTTAAGCATAACATTAAAGAAGTTTAAGCAGTTACACATTTGGAACAGAAAGCACCCCTAGCGTCTTTAAAAATTTGAAAGGAAATATAAGCAGGAATAGAAGAAAAGATAATTAGGCCCTAATTATGGTTGAAGCATTTATTTGCAAAGAGATTAGCACATTTGTTTCTTTCCCAGTAGACATATTTATTTGTTATCCTCATTGGCCTAGAAGGTACGTGCAGTCACAAATTAAGATGATGGCATTCTCCAGTCTCCCCATAATGAGTTATTTCATCAACAAAGTATCAGCTTCCACTTCAATGTGGATCATTTTTGGGTCAATTGCAAGTTTGAGACCATCCCTCAAGGCCCAAAGTTCAACTTGAATACTACATGTAATTCCAATGTTGGGTCTATAATGTTGAAAGATTACGGTTTTTTTGGCAATAATAGGAGCATTGGTGGTAATTACAATTTTTTTGGCATGTATATATGCGAAAGTAGTAATGGCAATAGCAACTGTAATGGTGACGGTGCCATAGTCATTGGCATATGTTGGCAGCAATAAGCATCATGAGTGATAGCAACGACATCGGTGAGTATGGTGGTTGCAGTGGTTGTCTTTGGCAGCTCATTAGGTTAAATTTTTTTGTTTTTTTAAATTTTTTTGTTATTTAAGGAAAAGGCTAAAGTTGTATAGGATATGAACAACAATATCCACTCAATAGATGATTTTCATTTAATTCTTTCCTACTATGAAGATCTACTAGAGACTAGAGAGTACAAAATGAAGAAATACTTCGTGGTTGGGGAAGTACAAATGTTTTTATCTACAATAATGCTATAGACTATCAAAATTTATTTGTGAAAATCATATTGAAGTCTTTTTTAGTCAACAGGGCAGTCAATCTTTAACTTTTTCGATTGTCTAATGAGAGTTTCAAGATGTTTTCGTGATACACTTTTTCGTTATCTCTAGCATTTTCATTTTATCTATGTTATTTCCTATTACACAAATGTACAAGGGCACTTAATGAGGTAGCATCCCAAGTTTCATTAATTTGTTTATTTTGTTAGATAGATAATAAAAATAAACAACCCCAACTTCAATGAACCAAGCTTCAATATTTCCTTCGACTTCTCATGCTACAATGAAGGATTCTTTTTCGTCCATGTCACAACTTATTATTCATATAATTCCAGGAATTATAAAAGGAAAAACAAGAAAAATAAAACATAAAACAAAGAGCTCATAGTTAAATTACTTTGGATGGCTCTTCACAAAGTAACCCCCAATATAGGCTAGTATGCTAATTAGTCCCCTCTTGATATTAGACATGCTTTGTTTTGTACCTTTTGTTCTTGTTTCATTAGCACTAAAATAAATAATAAATACTTTGGATGAATAAATGTAAATTTTTATGATCACCACATTGAAGAAAGAGAAACCATCATTCATCTTCAAAATAAGAAGTTTATTTACAGGTATCGTTAGGAGCATTTGTTAACATGTTTGAAATAATTGTACACTCTTTTGTGAAAATGCTTTAGCTTAAGACACTTAGGCCATGTTTGTTTGGGCGGACTGAATTAGCATTCCCATGACTAATAGTCCTAGGACTACAAATTCGTTGGATTATGTATCCTATCTTAACTAATAGTCAAGTTTAAAATAATTAGTCCGTACTTTAATTGTTTAACCAAATATCGGATTAATAATTTTATTGGACTATTAGTCCAATCCCAAGCTCATGTCCACCCCAACAAACATGGCCTTACTACCAAAATTCTTTGAAAAAATTGTGTTATTTTGAAAATATGTTTTTGTTCATATTTCATGAGAAACTCCCCGAGAAGAAAGAATGTTATTCTTGAGATGCACAAGAAAGAATCTTTTCGAGAAGCTATGTATGTTGCTCTATCGGAATTCCATCCGAGAGCGCATGCTAAGAGGAGAGTTTTCTTAGTCGTAGAGCTCATTTGGAAAGTGATTTTTTTAGTGACTTTTTAGTTTTTTAGTTAAAAATATGAAGTGAAAAAAATCAATATGTTTAGGAAGACTTTTTCAACTTTTTACGAAAAAATATACAAAAATTAAAATAAAATGGAAGAAATCTTTGACTTTTTTATATGAGTTGAAAACCTTTTAGCTTTTTGATTTTTTTAACTAAAATAATCTCTTTCCAAACAGACCTTGATATTTTTTTATGAGTTGAATTAATAACTTTTTAGCTAAAATAGCATATTCCCAAACAGACCTTTTAACATTTAGGAAGAAACAACTCATGTGAGCAAGTCATGTGGACATGATGTCAACATGAAAGTTGATCAGTTGGTAGAGTGAGAGTGTTCCAGCTCAGCTCACTTATGAACAAAACATGGACTAACAATTTCTTGTAACCGTGTCTGCAAATAAGTCTCTTTTCTGGTGTAATTTGTGAAAACAACAAAAAAGCAGAAAGACCCAAAATGCATTGTTATTTGCCTGAGGAAATGACAAACAAATCACCAAATCTCAACTCAGAAAAGTACATTGAAAGATGCAACAGATAACCAAAGAGTTCATACATGAGAGAAAGTGCTTGCAAAGCAACAAAGTAAATAAGACAAGGCCAGTCAACAATGTGATTCAGGTTAGAATAGCAAACATAAAGAATTTGGAAATGGAAGCTCATAATCTCATTTATATTAAAAATGGTATGGAAAAAATTTCTGTAGCTTTTTAAAATCAGTTCTTATTCTGAACATTTGTACAATTCTAATGTAAAATTCCACCACTAAAAACAAATTTTATAATCTATGGTGAAGTATGAACTTGAACATTGGCAAGAAGCCTTGTGAGCTTGCTCAGAGTTTCCCGAGCAGCTACAGTATCTGGATGATCCTCTCCGCAGATTGAAGTTCTTATGAAAATCGCCTTCCTAACTAGATCATCCGCTATGTCAAACTGTCCCCCTCTCAGCATTAGCTTTGATCTGGTTTCAAGCACAGTTGCTCTTGACAGTGCTAGCTCTTGCCAAAGGCAAGGATTCAACTGGGCATTTGTTTGGATCGGTTTCCAACAAAGTGATCTATCCAACCACTTCTCAACTGGGATGACAAATGCTTGATCTGCAGCCTCCAATGCATTTGTACATAGGCGAAGGAGTTCTAGTGCAGCGCTGCACCGTGAGAATGTAATGAAAGTCCTGATAGCAAGCGGTAAAACCACTTCTTTTACAAGAACTAACAATTCCGACACCTTTAACTCAACAATTATAGGATCATTACTGAATCCAAACAGCAAAAAACATGCTGCCCATATATGTTCAGAGTGATGGGCAATAGATCCGCGGCTAATCACAGCTTGTACCATTGCTTGTGCAGCTCCGGTGACTCCTCTCTTTCGCACGTAAAGCTTGATGAATTCATTGATCTGGATATGCCCTTCCTTCGTACAACTTCTCGCAATATTGAATCTTAACAAAATTGAAGAAGCTTCTGCTTCGGATTTCCTGATGTATGCTGATGAAAACCCACAAGTTAAGGAACGAAAAAACTTTTTCCATAACTGAGTATGGTTGTGTTTCTTGGGTATCTTGTGAGCAGCCAGAGCTAACAGAGAAATCGGAATCGCTGCTGGTGCAAACCAACCACTTGCTTGCACCATTCGAGTTGCTAAACTCCTTGGCCCATCCGCATGATCAAATATTGAGAAACAAACCTCAAAGAGTTTCAAAAGGAAGTTATTTCTCCTCATTGAATGAGTTTCCCTATCGCTCCCAGCTAAGTCCCTTAAAGGCATTCGATTAATGGTATCCAATAGTCTACTTGGATTTATGGGAAGCTCGGAAAGAATTGCACCTACAATGGCAATGCCCAAGGTTAGTCTTCCAAGTTTCTCCTCAATAACCCGGAGAGCATCAATCTCTGCAACTGGATAATCCTTGACACTTCCTTGCATTAGAGACATTGCCTCAACGCCCGATAGGTAAGAAAGTTTTAAAGGCTCCAAATTCATTACACGAGGAAGGCGTGTGGATATTAGAATGTGGGTTTCTCCACCAAAACGGGGAAGAAGATCCATTACAAGTTTGTGGTCCCACCAGTTCTTTTCACTTTCTAAGTTATCGATCACCACCAAAAACGGAATGTTTCGCAAAAACTCCTTTCGGACTCTGGCTATGGCTGACTCTTCCTGTTCTTCAAAACTCTTGATCCTGCTTTTCTCCAAACCGTTCTCTACCCCAACATCAACCTCTAGGAATGGCCACAGGTTCAAATAATTCTGCCAGATATATCTGCTTGCCCCTCCAACCCATAAAACCATCTTATACCTCTGGTGGAATCTGTATGCAAACTCAAGAAGCAACTCTGTCTTGCCAATTCCAGAGTGTCCCGACACACAAGCAATCCCTTTTCCATACACAATTTTGATTGATCTTCTTCTCCTCCTTCCTTGCCTTCCACCACTCTTCATATTTGGTAATTCTTCTTGTGTATGAAGAAATTCAGTTCTTTGCATCTCTATCTCCTTTTCAGACTCCTTCCACACAACCGGTTCTTTACCCTTCCTTCTACCACCGCTCTCCATTTGTCGTTCTCTTCGTTTCTCCTCAACCGAACTGCTCTTACCCCAACCAATCGTCACATTCTTTCGCCTATTTCTGGGTCTGAGTTCAAAATAATCTCTTTCAAAATCTCCACTAACATCACCAAAAAGCATGAACTCCAGTTCAGAGAGTTCCTTCTTCCTACCAATGAAATTCTCATTTCGAGGGAAAGGGAATTCCTCTTTCTCTACCTTTTCCTTCCATTTGGTCAATCTATCCACCACACTTCTCCTACCCAACCTCAATGCCAAAAGGGTAACAGACCGGAGTATGCAATCTCGCCAATTACCATCATGAGCCTCCAGTTTCCACTCATCCACGCGAGAGAGAGCACTAACAGCATCTTTCCAATCCTTCTCCAATCCTCCATATAGAAGCCATAGTTCACCCCCGTACTTTTCCCACATCTCTCCCCTTTTCTCAACTATATCCCTCACAAGGCAATCATCTGGACCCAAATCCAAGTATACAGGAACCAAAATTTTCTTGCCCGAGAAGAATAATAGCTCCTCGATGGTAAATGGATTCCTAAAAGATTTATGGGTTAAGATTACAACTCCGAAAGAACATGCATCCATTGCCTTCTCAACAATTCCATGTTTCCGAGCATTTCGACAGCAAGCTCTATCTGCTACAAAACAACTGATCCCCTGAACTTCCAACTCAGCACGAAGCCAATTAGTAAATCTCAGTAATAAAGGTTTGCGACCATGAAAACCTATGTATACATCACAGCACCTTAGTTTGATAGAGGAAAGTGAAGTTGAAGCCGGAGGGTATGAGGTAACATGGGAGGATCTCCCAAGCTTTTTTGGCTTTTCTTTGTGCCTGAAATAATCATTGCCATAGCCTATACCATAATAAGAAAGGGTGTTGTTAGAAATGCCAGTTGAGGAAGAAACATGTTTGAACTTCTGAGAATCGCTTGAAGTAGATGCTACAGGGATAGGCGAAACTTCTGACGATGGAAATCTGATATTTGATAGGCATTCTGAGTCGGGAATTCTTGAAATGGAACTTGGGAAATCAACACCTGTTTTGGAATTACTGAATGGAATGTTGGAACGTGTCGTTATTTGACACGTTGGCGATCTTGGAGAGAAGAAAGGCGACTGATTTGCTGAAAAAAATGCTGAAGATGAAGATGACAAATTCCTTAAACTCGTGCTACCTAACGAGCCAAATCTTGATCTTTCCTCATGGAGATCCATGTTTATATGGTCGCTTGATCTTTTGAGGCATGATGTCCCATGCATTCTACATATGAGGTGAGCTGCTCTGAAATGGCGAGTTAAGGGTTTTAATCACACAAGTACCCAAAATGGACCTAATAAGTCTTAATATCAGAAATTAAATACTTCAAAACAACATCAACTTATTAATAAAGAAATTCATTTTAAGAAAAAGATCTAAAAAGTTTGAAACAAATGGGGAAACAAATTAGAACTTGAAAGGCAAAATTGTGGGTGGCCAACAATTTCTTTCTTTTTCTATACCATTGTTGTCAATTGATATCACATACAAATTCTCTAACTTAATGGCCAAATATTACACAGATTTAAAATTAAAAGATGCAAAACGAAAAGAAAAGAAAAGAAACACAATCTTGTTTGAGCATTAAAAAAGAACACAAACTTTTTGAAAAAAAAAAATTTCAGTATCAGAAAATGAGCATAGAATGCTAAAGAAAATGAGAGCTTAAGAGAATTCATGCTTGTATGATCTAAGTAAACACATTCAAACATTTTACAGAGAAGCCATTAAAAAACTAAGAGACCTAGCCAACTTCTACTATATTTGATGGGGAAAATCTCAAAATTTACGAAGGCCATTCAAGCTTTAGGGCAATATACAGATCTAAATGAGCACTTCAAATCACAATAGAAGGTTGAAATCTAAAGAAACATTTTTTTTCAAATTAAATAGAATAAATAAACCATATATTCCCAAGTGCATTCAGATCCGAAAACTTACTTGCTCCACCATCATAAAGATATGCCCTTTTTTTCCTTCAAATGAAGCAAACCCAGTTTCTGAAATCGAATGAAGCCCAAGAAAATCAGTAAATAAGAGCAACCCAAATCTCTAAATACTATCTACAATCAACAAAACACAACAGTTTCATCAACCAGCCAAAGAAGTAATAGATAGAGTAAACAAACATACCCAAGACACAACTGGAAGAATCTATATATATAGAGATATGAGTAGTGATGAGAGAGAGAAGAAGTTGAGAATGGGGATTGGGAAGGACTTACGTGAAATGGGGAAGTGAAATAATACAGAGTTTTTTTAGCATTTAAATGGTGTGGGTTGGAAAGAGACCCATTTTGGAAAAGTGAAATGAGACAAAAAAGAGACTAAAATGAATGAGTGAATAAATGAATGGGAAAACGAAAAGGAAGAGGAAAATGGTTTTTTTTTTGGGACCTTTTTCAGATCAAAAAAACTTGCTGTGAAAAGATTTCGGAGCGCCTGTGTGTGAGTTGTTTCTCCAAAGTCCACATTCCCTGAAATTGGAGTAATTATTGGGTGCACTTGAGTATGGTGGCGTGGTGTTTTAAGAATGTTATAATTGGTGGGAAAAATAAAATTTATAATTTTGTATTGGATGACTAAGGAATATGAGGAGATATAGTGTATGATAATTAATGAAAAGTATGAACACGTAGCGCTTCAAGAGCCCCCAATATTTTTTTTGAAAATTATGAAAATTTAGATTACCAAAACCTGACATAGATGGAAAAAGAAAATAAAATATTTTATATAAAGTGTTTTATAGAACGAATAAGTCACAAGTATGTCACGTAAACTGGAGTAATTATTAGGTGCACTTGAGTACGGTAACGTGGTGTTTCAGGGATGTCATAATTGATGGGGAAAGTGAAATTTATAATTTTGTATTGGGTGATTAGGGAATAAGAGAAGATATAGTGTATGATAATTAGTAAAAAGTATGAACACGTAGCGCTTCAAGAATCCCCAATACTTTTTTTGAAAATTGTGAAAATTTAAATTACCAAAACCTGACATAGATGGAAAAAGAAAACAAAATATTTTATATAACAGATACGCCACATTTTAAAGATGAGTTTGAAGGTTAAATATAAAGTGATTTTTCGGATTTTATTCTAATCTTATGTTAATTAATGAATAGAAGAATGAGACCATGTTATAATACGTCATCTTGATCATATCGCATATTTGGTAAATAAAATACTCTCCCATTAGAGATGAGTTCGATTTTTTTGACATATTTTAAGATCTTGAAAAGAAAGTGTTTTATAGAACGAATAAGTCACAAGTATGTCACGTAAATTGGAGTAATTATTGGGTGCACTTGAGTACGGTGACATAGTGTTTCAGGGATGTTATAATTGGTGGGAAAAGTGAAATTTATAATTTTGTATTGGGTGATTAGGGAACATAAGGAGACATAGTGTATGATAATTAGTGAAAAGTATGAACACGTAGCGCTTTAAGAGTCCCCAATACTTTTTTTGAAAATTGTGAAAATTTAGATTACCAAAACCTGACATAGATGGAAAAAGAAAATAAAATATTTTATATAACGGATACGTCACATTTTAAAAATGAGTTTGAAGATTAAATATAAAGTGATTTTTCGGATTTTATTCTTATCTTAGGTTAATTAATGAATAGGAGAGTGAGACCATGTTATAATACATCATCTTGATCATATCGCATATCTAGTAAATAAAATATTCTCCAATTAGAGATGAGTTCGATTTTTTTGACATATTTTAAGTTCTTGAAAAGAAAGTGTTTTATAGAGCGAATAAGTCACAAGTATGTCACGTAAATTGGAGTAATTATTGGGTGCACTTGAGGACGGTGACATGGTGTTTCAGGGATGTTATAATTGGTGGGGAAAGTGAAATTTATAATTTTGTATTGGGTGATTAGGGAACATAAGGAGACATAGTGTATGATAATTAGTGAAAAGTATGAACACGTAGCGCTTCAAGAATCCCCAATACTTTTTTTGAAAATTGTGAAAATTTAGATTACCAAAACCTGACATAGATGGAAAAAGAAAATAAAATATTTTATATAACGGATACGTCACATTTTAAAGATGAGTTTGAAGATTAAATATAAAGTGATTTTTCGGATTTTATTCTTATCTTAGGTTAATTAATGAATAGGAGAATGAGACCATGTTATAATACATCATCTTGATCATATCGCATATCTGGTAAATAAAATACTCTCCAATTAGAGATGAGTTTGATTTTTTTGACATATTTTAAGATCTCGAAAAGAAAGTGTTTTATAGAACGAAGTATGTCACATCTCGTTAGAGGCAAGTTTGAAGGTTAAATACAAAGTGACTTTTGGATCTTAATGTGTGGATGTTTGGCTTGAGTTTTTTAGATTAAGTTTTTTAAAAATTGAATTTTTTATTTTTCGTGTTTTTTTTAGGGAATATTTTTAAAATTTTAAGCTTTTTTTTTTTTTTACTTTTTTAGCTGGACCTTACTTAGATGTATCTAAAAATTAAAAATTTGTGAAAAAATATTTTAAAAAATTAATAAATACATAAAAATATATTGAATTCTCGTATTTTTTTTGTATTTTTGGTATTTAGTGAATTTTTAAAAGATTTTTTTTTACAAAAATTATACTTTTTATATGTATTTATGTTAGGTGTGTCTAAAAATTAAACAAATTGCTTAAAATATTAAAAAAATTCAGTAAAAAAACAGAAAACAAAAAATAAAAAAAGTAGAATTTTTTGAAAAGTATTTTTATAAAACCAAAAATAAGCAAAGTGAATTTTATCCCATGTTAATTAATAAGCAGAGGAGTGAGTATATGTAACATCACATTATTTTGGTCATGTCAATACTAGTTACATAAAATATTTTTTCTCTAATGAGACAACTTCAATTTTGATTGTCATATTTTAGAATTTTGGTATAATTTGGTGTAAGTTGAAAAGTCGATAATTAAAAGGTGAAGTAAAAATATTTATTTTTTTGTTTCTTAAGAATTAATTTATTTAAACTATTTTTGCATTGTTAACTGTAAGTAGAAATTTCACTCAACACTAAGACATACTTTAAAAAAGGAAAAGAAAATAAATTATTAGTACCACGTAAGTTTTATTAAACAAGGACTTTATTTGGTTTGGTAATTTTTAGTATTTTTATTATTTTAATATAGGGTTGTTGCTAATGTGTTTAGCAAATAATTAAAAAAACAAATTTTTTTTAAAAAAAAAAGATTTAGATCCTTCTAAACTAGAAGAATATGAAAGTAAAAAATAAAAATTAATGCTAAGTTTTAAAAACTCTCACAATTCTTTTTTTAATAATTTTTTTAAGCAGTTGTCAAACATAAATCAAGACATAACCACATAGCCAAGATTGAAAAATCATGTGTTCATGTTATAATCTTTGGCTTGGTTTGGGGTACACTAAAAAAGTTAAAAAGTCACTATCTTATTTAAGTTACATCATTTTATTTAAGTCACATCACCTCTCTACCACATCACTTCAAACCCAACCCAAACACAACCCATATTTCATAAAAAGTCAAAAAGTGCACTTATTTAGATTATCCCAAACCACCCCTTTGTACGTACACATGTTATAAAAATGAAAAATTACAAATCATATGTACTTTACAAAAATAATTACTTATACATAAAAAAATTTATGATTTTAATAATTAAAATTTAAAAACTTTATCATTATTTTGAAAAACAAAATCCTACTACCCCATGGTTTAGTTATCTTCCCTTATAAAAAAGTACAAATCGGTCATCAACATTAACACTTATCATTACTTTCACTCATTGTATCCAACTAATTATTTGTCATTAGTCCTCTACATTTATTTATTTTTTTGATTTGAGTCATTTTGTTAGAACCACTTGCTTTCTTTAATTTTCTTTTTTCTTGTCTCGATTATTAGGGATTGATGTATTAATGAGCACAGAGTAGCAATTAATTGACATTTTGGTTTTTATCTAATTTTTAGACAGTGGTCATGAGATGAATGTGTCAAAAAATGAAACACATAAATTATTTATTTTATTTTCTGTTTTATGACACACTAACCATTAGATCATATATAAATTTTAAACCACGTAAATTTTGAAATATAATCTAATGATTAGATGTAAATTAAGATACGATGACAGAATAATTTAAGGACATAAAATCTTATATTTTGTTTAACCTACGAGAGATTTTACAATGCTATAACGATGAGGTTTTAGTTGATGATTTGTAATAATAATAGGGTATTAAACACATCCAAGAAAAAAGTTGGCAGGTAATCCATTTGATTATCGTGCAAGAAAAAGTTGGTAGGTATTCCTTTTGATTATCTCTATTAAGGTTGAGAACACAATCAATCTGTTGAGTTTTGAGTTTTTTTTTTTTTTTTTTTTTTTTTTTTTGACAAAAATTAGTTTTCAATTCGTAACTTTTTTTAATGTTTTTAATATATATTTTTTTACTTTTTATATCCACTTCATTTAGATACACTTAGAAAGTAAAATATTTGCCAATAAATCTAAAAAATAAGTAAATGTATTTTTTTTATTTAGTGAATTTTTGCAAGATTTTTTCAGAAATTTTGTGTTTTTTAAGTTTAGCTAAATTAGGAGGATCTAGAAATATGATTAGAATATTAAAAAAGCTCACTAAAAATAAAAGAATATGAATTGAAAACTCAAAAACGTGTTTTTGAGTACTCAAACCAAACAGAGTGACCATCAAGTCCATACCTCTTTTAGCAACATTTAAAAAAGTCAAGTTATACCTATTTTAGCAACATTTAAAAAATTTAATTTATTGACTTATCTGGGTCACATCATCTTTTTATTCTTTAAAAAAATGTTTGGAATCCCTTTTTTGGGGACCCTACAACCCCTTTGGATCTCAACATCAATAGTTGAGATCCAAAAGAGGTTATGGGATTTCCCAAAAAAGAGTTCTCAATCATTATTGTTATTTTTTTACACATCTTTTTACAATCAATAAAAAAACAACCTTATATGCCACATCCAAAACAACAAAATTGTTTTTCCTTTTTAGGTTGCGCCAAATCTTCATTGATGGATGAACTAGTTGGGATGGGTAGGCATAACTCTGATGATGTCCTACACTCTCCTCTTTCTCTGATGTAACTTTTTTTTTTTTTTGGATGTATATCAATAAATTCTCTTTTACAGATAAAAAAAAAAAATCTTCATCGATGAAGCCTGACTAATGACTACTTTAATTTAGAGATAATCTCATTTAGCATTTTGTCACATGAGAACAAATTTGTGCTTATGTGTGGGATTAAACATTCATAATGATGAATCGTTTCCTTGTATCTAATTTTTTTTCAATAATTTGGAAATATCATCACAACATGCATGTGTGATGCGCCTTATTAATAAGATCATACAAAAGTGAACAGATGAAGCTCATATTATCTCCTAATTAATTATCAATAAGATCATAAAAAAATTAAATGTTCATAACATAATATAATGAGTCATTATTCACTTTAAAGGATATATAATAAATTCACTCATTTCTTTTTTAAGGGCGCATAACAATAGAGTGTTTTGAAAAGTTAATAAAAAGTTGACTTTTTAGCTTTTTAACTTTTTTGGCAAAAAGTTGATTTTTTTTGGATAAAAAAGTTGACTTTTTGACAAAAAAAATTAAAAAGTCAAAAAATTGACTTTTTTAGCTTGTTGCCGAATTGAGTCAATATTATAAACTTTCAACAATGCTAGAGACCTCTAAAAAGGCATCTCTAAACCCACCTCTAATGAGGTGGAAAAGGAAAAAAAATAAAAAATAAAAAAATAAAGACACATGATTGGCTGTGGCAGTGGGGGACCCACTGCCACATCACTAGTGATACCTCTAAATTAGAGGTCCCAAGCATTTTTCTATAAACTTTTTTACAAATTGATGTGACCCTTGTGATGTTAAAGGTGTTTGGGAAGTGACTTTTTTGGCTTATTTTTATTTTTAATGAAGTTGTTTTTTAAGATTTTTTAAAAAGTTTTAGATATTTAGATTCAGCTCAATAAGACGAACTAAAAAAATTTATATTTTTTTTAAATTAAAAAAAAATCAGAAAAGACAAAAATAAACCAAAATAATAATCTTTTTTGACTTTATTTTCTTCTTTAGCGATTTTTTTTTTGTTGAAAATTTTCAAAAATAATATACTTTTTAGATTCACCTCGATAAGACGGGCCAGAAAAGTAAAAATTTTTGACATAATTTTGTTAAAAAATTACTAAAGACAAAAAATTTGAAAAAAAAAATGTTTTTTTTTTTTTTTTTTTTGGTTAGCAATTAGTTTATTGGGTTTCATTTTGCATACCAAAATTTTATTAGTACATGTCATATCAATTTGTAAGAAAATAAGATTAATTACACTTTAGGTTCTACAATTATCACTTATGCTTGATTTGAAAAATAGGTTAAAAACTGATTTTTTTGTTTTTTTTTTTAATGAAAAAACGTGTAAAAAAATAGAGAGATGATGTAATTTAAAAAGGCCAAAAAACTAAAAAGTTGACTTTCAGCTAAGTTTCCAAACAATACCTTCCTTGACTTTAAAAATTACATTTAAATTTCTCAACTACCAAAAATTATACTATAAGAGGTGAAAATGAAATAATTTTAATAATTAAATAATAAGCAAGTAAAATAATATTCAATAATAATTAAGGGATAAATTAACTTAAAAAATTATATAAAAAGAAATTTGTTTTGTATAGCATTTCCCAAAAGATAAATATATTGAGGAACACAACAAGGTTGGTGTTTTGAGAAATTGGTAAAAAACTAATTTTTTGACTTTTTTAGTCTATTTTATCTTTTTGAAAATAAAAAATGTGAAAGGTGTTGTGATTCAAAATAGATAAAAGCTAAAAGCTACTTCTATTTTTTTTTTTTTGGTCAAAACACCCTACTCCTCAATGCAGTACTGAAGAACAGATATCAATTTCAAACATCAAGCCTGCGTTTGGTTGTGTTTTGTAAATGTGATTTGAGAGTATGAGTTGTATTTTGAGTTTGTGTGTTGTAGAATTATGATTTGAGTGTAGAAAATTTGTTTGGTAAAGAGTTTTGAAAATAGTTTTGGAAAAGAGGTTTGATTTGAGTGGAGAATTGTTGATGTGACATTTGATATGTGATACAAAAATTTACAACTCATAACTAAACATACAACTCAAAATTATTTTAAAACACATAAAAATTTTAAAAAATTTCAGAAAATATTTTTCCCGATTATGTAAATCAATTGCAAAAAAAAAAAAAAAAATCTGGAATTCAGAGGACATCCGGGTGGACATCTGGGTGGTCTTCCAGGTGGACTGGCAAAATTTTGACAAAAAACACGGCCTGTGCATCAGAGTTCTCTGCAGAGAGTGTAGAAAATTGATTTCAAAACCATAACCAAACATCATACTCAAACATACGCGTAGAAAATTGATTACAAATCACAACTAAAGAGAGAACAACTCTCTCTCCTTCTGAAATCATTTGACTGGAATGATCCTGAATTGGGCTTTTTCAATAATCAGTCCAAAACACTATTTTGGTACAACCACATGACTGCATGTGAGAGAACACATAAAATGGATGCACACACTCATTTTGGTATTTTCACTCACAGTGCTTTGCTTGCTATCAATGGCTGATTTTTGTGACAAAGTGGGTGAGAGAGAGAGAGAGACCCACAAGCTTGAAATACAACTAATGGCCTAGATTCGAGAACATTGTCCTACAGACTAGTAGACAATTTAAGAGTACAAGTGTCTAAACCATAAACTATGAACTTGTTTTTTTTGGGGATAAAATGAGACTGGATCATTTTTTAAGGTAAATTATAAATATATCATTTGATATTTATTTAAAATATAAATTGATTTTTATGAATTAAAAAATTACAAATATTCTTTTGTCAGAATTTTTTTTAAATCATAATTAATTAAAATAAAATAAACTTCTTAACTACTTTCCTATATAATAATAAAATTATTTGAATTATTAATTGAAATAAATTTATGATATCATTAAAAACTATTAATTGACTTGTTGATTTATTAATAAAATAGGCTATTTGTTATGAAATTAAAAACTTTAAGGGATGAAATATAATTTCCAGAATTACATGAGCTAATTTGTATTTTAAACAAATCTTAAGAGATGTATTTGTAATTTTTCCTATTTTCTATTGTTCATATATAGCCAAAAAGTCTCTAAATGATTTTGAACTAAAGTATTACCATCAGTTTTTTCATCAGAATTAACGAAAGGTGTATCACACACACCGTTTCTTAAGTAAGTCCGAATTTCTAAAAAATTAAAATGAAATTAACTCAAAAAAAGATAATTTTATCATATTTTTTCCAAACTTAAAATTAGATTAAGATGCTAAAAATAAAAGTAAATTAAAATATCATTAAAGATTGATCTAAAATATAATTAAATTAAAACATAAAATAAATAATAATTAACAATTGATTTAAAATATATTTAAATTGAGATTAGATTAAGATATTAGGAATTACAATAAATAATTAAAGATTCGAGATTAATTGCAATCTAAAATATAATAAAATTAGAATTAGATTAAAAGGTTTTGAATTACAATAAATAATTATGGATTTAAGATTAATTCTGATATAAAATATAATAAATTTTGAATCAGATTAAAAGGTTTGGAATTACAATAAATTATTAATAATTTATGATTAATTGTGATTTAATTGAATTAATATTGAAAATTATAAATTATGTATACGAGGGAGAAGAGAAAAAGAAAATAACAAAAAAAGACATGAAATTTGAAGGTATTACAATAATTTCACATATATTTGAGTACTTTACCTCTTAGGTTTAAATATAATAAAAGAGTTTCTATTTGATTTTAGACCAATTGCCATTATTAATTCTAGACCCACAACAATTAGATATGGGATTCAAACTTTCATTTTATAATAACTTCTATATTATTGTTATGTCGAAAACATGAATTCTTTCATATCTTTACACCGTAAAATAAATAAATAATGTCACCATATCAATATAAGCTTGATGAATTGACACCAAACCAAACTTTGAAAGACACTAGTCCACTTTTATGCACAAAGTTTTGGAGTTTTTTTTTTTGTTATCAACATTTTCGACTTAATCAAATTGAATACCTTATGTTACAAGTTAGCATAGAAAAAACATTTACAAATATATAAAAATAAAAGTGGATTTGTGCTATAGTACTGATGCAAGTGAAAACTGTAATTTTACTTTTATCAACACACAAACTTGACTTGTAAATTTTTTGCTACTCCTTCTAATAATGCTAGAAATACAGAAATTATATACAGAATTGGATACAATCCTCTAATAAGGAGTGAGATCCACATATATCATGTGAATCTCACCTCTTGTAAGAAAGAAAAATGTGAGTCACGCCCCTTATAAAAAAATTGTGTCATATTTTATATTTAATTTTTATGCACCTAGGTTTACTCATTCCTTTATCTAGTTTTCACTATTTACAGTTTTTCTAACTTTGATGAGGTAAACTCCTAAGTCCAAATGGACACTTGAATCTGATGGATATTGTACTATCTCATGATTTTCAAATTGTGCATATGAATGTGCAAGTGTATGAGGACAAAACTGCCCACCTGGAAAGTACTGTAAGGTGACACACACTTACTAGTGCACAGTTTTCATTACTCATAATGAGGCCCATAACCAAGAAACTACCCAACTCTCTCTTTATGGTTATTTTATACGACTTATTAGGTAGCAAACCATATAAACAATTAAACCAAGGCACATGCACCTAGCTTTAAGTGTTTATTGGGACTTTCTTTTAAAAAACAACCTTTAAACCTTCATTATTATATGTGAATAGCCAAACCCCTTTCCCCCTTTTTTTAAGAATGTAGAAATGATTTTATTCCATAAGAGTCAAAAGTCTATAGTAGTCTATAATTGAATTGGTATAACAATTATATTTAACAACCTAGAAGATAGGTAATTATTTTGTGATTCTGTTTTACTAGATAGTCATGTACTTATCTAATAACAAAATTATATAATAACCTTATCAAAAGATGAGACAAAATGACCACTTGTCATTGTCGTTAGACACACCCCTTTTTAAACCACAAAATAACTCTTACTAAACGTGGCTAAACATAAAAGAATGTGCTAGTATGAATGCTAGAGGTTTTATTTTAGTAATGTTATACAAAACCAAATTTTGTTAACTTAAAAGAATTTTGTTCTATACAGACAAAACATTATGGATGTAATGTTATTCTAATAATTTTTTTTGTTTTGTTTTATTTATCACGTAATATGTCATTAGTGTATTGATAATTGACATGAACAATGAAATTTATTAAATTAATACAATAATGACACAATATATGTAAATAAAATTTAATTTTAAAAATAAGATTACATCACTTTGGCATTTGTCTAGTTGTATGGATATATTCATGTTATTAGTTTAACTTTCATATGGGAACTCCAAAGAGTTAAGCATGCCTATGCTTTGAGCATGATGTTAAATTATAATCTTATCCATTGGGCAATATTATAATTAAAGGAATCCTCATAGCCAATAGTTTAGAATGAAATAAGTTGTTGAATGCATAGATCATGTAATGCAAAATTAACAATCCTTTTCAACACTTTGACTTCTATAAAATCTCAAAGTACTAACTATGTTGGCCATATTAGATCTTAATTACTTCAAAACTTGTATTTTTGGCATTAATGAGGGGATTATGATGGTACGCCGGTCCAACAACCCACACCTTGGCACTTTGGTCATTTGTGCTTAATGTGATGCTCAACGAATGTCAAAGAAGTTGTCTTTACATATGTCAACAAGTGTCGAGGTGAGTGTCAAGCAGTATCAAAACGGGTGTCAAATAGTGTCTAGACAAGTGTTAAGATGAGTGTGTCAAGCAAAGTCGAGATGAATGTCTAGAATTGTCAAAATAATGTCAAGCAGCATGCCTAGTGCCCCTGCCATGCTTGCCGTTCATGGTTGGTCTAGGAAAATTTTAATCTATTTTCTTTTCTTTTTCTTATTTTTGGTTATGAGATTCACCCTAAAACGCCATTGAAAAGGGTATAGCTTGTTGAATGAAGAACTTGATCATTATGATTCCTCCAATTGCATTATTCTTAATGTTGTTTACTTTCTAAAAAACAATGCAAAAATATTATCACTTCCTTAAGGTAAATATGTATGAAGGCATTTTAGAATTATGTGTGCAACCAAAAACAATTCTCAGATAGTTACTATATCTTTGTCCCTGATATCTTCAATTCTTCTGTTTCAAATGATTTTTCTACCACACAATCAATTTTTATTTTTATTTTTATTTTTGAAAATTCTAATTGTGTGATAGAGAAAATGTTTGAAGTAAGGGGATAGAAAATAATTCTACCAACGATAATTATATTTTATTGATTTTTGCACAATTACCATACAATCAAAGCCATGAATAGTTTTTATATTTCCTAGTGCCAATGAGTGATTTGATATAGTGATAGTTAAAAGGTATTTATGTTTGTGAATTATTTGTGTATTGCTTATTGATGTAGTGTAGTATGTTCTAAAGGAGTGTTGATAGCAAGTGTCAAACAAAAATGCTATATATATTAAAAATATATATCTAAAATTTAAATTTATGTTATAGTTTCACTAAATTATATAGCTCTTAACATATTGTTGAAGAGAAACAAAAGGAAGCGATGAGATGATATTTTACATTTAAAATATTCTTAATGGATAAATTGAACTTTCTCATTGTAAAAATACGGAAGGATTAACTTTCACTGTTAATTTTAAATTTTTATTATAGATTCATGAAAAAAATTATAATTATTGATATTTATAAATTTTACCATTTATTTGTAATATTTGTTCAAAACATGCACTAAATTGAAATTTTTCCTAAAAACATTGGGATAAAAAAATTAAAAAGTTAGGAACTTAAAGATATTTTCAAAATCAGGTCCAAGACTAGTGTAAAACAAAGCCAGGCCAGAGTTAGCTGATTTTGGCCCAAATTGCAGAATTTTGGGCATTTAGAACTTTGAACCCAATAGATCAGTTTTTAGGACTAAACCAAGCCTATGATTCACTGGCATTAATAAAAAATTTAAAACCCAAACAAATTTCAAGAAAATAGGTTAACCATTGGCTAAAGATCAATTATATTGTATTTATTTATTTATGTTTTTTTTTTTTTGGGGAAAGGTCGTTGAGATCATATGAAAACGTCCATCATATTACCCATTTGCACTCTTCATTCACAACAAAGTTGGAAAAAAGTTTTGGGTTACTTTGGTAGAGTTTTAGAATTATAATTTGAAAATAGAATTATATTTTGAATTTGTAAGTTTTGAAATTATGATTTGAAAAGAGAAAATTTGTTTAGTTATTATGAGTTTTGAAAAAAATTTTGAATTGAGTTTTGAATTTTTGATGTGACATATGAAATGAAAAAATTTGTTTGGTTATAAGTTTTGAAAAGAGTTTTCAGAACTTAATTTAAAAACTTATAACTTATAACTAAACACACAATTCAAAACTCTATTGAAAATTCTATTCAAAATTCATAACCAAACTCTATCCAAAAATTCAATTCAAAAAAATAATTTATCATTTTGGTCTAAAAAAATATTTTGTATGTTTGAAAAATATCAAAAACAAATATAATTTTTTTCTTCTAAATAATAGGTGGCGATTGGCAATTGCAAAAAAAAAAAAAAAAAACTGTTCTGGTCAATTGGCTGGACGTCTGGGAGGATCATCGGGTAGACCCAAAATTCAAAAACTCTACTATTTTTCAGAATGGAGAAGACGAAATGTGAAAGAAAAATATGTTTTAAAAACTCCATCCAAACGTAAAGGAAAATATATTTTGAAATATGTGGTGAAATTACATTTTTAAAACTCCATCCAAACGGAAGAGTGGAATCACATTTTCTTTTTTTTTGGGTACATCGGAAAGTACAGTGGAATCACATTTTCAAATCTTGATGTTCCACAAATCTTGATGTTCCATGACATTATTTACGTTGCCAAGCTTTGAATTAGAAGGGCATTTTAAAATAATAAAGTTTTGTTCGTATAATATTTTTCTTATTAATTGGCGCTTTTTTGGAGACGAGTGGCGAAGCCACATGAAGAACAGTGGGTGATGTGTCCTTCTGGGTTTTAGATTTATAATTTTTTTTTTTAACATATGAATATAAATAAAATTTTAAACAAAAATAATATTTAGAGAAAATATTAATGATATTTTTAAATTTATGAAAATAATAATGATTGTTTTATTAAAAATGAAAGGATTACAACAAATTATATTTTTATATATGAAAATTTTGTGAAAAAATCTCAATACAAAAGTAATATTCATCATTATTGATATGTAAATATAATTAATCTTATATATATGTAAAAATTACTAGAGTGTTGGTTATATTTATATGTGGTTCGTATGTTGCTTTACTATTGATTGGTGATGCCATATGTTAATGATGACGTGATATCACTATTATATGAAATTTTTATTCAAATCTTATAAAAATTTAATTTAACTAACCATTTTTAAGACTTCAATAAACGACTTTTTTACATTATCCATGATATAGTAGTTATACACAATACTTTCTTTTCGATTTTACTCGAAATTAATTATAAAATTTTATGTGAAATATTTTTATAATAATTTATTTAAATTTTTATACTTAATATTAATTCAAAAATTGTTATTATCTTTTTATTATTGATTATGAAAAAAAAAATTAAAGTTATAATTAATAAGTGTTCCTTCCAATGTAATTTTCTAACTAAGCTACTGTCTAAGAATAACGTAGATTTAGAACTCTATTCTATTCTTTATCGAAAGAAAAATATTTATGTTGGAGTAGCCTATCTGCATATCCATTTTATGAATTAAAAAAAAATATATATATTTATTTATTTATTTTTTATTTTTTTTGGTCTCATATATATAGTTTTGGATTTTAACCAAACTGTTGACTTTAGTAGAGTAATCTTTTAATTGGTAAGACATTTTTTTCTTGTAGTTTAAAAAATAATTTGAATTCATTGATGAAACATTAACCCAAAAATAATCAATTTTTCAAAATTATCAGTCAAATTTTAGGGGAAGTGACCAGTAAATCTCGTTTTGTGGACTTCTAGTCCATAAGATCCTAAATAATTTTTTGGTGACTAAGTGGTCCCTTAAATTATTTGTTGACTATTTTGTCATTGTTATTATAGTTGGAGGACAAGCGATGGGGTGTTTGTGTGTCACGTTGTTCGAAAAACAAACTAGTAGCTTTTTAAAGTTTGGTTGTTTTTAACACGAGCAGTGTGGGACGTGAATTTCTTACTAATTGTTTTTTGGCACGTAACGTGAAAACATATAATAATTCAATCAAATTGAGTCCACCACATTGGAATGTCACATGTCACGTTTAGATAATTTTAATTCCATGTTTGCCATTTATGTTACGTTTGGAAAAAATTTACCATGGGCTTTTTTAGTTTACCACTATTATTTAGGTGACCTATGGGTTTAAATCTAAACGTGTCCACTCCTAACATTGAATGAATGCAACTCACATCTGGATTCAAAAAATTAATACACCTTCTACTAAATTAAACAAGGTGACCTACATTCCAGTTCCGACCTGATTTTTGAAAATTAGATTTTTCCTCAACTTTGGTCTATTTTTTAGGTGAGACCCATACGCTAAAGTTGGCGGGTCTAAGTGGTAACATGTTTTATGTCACGTTGTGATTCACGTAATATATTTGGTTGCTTAAAACCATTATTGGGTGAATGAGAAATTGAAGCCAAAATGAGCTCCATGCAAATAGAGTTTTTGGTGAAAATTTCTTAAGGTTTGGTTTAAAGCTTGTCCCACATTGGTTTGGTAGGCAAACTTATATGGGTTTAGAAGGCATTGGTTTGTAACTTGGAGAAGGCCCCAAAGGGCACCCCAAGTTTGTAGAAAAGAGATGTTATGGGCAAGTTAGGCTAGACCCATTAGACCCAAAAATAAACTGTCCGGTCAGTCGGTCATGTCACGACCCGCTCCCCGTACCCAAGGGTTAGGTATCGTGATGGCCAGTAACTGAGGTTACCTCCGGCCAATTCTTAAACAAATCAATAAACGCGAGCAGAAGTAAAATTTAAATAAGGGTACCAAAATAATCATCAGAGCTTCTATTTTTATTACAAAATTTAATGACCAAAAAGGTCGATATTTACATAGAGAAATATCATAAAAATACTGTGTGTGCGTCTATTACGCAACCCGACTTTCCAAAAAGCTATTTCTGAAGTGCATTGTTTCCTGAAAATTAGTAAACAACTATAAGCACATGGCAAAGTGAGAAATATTATACCAAGAGTATAAGGGACACGAAATAACCATAGATAGTTAGCTAGGCCAAAACATTTAAGATAACTTAGTCGGAACAAATAATCCTTTAAGTAGCAAAACTGAGATTATGTAAACAAATCATTTAAGTGGAAGAAGCTGAAATACAGAAATTATGTAAGTAATGACCATAACCACGGTACTAAACAGAGATCACAGAAATGACAGTTAGAACAGAGGTACGGATTCAAGAGGTGGGTCGTACGGATTCCAGCCCACAATAGTGTAGCACTTAACTCCGCATAGCACTTTGCTCCGCACGGAACAGAGGTACGGATTCAAGAGGTGGCTCGTACGGATTCAAGAAGTAGCTCGTACGGATTCTAGAGGTGGCTCCTATAATAGTATAGCACTTAGCTCCGCACAGAACAGAGGTCAATGGATCCATGACAAACAGAGGACCACGAAGTGGTCAAACAGAGGCCAATGATTATTTAAGTCCCTCAAGGCATGGGAACCTCGTGATGGTACTTACAAAACATAATTGTATATAAGGTTATAGTCAAATATTCTTAAAATATAAAACAAACATATCCATGGGTTTCCTTTTAAGCAAATAGGGTTCAGAAATAAAACCACGTAACTGAAATGTTTATATAATTTATAATAGTTTATAAAACATAACTTGTATAAAATAAATATGGTAAGTCAAAACATACATAAAATATATTTTGGTGACTCAAGGTATAATATAACTCACCTTAACTTTAATACCTCACCCTTTCTTTCTATTATCAAAGACTCTCTCAACTTCCACTATTTTTTCCTTCTTCCTCTCTTTTCTTTCTTTTCCTTTCTTTTCCTTTTCTTTCTTTCTCCAGGTGAATCACCTCCTTATATACTAATCAGGCAATACTTGCCCAACACATTTGGAGTGACACGTGGCACCTACGTAGTCTTCCTATATCTCAACCATTATTACACTTAAGATTTGAGCTTATCCTTCCAACGGATAAGTTTAAATAGTTAATACTAATTAGGCCCAAATCTTTAAACTATATATATATATTTTCGATAATATATAATTCTTAATTAAATTACACTCTATTGTATGCTAACAGTAAATTAATTATTTTTTTTTATACTTTGACCCCTAAATTCATAATAATTATATTATTTCACAAAGTGACACATAATAATACAAAATAAATCATATATTTTTCTAATTGTGATTAAATAATATTAGTATAAATTTTACAGAATAATTAAAAATTTGGATTGTTACAATCTTCTCTCCTTTTAAAATTTCGTCTTCGAAATTTGTTATATGTAAGCTATCCGCTGTGCACTCTAATAAATATTTATTAGATGATTAATCTGATAGAAAATATTACCTTAAAAAAAAATTTACCAAAAATAACTCACTGTCTAGTTGTCAAAAATTATTTTAGGCCAAAATAAGAAATAAGGAGCGACTTTAAAAACTTTTCACTCATTTTGTTTACGATAAAAATAAATAAAAATGAGAACACAATAACAGAATTATATGCAAGAATTGAAAATTTTGAGATAAACTTTTCATTAATGAGAAATAGTTTTAAAATTAGTATCTTTATAATTTGAACCCACTTTCAAAATAATTTTTTTTTTGAACACTGAACTGAAAATTATATGTATTTAATTATATTATAATTTTATATAATTATATATATATAATAATTTTTTTTAATGTGCCTAATTTGTATATATTATCGAATATATATAATAATTTTTTTTAATGTGCCTAATTTGTATATATTATCGAATATCTATATATAATTAGTTTAAAGATTTGGGCCTAATTAGTATTAACTATTTAAACTTATCCGTTGGAAGGATAAGCTTAAATCTTAAGTATAATAATGGTTGAGATATAGGAAGGCTACGTGGGTGCCACGTGTCACTCCAAAACGTGTTGGGCAAGTATTGCCTAATTAGTATATAAGAAGATGATTCACCTGGAGAAAGAAAGAAAAAGAAAAGAAAGAAGAAAGAAAGGGAAAAGGAAGAAAAAAATAAGGGAAGTCGAAAGAGTCTTTGATAGTGGAAAGAAAGAGTGAGGTATTAAAATTAAGGTGAGTTATATTATACCTTGAGTCACCATAATATATTTTACGTATATTTTGACTAACCAAAATCTGTTTTACACAAGTTATGTTTTATTAGTATATTAATAAAAGTTATGTTTTATAAAGGTTTCAATTACGTGAATTATTTTCTGAACCCTATTTGCTTAAAAGGAAACCCATGGATATGTTATTTATATTTTAAAGAATATTTGACTATGACCTTATATATAATTCTGTTTTGTAAATACCACCACGAGAGTCCCACATCTTTGGGGACTTAAATAACTATTGACTTCTGTTTGGTTACATGGTGACCCTCTGTCTACCATGGATCCATTGACCTCTGTTCTGTGCGGAGCTAAGTGCTACACTATTGTGGGAGCCACCTCTAGAATCTGTACGAGCCATCTCTTGAATCCGTACCTCTGTTCTGTACGGAGCAAAGTGTTGTGCGGAGCTAAGTGTTACACTATTGTGGGAGCCACCTCTAGAATCCGTATGAGCCACCTCTTGAATTCGTACCCCTGTTCTGACTGTCACTTCTGTGACCTCTGTTCTATTTTGTTCAGTACCGTGGTTATGGCTATATATTTACATAATTTCTATATTTCAGTTTCTGCCACTTAAATGATTTGTTTACCAATGATTTATTTACCAAACTGAGTTATGTAAATGTTTTAGCCTAATTAACTATCCATGGTTATTTTGTGTCCCTTATACTCTTAGTATAATATTTCTCACCCTGCCATGTGCTTATAGCTGTTTACCAATTTTCAGGAAACATACAATTCAGAAATAGCTTTTGGAAAGTCTTAGATGCGGGGTTGCGGAATAGACACACACACAGTATTTTTATGATATTTCTCTATGTAAATATCGACCTTTTTGGTCAGTACATTTTGTAATAAAAATAGAAGCTCCGATAATTATTTTGGTACCCTTATTTAAATTTTACTTCCGCTTGCGTTTATTGATTTGTTTAAGAATTGGCCGGAGGTAACCTCAGTTACTGGCCATCACGATATTTAACCCTTGGGTACGGGGAGCGGGTCGTGACAAATGGTATCAGACCAAGAGTATAAGTGACACAAAATGACCATGGATAGTTAGTTAGGCCAAAACATTTACATAACTCAGTTTGGTAAATAAATCATTGGTGAACAAATCGTTTAAGTTGCAGAAATTGAAATACAGAAATTATGTAAGTAAATGACCATAACCACGGTACAGAACAGAACAGAATAGAGGTCATAGAAGTGATAGTTAGAACAGAGGTACGGATTCAAGAGATGGCTCGTACGGATTCTAGAGGTGGCTCCCATAATAGTGTAGCACTTAGCTCCGCACAGAACAGAGGTACGGATTCAAGAGGTGGCTCGTATGGATTCTAGAGGTGGCTCCCATAATAGTATAGCACTTAGCTCCGCACAACATTTTGCTCCGCACAGAACAGAGGTCAATGGATCCATGACAAACAGAGGACCACAAAGTGGTCAAACAGAGGCCAATGGTTATTTAAGTCCCTCAAGGCGTGGGACTCCCGTGGTGGTACTTACAAAACATAATTGTATATAAGGTCATAGTTAAATATTCTTTAAAATATAAACAAACGTATCGATGGGTTTCATTTTAGCAAATAAGGTTCAAAAATTAAACCACATAACTGAAATATTAATATAGTTTATAATAATTTATAAAACATAACTTATATAAAATAGATTTTGGTAAATCAAAACATACGTAAAATACTTTATGGTGGCTCAAGGTATAATATAACTCACCTTAACTTTAATACTTTACTCTTTCTTTCCACTACCAAAGACCCTTTTAATTTCCACTTTTTTTTTCCTTCTTCCTCTTTTTTCTTTTTCTTTCCTTTCTTTCACTCTTTCTTTCTCTCATTTCTTTTCCTTTTTTTCCCACCCAGGCGAATCAACTCCTCATTAAATAGAGAGGAGAAACCATTCTTTGACCAACACGTGCCAGGCCAAATCATTCCGCAAATTCGTTAATGAATTCATAGATTCATTCTTATCCTTAATAGATATTTAAGATAATTACCTTTTGACCCAATATTTTAATATAATTATATAAATAAATTAATTTCTAATTAAATTACGCTCTATCGTATGCCAACATAAAATTAATTATTTATTTTACTACCATACCTATTATTATTATTATTATTATTATTTTGACCCCTAAACTTTTACTAATTATATTATTTTACAAAATTACACATAATAATATATAATAAATTATATATTTTTCCGAACTGAGATTAAAATAATAATAATAATAATAATAATGGGTGTGGTAGTAAAATAAATAACTTATTTTCTGTTGGTATGCGACAAAGTGTAATTTAATTAGGAATTAAATTATTTATATAATTATATTAAAAACTTTGGTTAAAGTGTAATTATCTTAAATATTTATATAAGATAAATATAAATCTCATTTCATAATAAGCAAACCCGGTGAAGTTAAGAAGCAGATCCGCAAGGTGATTCGACTGGACACGTGTTGGCCAGAGATTGAGTTTTTCTCCCTATAACTAGGGAGAGTTGATCAACCTGTGAAAGGAGGAAAGAAAAGGAAAAGAGGAAAGAAAGAAAAGAGAGGAATGAAGGAAGAAAAAAATAATGGAAGTTGAAAGGGTTTTTGATAGTGGAAAGAAAGAGTAAGGTATTAAAGTTAAGGTAAGTTATATTATACCTTGAGTCACCAAAATGTATTTTACGTATGTTTTAACTTACCATAGTGTACTTTGTAACGCCCTCAAAATAAACCCATAACTCACATTCTTGACATGCTTAGACACAAGAGAATAAAGCATAATTACATTCCATCAGAGTATTCATTACAAAAGGTATTACATGTTGACAACAAAAGTAAATGCCCAATAGGTTTACAACTTTCCAAGTCAACACTTGGTTATAAAAAGAGAGTACTAACTCTACACAAAATAAGCCCTTGGCTTGATATACATGTAATACAACAAAAACAACAAAAAGAGTCCAACAGCCTCAAGCCTTCCAAGCTACGTTCTTGGAGGTGGCATAACACCAGTACCTGAAAATGATGTCCCACATAGGGTGAGCCAACGCCCAGTAGAGATATGCTAAACATAACATGAGCAATAACTAAAACATTAGCATCTGATAAATGTTTAACTCACATAAATCAATTCATAACCCATTTCAATTACATGACGAATGTGCCCATGTTTCATTTCATTTTTCATTTCTTATCCAATTTCTCATTTCATAATCTTGGCTCAGAACCTGGCCATATACTTTAAGTGAGATTACATCTCGTATCAATGATTCTTCCATTTCAATTGAGATAACAACTCAATTTAAAAACTTCATACTTCACAATAGATACACAGATTTGCTGTATCAATAATACATAAAACACTTTCATACTTCACAAATGATACACAGATTTGCTGTATCAATGATTCAATAGATACACATGTTTGCTGTATCAATGGAATCCATCCCCTATCTCCTCCTAAATAACATCCGGTTTAGGAGTCCATCCCCTATCTTCCCCTAAACCGTGGAGTACATCTTATATCTCCTCTCACACAATACAATGTATATAAATACATATCATATACATAATCAATCAATACATAAATTTGATGTATTATTCCAACCGTCATATTCGATGACTTGTTCAATTGATTAGTTTTAGTTTGCCTAATCATGATGCATTGTCTACAACAATCAAGACTATCCTCCACCGATAGCCCAAAGCAATTATTTCTAAACAGAAAATAATTATGTCAACAGATAACTTATCAACAAGTTTCAAAGGTGAGTGATTAATAAATCCAACTCCACCATTCTATCTCATAATGAACCAATTTCATTATTTCCAACTCGATTTCATATTTCCATATTAAATGTCATTAATTACACTAACGACCCAAATATACCCAAACATGGCATTTTTCTCCTTTTTCTCAATATTGACCCAAATGCCCAAATATTACCAACAACATCAATAACCTCCTTTTTAGACCCAAAACACATAAGTTTAAGTCAAAAGAACAAAACTCTACTATCCAATATAACACATTACAAACCCTAACTTCCCAAACCAAACCATTTATACAAAAAACTCAACATTTAGGTTAAAGATCATGAAGATGAGTAAGAATCCCTACCTCAAATTTGGAGCTCAAAGGGAGAAAATGAAGAATTTCGAGATGCTCTAAATCTCAAGATTTCCGTATCAAAATGTAGCCCACACCAAGATCAACACTTTTTGTAAAGGCTCAAGGGTAGGAGATCACTTTAACTAGATCAAATCCTAGAGATAATGTGAGGTTTTAGAGAGAGGAGCTCTCTAATGGAGGTTTTGAAAAAGTAAGAGAGAGAAAGGAAATCAAAAAGTGATCCAAAAAGTCAAAACTCGGACTGATATAAAAGTCGCCCCACTCGAGCGTCAGACACAGATTCACGCTCGAGCGTGAAAATCATCGCTCGAGCATCAATTGCACACCTATAGAAGTTTTGCAGACATGGTCCCCGCTCGAGCGTCAAACTCCCCGCTCGAGCGAAGGAACAAAATCAAAGGGTCACGCTCGAGCGTCAAAACTCTCGCTCGAGCGTACGAAGACCTACAGAGAAAAATACTGGGAGATGGAAATTCACGCTTGAGCATCAAAACGCCCGCCTGAGCGGAGAAGCAACAACAAAGGGCCCGCTCGAGCATCAAAAGCCCTGCTCGAGCGTGAAGGCCAAATTCTGGGCATCAACTTTTGGTTCCAAAGCACAACCAACCTGTTTCAAACCTGCCCAACACAACCCAAGACTCAAAAACAAAGAGTAAGGGAAGGAAATGAGAATGAGACAACAACACAATCACGGAACCAAGTCCGGAATACAATATACAAGGGAAAGGAAAACCAGGTTCGCTATAACCTTCCCCCCTTAAAGAATTTTGTCCCCAAAATTAAGTACAAGTTTAAAAAAAACACGTTTTTCTCAATTCTCAACAGTTTTATAACTCAACATTCATCAACTTGACCCAATACCGGTCATCCCATCTCTTTTCAAGAGGCAAATCACTATATATAACTCAATATGCATTATAAGCATGTTTTTCCTTGAAATTTACCAATTTCAATACATATTTCACAATTCTATATCATATTCAATGTTCATGATATATTTTCATTTCTACAATACATTCAACATATGCAATGTTACATTAAGCTTCCCTTTCAAGGCAAGTTTCAAAATACTTCCATAAATCACAACATATACAATGTTTTACAACTCAAGACATATTTAATGCTCTTAAAGTTCATCAATATTACAAAATCCCAATACATGGTTAAATGTTTACAAACAAGTCCGGATACTTCTCACGGACATCCACCTCACGTTCCCAAGTGGCTTCATCCACTCCGTGGTGTTTCCACAAAACCTTTACTAAGGAAATGGTCTTGCCTCGCAAGACTTGATCTCGCCTCGCAAGACTTGATCTCGCCTATCTAAGACCTGAACCGGTCTCTCCTCGTACGAGATATCCTCGTCAACCTCCAAATTGGTCCAATCCAGCACATGGGACGGATCCGGCTCATACTTCCGAAGCATACTAACATGAAACATGTCATGTACTTCGAATAACTGCGGCGGCAAGGCCAAACAATAGGCAACCTCACCAATCCTCTCAAGGATCTCAAAGGGACCAATAAATCGAGGGGACAACTTCCCACTCTTCCTAAACCTCATCAAACCTCGCCTAGGTGATACTTTCAAAAAAACATGATCACCCGTCTCAAATGCTAAAGGCCTCCTCCTACGGTTGGCATAACTCTTTTGGCAACTCTGGGTTGTAACAAGCCTCCTACGGATAAGCTCAACTTTCTCCGTCGTTTCCCTCACCAACTCCGGGCCCAACAAAGGTGCATCACCCACCTCGACCCAACAAACTGGAGACCTACAAGGTCAGCCATATAAGGCCTCAAACGGTGCCATACCGATACTCGACTGAAAACTGTTGTTGTAGGCAAACTCCACCAAGGGCAAATGCCTCTCCCACGACCCACTAAAGTCAAGAACACAACCTCGAAGCATGTCCTCAAGGATCTGAACAGTACGCTCGGACTGCCCGTCAGTCTGAGGATGATAAGCCGTACTAAAGGTCAATCTAGTGCCCAAAGCACTCTGCAAACTCTGCCACAACCTAGCAGTAAAACGTGGATCTCTATCTGAGACGATCAACACTGGGACTCCGTGCAACCTCACTATGTCCCGAATATATAAGTCGGCAAGATGATCTACCGAATCTCTCACGCGCATAGGGATAAAGTGCGCCGATTTAGTCAACCGGTCTACAACCACCCAAATAGCATCACTACCCCGCTGAGTCCTCGGAAGACCTACAACGAAGTTCATAGTGACATGCTCCCACTTCCACTCGGCAATAGGCAAGGGTTGTAACAAACCCGCTGGCCTCTGATGCTCGGCCTTCACTTGCTGACAAGTAAGGCATTTTGATACGAAAACTGCCACATCTCTCTTCATACCCCACCACCAAAGCTGGCGACCCAAATCACGATACATCTTGGTGCCTCCCGGATGCACCGCAAGGCGTGAATGGTGAAACTCTTGAAGTACCTCCTCTCAGCAAGACTCCGGCACAAACAAGCAGTCTCGGTATCTCACACTCAGGCCGGGATACACAGACAAACCCTTCTCAGCCTTTCCATTGGAGATCTTCTCTTGAAGGGATCCTACCTCAAGGTCACCTCTCTATGCCTCTAACACTCGAGTCACAAGTGTAGGCTGCGCAATAACAGAAAACAAGGTCGCAGCCTCAACGGATTCGCCCAGAAGCAAATCAAACTCGCCAAGTGCACTCAACATCTCCCATTCCCAGATGGCTAAACAAGCTACATCACTAATGGATTTCCTGCTAAGGGCATCGGCCACAACATTGGCCTTTCCTGGGTGATAGTGCAATTCGAAATCGTAGTCCTCAATGAACTCCATCCACCTCCTCTGCCTCAAATTCAAGTCTCTCTGTGTAAATAGGTACTTCAAACTCTTATGATCCGAGAATACCTCGAATCTCTCACCATAAAGGTAGTGCCTCCAAATCTTCAAGGCAAAGATCACTGCTGCTAATTCTAAATCATGTGTTGGGTAATTCCTCTCGTGTATTTTCAACTGACGTGAGCCATAGGCTATCACTTTCCCCTCTTGCATCAACACACAACCTAAACCCTCTCGTGAGGCATCACAATAAATTGCATAACCCAAACCTCTCTCCGGAATAATCAACACAGGAGCAGTGGTCAGTCTAACTTTCAACTTTTGGAACGACTTTTCACAAGTCTCACTCCATACAAATTTGACCCCTTTTCGCGTCAATCTAGTCAGCAGTGAAGCTAGCCTGGAGAAATCTTTCACAAACCGGCGGTAATACCCAGCTAATCCTAGAAAACTGCGGATCTCAAAAACAATCTTAGGCTGTGCCCAATCTTGCACTGCCTTAATCTTGGATGTATCAACAGACACCCCTTCTCCAGAGACTACATGGCCTAAGAACTTGACCTTTCTTAGCCAGAACTTACACTTCCCAAATTTGGCATACAGCCGATGTGCTCTAAGCAACTCAAGCACCACTCTCAAGTGTTCCTCGTGCTCCTCCTCCGAAGGTGAATAAATCAAAATGTCGTTTACGAAAACGACCACAAAGCGATCTAGGAATTCCTGGAAGATCCGATTCATCAAATCCATAAACACTACCGGTGCATTGGTAAGCCCAAAAGGCATCACCAGGAACTCATAATGGCCATACCGCGTACGGAATGCCGTCTTTGGAATATCCTCCTTCCTGACCCTCAACTGGTGGTAACCCGATCTCAAGTCTATCTTAGAGAAACAACGGAAACCCTTCAACTGGTCAAACAGGTCATCTATACGGGGCATAGGGTATTTATTCTTAACCGTAGCCCGATTCAACTTCCAATAATCGATACAAAGTCTCAAGTCACCATCTTTCTTTTTAGCAAAGCGGGCCGGTGCTCCCCACGGTGAAACACTAGGGCGAACAAACCCCTTATCTAGCAATTCCTGGAGTTGAATCTTCAACTCACTCAATTCGGCTGGGGCAAAACAGTAAGGTGCCATAGAAATCGGCGTCGTGCCGGGCACTAAATCAATAGAGAACTCAATTTCTTGATGAGGTAGCAAACTAACAAGATCCTCGGGAAAAACGTCCGAGTACTCACAAACCACTCTCGACAACTCAACCCTAGTCTCATCACACTCACTACTCATAAGGCTAGTGAAAAGACCACTAAACTCACTCCGCCCTCGCGGATCATATACCGGTGGCAACACACTACCAACCCGATCCCCCAAGAAATGGAAACAATCCCCGCTCAAGGTACATACTGTGACCCTCTGGCGGTAACAATTAATAACAGCCCGGTATGACGATAACCAGTTCATACCCAAAATAACATCAAAACCCGACATAGCCATAACTACAAAAGAGAATGGAAGCTGGCGGTTGGCGACCTCTATATCACAGCCCCGACACCCTTGTTTCAAAATCAACTCACCCCCAATAGGTGATACAACACAAATTGGAGATGCTAACTGTGCCAACTCCAAACCCAAAACAGATGCAAATGCAGCAGATATAAAAGAATGGGATGCACCCGTATCAATCAACACACTGGCAACCGAGTTGCAAAACAAGAAGGTACCTCTCACAACAGATGGAGCCGGTACAAGATCCTGCACGGTAACAGCATACACGCGCCCTGAAGGCCCCTGATCTACCTGCTCACTTCTCGAAAAGAACTGCTGCACAGACTGGGACGATGAAGCCCCCTGATTGGCCCTCGAGGCCTGAACTGACTGAGCTGGCTGAAAACTCTGCCTCTGCCCAGATGCACCAGAAGTGCCACTCAACTGCGGGCAGAACCTTTTCAGGTGCCCCGCCTGACCACACTGGTAACAAGAGAGCGACTGGCCTCTGCCCTAACTCTGGCTCTGAGGTCAAGCCGAAGATGAAGCTGCTCTCTGACCTCCTCCCCTCTGCGGGCAAGCTGGAGACTTGTGGCCCAGCTGACCACACTTGTAACAAGTCACGTCTCCCTGATTGCCTCTCCTAGAACCTGCACTCGGCACTGGAAAGGTGGATCTAGCAAAACCACCCTGAAACTGCTGAGGGTTAGAACCCCTCTGTCTCCTGCCATCACCTTGGCCATCCTGACTCCTTTTGGAGCCCCTCTGCCTCTCCTCCTCCTCCTGCATCATAATCTCCATATGGGCCGCAGCATCCACAAGGCGCCCATAATCCTGGGTCATAGAACCCCCAACTCTCATCTTGAGGCCATGCCTCAACTTCTTCTCAAACTCAAGGCAACGACGTTCTTCAGACACCACAAGCTCAGGTACGAACCTAGATAGACTGGTAAATGCGGCCTCAAATTCGGCCACTGATAAACTCAGTTGCTTGAGCTGACAAAACTAGTCCCTTAGCTTCTCCCTGACAGTTGGAGATAAGAACTTCTCCTAGAAAGCATCTACAAAGGCTTTCCAAATGCCACCAATACGACCCCTCATGTACTTCCACCACTGACCCGTATCCCCCTTAAGCTGGAAAGATGCCAAGGTCACCTTCAAAGCCCCGTCCTCGATGCCAAGCATCTCAAACGTCTTTGATATCTGTTCGAGCCATTCATCCGCCTTAAGTGGCTCTTTTGGATCACCCATAAACTCGTCCGAGTTAGACCGGAAGAACTCCCTCTTTAGAAATGAAGGCCCTGCCTCAGCAACATGGGTCTGGACCTGATTCTCAGATCTGAGAATGCCCAAGGATTCCCTCAAAGCTCCTATCATCTCGCGGGCTAAGGTGCCAATGGCCTACTGACCTACTGGCTCGGCCACATTGGCCTGGCCAACACCCTCCTGCTGCTTCGGAATCTTATCCGGTATAGGCATCTCCAGTCTCCTAGGCCTACCTCGCCTACCACCACGTCCTCGTCCTGACATCCTAATAAAGGTAACGAAGAACACTAGCACATTCATAAATGTGCTGAAACTAAAACACTCGCGTCCTAATGCATGGACAACTGTAATTCATTCCACGTAAGCACATAATCACATAAACACTTACGAATTTCATTTCCGGATAATGATAGTCCTGAGGCGTTACTAGAGTTCCAGTTAGAAACAGCATTGATCAAGTGCTTTTCCAACAAGACTCACAGAAATCCAAGGATCCAATCAACATCCTAAAAACTAAATCCCATACCCAAGTAGTCATATAAACATGTTATCACATAAGTACATAACATTACATCTAAGTCTCTAACAAGCGAGACAAATCCATTGTGATACTAATCACTTCCCACGTACCCAAAGTATTCAAACCCGGTACGCTCTGATACCAAGTTGTAACGCCCTCAAAATAAACCCATAACTTATACATTATTGACATGCTTAGACACAAGAGAATAAAGCATAATTACATTTCATTAGAGTATTCATTACAAAAGGTATTACATGTTGACAACAAAAGTAAATGCCCAATAGACTTATAACTTTCCAAGTCAACACTTGGTTACAAAAAGAGAGTACTAACTCTACACAAAATAAGCCCTTGGCTTGATATACATGTAATACAACAAAAACAACAAAAAGAGTCCAACAGCCTCAAGCCTTCCAAGCTACGTCCTTGGAGGTGACATAACACCAGTACCTGAAAATGATGTCCCATATAGGGTGAGCCAACGCCCAATAGAGATACGGTAAACATAACATGAGCAATAACTAAAACATTAGCATCTGATAAATGTTTAACTCACATAAATCAATTCATAACCCATTTCAATTACATGACGAATGTGCCCATGTTTCATTTCATTTTTCATTTCTTATCCAATTTCTCATTTCATAATCCTGGCTCAGAACCTGGCCATATACTTTAAGTGAGATTACATCTCATATCAATGATTCTTCCATTTCAATTGAGATAACAACTCAATTTAAACACTTCATACTTCACAATAGATACACAGATTTACTGTATCAATAATACATAAAACACTTTCATACTTCACAAATGATACACAGATTTGCTGTATCAATGATTCAATAGATACACATGTTTGCTCGAGCGTCGAAAAGCGCCGCTTAAGCGTCAAATGCACACTTCCAGAAGTTCTGCAGACGAAGGTCCCCGCTCGAGCGTGAAAGTGGACACTCGATGACTTGCAGAAGAAAATATTGAGAGATGAATAATTCCGCTCGAGCGTCAAACTCCCCCGCTCGAGCGGAGGAACAAAAGCAAAGGGCCCGCTCGAGCGTCAAAAGCCCCGCTCGAGCGTGAAGGCCAAAATCTGGGCATCAACTTTTGGTTTCTAAACACAACCAACCTGTTCTGAACCTGTCCAACACAACCCAAGACTCAAATTCAAGAGTAAAGGATGGGAAAAAGAATAAGACAACAACACATCCACAGAACCAAGTCCAAAATACAATAAACAAAGAAGGAAAAATCGGGATCGCTATACCAAGAGTATAAGGGACACGAAATAACCATAGATAGTTAGTTAGGCCAAAACATTTAAGATAACTTAGTCGAAACAAATAATCCTTTAAGTAGCAAAAGTGAGATTATGTAAACAAATCATTTAAGTGGCAGAAGCTGAAATACAGAAATTATGTAAGTAAATGACCATAACCACGGTACTGAACAGAACAAAACAGTGGTCACAGAAGTGACAGTCAGAATAGAGATACGGATTCATGAGGTGGCTCGTACGAATTCTAGAGGTGGCTCCCACAATAGTGTAGCACTTAGCTCCGCACAGCACTTTGCTCCGCATAGAACAGAGGTCAATGGATCCATGACAAACAGAGGACCACGAAGTGGTCAAACAGAGACCAATGGTTATCTAAGTCCCCCAAGGCATGGGACTCCCGTGGTGGTACTTACAAAACATAATTGTATATAAGGTCATAGTCAAATATTCTTAAAATATAAAACAAACATATCTATGGGTTTCCTTTTAAGCAAATAGAGTTCAGAAATAAAACCACGTAACTGAAATGTTTATATAATTTATAATAGTTTATAAAACATAACTTGCATAAAATAAATATGGTAAGTCAAAACATACATAAAATACATTTTGGTGACTCAAGATATAATATAACTCACCTTAACTTTAATACCTTACTCTTTCTTTCCACTATCAAAGACTCTTTCGACTTCTCTTATTTTTTTCTTCATTTTCCCTTTCTTTCTCTCTTTTCTTTCTTTCTTCTTTATTTTCTTTCTTTTCCTTTTCTTTCTTTCTCCAGGTGAATCACCTCCTTATATACTAATTAGGCAATACTTGCCCAACACATTTTGGAGTGACACATGGCACCCACGTAGCCTTCCTATATCTCAACCATTATTACACTTAAGATTTGAGCTTATCCTTCCAACGGATAAGTTTAAATAGTTAATACTAATTAGGCCCAAATCTTTAAACTAATTATATATATATATTCGATAATATATAATTCTTAATTAAATTACACTCTATTGTATGCCAACAGTAAATTAATTATTTATTTTATACTTTAACCCCTAAATTCATAATAATTATATTATTTCACAAAGTGACACATAATAATACAAAATAAATCATATATTTTTTTCTAAATGTGATTAAATAATATTAGTATAAATTTTTCAGAATAATTAAAAATTTAGGTTGTTACAATTATTTGTCATGACCCGCTCTCCGTACCCAAGGGTTAAGCATCGTGATGACCAGTAACTGAGGTTACCTCCAGCCAATTCTTAAACAAATCCATAAACGCGAGCGGAAGTAAAATTTAAATAAGGGTACCAAAATAACTATCGGAGCTTCTATTTTTATTATAAAATTTACTGACCAAAAAGGTCGATATTTACATAGAGAAATATCATAAAAATACTGTGTATGCGTCTATTCCGCAACCCGACTTTCCAAAAAGCTATTTCTAAAGTGCATTGTTTATTGAAAATTGGTAAACAACTATAAGCACATGGCAGAGTGAGAAATATTATACCAAGAGTATAAGGGACACGAAATAACCATAAATAGTTAGTTAGGCCAAAACATTTAAGATAACTTAGTCAGAACAAATAATCCTTTAAGTAGCAAAACTGAGATTATGTAAACAAATCATTTAAGTGGCAGAAGCTGAAATACAGAAATTATGTAAGTAAATGACCATAACCATGGTACTAAACAGAACAGAATAGAGGTCACAGAAGTGACATTTAGAACAGAGGTACGGATTCAAGAGGTGGCTCGTACGGATTCTAGAGGTGGCTCCCACAATAGTGTAGCACTTAGCTCCGCACGGAACAGAGGTACGGATTTAAGAGGTGGCTCGTACGGATTCTAGAGGTGACTCCTACAATAGTGTAGCACTTAGCTCCGCACAACACTTTGCTCCGCAATGGATCCATGACAAATAGAAGACCACGAAGTGGTCAAACAGAGACCAATGGTTATTTAAGTCCCTCAAGTTATGGGACTCCGGTGGTGGTACTTACAAAATATAATTGTATATAAGGTCATAGCCAAATATTCTTTAAAATATAAACAAACATATCCATGGGTTTCCCTTTAAGCAAATAGGGTTTAGAAAATAATCCACGTAACTGAAATATCAATATAATTTATAATAATTTATAAAACATAACTTGTATAAAATAAATATGGTAAGTCAAAACATTCGTAAAATACATTTTGGTGACTCAAGGTATAATATAACTCACCTTAACTTTAATACTTAACTCTTTCTTTCCACTATCAAAGACTCTTTCGACTTCACTTATTTTTTTCTTCATTTTCCCTTTCTTTCTCTCTTTTCTTTCTTTCTTCTTTCTTTTCGTTCTTTTCCTTTTCTTTCTTTCTCCAGATGAATCACCTCCTTATATACTAATCAGACAATACTTGTCCAACACGTTTTGGAGTGACACGTGGCACCCACGTAGCCTTCTTATATCTCAATCATTATTACACTTAAGATTTGAGCTTATCCTTCCAACGGATAAGTTTAAATAGTTAATACTAATTAGGCCCAAATCTTTAAACTAATGATATATATTAATTTTTTCGATAATATATAATTCTTAATTAAATTACACTCTATTGTATGCCAACAGTAAATTAATTATTTATTTTATACTTTGACCCCTAAATTCATAATAATTATATTATTTCACAAAGTGACACATAATAATACAAAATAAATCATATATTTTTCTAATTGTGATTAAATAATATTAGTATAAATTTTACAAAATAATTAAAAATCTGAGTTGTTACAATCTTCCCTCCTTTTAGTATTCTGTAGAATTTATACTAATATTATTTAATCTCAGTTCGGAAAATATATAATTTATTATATATTATTATGTGTAATTTTGCAAAAAAATATAATTAGTAAAAGTTTAGGGGTCAAAATATAAATAATAATAATATAGATAATAATAATAATAATAATGGGTGTGGTAGTAAAATAAATAATTAATTTACTGTTGGTATACGATAAAGTGTAATTTAATTAGGAATTAATTTATTTATATAATTATATTAAAATATTGGGTCAAAGAGTAATTATCTTAAATATCTATTAAGGATAAGAATAAATCTATATAATTATGAATTAAATCTTAGCGAAAAAGACGCCTTGCCACGTGTTGATCGGCTGTGGCTTCCTCCTCCCTTAAATAGGGAGGAGGTGATCAACCTGCGTGAAAGAAAAGAAAGAAGAAAGAAAGGAAAGAAAGAAGGAAAGAAAGAGAGAAAGCAAGGGAAGAAAGAGAAGAAAGGAAGGAAAAAAATAATGAAAGTTGAAAGGGTTTTTGATAGTGGAAAGAAAGAGTAAGGTATTAAAGTTGAGGTGAGTTATACTATACCTTGAGTTACCTAAAAGTATTTTAGGTATGTTTTGACCTACCAAAATCTGTTTTACACAAGTTATGTTTTATTAGTATATTAATAAAAGTTATGTTTTATAAAGGTTTCAGTTACGTGGTTTTATTTCTGAACCCTATTTGCTTAAAACGAAACCCATGGATATCTTTGTTTATATTTTAAAGAATATTTGACTATGACCTTATAAACAATTATGTTTTGTAAGTACCAGCACGACAGTCCCATGCCTTGGGCGACTTAAATAACCATTGGCCTCAGTTTGGTTACTTTGTGGCCCTCTGATCCATTGACCTCTGTTCTGCGTGGAGCAAAGTGCTGTGTGGAGTTAAGTGCTACACTATTGTGGGAGCCACCTCTAGAATCCGTACGAGCCACCTCTTGAATCCGTACCTCTGTTCTGTGCAGAGCAAAGTGCTGTGCGGAGCTAAGTACTACATTATTGTGGGAGCCACCTCTTGAATCCGTATCTCTGTTCTAATTGTCACTTTTGTGACCTCTGTTCTGTTTTGTTCGGTACGGTGGTTATGGTTATATATTCACATACTTTCTATATTTCAGTTTCTGTTACTCAAATGATTTATTCATCAAATTGAGTTATGTAAATGTTTTGGCCTAACTAACTATTCATGGTTATTTCGTGTCCCTTATACTCTTGGTATAGTATTTCTCACTCTGCCATATGCTTATAGTTGTTTGCCAATTTTCAAGAAATAATACAATTCAGAAATAGCTTTTGGAAAGTCTTAGATGTGAGGCTGCGGAATAAACACATACAGTACTTTCATGATATTTTTCTATGTAAATATCGGCCTTTTTGGTCAATATAATTTTGTAATAAAAATAGAAACTCCAATGATTATTTTGGTACCCTTACTTAAATATTATTTCCGCTCGCGTTTATTTATTTGTTTAAGAATTGGCCGTCGATGTAACGCCCTCAAAATAAATCCATAATTCATACATTCATGATACAAGAAATTGACAATATATTCAAGATAATAAAGTGTACATCTATTTATCAGAGTATTTATCACAAAAGTATTACATATTGACAACAAAAGTAAATGCCCTACGGGCTTACAACTTTCCAACCCAACACTTGGTTACAAAAAAAGAGAGTACTAACTCATACACATTAAGCCCTCAGCTTGAATTTACATATAATACACAAAATGGTAAACAACAAAAAGGATCTTCAGCCTCTAAGCCTCCCGAGCTATGTCCTTGGAGGTAGGGAGGCAGACCGAACAATTTCCCTCCACGTGTCCACGACAAATCCTCCTCAGATTTGGATTCAAATCCTTTTAGATCTATAGTTATCTAATTAATTTTCTATAATTACAATTTGACCCTAATTCTTTATAAATAATTATATAAGCTAATTAAGCCATAATTAAATTATACTTTATCGTGTACCAACAGAAAATTAATTAATTATTTTATTATCACACCAATTATTATTATTATTATTTATACTTTGACCACTAAATTTAAATAATTATATTGTTTCACAAAATTACACATAATAATATATAATAAATTATGTATTTTCCTAACTGTAATTAAATAATATTAAAAATAATTATTAGAATTTCTATTTTTATTACAAAATTATATTGACCAAAAAGGCCGATATTTACATAGAAAAATATCATGAAAATGCTGTGTGTGTCTATTACGCAGCCCCGCATCTAAGACTTTCCAAAAACTATTTCTGAATTGCATTATTTCCGAAAAATTGGTAAACATCTATAAGTATATGGCAAAGTGAAAAATATTATACCAAGAGTATAAGGGACACGAAATGACTATGGATAGTTAGTTAGGCCAAAACATTTACATAACTCAATTTGGTGAATAAATCATTTGAGTAACAGAAACTGAAATACAGAAAGTATGTAAATATATAATCATAACCACGGTACCGAACAGAACAGAACAGAAGTCACAGAAATGACAATCAGAATAGAGGTACGGATTCAAGAGGTGGGTCGTATGAATTCTAGAGGTGGCTCCCACAATAGTGTAGCACTTAGCTCCGCATAGCACTTTGGTCCGCACAGAACAGAGGTACGGATTCAAGAGGTGGCTCGTACGGATTCTAGAGGTGGCTCCCACAATAATGTAGCACTTAGCTCCGTACAGCACTTTGCTCCGCACAGAACAGAGGTCAATGGATCAGTGGGCCACAAAGTGATCAAACAGAGGCCATTGATTATTTAAGTCCCCCAAGGCATGAAACTCTCGTGGTGGTACTTACAAAACATAATTGTATATAAGGTCATAGCCAAATATTCTTTAAAATATAAACAAACATATCCATGGGTTTCCTTTTAAGCAAATATGGCTCAAAAATAAAACCACGTAACTGAAACCTTTATAAAACATAACTTTTATTAATATCCTAATAAAACATAACTTATATAAAATAGATTTTAGTAAGTCAAAACATACGTAAAATATATAAGGGTAACTCAAGATATAATATAACTCACCTTAACTTTAATACCTTACTCTTTCTTTCCACTATCAAAGACCCTTTAAACTTCCATTATTTTTTTCCTTCCTTTCTCTCTTTCTTTTCTTCTTTCTTTCCATTCTTTCTTCTTTCTTTTCTTTCACGCAGGTTGATCACCTCCTCCCTTAATAGGGAGGAGGAAGCCACAGCCGATCAACACGTGGCAAGGCGTCTCTTTCGCTAAGATTTGATTCATAGTTATATAGATTCATTCTTATCCTTAATAGATATTTAAGATAATTACTCTTTGACCAAATATTTTAATATAATTATATAAATAAATTAATTCCTAATTAAATTACACTTTATCGTATACCAACAGTAAATTAATTATTTATTTTACTACCACACCCATTATTATTATTATCTATATTATTATTATTATTTATATTTTGACTCCTAAACTTTTACTAATTATATTTGTAAAAATCCAGATTTTTAATTATTCTGTAGAACTTATACTAATATTATTTAATCTCAGTTTGGAAAATATATAATTTATTATATATTATTATGTGTAATTTTGTAAAATAATATAATTATTAAAAATTTAGGGGTCAAAGTATAAATAAATAATAATCATAATGGGTGTGGTAATAAAATAAATAATTAATTTACTGTTGGTATACGATAAAGTGTAATTTAATTAGAAATTAATTTATTTATATAATTATATTAAAAATTTGGGTCAAAGTGTAATTATCTTTAATATCCATTAACGATAAGAATGAATCTATATAATTAATTATAGAATCTGTGGAATGATTTGGGGTTCAGCCACGTGTTGGCTAGAGAGTGGGTTCTCCTCTCGATTTAAGGGAGGCGTGCCACACCTGGAGAAGAAAAGGAAGAAGAAAGAAAAGAAAGAAAGAAAGAAAATAGAGAAAGGAAGGAAAAAGAAAAGAGAGAAAGAAGGAAAAAGTGATGGAAGATAAGCGAGTCTTTGACAGTAGAAAGAAAGGGTGAGTTATTAAAGTTAAGGTGAGCTATATTATACCTTGAGTCACCTAAAAGTAGGGCTGCAAATGAACCGAGCTGTTCGTGAACAGGCTCGGCTCGGCTCGGTAAGGGCTCGGCTCGGCTCGGCTCGGCTCGTTTACTAAACGAGCCGAGCTCGAGCTCGATTATTGGGCTCGTTTCGTTAACGAGCCGAGCTCGAGCTCGACTGTGTTCGGCTCGGTAGGCTCGGCTCGTTTATCTATAATTAAATTATATAATAAATATATTATTTATATATTAAATAATATATAAATATATATATAAATAATAATATAAATACATTTTTTATATATTAAATAATATAAATAATATTTTTTATTTAAAAATTTATATTTAAATAATATAAATAATATAAAAAAAAATTTATCGAGCCGAGCCGAGCCGAGCTCGAGTTCGACAAAAAATAACGAGCCGAGCCGAGCTCGAGCCCAGTCCTTTATCGAGCCGAGCTCGAGCTCAATAAACGAGCTCGATAGCTTAACGAGCCGAGCTCGAGCCCAGCAAAGCTCGGCTCGGCTCGGCTCGTTTGCACCCCTACCTAAAAGTATTTTACGTATGTTTTGACTTACCAAAATCTGTTTTACACAAGTTATGTTTTATTAGTATATTAATAAAAGTTATGTTTTATAAAGGTTTCAATTACGTGGTTTTATTTCTGAACCCTATTTGCTTAAAAGGAAACTCGTGGATATGTTTGTTTATATTTTAAAGAATATTTGGCTATGACCTTATATACAATTATGTCTTGTAAGTACCACCACGGGAGTCCCATGCATTGGGGGACTTAAATAACCATTGGCCTCTGTTTGATTACTTTGTGGCCCTCTGATCCATTGACCTCTGTGCTGTGCGGAGCTAAGTGCTGCACTATTGTGGGAGCCACCTCTTGAATCCGTACCTCTGTTCTGATTGTCACTTCTGTGACCTCTGTTCTGTTCTGTTCTGTACTGTGGTTATGGTTATGGTTATTTACATAATTTCTGTCTTTCAGTTTCTGCTACTTAAATGATTTATTTACCAAACTGAGTTATGTAAATGTTTTGGCCTAATTAACTATCCATGGTTATTTCGTGTCCCTTATACTCTTAGTATAATATTTCTCACTCTGCCATGTGCTTATAGTTGTTTACCAATTTTCAGGAAACAATCCATTTCAGAAATAGCTTTTTGGAAAGTCGGGTTGCGGAATAGACACACACACAGTATTTTTATGATATTTCTCTATGTAAATATCGACCTTTTTAGTCAGTAAATTTTGTAATAAAAATAAAAGTTCCGATACTTATTTTGGTATCCTTATTTAAATTTTACTTCCGCTCGCGTTTATTAATTTGTTTATGAATTGGCCGGAGGTAACCTCAGTTACTAGCCATCACGATACTTAACCCTTGGGTACGGGGAGCGGGTCGTGACAAGTGGTATCAAAGCAATGGTTTTTTTGAAGAAAAAAAAATAAGTCATCATTGGAGCATAGGATACACACACATTTAAGAAGTAGGATAGCGGGTAATTAGTACCGAATTATTAAATTTTGTTCATCGATTTAATTATATTATAATTTCATATGATTATATATATAATAATTTTTTTTTAGTGTGCCTAATTTGTGAAGGATATTAGATATAATTTATATTTGTTATAGTAAAAGAAGGACAAGGAAAGAAGGATATCGGGCTCAAACACCCACCAAAATTATAATATAATTAAATATATATAATTTTCAGTTCAGTATTCAAAAAAAAATTTATTTTGATGTTTTTTAAAAGTGGATTCAAATTATAAAGATACTAATTTTGAAACTATTTCCCATCAATGAAAAATTCATCTCAAATTTTTCAATTCTTGCATATAATTCTGTCATTGTGTTCTCATTTTTATTTAATTTTATCGTAAACAAAACGAGTGAAAAGTTTTTAAAGTCGCTCCTTATTTCTTATTTTGGCCCAAAACAATTTTTGACAACTAGACAATGAGTTATTTTTGGTATTTTTTTTTTGAGGTACTATTTTCTATCAGATTAATCATCTAATATATATTTATCAGAATGCACAGCGGATAGCTTAAATATGACAAATTTCGAGGACGAAATTTTAAAAGGAGGGAAGATTGTAACAACCCAAATTTTTAATTATTCTGTAGAAGTTATACTAATATTATTTAATCTCAGTTCGAAAAATATATAATTTATTATATATTATTATGTGTAATTTTGTAAAATAATATAATTATTAAAAGTTTAGGGGTCAAAGTATAAATAAATAATAATAATAATGGGTGTGGTAATAAAATAAATAATTAATTTACTGTTGTTATACGATAAAGTGCAATTTAATTAAGAATTAATTTATTTAAATAATTATATTAAAAATTTGGGTCAAAGTGTAATTATCTTTAATATCCGTTAACGATAAGAATGAATCTATATAATTAATTATAGAATTTGTGGAATGATTTGGGGCTCGGCCACGTGTTGGCCAGAGAGTGGGTTCTCCTCTCTATTTAAGGGAGGCATGCCACACCTGGAGAAGAAAAGAAAGAAAAAAGAAAAGAGAGAAAGAAGGAAAAAGTGATGGAAGATAAGAGGGTCTTTGACAGTAGAAAGAAAGGGTGAGGTATTAAAGTTAAGATGAGTTATATTATACCTTGAGTCACCTAAAAGTATTTTACGTATGTTTTGACTTATCAAAATATGTTTTACACAAGTTATGTTCTATTAGTATATTCATAAAAGTTATGTTTTATAAAGGTTTCAGTTACGTGGTTTTATTTCTGAACCCTATTTGCTTAAAAAGAAACCCATGGATATGTTTGTTTATATTTTAAAGAATATTTGGCTATGATCTTATATACAATTATGTCTTGTAAGTACCACCACGAGAGTCTTATGCCTTGGGAGACTTAAATAACCATTGGCCTCTGTTTGATCACTTTGTGGCCCTCTGATCCATTGACCTTTGTTCTGTGCGAAGCAAAGTACTGTGCAGAGCTAAGTGCTATACTATTGTGGGAGCCATCTCTAGAATCCGTACGAGCCACCTCTTAAATCTGTACCTCTGTTCTGATTGTCACTTCTGTGACCTCTGTTCTGTTCTGTTCTGTACCGTGGTTATGGTTATTTATTTAGATAATTTATGTCTTTCAGTTTCTGCTATTTAAATGATTTATTTACCAAACTGAGTTATATAAATGTTTTGGCCTAATTAACTATTCATGGTTATTTCGTGTCCCTTATACTCTTAGTATAATATTTCTCACTCTGCCATGTGCTTATAGTTGTTTACCAATTTTCAGGAAACAATGCACTTCAGAAATAGCTTTTTGGAAAGTCGGGTTGCGGAATAGACACACACACAGTATTTTTATGATATTTCTCTATATAAATATTGACCTTTTTAGTCAGTAAATTTTGTAATAAAAATAGAAGTTCCGATGATTATTTTGGTACCCTTATTTAAATTTTACTTCCACTTGCGTTTATTAATTTGTTTATGAGTTGGCCGGAGGTAACCTCAGTTACTGGCCATCACGATGCTTAACCCTTAGGTACGGGGAGCGGGTCGTGACAAGATTGTAACAACCCAGATTTTTAATTATTCTGTAAAATTTATACTAATATTATTTAATGACAATTAGAAAAATATATGATTTATTTTGTATTATTATGTGTCACTTTGTGAAATAATATAATTATTATAAATTTAGGGGTCAAAGTATAAAATAAATAATTAATTTACTATTGGCATACAATAGAGTGTAATTTAATTAAGAATTATATATTATCGAAAATATATATATATATATATAATTAGTTTAAAGATTTGGGCCTAATTAGTATTAACTATTTAAACTTATCCGTTGGAAGGATAAGCTCAAATCTTAAGTGTAATAATAGTTGAGATATATGAAGGCTACGTGGGTGTCACGTGTCACTCCAAAATGTGTTGGGCAAGTATTGCCTGATTAGTATATAAGGAGGTGATTCACCTGGAGAAAGAAAGGACAGGAAAAGAAAGAAAAGAAAGAAGAAAGGGAAAAGGAAGAAAAAAATAAGGGAAGTCAAAAGAGTCTTTGATAATGGAAAGAAAGAGTGAGGTATTAAAGTTAAGGTGAGTTATATTATACCTTGAGTCACCAAAATGTATTTTATGTATGTTTTGACTTACCATTTTATACTAGTTATGTTTTATAAACTATTATAAATAATATAAACATTTCAGCTACGTGGTTTTATTTCTAAACCCTATTTGCTTAAAAAGAAATCCATGGATATGTTTGTTTTATATTTTAAGAATATTTGATTATGACCGTATATACAATTATGTTTTGTAAGTATCACCACGGGAGTCTCATGCCTTGGGAGACTTAAATAACCATTGGCCTCTGTTTGACTACTTTGTGGTCCTCTATTTTTCATAGATCTATTGACCTCTGTTTTGTGCGGAGCTAAGTGCTACACTATTGTGGGAGCCACCTCTTGAATCCGTACCTCTGTTTTGACTGTCACTTCTGTGGCCTCTATTCTGTTCTGTTCAGTATCGTGATTATGGCTATATATTTACATAATTTATGTATTTCAGTTTCTGCATTTAAATGATTTGTTTACTAATGATTTATTTACCAAACTGAGTTATCTTTAATGTTTTGGCTACATAACTATCCATGGTTATTTCGTATCCCTTATACTCTTAGTATAATATTTCTCATTCTGCCATGTTCTTATAGTTGTTTACCAATTTTCAGGAAACAGTGCAATTTAGAAATAACTTTTGGAAAGTCTTAAATGCGGGGCTGCGGAATAGAATCACACACAGTATTTTTATGATATTTCTTTATGTAACTATCGACCTTTTTGGTCAGTAAATTTTGTAATAAAAATAGAAGCTCCGATAATTATTTTGGTACCCTTATTTAAATTTTACTTCCGCTCGCGTTTATTGATTTGTTTAGGAATTGGCCGGAGGTAACCTCAGTTACTGGACATCACGATACTTAACCCTTGGATACAGAAAGCGGGTCGTGACAAATGATATCAGAGCAATGGTTATTTTAAGGGGAAAAAAAAAAGTCATCATTGGAGCATAGGATACACACACATTTAAGAAGTAGGATAACGGGTAATTAGTACCAAAATATTATTTTTTGTTCATCGATTTAATTATATTATAATTTTATATGATTATATATATAATAAATTTTTTTTTAGTGTGCCTAATTTGTGAAGAATACTAGATATAATTTACATTTGTTATAGTAAAAGAAGGACAAGAAAAGAAGGATGTCGGGCTCAAACACCCCACCAAAATTATAATATAATTAACTACATATAATTTTTAGTTCAGTGTTGAAAAAAAAAATGTTATTTTGAAAGTGGGTTCAAATTATAAAAATACTAATTTTAAAACTATTTCCCATCAATGAAAAGTTTATCACAAAATTTTCAATTCTTGCATATAATTCTGTCATTGTGTTCTCATTTTTATTTATTTTTATAGTAAACAAAACAAGTGAAAAGTTTTTAAAGTCGCTCCTTATTTCTTATTTTGGCCTAAAACAATTTTTGACAACTAGACAATGAGTTATTTTTGGTAAAAAAAATTTTGAGGTAATATTTTCTATCAGATTAATCACCTAATATATATTTATCAGAGTGTGCAGCAGATAACTTACATATGACAAATTTCGAGGACGAAATTTTAAAATGAGGGAAGATTGTAACAATCCAGATTTTTAATTATTCTGTAAAATTTATACTAATATTATTTAATCACAATTAGAAAAATATTTGATTTATTTTGTATTATTATGTGTCATTTTGTGAAATAATATAATTATTATGAATTTAGGGGTCAAAGTTTAAAATAAATAATTAATTTACTGTTGGCATACAATAGAGTGTAATTTAATTAAGAATTATATACTATCGAAAATATATATATATATAATTAGTTTAAAGATTTGGACCTAATTAGTATTAACTATTTAAACTTATCCGTTGAAAGGATAAGCTCAAATCTTAAGTGTAATAATGGCTGAGATATAGGAAGGCTACGTGGGTGCCATGTGTCACTCCAAAACGTGTTGGGCAAGTATTGCCTGATTAGTATATAAGGAGGTGATTCACCCGGAGAAAGAAAGAAAAGAGAGAAAGAAATGGCAAAGGAAGAAAAAAATAAGGGAATTCGAAAGAGTCTTTGATAGTCAACAGAAAGAGTGAGGTATTAAAATTAAGATGAGTTATATTATACCTTGAGTCACCAAAATGTATTTTATGTATGTTTTGACTTACAATATTTATTTTATACAAGTTATGTTTTATAAACTATTATAAATTATATAAACATTTCAGTTACGTGGTTTTATTTCTGAACCCTATTTGCTTAAAAAGAAATCCATGGATATGTTTGTTTTATATTTTAAGAATATTTGACTATGACCTTATATACAATTATGTTTTGTAAGTACCACCACGGGAGTCCCATGCCTTGGGAGACTTAAATAACCATTGGCCTCTGTTTGTCCACTTTGTGGTCCTCTGTTTGTCATGGATCCATTGACCTCTGTTTTATGCGGGGCAAAGTGCTGTGCGGAGCTAAGTGCTACACTATTGTGGGAGCCACCTCTAAAATCAATACGAGCCACCTCTTGAATCCGTACCTCTGTTATGACTGTCACTTTTGTGACCTTTGTTCTGTTCAGTACCGTAGTTATGGTCATTTACTTACATAAATTCTGTCACTCCAATGATTTGTTTACCAAATTACCGTGGTTATGGTTATTTGTTTACATAATCTCAGTTTTGCTGCTTAAAGGATTATTTGTTCAGTCTAAGTTATCTTAAATGTTTTGACTACATAACTATCCGTGGTTATTTCGTTTCCCTTATACTCTTGGTATAATATTTCTCACTCTGCCATGTGTTTATAGTTGTTTACCAATTTTCAGGAAACAGTGCAATTCATAAATAACTTTTGGAAAGTCTTAGATGCGGGGCTGCGGAATAGATACATACACAGTATTTTTATGACATTTTGTAATAAAAATAGAAACTCCGATGATTATTTTGGTACCCTTATTTAAATTTTACTTCCGCTCGCGTTTATTGATTTGTTTAAGAATTGGCCAGAGGTAACCTCAGTTACTGGCCATCATGATACTTAACCCTTGGATACGGGGAGCGGGTCATGATAAATAAGGAGAGAAATGAAGATTGAAAGAAAGGAAAGAAAAAGAAAAGAGAGGAAGAAGGAAAAAATAGTGGAAATTAAAAAGGTCCTTGGTAGTGGAAAGAAAGCGTAAGGTATTAAAGTTAAGGCGAGTTATATTATACCTTTAGTCACCAAAATATATTTTACTTATGTTTTGACTTACCATATTTATTTTATACAAGTTATGTTTTATAAACTATTATAAATTATATAAATATTTCAGTTACGTGATTTAATTTCTGAACCCTATTTGTTAAAAGGAAGCCCATGGATATATTTGTTTATATTTTAAAAAATATTTAACTATGACCTTATATACAATTATATTTTGTAAGTACCACCACGGTAGTCACATGCCCTGAGAGACTTAAATAACCATTGGCCTCTGTTTGACCACTTTATGGTCCTCTGTTTGTCTTCGATCCATTGACCTCTGTTTTGTGCGGAGCAAAGTGCTGTGCGGAGCTAAGTGCTACACTATTGTGGGAGCCACCTCTAGAATCCGTACGAGCCACCTCTTGAATCCATACCTCTGTTCTGACTGTCACTTTTGTGATCACGATACTTAACCCTTGGGTACGGGGAGCGGGTCGTGACAAATGGTATCAGAGCAATGGTTTTTTTTTTTTTTAAAAAATATCATTGGAGCATAGGACACATGCAAATTTAAGAAGTGGGATAGCGGGTAATTAGTACCTAAATATTACATTTTGTTAGTCGATTTAATTATATTATAATTTTATATGATTATATATATATAATAATTTTTTTTTTAGTGTGCCTAATTTGTGAAGGATATTAGATATAATTTACATTTGTTATAGTAAAAGAATGACAAGAAAAGAAGGATGTCGGGCTCAAGCACCCACCAAAATTATAATATAATTAAATATATATAATTTTCAGTTCAGTATTAAAAAAAAAAAAATTTATTTTGATTTTTTTTTTTAGTGGGTTCAAATTATAAAGATGCTAATTTTAAAACTATTTCCCATCAATGAAAAGTTTATCTCAAAATTTTCACTTCTTGCATATTATTCTGTCATTGGGTTCTCATTTTTATTTATTTTTATCGTAAACAAAACAAGTGAAAAGTTTTTAAAATCGCTCATTATTTCTTATTTTGGCCTAAAACAATTTTGACAACTAGACAGTGAGTTATTTTTGATAAAGTTTTTTTTTGAAGTAATATTTTCTATCAGATTAATCATCTAATATATATTTATCAGAGTACGCAACAGATAGCATATATATGACAAATTTCGAGAACAAAATTTTAAAAGGAGGAAAGATTGTAATAACTCAGATTTTTAATTATTCTGTAAAATTTATACTAATATTATTTAATCACAATTAGAAAAATATATGATTTATTTTGTATTATTATGTGTCACTTTGTGAAATAATATAATTATTATGAATTTAGGGGTCAAAGTATAAAATAAATAATTAATTTACTGGTGGCATACAATAGAGTGTAATTTAATTAAGAATTATATATTATCGAAAATATATATATATATATATATAATTAGTTTAAAATTTTGGGCCTAATTAGTATCAACTATTTAAACTTATCCGTTGGAAGGATAAGCTCAAATCTTAAGTGTAATAATGGTTGTGATATAGGAAGGCTACGTGGATGCCACGTGTCACTCCAAAACGTGTTGGGCAAGTATTGCCTGATTAGTATATAAGGAGGTGATTCACCTGGAGAAAGAAAGAAAAGAGAGAAAGAAAGGGAAAAGGAAGAAAAAAATAAGGGAAGTCGAAAGAGTCTTTGATAGTGGAAAGAAAGAGTGAGGTATTAAAGTTAAGGTGAGTTATATTATACTTTGAGGCACCAAAATGTATTTTACATATGTTTTGACTTACCATTATTTATTTTATATAAGTTACGTTTTATAAATTATTATAAATAATATAAATATTTCAGTTACGTTGTTTTATTTCTGAACCCTATTTACTTCAAATAAAACCCATGGATATGTTTGTTTTATATTTTAAAGAATATTTTACTATGACCTTATATACAATTATGTTTTGTAAGTACCACCACGGGAGTCCCATGCCTTGGGGGATTTAAATAACCATTGGCCTCTGTTTTTCATGGATCCATTGACCTCTGTTCTATGCGGAGTAAAGTGCTGTGCGGAGCTAAGTGCTCTAGAGGTATGAATTCAAGAGGTGGCTCGTACGGATTCTAGAGATGACTCCCACAATAGTGTAGCACTTAGCTCCGCACAGCACTTTTCTCCACATAGAACAGAGGTCAATGGATCCATGACAAACAGAGGACCACGAAGTGGTCAAACAGAGGCCAATGGTTATTTAAGTCCCCAAAGGCATGAGTCTCCCGTGGTGGTACTTACAAAACATAATTGTATATAAGGTCATAGTCAAATATTCTTAAAATATAAAACAAACATATCCATGGGTTTCCTTTTAAGTAAATAGGGTTCAGAAAAAAAAAAAAACCACGTAACTGAAATCTTTATATAATTTATAATAGTTTATAAAATTTATTTGTATAAAATAAATATGGTAAGTCAAAACATACATAAAATACATTATAGTAACTCAAAGTATACTATAACTCACCTTAACTTTAATACCTCACTCTTTCTTTCCACTATCAAAGACTCCTTTGACTTCCCTTATTTTTTTCTTCCTTTTCCATTTCTTTCTCTCTTTTCTTTCTTTCTTTTCCTTTTCTTTCTTTCTCTAGGTGAATCACCTCCTTATATACTAATTAGGCAATACTTGCCCAACACGTTTTGAAGTGACACGTGGCACCCACGTAGCCTTCCTATATCTCAACCATTATTACACTTAAGATTTGAGCTTATCCTTCCAACGGATAAGTTTAAATAGTTGATACTAATTAGGCCCAAAATTTTAAACTAATTATATATATTAATTTTTTCGATAATATATAATTCTTAATTAAATTACACTCTATTGTATGCCAACAGTAAATTAATTATTTATTTTATATTTTGACCCCTAAATTCATAATAATTATATTATTTCACAAAGTAACACATAATAATACAAAATAAATCATATATTTTTCTAATTGTGATTAAATAATATTAGTATAAATTTTACAAAAAATAATAAAAGATTCTAGAAGTGGCTCCCACAATAGTGTAGCACTTAGTTCCGCACATAACAGAGGTCAATGGATCCATGACAAACAGAGGACCACAAAGTAGTCAAACAGAGGCCAATAGTTATTTAAGTCCCCCAAGGCGTGGGACTCCCGTGGTGGTATTTACAAAACATAATTATTTATAAGATTATAGTCAAATATTCTTTAAAATATAAACAAACATATTCATGGGTTTCATTTTCACAAATAGGGTTCAGAAATTAAACCACGTAACTGAAATAGTAATATAACTTATAATAATTTATAAAACATAGCTTGTATAAAATAAATATGGTAAGTCAAAACATAAGTAAAATACATTTTGGTGACTCAAGGTATAATATAACTCACCTTAATTTTAATACCTCACCCTTTCTTTCTACTGTCAAAAACCCTCTTATCTTCCATCACTTTTTCTTTCATTCTTTCTTTCTTTTCTTTCTTCTTTCTTTTCTTCTCCAGGTGTGGCACGCCTCCCTTAAATAGAGAGGAGAACCCACTCTCTGGCCAACATGTAGCCGAGCCCCAAATCATTCCACAGATTCTATAATTAATTATATAGATTCATTTTTATCGTTAATGGATATTAAAGATAATTACACTTTGACCTATATTTTTAATATAATTATATAAATAAATTAATTCCTAATTAAATTACACTTTATCGTATACCAACAATAAATTAATTATTTATTTTATTACCACACCCATTATTATTATTATCTATTTATACTTTGACCCCTAAACTTTTAATAATTATGTTATTTTACAAAATTACACATAATAATATATAATAAATTATATATTTTCCGAACTGAGATTAAATAATATTTGTATAAATTCTACAGAATAATTAAAAATCTGGGTTGTTACAATCTTCCCTCCTTTTAAAATTTCGTTCTCGAAATTTGTCATATGTAAGCTATCCGCTGCGCACTCCGATAAATATATATTAGATGATTAATCTGATAGAAAATAGTACCTCAAAAAAAAAAAAAAAACTTTACCAAAAATAACTCACTGTCTAGTTGTCAAAAATTATTTTGGGTCAAAATAAGAAATAAGGAGCGACTTTAAAAACTTTTCACTCGTTTTGTTTACAATAAAAATAAATAAAAATGAGAACACAATGACAGAATTATATGCAAGAATTGAAAATTTTGAGATGAACTTTTTATTGATGGGAAATAGTTTCAAAATTAGTATCTTTATAATTTGAACCCACTTTTAAAAAACATCAAAATAATTTTTTTTTTGAATACTGAACTGAAAATTATATGTATTTAATTATATTATAATTTTGGTGGGTACTTGAGCTCGACATCCTTCTTTTCTTGTCCTTCTTTTACTATAACAAATATAAATTATATCTAATATCCTTCACAAATTAGGCACACTAAAAAAAAATTTATTATATATATAATCATATAAAATTATAGTATAATTAAATCGACGAACAAAATATAATATTTAGGTACTAATTACCCGCTATCCTTCTTCTTGAATGTGTGTGTATCCTATGCTCCAATGATGACTTGTTTTCTTTCTTAAAAAAAACCATTGCTCTGATACCATTTGTCACGACCCACTCCCCGTACCTAAGGGTTAAGTATCGTGATGGCTAGTAACTGAGATTACCTCCGGCCAATTCTTAAACAAATCAATAAACGCGAGCGGAAGTAAAATTTAAATAAGGATACCAAAATAATCATCGGAGTTTCTATTTTTATTACAAAATTTACTGACTAAAAATGTCGATATTTACATAGAGAAATATCATAAAAATACTGTATGTGTGTCTATTCCGCAACTCGACTTTCCAAAAAGTTATTTCTGAAGTGCATTGTTTCTTGAAAATTAATAAACAACTATAAGCACATTGCAGCGTGAGAAATATTATACCAAGAGTATAAGGGATACGAAATAACCATGGATAGTTAATTAGGCCAAAACATTCACACAACTCAGCATAGAAAATATCATGAAAGTGTTGTGTGTGTTTATTCCGCAGCCCCGCATCTAAGACTTTCCAAAAGCTATTTCTAAATTGCATTATTTCCTGAAAATTGGTAAACAACTATAAGCACATGGCAGAGTGAGAAATATTATACCAAGAGTATAAGAGACACGAAATAACCATGGATAGTTAGTTAGGCCAAAACATTCACATAACTCAATTTGGTGAATAAATCATTTGAGTAACAGAAATTGAAATACAAAAAGTATGTAAATATATAACCATAACCACGGTACCAAACTGAACAGAACAGAGGTCACAGAAGTGACAATCAGAACAGAGGTACGGATTCAAGAGGTGGCTCGTACAGATTCTAGAGGTGGCTCCCACAATAGTGTAGCACTTAGCTCCGCATGGCACTTTGCTTCGCACGGAACAGAGGTACGGATTCAAGAGGTGGCTCGTACGGATTCTAAAGGTGGCTCCCACAATAGCGTAGCACTTAGCTCCGCACAAAACAGATGTCAATGGATCCATGACAAACAGAGGACCACGAAGTGGTCAAACAGAGGCCAATAGTTATTTAAGTCCCCCAAGGCATGGGACTCCCGTGGTGGTACTTACAAAACATAATTGTATATAATGTCAAAATTAAATATTCTTAAAATATAAAACAAATATATCCATGGGTTTCCTTTTAAGCAAATAGGGTTCAGAAATAAAACAACGTAACTGAAATATTTATATAATTTATAATAGTTTATAAAACATAACTTGTATAAAATAAATATGGTAAGTCAAAACATACATAAAATACATTTTGGTGACTCAAGGTATAATATAACTCACCTTAACTTTAATACCTCACTTTTTCTTTCCACTATCAAAGACTCTTTCGACTTCCCTTTATTTTTTCTTCCATTTCCCTTTCTTTTTCTCTTTTCTTTCTTTCTTTCTTTTCTTTCTTCTTTCTTTTCTTCTCCAGGTGTGGCACGCCTCCCTTAAATAGAGAGGAGAACCCACTCTCTGGCCAACACGTGGCCGAGCCCCAAATCATTCCACAGATTCTATAATTAATTATATAGATTCATTCTTATTGTTAATAGATATTAAAAATAATTACACTTTGACCCAAATTAATAATATAATTATATAAATAAATTAATTCCTAATTAAATTACACATTATCGTATACCAATAGTAAATTAATTATTTATCTTATACCAACAGTAAATTAATTATTTATTTTATTACCACACCTATTATTATTATTATTTATTTATACTTTGACCCCTAAACTTTTAATAATTATATTATTTTACAAAATTACACATAATAATATATAATAAATTATATATTTTCTGAACTGAGATTAAATAATATTGGTATAAATTCTACAAAATAATTAAAAATCTAGGTTGTTACAGGTCAGGTGGGTTGGGCTGGGCTGGACGCTGGTGTGAGGTTGGGTTGGGCTTGTCCAACCCAATACCTTTTTTTTTTTTACCAAAAACATTTGAATTTTATTTTATTTTTTGATAAAATAAAATCTGTCCAGAATTTGAAATAATTCTGAAAATCTATCCAGTTTAATTTCAATTTTTGAATTCAAATCTGTTTACACATCTTCAGAATTTCTGTACAGTTCCATATCTGTCCAACAGATCTGAATCTGTTCAAACCCAAAACAGTTTTTTATCTGTTTGAAAAACACACCAGATTTGTCCAAACAGTTACCATACCTATTGAATTCAAACTAAAAGGTCACCATTCCATCTATAAATAGGCAGTCTCTCATTTGGTTTTTTACTCCAATTTTTTCGTCCCAAATTCTGCCTACTCTCTCTGTATTTTGCTGCATTATTTTCCTTGTGAGAAAGAGTGTAGACACATCGTTGTGTGAATAGTGTGTAGTGCTGCTACTATTCACTGTTGATCATTTTATCTTGGGAGATAAACGTCTACAATCTAAAAGCATCATGGAGATGACGAATCTGTCTTAAGGATATAGTGTTAAACACTGGACTTGATCAAAACTTTGTTCGAGAAATTAATAAAGTAATTTGTTAATTTATTTTCTGTTTTATTATTTATTTATTTATATCAGATTTTGATTTTGTTTTTGTAACAAAATAAAAATATGTTTTTTAATTAATTTATTTTTATTTATTGATTTGATTTTTGTAATCAAACAATCTCTTTCATTTCCTTTATTTCTTCTGTATTCCATTTGTTGTTAAGTACACAAACATAATTTATTTTTTAAATATAGTGAAGATTCTCTAACAACATAACCACTATAAAATTGAGGAAGCCGACCGACATTCCTGATCTTTTCTAGACCACCAATTCAACATTTCATTGGTGAATCAACATTTTCATCATTCCCATTTGGGTATTCCACGCCCATTTGGACCACCGATTCACGTTCATCTCAAAAGTGACAACCATATCTTCATTCTGCACCGTTGTCTGTGACTGCATGTAATGTTGTGGTGTGAAGGATTGCAACATCAAAAGTGATGGTGACATGCGTAGCAACGTTTCATCATTCCCATTTGGATATTCTGCATTCGTTTGAACCACTGATTCACATTCGAATCATTATCTTAAAAGTGACAACCACATCTTCATTTTATATCTATGTCCGTAAGTGCGTGTGATGCTGTGGTGTAAAGGACTATACTACTTGAAGTAATGGTGGCATGTGTAGCAACGTTTCATCATTTCCATTTGGGTATTCTGCACCTGTTTAGACTGTTGGAACAATCTTCTATGTAAAATAAATAATTTGAAATAAATCAAACAAATAAAAATAAATTACTTACATAATTTATTTTACCGAAATGTAAAAGTACAAAAAGATCAAGTCGAGTGTGTCACACTCTGTCCTTAAGACAAATTCGCCCGCTTCGGTGCTTACGGACTAATGGCGTCTATTTCCCAAAATACAATGATCTTCATAAATTGTAGTAGCATCCCAAACAATTTGTATGGCGAACAAAAACCTGTGTTCTTTACTCTCTGAATTTTTTCCTAAAATAATAGAAAGAATATATCTATGCAAGAGAGCAAAATGAAGGCAAGAAGATGATTTTCGGAATTACTTGGCTACTGGAAATGGCTTGGTATATATAAACTCGAATAGGTCTGACATTCAAACCGAACATGTAGGTTTTTGAATGAACAGGTGCAATAGATACAATTCAAATTTCGAACAGATAACTACAGCAGTTTCATATCTGTTCAGAAACTGCTGGGCAATTTGAATCTGTCCTGGAAAAAAAACCAAATTTGTTTGGTCTTTTTGAACCTACTGGACTTGCTGGAACTGGACCGAAGGAAGAAAGAATTTATGACAGAAATTAAATTCAAGTTTGAATTAATTTCATTTGGAAAAATTAATTTTCCCGCAAGTATTTTTGGAAAAATTTAAAATAAAATTTTTCCAAAAATTAAAGTTAGGACCGACTCGACCCACAACCCACACATACGCTCGGTACAGCTCGGCTCGGCCGGTCGGATGGACGACGATGGCACACGCGCGTGTGTGGTGGTTTGAGCCAAGGTTCATTTTGTCCATAACTCCTTCATTCTACAAACTTAGGGTGCCCTTTAGGGCCCAACCCAAGTTTTGTCGCCTAGAATTTATATACACACATAAGTTCTCTTAAGTTTCCAATGTGGGACCAGCCTTACAAGGCAACCCACATTTAATTCTTTAATTGTCCATTTCACGAATCTGAAAACAACGTCAATTGTAATGCCCCAAATTTCTAGCCCAAATGATAATACAACAATCATGGCTCTTTCAAAGAAAACCAAATATAAATCTCCAAACTTACATTACATGATACAATAGTTCTTCATGCAACAACACATCAATCCAACAACAAGTAAATAAACAAATAAATACCCTAAAGGGTTTACAAATTTTCAAGACTTAAGCCCGGTTACACAAAACGGTTATTCAAACCCACACAATTACAGCCCTTGGCTTACAAAACAAAGTCACGCAAAATGAGAGCATTGTACTCCCAACACACATACTTCCACGCCCCTAGTTGGGTGGAATCACCACATCTTTTCTTGCACAAAAATCCCGTAGGGTGAGCAAAAGCCCAGTAAAAAATTCTTAACAAAGTATATACATTTTATGCAAGTCTCAAGAGATGAAATGCATATGCCATGCTATGCCCCTTTTTGAAGATAAATTACAATTTCATCTTTTGAAAACCATCATGCTCAATGATGTTATGCAATTTCAATTGTTCAAAACTTAACAATTTATTTCAATGGCGATAAATACATCTCTGGAAATCCCTAGGCTGGTGTCTGCAAGTAGACTATACGAGTACTACCAAATTGTCATTTTTACTGGTATTAACTGGAAGGTCGACACCTATCCGTGCGAATTTTCGGTCTTTCACCCCGGACCCGTAGGCCAACTTATTAAATATCATCTACACCACCTATCAAGACTTACCAACATATTTACCCCAAAATCTTTCATGAAAACTTATTTCTCAACATTCTTTTCTCAATGCAAGTTTTCAAATCAACCTTCAAAGTCTAATGTAATAAAATGAAATGATATGCCAATTTCACAATATGAACACAAATGCTTTTATTCCAATTCATCATCCAAGGAATAAACACAATTTCCTTTTCTCAAGTATTCTCAACAATTTAGTCATTTCAAGACTATATCAACATTCTGAATAATCATTTCTAAAATGAACAGTAATTCTCATAATCCACAAAATTAATCATTTATACAAATATAAATAAGAAATTTTCTAAACATCATTTATTTTGGCACACAAAAATAAATATAATAATATTACCCATAGATTTTCAATATCTTTTAAAATTCCCAATTTTTAGGTTTCCTCGCCAAAACCAACCATTTTCAAATATTTAAGAAGATCTCACCAAAAACATCTTTCTTTTACCAACATAGTCCAAAACCCTCAATTTCTATTTTAAAAGAAACAAGAAAGTAAACCCACTTTCAAAATCACTCATCTTCTTGAATCAACAAAAATCCATTTAAAAAAAAAAAAACAAATAAAAGGATGATTTCGAAAATCATCTAGATCTTGCAAAAATATATATATAACTCAAAGAAAATCCCTACCTCAAGCCAAGAAGAGGAAACAAGTCGGAAAAGAAGCAGAAGAAATCTCACGGCACCAAACTATAGCAGCTCACTCATTGTAACAATGGCGCCGTCTACTATCATCGGCGTATAAACTGCATGTAAACCCAAAAATAAACTACCCCAGATTGCCTGAACCAAAATCGTTGGAGACAGGAATAGTGCAATCCTGGGAAACTACAACACTCCACCAGCGCCGACGTGCTTACGGCGTCGTAAAACTTCACCCACAAAACAGAATCAACAAAATCAGCCAGGACAAAGAAACTGAACTGAACAAACATAGCTTCGGTGTATACCACCAAGCTTACTCTCTCTCTAATACCATTCACATGGCACCGGAGTAAACCCATGCAACTTCACGTCTGAAATGCAAAACCTCAAACAAGACCTGTTACTTACCAAAAATGACGTCCAGTAGGCACCGTACACCTCCGCTTCAGCTATTATGTTACACGAGCAAGGATTGCACCATCACACTAACGAACCCACCAATAACAACCAAACCCCGACACAGGGCACCACTGACCCACGGCGGTTTGACCATCGGGGGCTGACAGTTGATAGTCATCGGCGAGAAAGCCTGGCTGAACACCTATACTCACCCGCCATGGCTGACCGAAGCTCAACATAACCATGGAGTCCAAATTGAAAAGCGCTTCTGGTGCCTTATTGAATAAGTTATTGTGTAGCTTCGGTGAGTGTACAACCTGATAAAAGGAAGTTGTTGGAGCATTTCAATGGCAGATGAGAAGAGAAGTAGGTGGGCTTAATGGGTAATCTTTTGTGGCGAGAAGAAGATAGAGCTAAAATTCGAACAGAAGAAGAAGAAGTTGAGAGTGAGATATCCATCAAGAAGGGATGATAAAGAGAGTAAAGATGATGACCAGACAAGTATTAGTGGGTTTTGTCTGAGCAGCTGTAAAGCAACTTTATATATATATATATATTAGTTGGGCTTTTTAACTCAGGGGTTTTGATGGTGGAACACCGTGAGAAGTGCTTGGCTGGACAACTTTTCAGTGGGCATCAATTTAAATACCCATAGCTTATGGGCTGTTTTCTTAGGCCCACATGTTATTTAATAAATTAGCTAAGGGCAAAAATTTCAATTTAATTCAACTCGTTACATCAATTTCCTATTCACTCATAAATGGTTTTGACAAATCGTCTTCACCGTGTGACTTGCCATGCGGCAAGGAATACGTCACCTATTTGGACCCATCCTAAAAGACGTGTGGGCCCCATCCAAATTTGGGCTCAAAGTTGGTCAAAAAATAAGCCTATATAAACCAAATTTCCAACATGGACCACCAATTCACATTTGAATCTTCATCCCAAACGTGGCAACCACATCTTCATTCTGTACTTGTCCATGAGTGCATGTGATGCTATGGTGTGAAGGATCGCGCTGCCGGAAGTGAAAGTGGCATGAGATAATGGTACGAGTCACTGTTCCGTAGGCCACCATGATACGAACATGCGATGTGGCATCCAAATGTGTTGACCACATCATTGGAAATGATAGCAACTGTAGCTTGCTTTTTGTGTTCCTTTCGGATACGATAGCCCTACAGTTTAGGCTCCTGTGATTCTGAATCTAATTTCATAAGTGCAATATGAAATAGATAAATACAAATGAGTCTAAATCTGGCAAATCTTTTGAAAAATTAATTTTGAATCAAAAATGCCAAAAATGAACTGCTTTGCCAGATTACAGAGTCGCCACTTCAATATTTTTGGAAAATTTAGGAAACCCGAGACTCGTGCTAAAGGCCACTTATCCGTTATCACCAAAGTGTCTCCGCTCGGGTACTTAGGTATGAGAGGGGAAGGTCATGAATTGAGCACCCCACTCACCCGATTAAAGATCGGCCTTTACTAATCATGATATGATTCTTATTTACAGTATATGCTCTTGTTCCGATTATTTAGCCTAATTTTCTATGTGATGCACACAAGTATAGATTAATTGGCAAAAATTGGAACACTTTGATCTTATGTTTGTTTGAAAAGAGTTTTTGAATATGCGTCACTTAAAAAAAGGGTGAACTTGTATATACATTAGTCAAAACATCCCAATTTAAGCAATTAACCTTTATTCATTGGCATTCAAATAGGCATATCACTTAAGCATTTAGTCTCATGGAAAACATGCTCGATATGGCAATACTAACACTCATGCAATATGCTAAAGTAATGAATGTTCATCTAATACTCAACCGAGGCAAGCCAAAAGAAAGAAAATAGTTAGTTAAATGCATGTTCTAATATGCAAGTGACTAATGCAACACATACAAAGATGCAACTACTAAGCTCGACTACTAGCATGACATGTGGATTAATTTGATAACATGCAGTTAAACATGTATTCAAATGAAGAATGTGAAATAACCACAAAATAAGAATGATATGCCGAGACCAATGCATGCAAGATGAATGGATGCAAGTCATGGAAAATGCTAATTAAAACATGATACTGTATGCTATCCATCATAAGCGAGTAAATAAAAAGGAAAAAGAAATTGGGATTGGAAAACATACTCATTATTACAATTTTGCCCTCGCGCAAAAGGGTTTGAATAAATGTCCTACTTAACTAACTATTACACAACCAAATATAATTGCCAAAAATAACTAGCTACACTAACTAATTATTACAAATTGAACAATCTAATTAATTAATTACAACACAAAATTAATTAACTAAGCTATTACAAGTTCCAAGGAATTAACTAATTAACTAAGAGCTATGTAAGCTAAATAAAATCAAGTGGAGGTTAAGGAACCACACGTGCCAGCGTGAACATCCTCCGGGAAACGTCTCTATTTTGCTACTAGAACTATTCTGTTTGCAAAAAATACTTCTGTTTTTGCCTCAGTTTCTGCTCTGTTTTACAAGAAAAAGACACTGTTTGGCTGAAAAGATGTGGCCGACCGACTAGAAAAAGTGGTTGGCCGGATTCAAATGGTGGCCTGCCGGCCACTATTTTCAGCCAAACAGTGTTTTTTTCTTGTAGAACAGAGTAAAATGGTGGATTCAAATGGTGGCCGCCCGGCCACTATTTTTGGTACTGTCCTGCTGCAGCAGAAAAATAAACAGAGTAGAAACAGAGTGTTTCCAAGGGATGTTTATCCTCTTTACTTCTCTCTATCATGAAATTGATCAAAGGAGGGATATAATCGATTTCACAAATTATCAATAGTCGCAAGGTAATTGTATGATGATCCATGACTCGATTGGAAAAAGCTCAATAAATGAAAATAAGAGACCAACAAAACCTCCTCCCTATCATGAAATTGATCAAGGGAAGTAGTTGACAATGATTTTTGAACCATTATCATCACAAGAGAGCATGAAATGGCTCAACACTCAACGGGTTCAATTAATGTTCGATTGAACCCAACTTGATTTTATTATCTTGTTCCATTTTAGTTCAATTTTATTACCTCTTTTCATTATTTTTCCATTCATTAGTCATTTGAGTCCAAGAATAAGAATTAAGTCCACTAAGTGGAGAGAAGTGTCAAATAAGAAGTTATTTTAGGCATGAAAGAGATGTAATGCCTTGGTAATGAACCTCCGAAGAGATTAAACCATTAAGCATGGAAGGGTCTATTTCTCAAGCTTAAACAACACTCAGTTGAAACAACTCTCAAAGCAATAAAAACCAAGAAAGGAGGGAGGGTGCAGAGATGATTATACAAAGGTGATCACATATATGGAAAGCATGAAATAAATACTATCAACTCAAATAAGTTAGTGTCTAAAGCCTAAACCACCAAACCTATGAGGACCTTTACACTACAAGCATACTATACAAAGCATGAATGAAATAAATACACTAAAATAGTCCAAGAACTCCCAGAAATAGTGCTGAAATTATCATGGAAAAGCTAGAAAAAGTAAGCCAAAACAATGGAGAAATTATGCTAGTAAACAAGCTTAAGAAGGGGTGGCTAATCCCTCAACTTTTGGGACTTCAAAACCATTTTTTAGCCTCTGAAAAACTCTAAAAATCAGTAGGAAAAGGTTGGAAAATAGATGGGAAACATAAGAGCAAAAGCTTGGAAAATAAGGTTCCAAGAATAGTGGTTCACCCATCTACCTTTGATAGCTTTAAACCATAAGTTTCAACCCATAAAAATAGTCCAAAAACAGCAAATAAAGATATGAAAGAAGTGGTGTAAAAAAGCTAGAAGTTATACCTCTTGAAGAGGAGTAATACTTTGATTCACAAAACACCAATTTCTCACTCTCAATTGTTGAAATTCAAGCTCAAGAACCTTAGCAAGGAGCCCTAAAAATTAGGTTTATGGAGTATAGATAGAGTGCATATAGGTTGCAAGGTAGAGAGAGAGAAATATTTTTAAGAATTTTGCACTTCACAAATTTTTCTAACCTAAAAACATAAGGTATGGCTCTCTATATATAGAACAACTGGTTGATATCTTAGAAATATCTGTATTGAGCTAGCTGGTACAATACATGCACATGGGGGGATAGCTGGCAACAAATATTTGTTCTACCGGAACACTTGGCCGGCCGGCCACTAGGGGGATGGCTATCCACTTATTTCTGGCCAGCCGGCCACTAGTTGGTCTGCAGGTCTCTGGGTGGTCAGGCTTGGAAAAATATTGTTTTGGTCCAAAAGTGGTGCAAGGTTTGTAGGCTTCTGAGACTCAAAACTGAGGCTTCTTGCTGAGGAAATCGAGCATTTGCACAACGTATAAATTTATCATTGGGTGATCAAACTGAGGCACCCAAGTCTTTAAGGGCGGTCAAAAATGGGGTGTCTACAGTAACGTAACATTGTTTGAAAACAAATCATACGAACAAACAATTGAAAATGCTAATGGACGTCAACTGGACTATCATTTTCTTAAAATCGGATGTAAATGTATGACATACTAGATCACCGTGGGCTGTTGTGACGTCTGTGACAACCCTTGGTGTCGTCCAACAATAGCCAAAACCTAACTTTATATTCGAGAAGAATACCCACTGATTTCCCACTCCTTGTAATTACGGGATTCGAACTACCAAACGTGGAATCCACGACAAATTTGTCCACTAACCAATCCAAAAAATTCAAAAAAGGGACTTGGCTGACTAAAAGAACACAGCAACGGGACTTGCCAATCTAATAGAAAAAATGTAGGACCATATGGTGCAACAGTTTGTGAAATGGGACTTTTTGATAATTTTTCCCAAATTTTAAAAGTATATGTTCATAAAAAATTTTTAGAGTGGTGCTATTAGCACCTGTCAAAATTCTTTGGACCCCCTATTTTATAATTTTTTTTATTACAATTATACCCTAAAGTAAAATTACATTAAAATACATTATTAAATGAAACACCCACCTATCAATAAGAACTAATACTCTATAATATTGGACACCCACCCCCACCTCCAACTCCAACTTGAACTCCAACTATACGTATTCCATATTTGTAAACACTAAACCTATTACTTTTCATAACCAACTAACATAAATCCTAAATCTATTATTTTTCATAATCATTTTAAATCCTGAATGTATCATCTTCATCACCATCATCAACGCTATTGAACTTGAAAGTTTTGCTTCAAGCATAACGTATACTTCATCACTTATTTCACTGTGTAGAGCAATGGAGGACGAGGGCAGCAATTCTAGTGAGACCGACATTCCATTGATAAGTTTATCTGTCTTGTATTAACATTCTCAGTCGTTTTCGGTCGTTCTTGTTTCGTTCGAGCTGTTCGGTACCGGTTTGCTACTATTAGAATTATGTTCGGTAATACAGTACTGAACATAATCCTTTCGTTCAATACATAGGTTCCGAACATTAATGCAGATAGTCAGTTATGTAATTTTCTTTGTTAAACTAACTTAGAATGGAAAAGAGTGAATTGGAATGGATTTAAGTTATGTATTTTGAATGGATTTAATTTATGTTATTTTAAGTTGTGAATTGGAATGGATTCAAGTTACACAGTGATGAACAAATTTTGTTCGGACATACAGTGCTGACAGGATCATTATTGTTCAACAAAACAGTTCTGAACAAAATACATTTGTTCGGCTACATAATGGTGAACAAATTGTTTTGGGCTACATTCAGAATTCTGATGGCGATTCAGATGATGATTCTGATGGCGATTCAGATGATGATTCTATTTTTCCTCATCCTGCAAACAATTATGCAAATCCCGTAGACATTGGAGTATCTTCGATCGATCTCAGCGATGACGAAGATACAAAAAGCAACGAAGAAGATGATGATGAGAGGATGAGAGAAATTACTGATTCGGCGATACGGAGAGCGTTCAGAGAAGATGAGAGTTGTCAGAATGCTCCGTTGACGGCTGAGACGGCGATGAGAGTGATGGAGGGTTGGGGTCTAAGAATTCTATACTGGACCAAAGCTCCAAACTCTGAAGATTGAGTGAGTCAGGGAAGGAGAAGGATGAAAAATTAGGTGGGTGTGCATTTCATTGTGAAAATATTGTGAATATGGGTAGATATGGTAATAAGTGGGGTGCCCAAAAAAATATTATTAAAATTTAGGGTTTAGCATTGGGATCCAAAGTAATGGGGGGTCTAAAGAATTTTGGTAGGTGCTAATAGCAGCAATCTTTTTTTAAACACTCAATAATACATTTTGGATGAATAATACATTTTGAATGGTTATAATTCAACCTTAGGTTTCATTTGGGAATAAATTATTTTAATTATTTTTTAATTTTTTATAAAAATATATAAAAAATAAGAAAATAATGTGAAAATTTCTAATAATTTTTTAACTAAATATTTTAATTTCCAAAAGAGATTTTTTAGAGTTACATACCTAAGCCAAATTCCAACTTTTTATCCTTGAAAACTTTTACCTAATTTTAAATTTTACCTTTTTGTTTATTTTTTTTAATTTCTCCAATCCATCACTACACATTCTCTGTTCTGTTCTTGTAGGGTATCTTTTCTTCGCTTCGTCTTACGTTTTGGAGAGATCCTCTGTTTCCATTCTGTTTTCTCATCTTCTGATCTTCAAACAAAGGTAATGCCCGATAACCAATCCCTCTTTTTTTGCATATAAATAAAGTTCAAATATGGATTTTTTAATTTTTTTATTATCTGAATTTTCTTGTCCATGCTTTGAATTATCCATATCTCTATAAACCTTATAAAAACACAAACGTTACTCTGGTTTTACTTGTTTGCTCTTGTGGGTTCTCTGATCTAGGGCTTTTTGGTACTTCTTGTGCATATATTTGGATTTTTGAGCATCTGGGTCGCTTTCTTTTTGGTCAAAATTTAGACCCTTCTGAGTGTGTGTACTAATTTTGATATCTGAACTAATGAAACTGTAAAGGGTTATTTAGGATTTGTAGTATTGGATGATGGCTCGGTTGATTCTTCCATGCAAAGGTTCGGGTCTGCCGAAGACATGTCTCTTGGGTTTGATCTCCTCTGGCCATGTGATTACCCAATCCCACTTACTTATTAGTAAATGTTTGTGTAGTTCCATTTTTTCTTTTTCTGATTGATTCTCGAGAAAGCAGAGGAAAGAAAATGAAATGTTGGAAATATTATAGCTGCCTGCCTACTAGGGTTGAAATGTTTTTGTCATATTCTGAGTTTTCCTTTGTTTCCATAAAGGTTCACAAATCATTGTTGCTTCTGTTGTTATCGTTGCTGCTCTAATTTCCCCCCCCTCTGATTGTATCTTTTGTGAGTCATTATTTGTAAATGAGAAAGTACTGCATACATTCAGTTTGACTGTTGATAGTTGGGTTTCTTATTGTTTTTCTGCATATATTGGTTTTTGTTGATTTTTTTTGCCTCTTTTTTGGCTTTGTAATGCAAATTTAGCTTTCATGAGAATCTTATATATCTTCTCAAAATTTAGATGTATACTCCGTATCTGCCTCGACTTTGCTCATAGAAAATTGTCTTCTATCCTAACATTTTAAGACTCACATTTCTGATGTGTTATTGCAGTTTCAAGCCTCTTGTCGCGTTAGTTCTGTTGGGAATCCTGCTAAAAAATTCTCCAGATATAGGCATTGCCTTGGGTTAGAGGTTGGTACACATTTCATACAATAACTTTTTACATCCAGGATTTCCAGGTGCTTCTGTACTTGGTTCATTTCTTTAGGTCACTTCAAGCTTTGGAATTTCAATTAGAGATTTTAATAATTTGTCTGTGTTACTAGGTTGCACATCGGAAAAATTATCGGTTTCCTTGCCCTTCATTACCCGTGAGTTGTTATTGTTGAATTTATCACTCCCCTCATAAATTCACATTATGTCAATTTTCATGCTCACTTTTATTCATTATGTGAATTTCAACCTTTTATAGAAGGCCAAGCAATTCAGCAGGAGGCTTATTTGTTCAGTTGCAACAGAACCCTTACCAAAGCAAGTTGAAGAATCCAAAATGGACATGCCCAAAGAAATTTTTCTGAAAGATTACAAGTTGCCTGATTACTACTTTGATACGGTATCTATGTACTTACTAATGAATTATTTATCAAAAAATAAGTTCATATCTGAATACATACAAATATGTATTATTAATAGTTATTCTTTTGATAGTGACATTTTGGTTTCTTCTGTAATTATGAATATTCAGGTTGATTTGAAATTTTCACTGGGCGAGGAGAAAACAATTGTCTGTTCCAAAATAACCGTCTACCCCAGAGTCAAAGGTAATATTGCAACTGGAATCGAATTGGTGAAGGAGTGTATGTTTCTTTAAATTTCTGGGTATTATTATTGTTAACAGCACAAAACTATTGGATTTACTTCAACTGGTTTTCACCTTTTTGTGCAGAAAGACTAAATGTCTCCATTCATTTATTTATTTGTCAAGTTCCATTCTTGAATGTTTCTTTGATATAAGCTTTCAGAATTGATTCTTCTTGTGATCTTATCTTGAGGAACAGGTTGTACTTCTCCACTAGTCTTGGATGGGCATGATATGAAGCTGGTTTCAGTTAAGGTCAATAGCAAAGAACTGAAGGTATGAAATATGTACAAGATTCTTGCTAAAGTTTATGCTTTATCATTTCAACTGCTCTGGCACATTAATTCATCAACATTGGTGTTTTCTCATTGCTCTCCACTGTTTGTTCTGAATTGTTTTTTTTTTTTTTATAAGTTAATGTTTGTTTGAATCATCACCAGAGGTAATTTTTATAGGTGATTTTTTTACTCTATTTTTATTGCCTTGTCATTTTATTATTTATTTTTACTTAGATCTTAATGCATTGTAATAAGGCATGCACATGTGCGTGTGTGCATGGATATCATAGCTACTAACCAAAGTATTTGCAACTTTTTTGGGTTCACATTTCACAAGGTTGCATTTTTAAACAACCTTGCATCGTCTAACTGCAAATCTTTGATATGTTTCAGGAGGAAGATTTCCACTTGGATTCACGCCATCTGACTCTCTCATCACTGCCAAGTGGCAAATTTACATTGGAAATTATTTCTGAGATACACCCACAAAAGAACACATCGTTAGAGGTGAAACAAACATTTCTTATTTTTACAATTTTTCTCTTCTGCATCTGGTGCTTCTCTCTCCTTCCAACTAATCATACTCCTTGCTGTAGGGGCTTTACAAGTCATCTGGGAATTTCTGTACCCAATGTGAGGCAGAGGGTTTCAGGAGAATTACCTTCTACCAGGTTCATAACTTGACCAGTGATAGATTCTAGATAATTATAAAGTGAGAACTGAGATGTTAATTTGTTTTGTAATACACTGATGACTTCTGTTTTTGCACTATCAGGACCGTCCTGATATTATGGCAAAATACACTTGTCGCATTGAAGCTGATAAGTCATTGTACCCTGTGTTGTTGTCTAATGGAAATCTCATAGAGCAAGGAGACCTTGAGGTGAATTTATTTATTAAAACAGTTGTTTAAGTGTTATATTTTTAGATCCATTTTTAATTTTTGATTCACTGCAGGGTGGCAAACATTATGCTCTTTGGGAGGATCCCTTCAAGAAACCTTGCTATCTCTTTGCTTTAGTTGCTGGACAGTTGGAGAGCAGAGATGATACTTTTACCACTCGTTCAGGTCGTAAGGTGTCTCTTAGGATTTGGACCCCGGCACACGATCTACCCAAGACTGAACATGCCATGTATTCTCTTAAGGCGGCTATGAAATGGGATGAAGATGTGAGTCTCTCTCTCTCTCTCTCTGAAGCTATCCTTTGGATGCATACTTTGATCTATCTCCTTGATGTGGTTTCTAAAGCATGCTTTCTCATATATATATATATATGTTGTGTATGCATTCAGGTTTTTGGTCTTGAGTATGACCTGGATCTCTTTAATATTGTTGCTGTTCCGGATTTTAACATGTAAGTCTCAACATATTCAATGCTTCTCACATATGTCGTTTTCCTTAATGTGATTTTCCCCTTTTAAATTACTAATTATTTAATGTATTGGTTTCAGGGGAGCCATGGAAAACAAGAGCTTGAATGTATGCTTTGTGAAATTTTTTTTGACTCTTTATTTCCATCTACCATGCATTTCATTTGATTGAAGTTTGTCTGACTTGGTTGTTGACAGATATTCAATTCCAAGCTTGTTTTGGCATCTCCAGAAACTGCTACAGATGCAGATTATGCTGCAATTTTAGGAGTTATTGGCCATGAGGTTTGTCATTTATCTCATAAGAAGCAAGAAACTTAGATTTATTTATTTATTTTATTTTTTGTATTAATTTGGGTCTTATTTCTTGTGTATATTGTAGTATTTTCACAACTGGACTGGTAACAGGTTAGCTTACATTGCTACTCTATCTCAATTATTAAAATCTTGTTACTCTTTTGTATAACCTTTTTTTTTATTCCGATCTCTCTCTTTTGGTTGATACTCTTTTCTTTTTTTCTTTCTTTTCCGCAGAGTGACATGTCGAGACTGGTTTCAGCTTAGTCTTAAAGAAGGTCTTACTGTATTCCGTGACCAGGTCTGGGCACATTATTAATTACCAAATGACCATTGAAACGCTGAAAATATTTATTGTTTGATTGAGCTTGCAAGTCTCTAATGCATTCCTCTGGCAGGAATTTTCATCTGACCTGGGGAGTCGTACAGTAAAGCGGATTGCTGATGTTTCAAGGCTTCGAAATTATCAGTTTCCACAGGCATTTCCACTCCCCTTCTACAACTTCTAGTGATGCTTTTAGTCTTTGTTATGTAACAATAGTAGCTGATATGCTATACATAGCACATAAAAATATTTTTAATTGTTTGTGGATGTAATATTCATTTACATTACAGATATAAGTATAGAAAAAATATAATTTTTTTCCTCATCTCCACCGTATCCGTATCCTAATTGTTTGGAAACCGCAATGTCCATGTCTATGTTCGTGTTCGTGTTTTTGATCGTGTCTGTGTTTGTGCTTCTTAGTTCATTTGGCTTCTAATAATGTATATGGAAAATCTAGAGAGTTAATTTGTCAAGAATCAGACTCAATTCATCTAATTGAAGTTGCTGTTTTTTTATTATTGATTTGACTTTGTGCTGCAATTAAGTGTTAAGATTTGTCTTGGTTTGCTAGGATGCTGGTCCCATGGCTCATCCTGTACGGCCACATTCTTACATTAAGGTCTGAAATTTTTTACTTAAGTTGCTCATCTTTGATAGATTTTAGCTTACTCTGGAGAGTTATTGACTATTTGCTCAGAAATTGTGTTCATGTTGCTATGTTTTTTTTCTCTCTTGTGACAGATGGACAACTTCTACACAGGCAAGTTTCTGTAATTGTCTTCAAGGAAGGGGTGGTTGTTATTTAATTTATAAATAAATTATTTTGTGGACATGGAAATTGAATTTGCAATTGACTTGGCATATTTGAACATTTTGACCCTCTTTTGTGTTGTATTATTGGTTGCGGTGGCTAATCTGGGACATTCACTGGCTTCAACTTGCAGTGACGGTAGGGTTTTACCAAGTTTTCTTTCTGTCGCTCTTTTTTTCTGTTTCTTTGGAAGGCACCTAACTGTTGTTTCTTTTGTTCTTGATTTTTTCTATTTTTTTTACAGGTGTATGAAAAGGTTTGAATCAATCTCTCTCTCTCTCTGTGGACAACAATGGTTGTTTGGTCATCACTGGTGTATTTTTTGTATCTTACTATCAGGGAGCTGAAGTTGTCAGGATGTACAAGACCTTATTGGGAAGCCAAGGATTCAGAAAAGTAAAATGAGTTTAAACTAAAGCGTATTTAATTCTTTATTTTACATGTGAGGGAGCTGTTTTTCCTTAACTTGCAAACACTTCTTTTTCCTATTTCAGGGCATGGATCTATATTTCAAGAGACATGATGGGCAAGCTGTAACCTGTGAAGATTTCTTTGCTGCAATGCGAGATGCAAATGATGCAGATTTTGCTAATTTCCTATTGTGGTATGTTATCACTTGTCAACTAGCTTTCTTTTGTTTTAAGTTTCATCAGTTTGATCTGATGCTTATATCTTTTGATTGAATGAAAAATTTTAGGTATTCACAAGCTGGAACACCTCGTGTAAAGGTTACTTCATCCTACAATAAGGAGGCTCATACTTATTCTTTAAAGTTTAGGTATAAACTCTGAGAAATTTGATTGACAGTTATGGTTCCCTGCATATTGGCTCATGATATCATAAATGAAGTGTTTTTTTGATTGCATTTTCACAGTCAAGAAGTGCCACCAACCCCAGGGCAGCCAATGAAAGAACCTATGTTCATTCCTGTGGTAGTAGGTCTGTTGGACTCACGTGGGAAGGACATGCCTCTTTCCTCCGTCTATCATGATGGAAAGTTGGAGTCTGTTGCATGTAATGATCAGCCCATCTACAGTACAGTTCTTAGAATTACAAAGGTCAGTTCAGAAGAACCCCTATGGGATCCATTGTCCCCACTTTTAACCATTGACATTTGTGATGTGGAATCTTGGCTAGGTGTGGGTAATGATGTGGAACTAGTATAAGTTGTTTCAGCATATGATATCCCACAAAGAACTAGTTTTTTGAGGAAAACAAACTCAAACTAAAACTGGGAAACTTAGGCTAGTCAGTTCGTGTTTTGGTTGCTAAGTGAACTCAAGCTTTACATGAAATGACGTATAAAGGGCCAGCAAGTAACCCATTCAAGCTTCCCCACATACAAGCCGAGTACTCAATAAAGGGCATGTAGGCTTTTTATGGGCAACTAGACAGAGTCTTATCTATTCAAGGCTCTCCAATGTGTCTCATCATTCTTGAATAGGTCTATTTCTGGATGGTGGCAGTGGCAGAGAAGGTCATTTTAGGGAGACTTAATCTACATGTTCTGTTGAATCACATTGTGTCATATTTGTAGCATGGTATTTCTTTGGAGTCTAAGAATTAGGACCACAGGTTAATGAAAGACGCTACTGGAATTAAGTGACCTAGATGCATCCTTCCTTAGTAATAAATAATGAAGAGTATATTTCTCTCTACTTCTACTTGCATAATTATTGATTGCCATATTGATGATAAGCAGAAAGAAGAAGAATTCGTATTCTCTGATATATCTGAGCGGCCAATTCCATCTATATTACGGGGATACAGTGCTCCTATCCGACTTGACTCTGATCTTGCTGACAGTGATCTGTCATTCCTTCTTGCTCATGATTCAGATGAGTTCAACCGGTAAGTCTGTCTTGTAACGTCTTCTCTTTTATCTTACTTAAAAAAAAGAAGAAGAAGCTCTTTTTACCATATATTTGAGCAAATAATTGAAAGAATTAATGAATGTTTGTTCATGCTTTAGTTGGGAGGCTGGACAGATACTGGCAAGAAAGCTGATGCTCAGCCTGGTTGCTGATTTTCAACAAAACAAACCATTGGCTCTAAATCCACAGTTTGTGCATGGGATCAAAAGCATACTTTGTGACTCTAGCTTAGACAAGGTATTAAATTTTTTTTTCTTCTTTTTTTTCCTTCCTTTTCGGGTTGCTTTCTTTCCAAGGAAACAAAACAATCGCACCAACCAACCTTAAATGCTTGGTATTATCCAGGAGTTCATTTCGAAGGCAATTACTCTGCCTGGTGAAGGAGAGATCATGGACATGATGGAAGTTGCTGATCCTGACGCTGTTCATGCAGTCCGTTCTTTCATCAAAAAGCAGCTTGCTTCTGAACTGAAAGAAGAGTTTCTCAACACGGTATACATCTTTTATGGACTTGTGTTTAATATTTCTCTAACTTCTTACTTTATCATGGTTTTGAATTTAACTTGGCTTTGCATACTTTCACAGGTAAAAAACAACAGGAGTTCAGAGCAGTATGAGTTTAACCATTGGAATTTGGCGAGACGAGCTCTTAAGAACATTGCACTTGGTCTGTGTTATATAGAATCATTCTTTGCAAGATGGCTCTAGTAGAAATTTGATAACAAACATTATTTTTGTTTTGCCATGGGTTTTTGTTTAGTAATGACATTTATCTTTTGTTTTGTGCGTAGGATATCTTGCGTCACTTAACGATCCAGAACTTACTGAGCTTGCATTGCACGAATATAGAACTGCCACAAATATGACCGAACAATTTGCAGCTCTTGCGGCCATAGCCCAAAACCCCGGACAAACACGTGATGATGTTTTGGCCGACTTCTATGGCAAGTGGCAGCATGACTTCTTGGTAAGCCTCTTTCTTAATTTGTTTGAATGAGATTTTGCACAAGTTTTTTGCTTTAGAGTTGGGAATTATTCTGGGTATATTTTAGTACCTATAGTGGCTAGTTGAACTTCTCCGTTGGTTACATTATATTAGTGGTTGTCTAAAACAGTGTTTCCCAAAGTTATTAAGGTTGCTAGAAAAATGATTGAACATATGTCCTTTCAAGGAAGATCTATGAATTTTGTATGCAATGAAAGTGTCCAAGGTGTGTTTATGCTTCATTTCATATAGTCTTGTTCATATTGGTTGATTCTTTGAAAAGCCAAAAGATATTAAGGGAACTAACTATTGGTAGAGGGTTTTAAAAAGTATTTCAAAATAATGTGTATTTTGAGGTGGATCTTCCCAAATCAGATTTTCTCTCGAGTGTGTATCTGAGATGAAATGGTAACTGGGGGTAGGGATGCACCTCGTCGGAGGATTCTCTTCCTCGGAGGTCGTACTTTTGAGCTTGAAGAAGAAGGGGAAGATCAGATTGGGCGGCGGCGATTGGTGATTGTGGAGCGCGGGTAGGGCCTTCCCAGAGCTCTTGTTCTCTGCGGTTATGAGGTATGCTGGTGTCGTCAGAAATTTCGGAGGGCCTCACGGGAATCAGGGCGACTAGCGTACTTGGCGCGTTTGATTGGCGGGCGTTGGAGCGTGGTTGTGTGGATTCGAGGAGAGGAGGATGGCCCCTGTTTAGTGCAGATCGTGGCCACGACGAGTGGTAGATGAGAATAGATTTTTGTGCTGGAATTTGATTTTGGTGGTGGCTGGGAGGGGTTTGCTTTGGTTATGGAGGGGTTTGCTTTGGTTATGGAGGGTTTTGCCTTTGGCGATGGCTGGGTCCGCAGAAACAAGTGTCCACAGCGGGTGGTTGTATCACGTGGGTTACCGCTGATGAGTGAGGCAATGCTTCGGGATGGGGATGAGGGGGATGTTGTGGTTTGGGCAGGAACTGAAGGGGAGTGGTTTCAGAAGTTGGATCGAGCAGTGGTGGAGAGGGTGGGGGTATGGGGGGGCTAAAGGGTTAAGACACTGTGGTGGTTGTCGCTTGGGCACATCGATGGTGGAAGTCGCCGGGGGAAGTGGAGGTCCATGGAATCGAAGGTCAATTTTACCTATTTGTCTTTCGTTCGTGGCCTGAGGCGGATAGTGTGATGCGTCGGCGGTGGACGATTGATGGTCAAGATCTGACTCTCAGTTGGTGGTCGCCGGATTCGCTTTGTATTGATGGTAGGAAACCTGCTTTGGTTTGCAGCAACTGGATACAGATTTTGGGACTTCCGATTCATCTTCGTAGCACTGGGGTGTATCGACAGATCGGGGATAGATGTGGTGGCTTTGTGACGATGGATGAGTCGTTGGACCTGTTGGGGTGTGTTCGGATGAAGGTCTGTGGCCTGGTCGGAGGGATTCCGTCGCAGATTTTAATCCGATGGGGTTCACGGCATTACAAGCTTCCAATTTGGTCGGAAACTGGACCGGTGGTGGTGGTGGATGCTTCGACGGCGGGAGATTCTTTGGGTGAGATTTGGTCGGATAAGGTAGGTGTGAATCATGGACGGCGAGTGTGGCGAGGATTTCGGGGAGCAGATCAGACTCAGAGATTTGGGGGTTGGAGGAGATTTCCACCTAACTTTCCAAGATTTGGGAACGGAAGGATCGGTGGTCAACGGAGGCCTGACTTAAAGGGGAGAGGTCTTAGGCAGGTTTGGAGGCCTAATAATTCAGGCCCAATAACCCATCAAGAGGTGGGCCAAATTATTCAGATTCACAGAGATGGCGAGACTAAGGCAATTGGGCCTCTGGGTATGACTAAAGGAGGCCTGGGGGGTGATTTGGGAGAGTATGATTTGGCCCATGAGTTTGGGGATGGATTGGGCTTTCTTTCTAATGGGCCACTAATATAGCCTACGGGTCATACAGAGGATCCGTCTGTGCAGCGGATCTTTGAGAGGATACATCAGAGTGGGTTTGCGATCCATTGGGGGGTCTTTGCTGGCAGTGGGGGATCAATGGTAGTTAGAGACGATCCATTTGCCAACGAAGGAGCGCGCTGGTCAATCCGTGGCCAGTTCGACAGCGGGTAGGGACTAGGCTAGGTCTCCTCCGGTTCTTTCTCAGTTGATGGTTTTTTGGCCTGATATTTGTGATCAGGAGGGAGAGTGGTCGGGGTGCGCGGTTGATTATGAAATTAGGATGGACTCTGTTGGTCCAACAGGTCGTTGGGCTGAGGAGGATGAAAATTTGCCTCTGGTTCTGCACCCATTGGCGATGGAGATTGGGGAATTTGAGGTTGGTGCGGCTGCTATTGATATAGAGCCCATGGTAGCTGGGTTTGCTGGTGATGAGCTTCCTAGTCCGGGAGAGGTGTTGGATTGGGTGTTATCACAGATTAAGGAGGTAAGTTCTCTACTTGGGGTCTCCTTTGTTGGCTATGAAGATGAAGCTATGAGGTTGTTTTTGGCCATTGAAGCTTCGTGGAGGGGGACTGCTCCTGTGGGGAAGCAGTTATAGGTTGTTGGGCAAAAGGCCAAGGGTGCTAGAGAGCTACAAAACTTATAGTGTACTGTCAATTATGATCGGCGGGCATAAGAAGGTGGTCGGGTCGTCAGGAAGGACCGTGTTACTCATTCATTGTTGCCATGCGGTTAAAAATCTTATCTTGGAATGTGCGTGGACTAAATGATAGGGGACAAAGGGTGATGGTCAGGGCAGTGTTGCGGAAGGTGAGAGTGGATGCTAGGATCGGCGGGTGGTTGACAAAGAGGAGGAGGAGATGGGTGGTTTCTCGTTGTCTTGTCTTTTTCGCTGTATTGGGAATGACTTCCGATGGGTGTTTACAGGCGTGTATGGGCTGGTGAGGGGGTCAGATTGGGCTTTCTTTTGGGAAGAATTATAGAGTATTGCTTTTCGATGGGTGGTGCTGTGGTGTGTAAGGGGGGATTTCAATGTGGTGCGTTGTGCGGAGGAGAAGTTGGGTTTGGGTCCAGTAGCGGGTCCTATGCTGGATTTCTCCTTATTAATTGATGACTTGGAGTTGATTGATTTGCCAATGTAGGGGGGTAGCTTTACTTGGTCTGGAGGTCGGGTGTTTTCACGTCTGGATCGCTTTCTGATTTCTGGCAATTGGGAAGAGCATTTTCCTCGTGTGATTTGGCAAAGATTGGAGCGTCTTGTTTCAGATCACAGGCCGGTGTTGTTGGATAGTGGTGGGATTCGGAGTGGTTCAGTGCCATTTCGGTTTGAAAATATGTGGTTGCAGTCAGTAGGGTTTGTGGATATAGTTCAGTCGTGGTGGGTAGGTTATGATGTGGTGAGAGATCTAAGTAATAGGCTGGCTCAGAAATTAAAGCTTCTAAAGGCAGACTTGTGTCGATGGAATAAAGAGGTGTTTGGTCAGTTGGAAACTTAGAAGTCTAATCTTTTGACGGCATTGTAGGGATGGGACGATGAGAAGGTTGAAGGGAACTTGTCTGCTGAGGACTTGGCGGCCCATGAGGGGATGTGAAAACAGTTTGGCTAGGTGGCTCATATAGAGGAGGTTAGTTATCGTCGGAGGTCGAGATGTTTGTGGTTGAAAGATGGGGATCGGAATACCAATTTTTTTCACCGCATGGCGAATGCTCATCGTCGAGTGAATTAGATTGGGAAGATTCGGGTTGACGGTGTGTTGTTATCCTCAGAGAAGGAGGTAAGGGAAGGCGTTGTAAGCTTCTATCAGCACCTGTTTTGAGGGAAAGATGACTGTTGGAGGGCTGGGCTGGATGGTGTTCAGTTTGCTGCTATTTCGGAGGCGGATGGGCACATGTTGGAGAGGCCATTTTCAGAGGAGGAGGTTTCAAGGGCTTTGCAAAAAATGCCTGGGGACAAGGCGCCAGGACCGGATGATTTTACTATGCTTTTCTTCCAGCAGTGTTGGGATGTGGTGAAGGCAGATGTATTAGCTTTGTTTGCTTAGTTTTATCAGACAGGGCAATTCGAACGGAGTCTTAATGCCACTTTCATAGCTTTGATTCTGAAGAAAGGCGGGGCAGAGGATATTCAGGATTTTCATCCTATTAGCCTGTTGAGGAGTGTGTACAAGCTTCTGGCGAAAGTTCTGGCTAACAGATTGTGAGGTGTCTTGGAGGGGTTGGTGTCAGAATCCCAGAATGCCTTTGTGGGTGGGCATCAGATTTTGGATGTTGTGTTGGTAACTAACGAGTGTGTTGACTTACGGATTCGGCAAGGGCAACCTGGCATTATTTGCAAGTTAGACATTGAAAATGTGTATGATAATGTGAATTGGCGATTTTTGTTGTATATGTTGGAGCGGATGGGGTTTGGGATGTTGTGGAGGCAGTGGATTCAGTTTTGTATTTCGACAGTTAGGATGTTTATTCTAGTTAACGGGATGCCAGCAGGATTTTTCCAGACTCATAAGGGTTTGCGGCGGGAGGATCCTTTGTCTTCATTGTTGTTTATTTTGATTATGGAGGCCTTAGGGAGATTGTTATCTAATGCCGTTTAGAGGGGTCTGTTGACCGGTTTCGAGGTGGGCATGGATCCGCAGACCAGTTTAGTGGTGTCTCATTTGTTTTATGCGGGTGATGCTCTTATTTTTTACGGAGCGGAGGGTGGTCAGGTTGGTTATTTGAGGTGTGTTCTTCTTTGTTTTGAGGCGGTTTCGGGGCTTCGGGTGAATCTGGAAAAGTCTAAGATGATTCCGGTTGGTGAAGTGGGTCATCTTTCTACATTGGCTGCTATTTTGGGGTGCAAGATGGTGGCTCTGCTCACAACGTATTTGGGGTTACATTTGGGTGCTTCTTTTAAGGCCAAATGTGTGTGGGATGGGGTGGTGGATAGGGTGTAGCGTCGGCTAGCAGGTTGGAAGCGGCAATATTTGTTAAAAGGGGGGCGACTCACTCTGATAAAGAGTGTCCTCTCTAGTATCCTGACTTATTTCATGTTAGTTCACATCATTCCGGTGTTGGTTGCAAAGAGGCTAGAGCAGTTATAGAGGGATTTCTTATGAGGTGGAGGGTCTGCGTCTTTCCATTATCATCTTGTAGCCTGGGAGCAGATTTGCTTGCCTAAGGCAATGGGGGGGTTAGGGATTCGGAGTTTGGTTTCTTTTAATTTGGCTCTTTTGGGGAAGCGGTTATGGTGGTTTGGGGTAGAGAGGCAGAGGTTGTGGAGGAAAGTGGTAGGGGCTAAATATGGGTTGGGTTGGGGGGATTGGAGTACGGAGGAGGTTAGCCAGTCGTATGGTCGTGGTTTGTGGAAAGGTATTTGCTTGGGACGGGAGGAGTTTTGGTCGAGAGTAAGTTTTCGGGTGCGGGTGGGGGTCGGGGCCTGGGTTAGGTTTTGGAGGGACAGATGGTGTGGTGAGCTTCCATTGGAGGTGATGTTCTCGTTGATTTTTCGTGTTGTGATTGATGGGGAGGCGACAGTGGCTTCATATGCTCAGGTGCAAGGCCATGTGGTAGTGTGGCAAGTTGGGTTGCGTCGGGAAGTGCAAGATTGGGAGGTGGGTCAACTGTTGGATTTGCTGGGCCTTTTGTATGGGCTTAGGTTTGGAAGGGTGGGCGAGGATACTCTTAGGTGGGAGTGCTCGTAGTCCAAAGGGGTATTTTCTGTATCTTCTTTTTATCATGGGCTTACAGGCGGGGCTGGGGTGCCATTTCCATGGAAGAATTGTTTGGGTGGTGGGTTGTCCGTCCAAAGTCGCTTTCTTTGTGTGGACAGTGGTGTTAGGCCGTATTTTGACGATTGATAACTTGATTCGTCGTGGGCATATTTTGGTGAATTGGTGTTGTATGTGTTGTGGAGCTGCGAAGACGGTGGACCATTTGCTAATTTGTTGTCCGTTTGCTTCACGCCTTTGGATGCCTATAGTTGCTATTTTCGGTTTGGCTTGGGTTCAACCGGGAACAGTCAGGGCGGTGTTGCAATGCTGGTGTGGGGGGAGGGTTGGGAAGAGCAGGCTTAAGACATGGATTATGGTTGGTCACTGTCTTATGTGGCTAGTTTGGTTGGAGCGTAATAGGAGGATTTTTTTGGGGGAGATGCGACCGGTGGCCTGGTTGGAGAGGCGTTTGTTCATAGTGTTACATAGTTGGATTTCATTGGCAGTGGATTCGGATATTTTGTCTTTTGTTGATTTTGCAGAGGACTTGTTTCCATAATAGTTTTGTTTTGTTTCTTTGCCTTGATGTTTCCAGCAATTTGGTTTGTTGCTTCTAGCGGCTTGGGATTTCTTGTATTCTTTGCATTGTCTTGATGCTTTCTTAATAAAGTTTGCTTATTTATCAATATATATATATATATATATTGGTTGATTCGAAGAACCATTTGAGGTATGATATGTACCTAGTTGAATTTACACTATTTTGTATGCTTCTTTCCTTACAAATCCCTTGGAGGTCATATTGTTTGAAATTGTTTAACCTCAAGTTAAAGTTTGAAAAGCAATGCTTATCTGATCTAATTTTTATATTTGAATGTATAGTTTGCACTAAATGTTGTGCACCTAAAAGCCATTTTGGCATAGAAGATAAATAATGTCTACTGGCTTTTGTATTGTAGTGTGAATTAACATTTCGAGCTTATCAACAGTCTAATATTGCTTTTAGCAACTTTTGTTAACCAACAACTGTCTTTAACATGTATTAACCATTTAAACTATTAAATCTCTCTGAGCGCATATATTGAATACATATGCAACTTTTTAATATGACTTAATAACTGTCCTTATTGAGGTTTGCGGTAAAAAGTGTTTTCCCAATTTTTGTGGTTTCTTTGGGATACTCGTATTCAGAGATAGAATGGGTGGCAACAAGGAAAGATTTTGCAATTCTTTTGACATAATATTGTTTTCCTTTTCACCAGGTTGTGAATAAATGGTTTGCTCTTCAAGCCATGTCAGACATTCCTGGGAATGTTGAGAATGTCAGGAACCTCCTAAACCATCCCGCATTTGACCTGCGTAATCCAAACAAGGTAGGTGACCTCTACACACACATGTAGACAGACACAAACACATGCATTTTTGCTCACACCAGTTGTTTTAAGTTATGTTACATGGACTCGGATATGAGTATCGGGTCTGGGTGTATGTATTGGGATATGTATTCAAAAGTTGGATATTGGTACGGGGACACATCATGACCACATATATACTTCATTTTGTATAATATCCTTGGATAAATGTTGTAAATTATGTAGAAACGTACTTAAAATTAAATAGAATTTTTAAAAAATATGGAAAATTTATGTCTTTCATTCATGTGAGAGGCTAAATTTGTTTATTTACTAGCAAATGCGAGTTTCTTTTCTTCAAGCATCGTAAAAAATTACAAGATCCAAGAGTTCAAATTAGGTAGTTGTGTTAGACACATGTCACACTTATGCTTGTTAGCATATCCGGTGGATGCAGGTTTCAACACAGATGTTTCATCCAAATTCATTTAAATGATATATTCGTTTTTCATTTCTTTTTGTGTTTCAGGTATATTCGCTTATTGGTGGGTTTTGTGGGTCCCCTGTAAATTTCCATGCTAAGGATGGCTCAGGGTACAAATTCTTGGGTGAAATCGTGGTCCAGTTGGACAAACTGAATCCTCAGGTCTGATTAGAGAAGTCTCTTGAATCATTGGCTTGTATGATTATTACTTGTGTCGTGGCAACAAACTAAATGTCTTCCTGGATTACAGGTGGCCTCCCGGATGGTGTCAGCCTTCTCTAGATGGAAGCGATATGATGAAACCCGACAAAGCCTTGCTAAGGTAAAGCCATAGATGTTTTTGGCTTATATTGGTGAAAAGGGTTTTAACACGATACATATTCTTAATTTTTGGCATTGTAAAAAATTGAAAAACGTTTCATGACTTTTTTTTACAGGCGCAGTTGGAGATGATCATGTCGGCCAATGGACTTTCAGAAAATGTGTTTGAAATTGCCTCGAAAAGCTTGGCTGCTTAGAAAAGGGTGGTTTTTACCTGTTTATTGTACAAGAGGGCAAGAATCTAAGCTTGTGTGTTTTTGCTTCAACTAGTAGTCATAGAGAGATATTAAACCATATTATAACATTTCTTGTGAGATTTAATAAATATATGTTTTGGAATCAACAAATTGGAGTGCTTCTTTTGGAAGATGATGACCATTCAAAATTTCAGTGCACTTCACGCAGTTGCTTGTTTTTCCTTCTTAGGCTCTGTTTGTTTAGACGTAAAAGGTTTTTCCAAAATATTTTTATATAATTTTCATGTTTGGATGCATATAATATAATATTATGTAACTATTTTACACAACCTTTAACATAACCCAATTGAGAATTGACATTTTACACAATATTTCATTCCGCACAATCCACTATTCTATGCGTTTCGGTTGATGTATGGATGAACTACTTTGAGGATGTTTGGTTTAGCTTATTTAAATAGGTCGGATTATCATTGTGGGCCTAAGATGAGGCCCATGAAATAGAGGGAAGCCTTTCGAATTATTATTGTGGACCGGGATGAGGTCCACAAAATAGAGGGGAGCCATTCCCTAAAAAGGTTTTGTATTTCTCACTTATTTGGAGGCGCTCCAGAGATTTTAATAATAGAAAGACAAATGATCATTTTATCTCTATTTTTTTTTTTCCATGTAAGATGATCATGTAACTTATTATTGAGTAGGCATGTAACTGCGTGGTAAGGTGAATTTATCAAATAAATTTTCACGTCTTTACATATACCAATAGGTGCAAATAGGACTGTAAACTTATTGTGGGAGAATTATGCCAAAAATCTAGTCATTATGAGTGTTTTTAAATAAATAAATAAAAGTGTTAACCATTTGAATCCAAAAGTCTATGGTTTATGCTGTTGATGATTTGGTGAAGGAATATTTCATTGAACACTAGGTCAACACTAACATTCAGTTTGAATAGAGTGATTTGGTGAAAAATAATAACAAATGAAGAGAGTGAGTTTTTTTTTTTTTACTTCATGTTTAGTTTATAAATTAGATCAGAAATTGTGATAAATAAAACTCTCTTATTTTTAGAGGTTTCATTTCTAATCAAAAGTGAGATTTTGTGGAAGACAAATAGATTGATTGTATAATTTTCATAATACTGAGATTGTCCATTGAAATACAAAGGAATTAGTAAAATTTTACTTATATTCTTATATTGCATGCTTTGTTTTTAATCATTCAAACATGATAATGAAAAATACAATGATTTTTTTTTTTTAATTTTCTTATCTAGATGAGAGAAATTATTTAGTAGTTTCGATATATAACGGATATATTGCGCTCTTTTGTCTCTTAATTTTGAGGTAAAATAGTCATGTGACTTCTTATTATTAAGTGAGTACATAACTACGTGATAAGCTTGATTACTAGATAATTTTGTGATAAGCTCGATTACTAGATAATTTCTTGTTATCATAGAGAATTATGTCAATTCTTATGTCAAAATACTAAAAGTTATGGTTGTGGTTTGATGATTTAGTGAAGGAATATTTCATTGAATACTAAGGCCTCATTTGGAAACATGTTATTTTAATAATCTTTTGACTTTTTAAGAAAAAATGTGTAGAAAAGTAAAGAAAGTGATGTGACAATTTATAATAATTTTTTGACTAAAATATATAATTGATAAATGAAACTTAAGTCAACTCTAGCACTAAATTTTAAGCTAAGTTTTGAAGTTCTTTCAATCTTAATCCCATGTTTCTATATAAGGATGTGCATTAAGTTATGTTTCTTTAATTCCTATTATTATTTTTTTAGGTAATATATTACCTTTTGCTATCAATTATCCAATCAACCACCCTCACAAGGACCACTCTAAAAACAATAACCACCCCTACAAGGACGGACTTGAAGTGTTGCTATGCCTTCAAGGCATAATAGCCACTTTACCCTTTTATGGAAGATCATCCAAACTGTCTTTTGATGATTTGAAACGTTTATATTATAAGATTCGTCAAAAATATTATCCATGTAAAAAATCAAGTTAATCAGATATTCGTAATCTCATGATTTGGTCCTAATTGTTTTTAAAAATTTATAAAAGTTATGTTAACCGTTAATTTTTATAAAAATAAATGTACTTGTGTTATAGGACTGTAGATATCCAATCAAGTTGATTATTTGCATGGTTGATCTATTCGATGAAATCTACAATATCAATGGTTCGAATTATCGAAAGACACTCGGGACGACACTTCACAAAGGAGCACAACAGGATCCCCAATCCCACAAGGACATATGATGTGTTGTGCAAGAGACATATGATGTGTTGTGCAAGAGACCATGGCCAAATTAGGGCTGCCCCATCAGTCTAGGGGGGTGAATGTATGAAAAATCCACTTGTGGCAAGTTGTGGTGGACCCGTGCAAACTAAAGTTGTAAAGAATTACAGCCTTTTCATGCATAGAAGAAAAATGACTTAGACCCCCAGTGGGGGTCACTGCATAGAATTGAGGTATAAAGTAAATATTCTTTAAGCCCAAATGCTGGTCCTTTTATGCATTGAAAAAGTGGCAAGTAAAAAAAAAAAAGGTTAGTTTAAAAGGCTTTTATCCTTAGAGTGAGAGACAGATAAAAAGAAAGTAATGACTTTAGCCTTTTGGTACATGGAATTGAAGTATAAAGCAAATCTTCATTAGCCCCAATGTGAATGTGAATCCTAGTGAAAGATATTCCAAAACAAGGTTAGTTTAAAAGAGGTGGAGATAGAAAAGTTAGTTTAAAAAAAGACTCTTTTAAAGAGAGAGAGGAGTCATGCCAAACATGGAAGTGAAATGCATACTATATTGTTTGTTTTATGTTGGCCAACAACTAAATTTGTTAGTTTTTAGACTAAATAAATTTTAAAACATCTATTAGCTAATAATTAAATCATCTAATTTTATGAATTTTATAAAATAATAAAAAAATATGATATTAATTTTTTGTGTGCATTAAACTTTTTATTTTTTATATTTTATAATAATTTTATACAACTAAACTTATAATTTTCTAGTTATGAGATGCAAAATAGTCAAAATATGGGAGTGTGAATATCATTTTTTTTTTATGAACAAATATTATTTTTTCACAAATATAGCACAAGTTAACTACTAATGATAAAGACAATAAATAAAATATAATAAAAATAAAATGATTATTATAATTTTGTTATGCTGTGTTTGGTTGGGGGATTTGGAGAAAGATTTAGAAAGGGAAAGGGAAAAGGTGTGTGAAACTAAGCGAAATATAAGTATGTTTTATTCACATTTCACCTATCTTTTCCATTTCCTTTTCCAAATCCCTCCTCAAATCCCCCAACCAAACACAGCATTAGAGTTTAAGTGAAGGTAATTGAGAGTTGCTTTTTTTGTTTTATTTTTTTTTTTAAAAATAGTTGCCGACATAACATGTTTGATAAATGTTAAAAATATTAATTTTTTTTGTTAATGGTAAAGTTTGGGTGATATGTATATATATTTTGTAATTTAAATCAATAATGAAAAATGAATGTGTTTTTAAGACTGAAATAAGTAATAATCTAAGCCAAATATAGTTTTTCTATTTTTATCAAGTGGTTAAGGACAACAATTTTAAATTATTTTACATTTTTTTATGATACATATTTTAAATAAAAAATAAAATTATTTTGAATTTATTACCCAGTGTTTAGCATACTTGTTAAAAAAAAAAAATCTTATTTATATTTTTATTTTGAGAGAGAAGAAAAGAGGGGTAAGGAGTGATTAGGAGAGATGAACCAACCGTGCAAGTTAGTTCTAAGTGGCGGGTAAAGGGGGAGAATTTTCAGGGTGGGGCCAACCTTACGCAGGGGTGCGCACGAAAGCCATCGAGAAGTGGCTGGCCACACGTGCACACGATTGACAATACGAAAAGCTTTCTTTATTAAAACAATAATTAAAACTTCAGTGCGTGGACAAATTAGTTTTGGTCCCATTGATATGACAAAACTACCCCTATGAAAATGCCTCATAATAAATACAAGAGCAATGCTACATACCACTAATTTATCACCACTAACTCCACCACTAGTGAGGTGGCAAGTGAAAAAAAAAAAAAAAAAAACACAAAACGAGGCACAAAACACATGTGGCAGTGGGTGGGACCCACTGCCACATCATTAGAGCCACCACTAATTAGTGGTCTGGAGCATTTTTGTAAATACAATGTACCCCACTTCAATAAAATAATATAATCTTGTCCAAATATTAACCTACTTCTCAGCTGCAATCAAAGTTTATGATAATTGTCAAGAATGAGAGAGGTTTGAAATATGTTCCCTAGATAATGAATGAGAGTTAGGAGGAGTCATTAAATATGTGACAATATTTAAAAGTATGTAAAATTCTTTAAGATAAATTATATTAACTTTTTTTGAAATTTAAAAAAAAATATAATAAGCATTATAAGTTTAATATAATTATACTGAATTTTTTAAAGATTTTAATTCATATAACTTGGCCTATTTTTATCAAAAATTCATTAATTCCATAAATGAAAAAATGATATTGTCATCTCTTTTACATTGAAATATACATTTTACCTTGTATTTTTGTGCAATTTATATTAGTTTTAGTCTCTTTAACCTTACTAAAAGAGTGATCATTGTAATTATATCAAAATTGTAGTATTTATTGTATTTTCTCCAAATTTCAAGAGAGGTGAATGTAATTTACTCAATTATTTAAAAAAATGTTTGAATTTTTCTTTTTGTTGAGAATTTTCACATGATAATGACAATTTACATTAACATGAACCATTAATTGAATTTTATTATGTGATTATGGTTGTGGCGGGATAAAATATTGGCCCAAGTCCGAAGAAATTAGGCAAAGCAATTCAAAAGAAGGGAAGGCCCAGATGATTTTCTAAGGAGCCCATTAGAGACAGCTGCCAGCACAATGACGTGTAGCTAGGAGCATGAGAAGCAATGAGGAGTACAGATCTCTTTCTAGAAGGAGATTCGCAGAATGTAAAGAGGGGACATTGGATTCATCTTTATCTAATGATGGAAACATCAAGACAGCAAATACATGAGTATAGGTTAGACTTACTAGATGGTTAGTTCATTTGATCAACCTAATCCAATGAACACAATGCTTGCCAAGTTGGCCACTAGCATTTGACATAATCTAAATTGTCTATAAGAAGATGATCCAACGATCAAAGGCAAAGGCAATTTCACCACTTGCCTGACCAAAGCCAGGAATGGACAGAATCCTCGAATCGAACATTGATCCAACGGATGGGATTCAAGTCAGGAAAATTGTAAAAGGCGAAGCAAATGAAGCAAAAATGATAGACCAGAGGTAATCCAAGAATCCTCTTTAAATATAAATACTTATGGCTAAACAATATTTTAACTTGATCGTCGGAGGGTCTTCTCGACTAATCCTGGTTGGGAGTAATCACTGATGTTTTGGTTTCTCTTAACAGAGTAAAGAAATGAACACATCATCTCGCTTTTCCTATAGAGAAGAATTTTACCTTCCACAATGGTCTATAACTATCAAACATTAATATGAAGTCCTACATCAATACATATAGGCCAGTGATTCTTTATTTTCAAAATCTCTCTATTTTTTTTTTAAATGTTCATATTTATTAAATTATGTTTTGAAATTATTGTAGATTATGAGTATTTTGAAAGAGTGATAGATAAATTTGAAAAGAAAGAATCTCATATATATATATATTTTTTTTGAACTAAGAATTTCATGACATACATGCGGAGTAAAGCTATCATTTGATTTGCCAATTTAATTGTCAACACAATATTGCAAATATAGATAAGTGGTAAGATCTATTATATCAATTTTATATTGACTAATAAAATAACAAATATAATATTATTCCATATAGTACCCCAATTAAAGTAAGGCAAATTACTAATAGGTCTTATTTTTGGGATTTGTTACTCATTAAGTTCTATTGATAAATTTATCAAGTGATAAATTTATCAGTCTCTCTTATTTTTATGAATAAATTTACAATAATAAATTTATTAGTCAAGACCTGTAGGTATATAAGTTTAGTGAATATGGCTGATTGGTAAGTGTCCCTTAAAGTTTAGGAAATGTTTCTCTCCAGTCCAATAATCATACTAGAGAGAGCTGTTAGGCCTTCGTGGACTCACCACAAAGGCCGAATTGATGATTCAAACCGTTTAATGTGTAGAATTCTTCAAAAATTTTATCTTTGCAAAAAATTACATTTATAAGATATTAATACCTATTTGATCAGATCACATTTTTGTCAACTGAAAATATAATTTTAAAAATAAATTGTTGATACAAATGTGATATAATAAATTAATTATTGATATTTGATCAACATAATTATTTTAAAAAATAAAATAATCAATAAATTGTACATATTAAACTGTTTGAATTATCAAACTTCCGTAATAAACCCACGACTTCTCAATAACACTCTCCAACTAGTAAAAACCCAAGCCCCAAAGGTTATACCCATTTGGTGTGAGCCTTTAAAAGGATGATGAATGTATCATCATTCTCAATCGTTAAGTGTTTTATGTGAGATTCTATCAAGGAAAATGAGTGAGAGCTCTAATTAGAGCTACCGCTAATGATATGGCAGTGAGTCTTATCCACTGTCACAGTATGTGTTGTGTCTTTTTTTTTTTTTTCACCTCATTAGTGGTGGGTTTAGAACCACCAAATTAGTGGTCTCTAGCATGGTTGTTCTATCAATGTGTTGTAGTCTAGAGTCATTGATTTCATCACAGGGGCATTCAAGTAATTTCACCGTAGCACTCCTGATTAGAAAATTATGTATCAAAAACCTTACAAGCTAAGCTCTGGTTATTCGATAATCACATGCCACCAAGTCCTTGCCGTGTTTGACCTCAAAAGCGATAGTTACATTACAGCATACATACTCGAAGAGAGAGAGAGAGAGAGAGAGAGAGGAACACGGAGGTTTGATTTTTTCAGTTTCTCACTTTGTTCATCTTCATTCATGCTCTGTTTTCTACGATCTTCAATCTCATTTTCCGACTCGAAATTTTGATTTTCTGAGTTGAATTTTCGCGAGGAAGTTGCAGTCTTTTCTCGGACTGATTTGATTGGCGATGAAACAGAAAATTGTTGAGTGAAATTAGGTTAATTGTTTGATCGAGCAAAGAGAAAAAAACAGAGATGAGAAGCGCGAACAACAACGCTCTGGATACGATAACCGCCGCTGCGACTGCGATCGCGTCAGCTGAGAATCGTGTGCCTCAAGCTTCGGTTCAGGTAAACAATTTGATTCGAATTTTGACTATAATTACGTTGCTTGTTGTGCTGGATGATTTGATTTGATTTGATTATCTCTATTGGATATGAATCTGTCGAGTTTCGAATTCTAACCTCTGTATAATCTGATTCTTTAGGTTCGAGATCTGTTGATTATCTATTTTACGCTGATCATTTCACTTTGTTTGATGTAGTTTTTGGAAATTATATCATTTTAGTGCGTTTTAATTTTTTTTTCGATGCGATTTTGTTTTTTGTTTTTTGTTTTTTGTTTTTGTTGTTGTTTTTTTTTTTTGACTTCTAAAGTTGACTTGTGATTCTAGGAAGTATATATGGATTTAGCTTGTTTTGGATCTGAAGTTGCAGTTCTTTGCATGTGGTTTCTTTCCATTGTGTTATTACATGGCAGATTGAAGCTTTTTAGTGATTTTTTGTTGTAGTTTTTCATGATGATGTGACAATTTGCTGAAATTCCAAATTTCTATATGAAAAAATTGTTAATTTTTATGGTACAAATTTGTAATATATTCCCATGACAAACATTGCTGCTCATGACATAATTGTCTGATAAGCTCCAATGCCAGATTGTTTCTAGCTTATCCTTTTGGTGTTGTCTCTTTGGGTAGTTTGTTAAGTGTTTGAACATTTATTCTGTTGCTAAGTTTGAAATTCTGCTGTCTTTGCCTATTTGAAAGGGAAAATTTCAATTCAGTGTATATTTTAAAAAATAATTACAAATCAGTGGTAAACTTACAAATATTAATAATTAAATTCATAAACTTTTCCATCAATTTGTAATAATGTTATGGAAATACAACTGGGTGGTAATTTCCCTATTGAATATGTTCTGAATGATTAGGGAGAGGAATGGATTTCAGTCAGAGTGACAAAGATGAACTTAACGGTTTCTTTGTCAAGAATTGCCTAGATTTTGGAGCTAACTTGCTATTGTGTTAATTTTTCTGTCGCTTGGCCCCGTCACATGCTTTGGATTAGGAAAAGGCACTTGGAGCATTTATTGCATATTTCAAGAAATCGAGTAGTATTATGAGGAGAATTGACATGAAGATCAATTTTTGAATCAATCTTCACTGCTGAATTCAATTTTGTCACACAATTTATGTTGTTTAACTTTTGGCCTTCTATGTTTTTTTCATATCATTTATAGGATGTGATTTGGGCAAACCTAACTCTTTCTTTTTGTTTTTTAAAATTGGTATTAGGAATTTCGATATTGTCTTTAATCAATTTGTATACTAATGGATTATAGTTATTTGGTTGGTTGTTTTTTCCTCTTTTCTTTTTTCTTTTTTCTTTTTTTCTTTTTTGTGAAGAGAAATGTGGTGACACAGGAAAGTGTAGAGAGGAAATTTACTTTTTCTCATTATTCACTTCATTGCAACTAATTGAATATAATGGTGCTTATATAGAGATCATAGAGTCTAGAGGAAGAGTACAGAAACTAATATAGAACTTTTGGACATTAGTTCCAAGGCTTTAGATCTGGAATATCCTGAGTTGGTGCAGCTTGGTGGATTACATGTGATGTGAGCTAATTAGGCATGCTCACTTGAGATTCTCAAGTGAGCTCATCTTTATCCATGTTATCATTTTTCTGGGGAAGTGTGGAAATTTGTGGTCATTTCCTTTAATGATCAAGGCTGACTTAGTTTTGAATCTTGATTATGTCAATTTGAATAAAATCTGAAAAATTTTATGGAGTTACGGCTTGAAGTTATAATAAGGTGTAACAGATTCACAGGTACATGGTGGATATTTCATTTCAAAGGAAATTGCTTTTTTGAAGAACTTAAAAAATTGATAAATATATGTATACGTAGATTTATATGTAGCCTGCAACAACAGATAGACTGGAATATATTGTGGAACCCATGGTGAACATAAACCTGTAGGCATTCCAGATAAAGTGCTATGCTATGTACTACAATGGTGTATGCTGAGTCAACATCCTTCTTTCGCAGGCATTTTTTTGTCCACCTTTAATCTAAAAGTGGGCTGCTTTCTTGCAATGTGATGTTCATTGGTTCTCACATATTTTCTTAAATCAAAAGAATGTGATATTGGTTATAGGCCGGCTGGTGCATGTTGTTATTTATGGCAGTGCACTATAGTTCTTCCATTTGCAGTAACTTTTTATGGCTCTTGCATTTCTTTGTATGTACACAAACTAGCTTGTCTCTGATATTAACATGCATTCTCTGCAGAATCTGCCCTCAAATTTTCTAAGTTTTCTAACTTCTTTTAGATTTGAATCTAATCCACTTGTATTATCTCAATAATGAACATTTCATTCAACTTACCATTAGGAGTTACAGTGACAATTGCATCTCTATATTGTGGATATGCTATTTTGTCAGCAGTGTGTGCCAATTAATAGAATTGTTCATGACACTGCAGAATGTACAAACTATGTGCATATGATATTTCATTGCATTTGCTTATGAAAGAATCTGAACTAATTGTCCCGTAGTTGAGAGTTTCATATGTGTTGCAGATGTTCTTCAGGTTTCTTAATAATGGTATTATTTCCTTGGTTAAGTCACTCTTTTGTTACCAGTTGCTTGCTGTGGTTCCTTTTTTTCTTTAAATTTAAAATTTTTCCTTTTCCTTGTGGGTGGGAGGATTTTTGGGACAGTGGGTTCCTCCTCATGTACAAATTCCACATGGATGGGTAGGGAGCAAGATGCATAAATTTCATAAAGTGACTTATAGAATGTGAAGCCAGTCTGTTTAGGGTTTTTGGTATGTTGATCAATAGTAATGTGATACCATTTGTCTGAAACCTTAATTGCATCTGAACTGGATGTAGATGGGGCAATTTTAATGTTTCTGAAATGTTTGTTGATTTGTACAATGATCAATAAATCAGAGATGTAATTTTCAAGTAAGGGGGGATTATTTAAAGTTATGGAAATATGTCCTTTTTTTTCTTTTCTTTTTCCTTGATGACTTCAGGTTGACACTAGTGTTGTTCCAGTAATGTTTGACCATGCAACTCATGTCTTATTTTGGTTTGATGTTGGGAACTACACTAGCTCAATTTTGATTGAATAATCAGGCCAAATTCTATTTTTCACTCTCATCTCATCAGTTTGCTATTGTTTCAGAGATATTGATCTAGTCTTATAGAAATTTCATATATATGCAAATTAGTCCTAAGATGGAGCTAAATCATGATCGGTGTAAATTCTCAAAATTGGTGAGGCTATAACTGTAAGAAAGAAGGAAACAAAAAATAAAGGGACAACCCATCTACTGGTGTGGTTGCTTATCATTTGGTGAACTATATCTAGTTTTTTTTTTTTTTTTCGTTGTTGTTGTTGTTGTAAACATGCCATTTGGTGAACTAATGGTTGGTTAATCAGTCAAGTCTCTTGATGAAGTACTCTAAAATATAGAGAAGTAACTTCCAAATACTTTGCTATGTTAAGTACTCTAAAATATAGAGAAGAATATAACTTCAAAAAAAATCCAATTGGTTTTTTGTAATCAATTAAGTTTGCCCAAAAAAAAAAAAAAAAAAAAAAAAAATAATAAATAAAATACTTTCATATACACTCTGACGACTAGGATTACTTTTGAAATGCAATAGCTGTCTTTAATTTCTGACTATATACAGAAGAAATCTAACAGTGCTTCCTATTATAAAAGTGGCATGACTAAGAATCTTTGTTTCAATGCAGAAAAGAAGATGGGGAAGCTTCTGGAACATATACTGGTGTTTTGGATCTCACAGACAGAGCAAGCGGATTGGACATGCTGTTCTTGTTCCTGAAACAACTGCTCCTGGAACGGACGTTCCCACAACTGAAAATTCAACCCAAGCACCTATAATACCTCCTTTTGTTGCACCTCCCTCCTCCCCTGCATCTTTCCTTCAGTCAGAACCTCCTTCTTGTACACAGTCGCCAGCTGGCACCTCTATATCTGCCAGCATGTACTCTCCCGGGCCTTCCTTTATCTTTGCTATTGGACCTTATGCCCACGAGACTCAGTTAGTCTCACCCCCAGTCTTCTCCACCTTTCCCACTGAACCATCCACTGCTCCTTTTACTCCTCCTCCTGAGTCTGTCCAATTGACTACACCTTCCTCACCTGAAGTGCCATTTGCTCGGCTTCTTGACCCCAATTACCAAAACGGTGAAGCTGGTCAGAGATTCCCTTTGTCCCAATATGAATTTCATTCTTATCAACTTTATCCCGGAAGCCCTGTCGGCCACTTGATCTCCCCCAATTCAGGTATCTCCAGTTCAGGCACCTCATCTCCTTTTCCTGATTGCGAGTTTACTCCTGGTGGTCATCAGTTCAGAATTGGGAATCCTCCCAATCTTTTGAACCTTGACAAGCTGTCTGCTCATGAATGGGGATCACGGCAAAGATCTGGTTCATTGACCCCTGATGCTGTGGCACCTAGATCTCGTGACAGGTTTCTTCTGAATCGTCAAAATTCTGACATTGCACCACTCACAAATTCATTCAATGGATGCCGAAATGGTGATGCTGTAGTTGATCATAGAGTATCTTTTGAGATCACAGCTGAAGGTGTTGGCAGATGCATATCAAAGGAGCCAGCCTTGACCAAGCTTGTATCTCCGTCTCTAGAGAATGCAGAAATTGCTGCTGAAAAGAATGAAAATTCAACTGAGGTGGCCAATAGTCAGGAGGGCCATGTTGATGCAATATCTGATGACCCGTCAGAGAAATCTTCTGCAGATGGAGAGGATGGGCAGCAGCCTCAGAAACATCGGTCCATTACTCTTGGCTCTGTTAAGGAATTCAATTTTGACAACACAGATGGAGGAGACTCCGATAAGCCTATTGGCTCCGACTGGTGGGCCAACGAGAAGGTACTTGAGGAGGGTGGGCCTTCTAATAACTGGTCCTTCTTTCCTGTAATGCAGCCGGGTGTGAGCTAACTGGTACCCTTTGGTGCTTGCCTCCTGGGCCAGCCCAAATGAACCTGTGAATTGGTTTTGACGGTTTTAACCCCAGCTGGTATGATGTTTCTTGACAAGCTTTAAGGCAAAATTGTGGAGATGTTTTGCAGGAATGACTAATACAAGTAAGCTGTTTCTGATCACTATGTCACCTGGAAAAAGATACCGGGAATGTTTTTGTTAGGATTAGTATGCCATAGTAGATTTATAAACTAACAACGGTCTTGAATATTTGTCTTTCTTTGTCCTTTTTTTTTTTTGTATGTAATATAGACTATAGATTTAGAACAGAGGTGACAATGATACCGCTGATGATAACATTGATGATGATGATTTTAGTTTTTAGATGATCTTTATGAAATTGAATAATACCATTGTTAAAATTCACCAGTCATTGATTTTATTTATTTATTTATTTTTTTGGTTTGAAGTAGACAAATAAGAACTTGATTAATTTTAGTATTGGGGGGGGGGGGAAGATCACCCGCTTCCCCTCTGAATCCATCATTAACCGCATGCACCATACAGATTACTACACGTGTTAGCATCTATTTTGGAATTTACAACAAACAAGTCAAATTTTGGAGGACAATGAGAATAGATTGATGCTTCACTTGTGACCAAAGGAAATTGTGTCAACCGTTGTCCTATTAGTCCTTGTACTAAATGGTTGCTTCGAGAGGCTTTTCCCATATTAAGCCTATTTTGTATCTTAATTATTAAATTAGACCTAGTTTGGACGGAATTTTCAAACTAAGCTAAAGCGCTATTACAAATCGCGCTTTCACTATTTGGAGCCCAAAATGTGATGAATAGTGAAAGCGTTATTGCAAACCACGCTTTTAATTAGGAAAGTGTGGTTGCAAATTACGCTTTTAAGGTAAATTTTTTTTTCTGAAGAAAACGCTATTTAAAATTGCGCTTACACTGTTCATGAAGAAAATGCTATTTGAAATAGCGCTTTCACTGTCCATTCCTTTTGTGAAGAAAACGCTATTTATAATAGCAACAATGATTCATCCCCCCTTTTCCCCCTACCCCCTTTGACCCCCTCTCTCTCTCATTGGTTACTTTTTCTTTTTCTTTTTCTTTTTCTTTTTTTTCCTGCTCCTCCAATCACCCCCCGCCACGTGGCAAAGGGGATGAGGGGGTGACCCCCAAAAGGGGGTCCCAAGCATTATTCTTATAATAGCGGTTTCACTGTGCACTTAATAAGACGCTATTTGGAATAACGCTTTCAGTGTTGCTCAACACTTATATAAGACACCCAAGCCAATCACGTTTTTTACACTTTGGATTCACTGATTTTGCTCTCAGACGCGATCTCCCTCTGCTCTCACAGTCTCTCGCTCTCGATCTCGCTCTGCTCAACTCTCACTGTCGCTCTCGCTCTCCCTCTGCTCTCACTCTTTGTCTCTGCTCTCTCTCTTTCTCTGTGGTATGGCATCTAGCTCTGTCTTTTTTTCTGAATTTTATGTATTTATTTATTGTGTTTGTGAAAATGTGAATGTGTGGTTGAAAATGTGAATGTGTGTTTGGGAAAATGTGTAGGGTTTTAAATGTCAATTATTAAATGTGTTAGGGTTGTAATGTGTTAGGGTTTTATCAGTGTTGTGAAAATGTTAGGGTTTGGAATTAGGGTTTGGAATTTTGCTTCTGAATCAGAAATCAGAAATTATGCTTGTGAATAATTTGAAATGTCTATATTTTGAAATCATCTTCTGAAGAAAATATAGACATCTTCTTCACCTATATTTGTTCACCTATATTTGAGCTAGATGCCATACTTGTTGAATTGGAATATAGACATTTTGAGCTAAATGTCTATATTTGATCTATACACAAAATCATCTTCTTCACTTATATTTGTTGAATTGGAATTATGAAATGTCTATATTTTGAAATTTGAAATTAGAAATTGGAATTTTGAAATTATGCTTTTGAATCAAAATGTCTATATTTTTTGAAATTAGGGTTTGGAATTTTGAATTGTGAATAAATCAACCTATATTTGTTGAATTGGAAATTTTATTTTTTACTTGTTAAGAGGAATTAAAAGGAAATTAGGGTTTTAAAAGTAATTTTTTTAATTAAGAATAAAATTAAAAATAAAATTAAAAAAATTGAAATTCATATAATTGATAATTGTTAATGTCATATTATGGAATTCATATAATTGAGAATTGAGAATTGAAATTCATATTATGAAATTCATGAATTGAGATATTTATGAGTAACATAACTAAGAGTTTGTTTGAATTGGAATTTGAAAATTTTCATGAACCACATAACATATGGCCCCATGAGTGTGGACTTTTCACAAATTATCCCTATTTTAAATTGATAATGTTATATATATTAATAAATTTTTATTATAAAAAAAAAAAATTAACTACTAGTATAACACCTATTACATCATTAAAATAATTCATGCTTTAATTTTAAAAATTTTATTAGTACATCATATATCAATTATTAAGAATAATTTATAAAATTTATTAATTTGTATAATGTTTTTCATTTTGTATATGTTATATATGAAGTTGATGTGTTAAAGTCAATTTGCTTTAATCATATATACAGTTAGAGTATTCTTTATTTATTACACATAATTACCAATATACATAGCATGAATTGTTGACTTTATGGTTGTATATTGAATTTTTTATTTAGTTTCTACATCAATTGGTTGGCATAATCTAGAACTAAGTAGGTAAATTTCATTTTCAATTTGCCACTCACCCAAATAATACTGACCTACGAAAATCTGTAAGTCCTATCACTTGTATAGATATTATGGTACACTGTAAGGAATATTACTTTATTTTGTATTCACCCAAAAAATATTACCTTATTTTGTGAAAATAGCTTTTTAAAAAATAAAAATTGATAAAAAAAATTATGTTTATCACCCGTTAAAAAAAAAAAAAAATTAAAAAGCAACCCAATTTCATATTAACTTTTTTAACTTATAAAAAAGTCAAAAAAATCATTAAAAAAATAATATCAAACAAGTTTTTAGTCATATTATTTATAAATTAAAAGGTCAATAAATCAATTTTTACTTAAAGGCAATGGATGATTAGTGAAAAACATAAATGCATGACTTTCCAAGAGTACCTAATAATTTTTCCTCATTAAAAAAATATCAAACAAACTCTTAGTTATGTTACTCATAAACCGATAATTCATATTATGTTACTCATGAATTTGAATTTTTCTTCATTGAAATTCATATTATGTTCTCTCAAATATTTAATTTTGACTTCAAAATAATAAATGAAAAGATCATGTTCTCTCAAAATATTTAATTTTGACTCTATTTTATTCAAATAAAATTATTTTGGTTTAGTTTGGTTTGGTTTATTTCACCGTATTTGGGGTCAGGCACCCAGAATATGATTAAAAATTCTTAGAATTTATTTTCATTTGGGTTTAGCTAAAGGTTTCCACTTAGTTGTTAACTATCTAAATCCATACTTTAGGACATAGCTTATTGCAGGTGTCTGTATATAAGCACATAATCACTTGTAAATTGTATGTAAGATCGGATTGCACTCTGCCCCTCCAAGCTAACCAACCAAAAAAGTTTAATTTTGGGAGGTGCCACATTCTTCCACAACCATTTGGAAAATCAAACCAAACAATTTATTTTTGTCAAATTTATTTATATTTTTTCAAAAAAATAAAAAAATAATTAAAAAAATCAAACCAAACCGCTATATCATGTATTATTTTTAATATACATTCAATAAAATTAATAATTTTTATAAAAAATATTAACTTTGATATTAGAATAATTTGAAGACATTTCATCATAAAATACTAACATTTAATTTTATAATCTTGTCATAGAAATTTTAAAAAATTTAATGAGCTGAATTTGTAATACATATAATAGCATTATAGTAGAAATTAAAATTTCCTCACAAAACTTAAGAAAATTTGAAATTTTTTTTGAAATGGGTATTGAACGAAGTGACTTATTGCCACTTCCGCTTTGTGACTGTCCACCACCATTGAAAAGGAAAATCTGAACATTATGTTTTAATAATTTTTATTTTGATTTATATAATTAGAAGTCATTATTACACTAGTTATAATATATGCATGAAAAGAGTCTTAAAATATTTTAATTAATAGTCCATAGCAATTTCGTAGGTAAGAAGGACAAAAAGAAAAAAATGGCACTTTGATGGGTAAGTCTGTGTTTCATAATACTAAATAATTGGTACGGATGCCCCGATAGATTCACATGGATAACTATCCAAAATTTACTACATAGATTTAACCACCAACTTAAATTTTCTCTCTAATTTTTGGCCATTATAAATTATCTCTGTAATTATTATTTTGTTTTTGTATGTTTAAGAAAAAAAAAAGAGTAAATAAATTAATTTTTTTTCTTACTTTTCAGAACAAGTCAAAATGAGTTTTTTGTTTTAATTTCATAACAAAGCCTCTATGACCTCTAAAAAGTGGACGAGGATTACTAGTTCACATAGGAAATAACTTTGTCATTAAGGTTTTTAATGGCACAAGTTTGAGCAAATCAAATTAACTTATATGTAATTGTCCATAAATCTGAAGAATTGGATCACCAATTTTAAAAAATTAATAACAATGTTTGAAACCTCTATTTTATATTGTCCAAATCAATCGAGTTCTTTCAACTCAATGGAACAAATATTTAATTATCTACAAAACTTACACTATGATTTAAGATGTTTGTATGATTTGTCCAATTTTGTCCAGTAGAAGTCAATGCTGTTTCTGAGACCCCTGCAAGAAGTTAAAAAGAAAGGATGAACACCAAAGAGTCTGGTAGTATTTACAGAGCATTTTCACCAAAACAGAAAACCAATTTTTTTTCACTTGAGAATTTTTTAAGATGACCATAATTATCAAGCAAAATAGATGGACAGTATTCTAAATTTACAAAATTGCTTTTAAAAAATCATGCAATAAGAAAAATACATTGACCTTTATGAAAAAGCATTGATATGATAGCCTATGGTTTAATTAAAGAGCATTGACCTCTAATATCACTGAAGTTACATTCTATATAATCAATTTTATTTCTATTAATTTTAAACCTTTTTAATGCTAGTGTTTCTCTCAAAATTTCTAATTTAATGTTGATTCCTTCCTTAGTTTCATCAACTAGAACAATATCATCAATGAACAACCCACACCATGAGATATCATCCCAAGTATGAACTCATCCATGACAAAGGCAAATAAGGGTATGAACTCAAAGTTGACCCTTGATGCAACCATACGGTGATTGGAATTCACTAGTTTCTCTTGCAAATGATCTAATTGTAGTCACACACAACCCCATCATACATGTCTTTTATCACATCAATATATCCTTTGATCTCACACCTTTTCTCTAACACCCACCATACTATATAATATCTCGAGGCACCCCATCATAAGCTTTTGTTAAATCTATAAAAATAATATATAGATCCCTCATCCCACATTTTCTATTAGTAATTTTCTATTAATCTTCTTAGTAAATATATCACTTCCATAATTGATCTATCTGACATAAATCCAAAATAATTCCCTGACATTATTGAGCTATGCTCAATCACTCTCTCCCTCAATTTCATTGTATCAATCAGTAAATATGATTGTTGCAATTTTGGGTATCTCCATTATTTTTATAAATAAAGTACTAAAATACTTTTTCTCCACTCATCAAACATTTTTCTACTCATTAGAATCTTATTAAAGAATTTTTTCAATCAAGACAAACTCCTCCTTATCTAAACATTTCCAAGCCCTTAATAGGGAAACAATCTAATCCTAATATCTTACCTGATTTCATCTTCTTCAGTGCAAATTCCACCTCAAACTCCCTTAGTCAACGATAAACCTATATTCTCTGGTTTCATCTACACTATCATATTCATCTCTTAAGTTTTTAAATGTTTTTCATTTACCATTAAAGAAACATGAACTTTATTGAAGGTAAACATTTTACAAGCCCTATACCTAGACTCACATCTTTTATCAATACAAAGCACTAAAAGGGAAACCACCCCACTACAGAAGCTAACGTCAACCCACTACTGAAGCTAATGTCAAGTACAAACAATCACCTCATACTGTATGCAGCCCAAATGCCAAAGCAAAACTGACAACCCTCTACATCCTCGAGGCTCAAGATGACCAAAATATTTTTAAGATGACCATAATTGCTTTTTCATAGCTGGTCAATAAGAAAAATACTTGATAGAATGAAGTATTTTTTAAATGTGTGATATATCTGTCTACCTTATCAAAATAATAAAAAATAGATCAAGATTTATGAAAAGAAAACAAAATAAGTGTTTTTAAAATTGGTCCCGCTTACATGCGTATGATTAAATCGTTGCCTAAATTAACGGTTGTGTAGAGTCATTATTATTTATTTATTTATTTATTTATTTTCAGTGAATGCCTTTTAAAAATTGATCATATTGAGGGAGGGAGGCCCTTGCCGCAATGGTAAGGTTGTTTTATTATGCTGATAATAATGCTTGTGGTTATATGTATATTGTTTCGATATATGTATATTGTTGATATTTTAATATTTATTGTTTCATTGAAGCAAGTATATGGCAACTGTTCCAATTATCTTCTACTGGGGGGGAAACATAATTCGGGATCCCGATGAAGGTGCATCATATGATGCTGAGCCGAAAGGGATATATGGGGTGTAACTTGGCACCACACTTAGCAATTTGGAGGAGATGTTTATGTCCAAGGTGGCAAGTTACGGGGAAACAGTCTGATTGATCTTCAAATGCAGATATCCTTATCGCCAGTGGCAAGCAACCAGCAAATACAAAATATTACCGATCAATGACGATGAGGCTTTGAACACCATATTAAGTATCGGTGGAAGTTTCCAACCACCAAATTGTTTGGAAGTGTACATTGAGAAAGAGGTTGTACACTATCTTCCGAATATAACACAGATGGATTCTCATCCGTTCACTACATTGCTGACACATGGGATTGACACGACAGCGTTTCAGTCTCCTATGTATGAATCAAATGAATGTTATGCAGCTGGCTACACACAACAGACATTTCATGGCCATGGTGGAGAATCAAGTTCACGTGGTGGATACGAGACTGAATTTCATAATAACACCGAAGATGTGTCCACCTACAGCCATCATACCACTCCAGTTGAAGTTGCTGGTAATATGGTTGAAACGGTTAATTCTGTGCAGTTTGCTGACAGTGACATGTACGGTCCTGATGTCGCCCTAGACAATGATGAGAATGAAATGTGTGATGAAGAAAATTTATTGGGCGGATCAGATGATGATGATGAAGATGATGCCGACGCTCCCGTTGATATTCAGAATGCCCCCATTCCACCTAGACCTGAAATCCCTTTCTATGAAAACATTCACATGGGTGGTGATTTTGACATTAGTAACCGCGATGTCGTTCCCCGTAACTGAATCTGGAATGCTGAAAATCCAGAGTTGGACAAAGGGATGGTTTTCGTTGATAAGAAGCAACTCGTACATGCTGTGAAATTGTACCATGCAACAAATAATCGAGAGTATAAAGTCGTAACCTCCAAGCGAGACGTTTGGATGTGTGCTTGCAAGCACGATTGTAGATGGTGGTTGCGTGCATCTCTTAGTAGGATACATGGTCTTTTTGAAATAAAGCAGTATAGGGGTCTTCACCATTGTTTATACCCACGAATGAACAGGGACCACACTAATATTAGCTCCAGTTACATTGCTTCTCATCTTTTGGGACAAGTTGCGGTGAGTATACAAAATAAATGTTTACATTTATATACATATTTGTTTGTTTAAAGTGTTCACACCAAAATAATCTGACTCATAGGTATTGTCGTATGCAGAATGAACCTGATATGCCCATTAAGAATGTCATCGAAGATATAAAAAAGATCATGAACTATAGTATATCATACAAGAAGGCGTGGCATGCAAGGGCAAAGGCAATTAGAATGGTATTCGGGGATTGGGATGAATCATATAGGATGTTGCCTAAATTCATGCATGCATTACAAACATCTAATCCTGGCACCATCGTGCAATGGACGCATAGATATACCGGAAGTACAACCATTATGCCCGTCTTCCACTTTGTTTTCTGGTCTTTCAAACCCGTCATCGATGGATTTAGACATTGTAGGCTTGTTATAACCATAGATGGTACATTCTTATACGGGAAATACACTGGTGTGTTGCTTGTAGCAACGATTGTCACTGCCAATGGCAAAGTATTTCCGCTTGCATTCGTTGTTGTCGATAGGGAGAGTTTGGAGTCTTGGTCGTTCTTCATTTCAAATATCAAGGAACATATTGTCATGGACCGACAGGGAGTGACTTTGATATCTGATCGAGCTGAGAGTATTTTAGCTGCTGTGAGGCGGCATTGGCTGAATCTCTCGCTCCAATTTGTTGGATATCATCGGCACTGCCTTCAACATGTTTGTAGTAACTTTAACACTAAGTTCAGAAATAAGGAGCTAAAACAACTTCTATGGAAAGCAGGGTGTGCTCATCAACGACGAAAGTGTAATGGTTACTTACAACAAATACAGGCTATTGACCAAGAAGCTATCAATTGGGTTTACAAGATGAATCCTGAGGAGTGGGCCCTTTTGTATGACGGTGGATGTCGGTGGAGGGTATTGACCAGCAATGATGCAGAGTGTTTCAATAGCGTCTTGAAAGATGCAAGGAACTTACCTATCTCAGCTATGGTTGAATTTACATTTCGGCGGCTCGTAAAATATTTTGACGAGATGGGAGCCCAAGCTGAAATAGATGTACGAAATGAGTTCCAATACCCTAGAGAGATGCAAAAAACTATTGAGGATGGCATCGTAAGGGCAAATACTTTCAAGTTGATATCGTATGACATGTTAGTTTGTAATATAAACTAAATTGTTGTTATTATGTTGTCAAGTTAAGTACACCTAAAAACATGAACTTGATTAGTTTCTATTACAATTTTCTGATAGGCCACGCCGCGTATTTGAGGTGCAAACATCTTTTCACCATGGACGAGGTCGCAATACACAAATTGTGCGGATGAATCAACCCACGTGCAGTTGTGGGAAATATGAGATACGACACTATCCATGTTCCCATATGCTCGCTGTAATGTCTGAATGCGGTGACAATCCATTCGAGTACGTTGATCTAGTATATAGGCTTCCTATATACATGAGGGTTTGAGAAACTAAATTCAATCCAATACCGCATCAAGATTATTGGGCTGATCCGCAGTGGACCTTAATGCCTAATGTACTGCGTCCGCGAGAAGTAAAACGGGGTCGTGCATCTATGTCTCGTATTCCGAATGAGATGGACATATCAGATAGGTGTTTGACTGCTCGTTGCAGTGAGTGCCAGCAGACAGGTCATGACAGGCGAACATGTCCGGCGCGACTTGGTCGATGAAGACTATGTAATACTTACATATTGTAATAGATCATTTTTTAATTCTTTATTTGTAATAGATCATTTTATTTTCTTTTGTAATTCATTATTTGTAAACGGGGTCGTACATTTAAATAGATCATTTTTTATTTGTAATAGATCATTTCTATTTTTTAATTCTTTATATATTGTAATTGTTTGATTTCCTTGACAAAATTTACAACTAACATACTAAACAAATAAATTAAACTAAATGACAATGCAAAAACATTTAACTATACCACATAGGCCTATGTTTTTTATTCTTTACTTGATTGAAAATGTCTATTACAAAATTTTAGTTAAATCACATAGTTCTTCTACCATTTTAAGATTTTAATAGTTCGACTGATGCAAACATTTTTTACATTTACAATTTATGAATCAGATGTACGTAATTTTCAAATTTTATACTTTATTGGAACTTTTACCATTGCAAAATCAATAATGAAGTTTTGTCAAATATGCCAAAATCAATAATGAAGTTTTGTCAAATATGCCAAAATCAATAATGAAGTTTTGGAAAAAAAATTCTCATTCCATTTTTTCGCAAATATTTATGTACGAAAACTATCCACATGTTACTGGTCATTATTAAGCTTATGTAACTGAGACCCTAAAATGATTTTGTAAAAGATTTCTATATTAGTTATAGCATAAATAACGATAGGTTTTGTTGAATTGCTTATCATATTTAATGGCACATAATATGCAAAATTTAGATTTTAGTGAATTGCTTCCATGTTAATGGCACACAAATTGATACTTTTAAAATAATCGACCACATTTGTTTTTCAAGTCGTCATGTATGGAATAATTTGAGTTTAATTGTTATAGTTAAATTACATGCTCACCAATACAATTTTTAAAAATGTATTTGTTTTTCAACTGTACAGGCTTCATGGCATATCTACCTGATGAGGTCCCACTTTTGAGTCATCCACATCGGGCTGACAGTATATGGGGGGACCCGGAATGCAATAATGTTTGTCGGACTTTGCGTTTACAATCAAAATACCCTGCCCTTTGTTTTATATTACGTGATAATGCTATAATTTAAACTACTCATTCTATTATGCAGGACTAGGCACGCACCGTGGTGACATGTCGGCGGGGAGATTCCGGCCTGTGGGAGCGTCCATTGGACCATAGAGTCTTGTAGTGTCTATTACGTGCGAGATTCTATGGTGTCTATCGTATAGGCCATATCAGACTGGACCACCCACTCCTTACTGCTCTCGTCGAGAGGTGGCGCACAGAGACTTATACATTTCATTTCCCGACTGGTGAGGCCACCGTCACATTGCAGGACGTATCTGTCCTATACGGTCTACGGATTGATGGGCGAGTAGTTACTGGACCTGACCCATCATTGATGAGGGACCAGTGGATAGCCCTATGTGCTGAGCTATTGAGAGTAGCACCTACACCTGCAGACTTACAGGCAGGTAGAATAAGGGTGAGGTGGCTGTCCGAGCAGTTTCAGGGCCATCTTCCAGATCATGCTCCAGATGAGTTAGTACAGCAGCATGCCCGAACATATATTCTGTGGCTTATTGGGGGTTGGTACTTCTCCCTGATAGTCATAGAACCTGCTCAAGTTGATGTACTTGCCACTATTGAGAGACATTGACGTGATCGGCCAATACAGTTGGGGCGCGGCGGCTTTGGCATGCTTGTATAGGATGCTATGTCAAGCAGCTCAGGTAGGTGCAAATCAGATCGGAGGACCCCTTGTCTTGCTACAGGTTAGTAAGAATTTTATTACATGTCAATTCATATTGTATGGCATGTATCAGTATTATAATTGCGTTCAAACTATTGCAGATTTGGGCATGGGAGAGATTGATTCGCATTGCCCAGTCTAGGCAGCAATTGGTTGCTCCTGGTGAGGTTCCCATCGGCCAGGGAGACATGCAGTTGCCGGCCGGGCCTCGAGGTAGCCGGTGGAGGGTTGACATGGGCCACGAGGTTGTATCGACCCACGTAGTTGTCGTGTATAGAGACCAGCTTGACCAGATGATAGACGGCGAGGTATCAAATTTAAATACCTAAATTTTAATTGTCATATGGAGTGTATATGTTCATGAGTGATTTTTAACAGACTTGTCGTTATTGTTGTTTATTTGGCAGCCTTATGCTGAAGTCCTCGAAACGCTCCCAGGCTATTGCCGACTAGGTGAGGAGATATGGATGGCGAGAGTGCCACTCATTTGTTTTGACGTGGTTGAGTGGCATCTCCCTGATCGTGTCCTCCGACAGTTTGGTCGGGTCCAGTCCGTATCGGATCGGTGTGACACCGAGTGGCGGTTGCATGCAACTGATAGACGTGGCCGAGCCGGCACTAACTGGAGTGTGCATCATATGTAATACATACAGTTGTGGGATGCCCGTCGCGACACTATTGTACAGGCTGACTGGAGCGATGGGGTCCTCCCCTCTCCCGACCCTTACATGTTGTGGTATCGGCGACATACACACCTACTTGTCGGTAATCCGAGCCACCTATCTGAGGCCGGATATCAGGGAGTTGGGCCTTCTCTCGAGGCATTGGTGAGTATCATAGTATGTGTCAGATAATTGTTAATATCATAATTGATTATTTTCAGTCAACTATAGCCTAATATATCTGGTTTTTATTCAGGTGGTTCGAGTTGGGAGGTCATATCACTTGGCTGAGGACGTCTTTTCAGACGTGATGGATAGCTGGGTCTGCAGGCCCTTGCAGAGATCCGAGAGTTATTGTACGAGGGGATCCAGCATGCCCATCGGGTAGGTCGTTTGCATTTTGGGGACTACGGTGTACACAGTGCAGCAGCTGCTCCAGACACATCAGTCCCGTCCACGTCAGTGCCTCCCACTTCAGTGCCAGCCACAGCAGGTCCTTGGACTTCAGTTACCCCACTGCATGATACCCCATACATTTCTCCAGATTCCCCACACGTACATTCTACCCAGCATGCTGGCCCTGACCCTGATTGGACACCGCCCCGGTTTATGCATGATGTTGTTACCCCACCCACCCAGTTACCACCTGCTTTTCTGGGGAGTACTTCGACCGTGCCTCGGTTCATGCATGATGTTGTTACCCCACCCACCCAGTTACCACCTGCTTTTCTGGGGACTACTTCGACCGCACCCATGAGTACACATGATGCAGTTCTCACTGACATCTCCCACGTTGATGATGAGGCCCATATTGAGCCCCCCCTAGAGCACGAGGGAGAGGCCGAGGTTATGGTCGTGGGGGACGTTGCGGCCGAGGTCGGGGTATGGGCAGAGGTAGAGGTCGAGGTCCAGCTGCAGATCATGATACAGTTGCACCAGATGAGGGAGTTTCACAGCTCACAGCAGTATCCGATCTGCAGGCAGAGACAGGATCAAGGGCAGTAGATGCAGGAGAGGGGGGGTCACACTCACAGGCTTCACAGGCAGTCAGTGGAGGGCCACATGCAGGGCAGGGAGTGCCAGATATTCAGAGAGTCTACCGCAGGAGACCGAGGAGGGAGGTCCACGGTCGGGGTTATGGGACTAGGGGCAGGTTAGGGCATTAGCGGTTATGATATGGACTGTATAGTTTTTTTTTTTTTTTTTTTTTTTGTGGTAATTGTTATAGTTTTTGTAAATCAAACTTGTACAGCTGATGTAAATGTGTCATACTTATTTATTCGCAATTATAATTTCACAATTTTTTATTCTTACTTATTTTGATGAATCACACAAATCTCTTTCACATCTCTACCTCTCTCTCATTATCCGTAGTCTCTGCATTATTTATAGTAATTTACGGTTTTTCCTCAATTTTACAAATTGAGACAACCATTTATAAAATTGAAGTTTAAATAAATTTTAAGAATTAAATTATAAATCCTAAACCCTAAAATAAAAATAAATAAGGTAGTGTTTGGTAACGTTTACGTTTTTGGTTTATGTTTACAAAAAAATTAAAAACTGATTTTTGTTTATTTTTAGAAAAACATAAATTACAAACGCGTTTGGTTTGAACAAAATGTTTAAACAACCCATAAAAACATAAAATAAAAAAAATGTTTGTTCATGCCTAAAAAATATGTTTGTTCAAGCCTAAAAACAATTGAAATATCTCCCTTCATTGATAAGTCATGGATAAGCATTACAAATCCATTACAACATAAATGGTTTGGTCATTCATCTAAACAATTTCATTCATTATCATCATCATCTGACATCTCAATATCAGATTCATACATAACATCCATGCTCCAGGCGAAGTACTGGTGTGCATCATCCATTAACCCATCTTCGGCACGCTCATTTGCGGTCTTCATTAGTGAGGACCTTTGCAAACGTTGGGTCATGCGATTAACTTCGTCGCGGATACGATGCAATGCCCTTTGCAACAACTGTGGAGTATCAGTTGGCATACGCATGGCTAACCGGCGAGGAAATTTAATATTAACTTCACGACATAACTCAACGAGAACGTTTGCTCAAGTTATGCGAAATTCCCACTCAGCTCTCATGGTATTGACGGTGGCACGTGAGTAACGCAAATTTGGATTTAATGGGTATTGAAATTCATCTTCATCTGTAACCCAATAGCGACCCATTGCTGAATATAGATCAACCACCGTATATCTCATGATGATATTGCTCGAAATAGCTGTAAAACTTTTGTTGTGGTATGATGCGATATTTATACCATATATACACATGGTAGCTGTATGTATGATATTATTGTAAACAACTATGACAACTATGCATCAGAGTTGTCACGTCAACTTTGATAACCTGAACAACTATGCATCAATTTGATAGGAGTTGTCACTTCGACTTTTATGAATTGCATAATTTATTGTTATTTGAAAACAAAAAGTACAAAATTTGTGAAAAAATATTTCAAGAAATTAATAAATACATGAAAATACAAAAAATGTACTGAATGCTTATATTTTTTTAAATATTTTTGGTATTTAGTGAATTTTTAAAAGATTTTGTTTACAATTTTTTTACTTTTTAAGTGTATTTATGTTAGGTGTGTTTAAAAAGTAAAAATATTGCTTAAAATATTAAAAAAATTCAATAAAAACAAAAAAAAAAAACACGAAAATTAAGAAAGTAGAATTTTCTGAAAAATATTTTCTGAAAAATGAAAACAAGCAAGCTGATCAACCGACTAAACGTCTGAATTAGTCAAATTTCTCTGCCTGAAATTTTTTTTAAAAAATAAATGTGAAATTATAATTTAAAAATTCAAAACAAACACCACGCTCGTAAAATTGGGTAAAAATCTATTTGACAAATATAACTGAACACAGCCTCAATTTTGACTACAATATTGCATTGAAATATACTTACAATTTCAAGTACTAAAATATTTTAATTGATTATAATATTTTGTCTTAACCAATTTATGAGCATTTCCTGTTCGATCACATGCATGCCACTGATCTTATACAGTGCATTCGGCTGTCAGGACTCCACTTTTGTCAAGTCATGAACGAATCAAAGGCCTGTATCATCGGCTGTTGTGCTGCAGATGGTGTCAGCCTGGCTACTGTAAAAATGTAACTTTACCTTCTTTTAAAAGGAAGTTGAAAATTAAGAGGTTGTTTGGGATGATCAAAATAAGTGTATTTTTTCCTCACATTACAATATTTTTCTACAATATATTTTTCTACCCATTGTTCAAACCACTTTTTCTACAATATTTTTTACTTTTATGTATTTATTAATTTGTTATTTTTTCACAATTTTTTTTTTACTTTTTAGGTGTATTGAAATATTTATTAATTTATTGTTATTTTGTTCTGACACACCCTCAAAATTTGTATGAATTGCATAATTCACATGGGCACAGTAGGTAGGTATGTGACTTTGTGCAGCGATGCAGTGATGCATCTGACTTTGTGCAGTGATACAGTGATGCATATGACTTTGTGCAGTGATGCCGTGATGCATGTCACTTTATGCAGTGATGCAGTAATGCATGTGACTTTCTGACTTTGCCATGCTTGTATACGTTGTGACTTTTTTCCTCACATTATGTGATGCATGTGACTTTTTGCAGCGCAGCTTACATGCTTTGTTTTTTCCTCACATTTCAGAATTCATCTAAGTCACATTAATACGACTGTGAAAAGAAGCAGAAAATGCTATTATGTTGGTGAAAAAAACATGATGGACGGTTGTGTAATAACAATGAAAGTGGGATGACTGTGAAGTTCATTAAGTGAAAATAAGATAAAATATAAGCTGCAAAGTTCCAATCGTGTTTACATATCAGGTGACCATTTTATTATTTTGGTGAAAAAACAACGATAGTTTTGTAGGTCGAAGTGAGTTGGACGGTTGTGTATTTACTTGCACTCTGTTTCATAGTTGTTTATGAACAATATTACTTTAAAATAAAGAAAATTAAAGCCGTTGTTTCATTTTATGATTTCATTTATAATTTTTTTAAAACACCTATGTGTACTGAAATCGTCAATTCCAAGTGACTACTTACTGTATTACAAAAGTAAGCATGACAAAATAGTTTCATGTGGCGATGTGACAACTCACTGCATTTTGTTTTATTTGACAACTCACTGCTCGAATATGAAGGGATTGCATTGTGATCCTCTGGCCTACAATTATGATTTTATCTGACAATCACGTCCGTGACTACATCACAGGTACACAAAGTCATGGGTACTCAAAATTGCATGAAATGAATAACATAAAATAATATCACGTGTATCACTTCTTTCATAGTGCCCCAGCACGTATTATCGTCACCAGATCATCTCTAGTTAACCCCCACTATGATGTCTATAAATACCCCAGTATGATGTTTGTTGAAGTCATAACAATAGTAATATATCTACAATTACTATTATTATTGATTTTTTTATTTTATCAACAATGTCTTCAAGAGGTGCAGGAAGTTCACGCCGGCAAAGAAATCCGAAAGTGTGGCTGCTACCTCAATTTACCTATGATTACAAGAGCGAAAAGTGCTCGAGTCCGAAGGATTATTATGCTGGTATCCGAGCAGAATGGGCGTTCAGGGTAACGGAGCAAGAATGATTGTTTAATGATCTACGTAACTTTGGGGCACCGGTACCTCATCGTCGTTCATTGACCATGGCTAGACGAAATGCGAGTGACTATGAAAAAGCAGTTAGCAGAATTAAGAAGGAGAACAACAGAATGTTGATGTGGAGATGCCGACATTTCATGCTTCAGCTAGCCACCGAAATGGCAGAAGCAAGCAACAGAGATTTGACAGTGACTGAGCGAAATAATGTCTTAAACAATGAAAAATATCTCTCTGACTACTACATGTCAGATGAGGAATAAGAAATCAAACACCGTTATCTTTCATATATGTTTGTGTGGGGATGTATTTTCTGAGTACCAACACGTGGCCGAGGTGACACCGAAGTGTCAGCTGAGATGTCACGTGTCCTGGTCAAGATACCAGAATGATCTCGGCTAGGCCGAGGTTATCTGCGAGAATACAGGAATCCGGGATAAGCGGATAAGGGACAGGAGTCCTAGAATGAAGAAAGATTGCAAGATGGATATCGGTAATACTCTTAGGGAGTCTATCTTTATCTCTTGAAGAGTCTAAGGAAAATCCGGAATAAGAGTCCATAGAAGTCAGACTTCTAGTGGGACTGGGATCGAGTTAAACTATAAAAGAAAGGCACCCCCGGCGGGTCTAAGGTACGCAATTTTAAGCCTTGAGCAGTACTTTACGTATTGAATTATCTTTGAGAGATATTGACTTGATCGTCGGAGTGTCCCCGGGTGGAAGAACCACCGCCGGAGCCTTTTCTTTCTGTGCAGGATAACAGGGTGCCATCCGTTCTGCCTGTGCTCTCCAGCTGAATTACTGAGGAGGGCAGTGTGATCGGAAACTCACTCACACAATTTGGCGCCGTCTGTGAGAAGCGAAAGAAGAATAGATGGCCAGTAACATGCAGAAGGAAAAGATTGGGGACGACACTCCTGCTGGGAGTGGAAGACCCGTCGACCCTAACGTTGAAAGAGAAAACCACAACGAAGAAACTTGTGATCAGAATCACGCAGAGAAAAACGTCGGCGAGGAGGGCGACACTTCAAAGAAGACAGACCAGGGCAGATACTACAATGAAGATAACCTCCAGGTATGGAAGGATAGGTGCCTACGGAGGGATGAGGAAGTAAAGGAGATGGCAAACAAATTGGCAGACCTTCAATCGGTTGTCAATTTCATGATGCAAAATAACGTCATGCAGCCGCCATACCCGCTGCAGGACACACCAATGCCAGCAGCAAACACCCAGAAGAAGGGGCAGAAAGTAATCCCCGAAGCCCCTCAGGACACGAGGAGTGGAAGACACTCTCACCGACCTTCCAGGGAAGTCGGCCGAGAAGAACCAAGAAGAGAAAAGTCCCGAATGACATATCACGAGAAGGAGGCAGACCCCAAAGAACATCGGCATGTTCAGGGGTGGGTATTGTGTTTCGATGCATCCTGCGGGGAAGGATCGAAAAGAGGCCACCATGAGGCCGAGAGTAGTGCGCCGAAAAGGCTGAAGTCCAAAGACAGCCGGGCTGCAGGGAGAAGTAAAGAAGACTTGAGAGATTACCTCAAGAGGAAGCAAGAGAATGCCGGAGTCGAAGTAACCTCCCTGGTTAAGCCGAGGACACCATTCTCGGTGGAATTGGACAAATTCGTCGCGCCGAAAAGATTCAGTATGCCGAGGTTCCAAATATATGATGGTAAGTCAGACCCTAACTTCCATGTTGGATTATTTTTGAATTCAATGGCATTATATAGTGGGAACGAGCCGTTGCTCTGCAAAGTGTTCCTTTCATCCTTCGGGGAGATTGCATCAGATTGGTTCCAAAAATTACCAAAGGGGAGCGTGAAGACTTGGGAAGGCCTGGCCGAGATGTTTGTGGCCAGGTTCATAACAAACAAACTGCAGCCATTGAGGGTGGATGCATTGATGGCTCTGAAGATCGGCAAAGATGAAAGCCTTAGGGCCTATGCAAAGAGGTACTATGAGGTGTTCAATCGAATACCTGAATGCAATAAGGAGGTGGCGGTCGTGTCTTTCAAGAACGGCCTGAAGGACGACTGTCCACTGCGGAAGTCTTTGGCAAAGACATTGCCAAAGAGCATGGAAGAGCTCATGGCAAGAATCGAGAAGTATGCCAGAGCCGAGGAAGATACATCGGGGAATAAGGAGACAAGGCAGGAAAAAGGCAACGGCTCGCCGAAGCGAGTCCGAGGTAACAATGGACCCAGCAAACAGCAGACAGAGTTGAAGGCTAAGTAGGCAGTGACAACGGTGTTCCGAATTCCAGTCCACAAAGTCCTTGATCAAATTCGAAATCAGCCCTACTTCAGAGCGCCGGCAAGGGCACCAGGAGAATTTATGGGAAGAAACCTTGGTAGGCGTTGTGCTTACCACAACGAGGAGGGGCACCCAACTCAGGGTTGCAGAGCCCTTAAAGCACACTTGGAAGATTTGGTGAGGCAAGGCCATCTGAGAGACCTTGTAGATGAGGCCAAAACAAGGGAAGAACAGGCACGATTGCCTCAAGCACTAGCAGCCCCGCCTCCCCCAGCGCAGCAACCACAGGCAGGCGGACCTCGGGTGGTTAATGTGATCCACTCAAAAGTGAATGAAAACGACATACGGGGGGAGACACAGAGGGTAAAACACCTGCAGCACGTCAACCAGGTCGGACTGAAAAGACCTCGGCGTGAAGAGTGCCAAGGACCGATGATAGCCTTCACAGAAGCCGACCTAGATATGGTCCAGCACCCGCACAATGATGCCTTGGTAGTATCCCTCCAGGTTGGGGAGTGCTAGGTGAAACGCATCTTGATTGATCAAGGCAGCTCCTGCGACATCATGTATGTCAGATGTTACAAGGAGTTAGGCCTTCACCCTGATGACATGGAGCAGTCAAATGGCCCGATGGTCGGCTTCAATGGAACGCCGACATGGCCATTAGGCGCAGCAAGCTTGGAGGTGCAGGCTGGCACGAAGAAGATCAAGACAGAATTCATTGTGATTGACACGCCCTCGCCTTACAACATTATCTTGGGGAGGCCGTGGTTGCATGCAATGGAGGCAGTTCCCTCAACATTGCATCAACTGCTACGGTTCCCAACAGAACATGGGATTGAGGAAGTCAGAGGAGATCAGTTGCAGGCAAAAAATTGCTCCATGGCAGCAATGAAATTAACCTGCAGCATTCGGGAACCAGAGAGGGCAAGCTTGGCCCAAACTGGGAAGGGCCCTACAGAATTACCTCGGTGTTAGGAAATGGGGCATATCGGCTCGAGGATAGTGAAGGCAAAGCATTGCCTAGACCATGGAACACTTGTAATTTAAAGTTTTTTTTATCATTAGATGTTGTTTGATTTTTTGCCGATATGATCAATGAAATCCTAGCAGAATTTTCCAGAACTTATAAAACTATGCATAATGTTGTTTTTTGAATAATGAGAACCCAAGTGGAACTTAGGTTCACATTGGGGGCAGATAGAAGACAGTAATGCCTAGCCGAAGTTAAGCCGAGATGTTTAACCGTGGTTAAACTAAGATAAAGTTTAACCGGAGTTTATGCTTAACCGAAGTTAAGCTGAGATAAATTCCTTATCTTTACTTGTTGAAATTTGTAGCAATTTACAAGTTAAAGTTAAGCCGAGATAAATTCCTTATCTTTACTTATTGAAATTTGTAGCAATTTACAAGTTAAAGTTAAGCCGAGATAAATTCCTTATCTTTACTTGTTGAAATTTGTAGCAATTTACAAGTTAAAGTTAAGTCGAGATAAATTCCTTATCTTTACTTGTTGAAATTTGTAGCAATTTACAAGTTAAAGTTAAGCCGAGATAAATTCCTTATCTTTACTTGTTGAAATTTGTAGCAATTTACAAGTTAAAGTTAAGCCGAGATAAATTCCTTATCTTTACTTGTTGAAATTTGTAGCAATTTACAAGTTAAAGTTAAAGTTAAGCCGAGATAATTGTTTATCTTCACTTGTTGAAATTTGTAGCAATTTACAAGATGAAGTTAAATTAGGTTTATTGATTCAAACCCTTGTTAAAACTTGGGAAAAGTTTGCCAGACAAAATTGTATATGCTGTATACTTGTTGAAAGTTATAGAAAATTTACAGGTGAAATTCTTGCCGAGATAAATTTCCGGGTAAACATACCCGAGGTATTTTTCCCCGAAGAGATTTTACAAAGGAGGAGAGACTTGCAAAATATTCCAAGTATAGAATCATGCAGAAGCAGTCATAAGAATACAAAGATACAAACACTCAGTAGCAGAAAGTTGTATTTAGCATCAGAATGGAAAAAGGCACATTGGCCAGGCACAGAGTTTACGATTGTTCTGAAAACAAAAACGTACAAGAAGTACAAAAAGACAGAAAAAGAAAAAAAGCATCACGGTTGTGTTTCTTCAGTTTCAGGAGCAGTTTGGGCTTGAACCTCGGCCACTTCCTGAAGAACTACCTCAGCAGATCCCTGAGGAACTACTTCGACAGACTTTTCCGCCTCGATCTCGGCGTCAATCTCTGCAAGTGTCTCCTCGAGGCCTTTCTCTGTTGGAGGAACGTCGGATGGCGGCTGTTCAAGAGTAGCCTCCTTGGTAACGACTTTATCCTCTTCATCATGAGTCAAGTCCAGGACTTGATCATCCTGAGGAAGGGACTTAGTCCCAGTGGCGTTCTTGGGCTTCCTGACCAAGGCCTCATCATCATCCTTTTCCTCTTCTTCTGATTCAGACTCAGAATCATTCTCAGTTTGACTTGAAGGAGGAGGCAGAGGGCATGGCACAGGAATTTGATCGGCATTCCTCAGAGGCGAGTCAGCCGGAATGTCAAGTTTCTTCAGCACAGCCATCCAACCAAGAGAGAAGCCCCTGTTGCACGCCTGCCTGACTTGAAGCTTGTAGTTCTCAGCGACATCGGCCATGCCTTGAGCATATGCCTTTTCATCAGCCTCTTCAATTTCGGCCTTTTTCGTGGCCAGGGCTTCTTGAAGCTCCTTCTCGGCCTGGGCCCTTCTATCCTCAGCTTCCTTCAACTGGGCCTGGAGAACTTTGTTTATAGCCTCAGTAGCGCCGACCTTCTCCTCAGCAGAAGTTTGGGCTTTTATAGCAGCCTTGGCTTGATCTTCCAATTTCTTCATCTTTGTTTCAAGTCCTTTATGGGACTTTTTAAGGGCAGTGACCTCCCTCTTGGCATCGGTAAGCCTCTGCCGGTTTTCAAACGACTGCATAGAAAAGGAGTGGGCATGCTGGATGGCCTGAAGGCAAAAAACAGTGTAAGAAAATATTCTAAGTAAGAAACAGAAAGGAAGTAACGAGTTCCAAGTAGGAACATTTACCTGAACAGAATGCTGAAGCATGAGACAGTAGTTCTCATACTCACTGATCTCGGCGTTCCGCTCAAGATCACCTGGGAGCAGGAGGGCAGTACTGAGTGCAACGCCGATATTAATATCCTCGGCGCTGTCACTCTCAAAGACTGGCTTGTCCTCCAGAGTAATTTTTGGCTCCCAGGGGACCAAGGGTTTTTTCGACTTAGAGGTTGAGCCAGAAGACAACCTCGGCTTCTTTGATTTTGAGGAAGGGGATGGCTGTGCTTCAGCAGATCTTTTTTCAGGAACAGAAGCGGTCTTCTGGCTCCCTGCCAATTGCGAAATTGGCAGTGTGTCTTCAGTCTCAACTTGGGTGGCCGTGGCCTTCGGCTGAGCTTTCTTGGTCTTTTTTGGCTTTGGTGGGGGCATGGTGGACGTCGGCTGAGCCTTAACGTCGGTAGGAAGGTCGGCCAGGAGATCTTGAGCCACGGGTTTTCGGCGAACCATCTCAGCAGTTTTGACAAGTCGTCGCCGACGTTTTCGTTCAGGAATAGGGATCAAGTATGGTGCCGAAGTGGATGGCAAATCCGCTGGGTCAGACGTAGATCCTTGGTCTGTTCGTGATGAGGACGCAGTCTGGGCTGTGATAGAAGATGGAGAGTGGCTTTTCTTCCTTTGTTTGGGGACGTCGGGCAAAACGGACTTGTACGTTGGGATAAAATTTAACAACAGAGGAGCTTTCTTTTTGGCCACAGGGAGATCTAGAAGTCTTTTTAGGTCTTCACTGGGGGCGTAGAATTGGCGAAAATTTTTCGGTGGCTGATGAAGATCTGCAATAGAAAACTAGTGTTAGAAAAAGAGAAAGTTTTGGAGACTTAAAAAGAAACAAGTGATTGATAGTGGGCTCTTACCCTTGCCCTCCTTAACAGTTCGAGGAAGAGGATATAAGTGGACATCATCGTCTGGGGCAAACTCCCAGTTTCCAGAGGCAATCAGGTAGTCGTCTCCAGCCCCTTTGTTGGAGTCTGGGAGGTCGGCTATAATTTTGAATTCAGTGGACCTCGGCTTGAGGTAATAGACAAAGCCTTTGTCTTTTAAGTCCAGGGCGCACATGGTATAACAAAACTGGATATCGGCCAGGGTAATCCTAACATTCTCACGCCTAGCCAGGGCTATGATACCATTAATCACTCTGTAGGAGTTAATGGTAAGCTGTATAGGGTTCAACTTATAGAAGTGGAGAACCTCACGAAAAAGGGTAGTAAGTGGCAGCCGAAGTCCACACTCAGCAAAAGCTACTATGGGAAAGGGCATTGAGTTGTCAGTGGGCATAATGGAGTCATCATCCCCGGCAAGTCTCAGATGGACATCGTGGGGAATAGAGAACTCCTACCTGAAATATTCTAATCTGGTTGGGTTGTTCACCCTGTGTCTCCACATGCCCATGATATCGGCTTTTCAGTTTTCCTATGAATTAATAGGTCCTACAGACAAATCCCAAACCTAAATCTACGAAGAACAAGTATGGAGGGCAGAAATCTGGAAAACAGAAAAGCAAGAACGAAGTTTCAGAATCAAGAACAGAGGTAGGGCTATCAAAAGCATAAAATACATGGAGTATATGATCAAGAATAGTGACAAGAGTACAAGAAAGTGGTGAACAGTGTATGGACAGGAATCAAATTCACTTGAATACTCTTAGATATATGAGACACAAGATTTGAAACAAAAATGGGAGCAAAAAATATCAACAGAAATGAAAGCGAAGGGAACAGTAGCTTACTAGAGAAATAGAGCCGGAATGAGTTTCGCCGAGGTCCGACGGCAGTTCCAGATGTGACGAGATAATGACAGCTTCACGAGAGAGGAGAAGGAAAGACAATCGCAGAGCTTGGAGCTTGAAGCAATGGCTGTTTCGAAGAAGAAAGTTTAGAGAGAGAGAAAACACGGAGATCAAATGCAAAAGTGAAGAGCCAAAAGAGAGAGGCAAAAGTTTTGTCAAAATTTGAAACGGTGGCAAAACAGAAGCATTTAATGCCCTTGGGGTAACGCGGACGTCAGACGGCGTAAACAGATAAAAGGCGGCTTGCGAGCTCGTCACTGGCACGAGCCAATGGAGACAGAACGCGTAAGTGAATTGACTAGAAAGTGATGCATGACAGCTCGTGCGCGTGAAAGAGTTCACTAGAGTTCTTGTTCTCCGAAGAGAGCATGTCGGGCTAAAAGTAAATGATCTCGGCTGGGAAGTTCTCGAGCCGATGTTCAGCAAGAGTACCAATGTAGGTTCCATCACCTCAGATGGCCGAGGTAATAGAACCTAGGGGACAGTTGTGGGGATGTATTTTCTGAGTACCAACATGTGGCCGAGGTGACACCGAAGTGTCAGCCGAGATGTCACGTGTCCTGGTCAAGATACCAGAATGATCTCGGCTAGGCCGAGGTTATCTGCGAGAATACAGGAATCCGGGATAAGCGGATAAGGGACAGGAGTCCTAGAATGAAGAAAGATTGCAAGATGGATATCGGTAATACTCTTAGGGAGTCTATCCTTATCTCTTGAAGAGTCTAAGGAAAATCCGGAATAAGAGTCCATAGAAGTCAGACTTCTAATGGGACTGGGATCGAGTTAAACTATAAAAGAAGGGCACCCCCGGCGGGTCTAAGGTACGCAATTTTAAGCCTTGAGCAGTACTTTACGTATTGAATTATCTTTGAGAGATATTGACTTGATCGTCGGAGTGTCCCCGGGTGGAAGAACCACTGCCGGAGCCTTTTCTTTCTGTGCAGGATAACAGGGTGCCATCCGTTCTGCCTGTGCTCTCCAGCTGAATTACTAAGGAGGGCAGTGTGATCGGAAACTCACTCACACAGTTTGTATGTATGTTGTGTCGTATGTTCGTTACTGGAGTGTAAGACAATGTTGTTGTTCATCTAACGTACGGATGTATTTCAAGTATTTGTTTTATGAACCTGAATTTTATGAAATAACTACATTTATAACTACACATTTATTAGTTCATGACTTTCTTTATTGAATTGCAATGAGTTAATGAATGTTCTGGATTAATGAATGGATTAATGTATGTTGAATTATGTGAATACTTAAAACACATAAAACAGAACAGGTAGCTCGGTGAAAAGCTTCCCTTAATTGGGGCTGGTGAAATAGGGATCAATTTATAAAGAATTTCAATCTCCATCAAGAAAGAAGAAAGAGTCACCTTCCAATTCCTGAAAGTCCAGTAAAAATGATGATTCTGGTAATGAATGAGGGGTTGACAGAAAACTAAACTCGGTGAAACGAACTATCGCCTTCAATAACACATAAAACAGAACAGGTAGGTCGGTGAAAAGCTTCCCTTAACTGAGGCTCGTGAAATAGAGATCCTCTACGTAAAGAATTTCAATCTCCATCAGGAAAGAAGAAAGAGTCGCATTCCAATTCCTGGAAGTCCAATAAAAATGATGACTCTGGTAAGGAATGGGGGGTTGACAGAAAACTAAATTTCGGGGGCTGGACAAACAAGCTCAAAGCCAAGTGGTTGGTCCAGTTGGGGGACTAATAAAGTTCAGACAAATGAACTACCGCCTTCAATAACACATAAAACAGAACAGGTAGCTTGGTGAAAAGCTTCCCTTAATTGGGCCTTGTCAAATAGGGATCCTTTACGTAAAGAATTTCAATCTCTATCAGGAAAGAAGAAAGAGTCACCTTCCAATTCTTGTAAGTCCAGTACAAATGATGACTCTGGTAAGGAATGGGGGGTTGGCAGAAAACTAAACTTCGGGGGCTGGACAAACAAGCTCAAACCCAAGTGGTTGGTCCAGTTGGGGGACTAAGTTTAAAACCCAATTGGTTTTACTTGATTTGGTTGGGACGAATTACTATTTACAATTAATTATACCCAAACAGATTGTTTTCTGCACCTTTTTAAAGAAATTGACGATTCTCTTAGTATAGAAACTAGAATTGTAACCAGTTCTAATGACGTTGATTTGTTATTTTTTGGATTTATACCCAAAGAGAACAACACTTCCGAAATTACTGTGTAACACCAGTTTTCCAGACAGATTTGAATGCACCAGTTTTCTGGATAGATTTGAATGCACCATGATATTCACAAACATTGGTGGCCAAGTACTCCTACCTAACCCACGTTTCACTCACAAGATCCACCATTATTTTAAAGTTGATTTCAAAAGTTGAGATTGTAAATGTTTCCCAAAATATTACAAATCGAATATTCAAAAGTTGATTTTAAAATAATTCCAAATGACAACAAAAATTCAAATAGTCATACTTTTCCCGTTGATAGAAATAGTAGGTCGTAACAATGAATGATGCATAGCTAAGTGAAACACAACATTACCTACATAAGCTTCATTTTTTCAAACATTGAGTAGTCAAATCGTGGAGAGACTTGTCAGTATATGCAGATGGATTGTGAAGTCATGTGACCTGGTGTACAGGCTTTGGTTTTCTTGATATTTTGCTCGATTATTTGATATACAGTGACAACTCATCTCTTATTGATATATCTGGGATTCTCAATTTAGAAAGTCACATGGCAACAGTGAATTCACTGATTTACCTTACAGTGAGCATGCCCTTATTTTGTCCGTATATGCAGATGGATTGTCAAGTCATGGGACTTGGTGCACAGGCTTTGGTTTTCTCGATTTTTTGCTCGATTTTTTTATTATAGTGACAACTCATCTCTACTTGATATATGTGGGATTCTCAATTCAGAAAGTCACATGGAAACAGTGAATTCACTGCTTTACCTTACAGTGAGCATCCCCTTATTTTGTCCGCATATGCAGATGGATTGTCAAGTCATGTGACTTGGTGCACAGGCTTTGGTCAAGTTGATTTTTTGCTCGATTTTTTTATTACAGTGAAAACTCATCTCTTATTGATATATGTGGGATTCTCAATTGAGAAAGTCATATGGCAACAGCGAATTCATTGATTTACCTTACAGTGAGCATGCCCTTATTTTGTTCGTATATGCAGATGGATTGTGAAGTCATGTGACTTGGTGCACAGGCTTTGGTTTTCTCGATTTTTGCTCGATTTTTTTATTACAGTGACAACTCATCTCTTATTGATATATGTGGGATTCTCAATTCAGAAAGTCACATGGCAATAGTGAATTCACTGATTTACCTTACAGTCAGCATGCCCTTATTTTGTCCGTATATGCAGATGGATTCTCAAGTCACGTGACTTCGTACACAATATTTGCTTTTCTCTATTTTTTCAGTCTAGTGACAACTCATACCTTGTTCATATATGTGGGATTGTTATGCAGAGGCATCTTTCTAGAGCCGTTCATAACCAACTATATAAACGACTAAAGGTGAAGACATAACCTTACAACTCATTTCGCCCTACGAAATTATCATTCATTTGTTTTAAAAAATTAGCATGACTACATGGTTCATGGGAGGGAGTGGGAATCGCAGAGGTGGTAGGAACTTGCAAAGGGGTGACAGTTCACGACGAGGGGGGGGGGAAGGGGACGTGGCGATGCTGAAGACGATTCATGGGAGGGAGTGGGAATACCTGTTTTAGATTATGCTTGTGGTTATCGTGATAGGTTTGGGAAGCGACATTTTTTGATGCCCAAGTATTATCCAGTTCAAGGAGGTTCATGTATGGATCCATCAGATAATCAAACAGGATATGGTTTAGCAGACGCTAGACTTCTGAAGTGGCCCGCACTATTTATAGAGTAAGTGCAAATGGAAAGATTATGTCGGGAAAATCGACTGAAGGTGCCAAAAGCACGTTCTGTTGAGATCCAAAAGGAGGATCCTGATAATGTTGATCGACTATGTGAAAGACTACAACGTGAGATTTCTCAAATGCGCCGTAGGTTAGCCCATGATATGCAGCTATACATAGTTAAGAAGGATGCCTAGAAGAACAAAATAGAACCAAATGTTGCGGCTATTAAGGGTATCATGGAGGATCCTGAACTTGTCTCTGACGCTGAGCTTTCGGATTATTCAGACTCTGAGCCACCTGCCGATTTAAGCGTGAATTAGGTGTTAATGTCTACACTTCGGCAATATTAGGTCATGCATTAATATGTAATGTCTATGTTAGACTAAGTACAACTGTTATGTTATGTTTATGTTTATGTATTGTGTCTGTCAAATGTTGCGGCTATTAATATGCAATATTAGGTCATGAATTAGGTGTTTCTCTGTCTAACTGTTATGTTTATGTATTATGTGTTCAGTTCAGGGTGTCCAGGATGTATGTAATGTGTGTTTAGTTCATGGTGTCCAGAATGTATTTTTGTGGGAGACTTATGTCTGTACTACCTATGTAACTGAAAACTATTACATTTGCAACTTCAGTTATGTTGTTTTCATGCTTGTATGAGTATTTAGTAAATTAGTAACTTCGTAGATTATGTATTAAGTTTTATTACAAAAATGTTGACAAAATTTACTTTAGGAGCTCTCGCGGTGGCCAAAATAATTTTCTGAATAATACCTTCTAACCCAAAACAAAGACAAAAGAAAATTTTTTTTTACATGAAAACGGCTTTAGTAAAGCAAAAAAAAAATTATTAATTACATTTTCACCTTCTAACCCAAAACAATAAACAAAAAAAATTTACATGAAAACGGCTTTAGTAAAGACAAAATTTTTTTCTGAATTACACTTTCTAAACCAAAACAAAGACAAGAAAAAAAAAAAATTAACATGAGAACGGCTTCAGTAAAGCCAACAAAAATTTATGAATTACATTATCACCAAAACAATGACAACAGAAAAAAAAAATTTACAAAAAAAAATTAAATATAATTTAAATGAACAGTGAAAGCGTGGTTTCAATCCATGCTTACTGTAGTGAACAGTGAAAGTATGAATTTTGTAAACGAACATGATTGGCTTAATAATATCTAAACGAACATGATTTGAAAATTATATATATGAAAAATTAATATATGAAAAGAGGCTTTTCCCATAAAAATTTAAATGATATATAAATTGGCTTAATTCCCAAATGTTTGGTAATTAGTTAAAAATATTATGTAAAATTAATATATAAAGAAGAGGCTTTTCTCATATGATGTAACAGAAATTAATATATGAAAAGAAGAGATTTTTCCCATATTATGTAAAATTTCTGAATTACACCTTGTAAACCAAAACAAAGACAAAAGAAAAAAAAAAAAAATTCAACATGACAATGGCTTTAATAAAGCCAAATTTTTTTTATGAATTACATTATCACCAAAACAATGAGAACAGGAAAAAAAACAAAATATTAAAAAAAAATAAATATATAAATAAATGAAAAGTGAAATCGAGGTTTCAATCCACGCGTGTTGTTATCAACAGTAAAAGTGCTATTCCAAATAGCGTTTTCCTCACAAAAAATTAAATACACAGAAAGCACTATTCCAAATAGCGTTTTCCTCACAAAAAATTAGATACACAAAAAGCACTATTCCAAATAGCGTTTTCCTCACAAAAAATGAGACACACAGAAAGCGCTATTTCAAATAGCGTTTTCTTCAGAAAAAAAATTTCCACATAAAGCGCGATTTGCAACCACGCTTTCTTAATTAAAAGCGTGGTTTTGAATAGCGCTTTCACTATTCATCACATTTTGGGCTCCAAACAGTGAAAGCGCGATTTGTATTAGCGCTTTAGCCTAGTTTGGGAATTCCGTCCAAACTAGGCCTAGTTTGGGAATTAAGATACAAATTAGGCTTAATATGGGAAAGCCTCTTGCTTCGACCTCACTTGCGATGATTCATTTCTAAGGCAAACACGCCACCTGTTGTCGATAAATTTGTGACTAAGGCCTCGTTTGGCAAGTGCCCCTTTTAGCTAAAAAGTCAAAAAGTTATTAAAAAAATCAAAAAGTCAACAGCCTATACCAAAAAGTCGAAGATTCCTTTTTCTCTCTACTTTTTGCACATCTTTTCGTAAAAAGTCAAAAAGTCATCCCAAACATACTAGTTTTTTTTACATCACATTTTAGCCAAAAAGCTAAAGAGTTACTAAAAAAGCATGTTCCCAAACGAGGCCTAAATCTCATGGTTGTCTCCGGCTATGGTGGATGACTTTGGGCACTTATTGGCTACTCCAGATCAGACAAATCTCAACCATCTTTAGACCATTTTTTCTTGGACAAACTTTACTTTACCCCCTGTGGTTTGAGCCAGGTGCGGATTACTTTTTTGACATTTGGAAATTACCACATAACCCCTATGTGATTACTGAATTGAAGTACACACTAGCTTTTGTTAATAGAATATGTAGATTGACAATTATACTCTCATCTTCATCTTCTTTCCTTTTCACAAACCCAAAAGGTAGAAGGTATATATGTATTCTTCTTCTGAAAAAGTGGCAGATTAAAGGCCCACAGATCTGCCGAAATAAAAGAAACGCCACCATAAATCAACAACCACCACCACCAACAAACCATAATCAAGGGCAAATCGAAAGCTTACCAGCGTCGAGCCAAAAAGACAAGGTACACCGCTGAAAAAGGGGCCGACCACAAAAACAAAAACACAACCAGAATCAGTGGTGGACATCGGAATAAGTGGCGAACTAAAAGCAAAAACAAAAAACCCAGGTTAGCAGCAATGATGCCGCAAAAAAACAGGCCACTGTCAGCAAAATCCATTGGTATTATCGACGACGACAAAGTGATCCAACCAACAAAAGCTCACAAACGGAGGAGAAGCATAATCTATATATATATAAATATAAATAGACCATTTTGTTCCAAATAGAAGAAGATGCTAGGAGTATTGTTCTAAGTTTTCAAATACAAAAGACGAAAGATATCCCCAACCAGATTGCATATCCAGACCATAACCCAATTCCATTAATTTGCAAACCCAATTGCACATATATCTGTATAACAAAACATCTCTGCTTTTGAATCTTGATGAGCCATGTGTCTTAGGTGGCAATAGATTTAAAGGTTGAGATTAATTTAAGATTTTGTGTCTTTTTATCTTCACCATTGGATATAAGCTTAAAAGTTGAAAATATTTCAAACCCATTTCAGTGTTACTCTCCCTTCATCGCCCAAAATTTCAAACCCATTTCATTATCACTGTTTCTCTCTATTTCATTGCTACATTGGTTGTATTCAAACCCATCCATCATCACTGCTTCGGTGGTTCTTCGTTATTTCACCGGCTCTTTGTTGCTTCAGTGGTTGTTGTGGGTAGCAGCAAGATTGTTCACCTTCAGGCAACACCTCTCTCTTCCCCTCAAGGTCTTAGTCCCTCAATCTTCCTAACCCCACCTGAAACCCCTTCCCAACCCCACCTGAAACTCCCCACTCTCACTCTCTTCATGTTTTTTAAATCATTTATGATTTTTTTTTGTTGTTTAATCATTTATAAATTGATTGATTTTCTTTGTTGTTTTCTCTTATCTCATGAAATGGATTAATCAAGAAATCAGACATTTTTGGGTCAAACAGTTTTTGGGGATTAATCAAGAAATCGGACAATTTTTGGCCAATAATGGGCTTCATATGTGTTTGTGTTTTTAAGGGTATGAAAAATTTTCTATCTTATTTGGTAGGAAACTCAGGAAATCTTTTATTTTATTTTATTTATCAGCTTAGGAAATCGGACAATTTCACTACATTTTTTTAGATAGTTTGGTTTGTATCTACCGTATTGGTTTCTATTGTTTATTTCATGAATAATTACAAAAAATAGTAATAAGATGTGTTCCAGGTCTTAGATAACGTGAGTTGGATCTCAATTACCTTTTAGAAGATGCTTGATTGAAATGTGTAAAGTTCTATAATTAATTAGCTTTTTTATAAGAATTCACTCAATTTTGATTTGAGTCTGATTATGTTTGGAAGTGCAATTAAGACCTATGGTAAATATAAGATATATTTGGGGATTGACTTTATTTATTGTTGTTCATGGTTAAGACATTTCCTATGGTAAATATAAGATATATTTGGGGATTTATATGGTTTCAATTGCCTCATCTTTGTCTTCCTTTAGTTTCAGTTATATATTTCTTAGATTTCTCTCTCTCTCTCTCACTCTCTCTCTCTCTCTCATCTCTCGTCTCTTCTCCCCTGAAAATCATGTCCCGCCTTGTAAATTACGTGTGAGTTTGCTTAGTTGGTGAACTTATAGAGTAGTGAAAAGAAGTAAATAAAACTTTACGCATTTAACCTACAATCTATTAGCTGGAGCATTATATAAAATTGTATGAACATGGAAAAGCAAGTTTGTTGGATATATAACACTATTCTTCTCCTCTGCTTTGACCAGAAGGTCAATGGAAACAGGAGCAAATATGGTTGTTTGCCATCTTCTTGAAGGGATGATTGTTGGAAAAATGGTTTAATATAGGCATATTTTTTAGCCCAAATTTGAGTGGGCCCCAAACGTGTTTTGGGGTGGGTCCGAAGAGGTGAAGTGTTCCTTGCCGCGTGGCAAGTCACACAGTGAAGACGGAATGTCAAAACCATTTATGAGTGAATGGGTAGTTGACGTCGTTTTCGGGTCTTACATTAATTTTTTAGATAAAATTCTTTTGAATGTTTTCAATAAGAAATTATTGTGGGAATTTAATTTAAATCTAATTTCAAATTTTTGGGTTCCTAAAGTGGTTTCCTAAAGTTTGTCAAATAGATTAATATTTAAATTCCAAACAGGTTTTATTAAATCTATTATACTATTGGCTTTATTTTGATTAAACTAGTCTAATAGTTTAATAATTCATATATTCTAATAGTTTAGTTTTTAGTACACCTACGACTACTTCTTCAAATTGTTTGGAAGAAATATAACCGTTCTGGTACAACGAGCATAAATCTGTTCAATCAGTTACAGATCTATTTTGATTTTTGAATCAAACCTGTTCAGTCCTTTCAACACCTGTTCGGGGCTTTGGATATTTGCCTATAAATTCAGCCTTGATTCCAGCAGTCCAGGGGTCTGGAAAACAGTCTGAAATTTTGTCTCATTGCTGTCCTGAATTTTCTACTTTTGCATTATTCTTCATTTTAGTTTTAGAATAAATTAAAGAGAGTATTAGAACACAAGGTTTGGTTCGCTGTACAAATTTGTTTGGTGTGCTGCAACAAGTTTGTGAAGATCATTGTATCCTGGGAGATAGACGCCACACAACCGTAAGCACCGTAGCGGGGCGAATCTGTCTTAAGGACAGAATGTCACACACTCGACTTGGTCTTTTGATTTTATTTGGTTCGACAAAATAAATTCTGTAAGTTTTATTTTATTTTGTTTGAAGTTGTTTCGATTTATTTTATTTACACAGAAGATTGTTCCTACAATCTTAAGACAGATCCGAATTATTCTGTTTACAGAATTTTTCGGTTGTTTCTTTTTCTCTTTCTTCTTTTCAGAAAATTATTTTCTATGGATTTTCAAAATAATATTCTGGCTGGAAAAATAAATAGTGATTATATGCTATTTGACAGATAGTAGTAATATACTGTCTATTTTCTTTGACAACTAGTAGTACGATACTGGTGTCATTAACAATTCAGAATATATTTTTGTGAAATTTGTTCAGAAATTAATTTTGGGTTTTAGAAATTATTTTCTGAGTTTTCATTACTTAAAATTCTATTTTAGTATTTTAATTATTGAAGTGTTACAGAAATTAATTTTCTGTGGAATTAATTTGGTCAAATAAAATTTTATTTTATTTTCAAATTAATTGAAAAATAAAAGTTATTTTCTTATTTCTTTTATTTTACAGAAATTTAATTTTCTGTGTGGAATTAATTTGATTAAATAACATTTTATTTTATTTCCAAATTAATTGAAAAATAAAAGTTACATTCTTGTTTCTTTTATTTTTTACAGAATTTAATTCTGTGAATTTGGTTTAATTTTCTGTGTAGTGTAAATTCTAATTATAATTTTGTTTTATAAATTAGAATTGATGGCTACTGAAACAAATGTCCAAAGAAGTACTACTGTGGTGGCTGTAATTGCACCAACCCCCTCTCCTGTGGTGACAGTACCAATAAATCATGGAGAGAAGCCAGAGAAGTTCTCAGGAACTGACTTTAAAAGATGGCAACAGAAAATGTTGTTCTATCTTACAACTCTGAACCTGGCTCGTTTCCTCCGTGAAGATGCTCCTATCCTAAAAGAGGATGAAACTGACCGGCAAGTGGTTGCTGCGGTTGATGCTTGGAAACATGCCAATTTCTTTTGCCGGAATTACATCTTGAACGGACTTGACAACACATTATACAACGTCTACAGTCTAATCAAGACAGCAAAGGAACTTTGGAAATTGTTGGAGAAAAAGTACAAAATGGAAGATGCCGGCTCAAAGAAATTTGTGGTTGGCAAATTCTTAGATTTTGTAATGGTTGATTCAAAAACTGTGACCAGCCAATCTCAAGATTTCCAACTCATTCTGCATGACATTCACGCAGAAGGCATGTCTCTCAGTGAATCCTTCCAAGTTGCAGCCTTAATTGAAAAATTACGAAAAGGCTGGAAGGAATTCAAGAACTACCTCAAACACAAGCGCAAAGAAATTTCTATGGACGAGTTAATTGTGCGTTTAAGGATTGAGGAGGACAACCGCAACTCTGAAAAGCGGGTTGGTAAGAATCCCATGGAGTCTAAGGCAAATGTGGTGGAACATGCTTCAAAAATCAAGAAACGAAAGTCTTCTGGAGAAAGTTCATCACAAGGCTCTAAAGGGGGGGGGGGGAGGGAAAATAAAAAGTACAAGTTTAATGACAAATGTTACATTTGTGACAAAGAGGGACATCGGGCCAAAGATTGCCGTAGCAAAGGTAAAAGCAAAAGAAGAACAAGCAAGAAGCCTGCTCAAGCCTATATGACTGAAGTGGTCAAAATTTCCAATGGTGTAGATGACATCAGTCTTTCTGCTATTGTTTCCGAGGCAAATCTTGTCGGAAATCCTAAAGAATGGTGGGTGGACACTGGTGCTACTCGTCATATTTGTGCCGGCAAAAAGATGTTCACATCTTATTCTACAGTGGACAATGGTGAACAACTTTTTATGGACAACTCCTCAACTTCCAAAGTTGAAGGACAAGGAAAGATTGTTCTCAAGACAACATCAGGAAAGGAACTCACTCTCAATAATGTGCTGCATGTATCAGACATTCGCAAGAATCTTGTTTCCGGATCTTTGTTGAGTAAGAATGGGTTTAGGCTAGTATTTGAGAGTGATAAATTTGTACTTACAAAGAGTGGGATGTATGTTGGAAAAGGTTACATGTCTGATGGCTTTTTCAAATTAAATGTAATGACCGTTGTACCCTCAGTTATTAATAATACTACATCTTCTTCTTACTTGCTTGAGTCTTCAAATTTATGGCATGGTAGACTAGGACATGTTAATTATGGATCTTTGCGTAGATTAATTAATATGGAATATTTACCTAAATTTGACATTGATTCAAATCATAAATGTGAAATTTGTGTTGAGGCAAAATTATCTAAAACTCCTTTTCATTCGATTGAAAGAAGTACGGAACCACTAGAATTAATTCATAGTAACATTTGTGATTTTAAATCAATTCAAACCAGAGGTGGGAAAAAATATTTTATCACTTTTATAGATGACTATACTAGATATGGTTATGTTTATTTAATTCGAACCAAGGATGAAGCTTTGAAAACTTTCATTCAATATAAGAATGAAGTTGAAAATCAACTTGGTAAGAAAACCAAGAAAATTAGAAGTGATAGAGGTGGTGAATATGAATCACCTTTTGGTGAGTTTTGTAAAGAACATGGAATAATTCATCAAACTACTGCTCCTTACTCACCTTAGCAAAATGGAATTGCTGAAAAGAAAAATAGGACTTTAAAAGAAATGATGAATGCCATGTTAATAAGTTCTGGATTACCTCAGAACTTGTGGGGGGAAGCAATACTTTCTGCAAATTATATTTTAAATAAAGTACCTCGAAAGAAAGTGAATTAAACACCTTATGAATTGTGGCATAGAAGAGTACCATCCTACAAATACTTAAAAGTGTGGGGGTGTTTGGCTAAAGTGGCTATTCCTAGTCCTAAAAAGACAAAGATAGGTCCTAAGACCATTGATTGCATTTTCATTGGTTATGCTAAGAATAGTAGTGCATATCGGTTTTTGATTCATAAATCAGAACATACCGAAATGCATGTAAATACTATTATTGAGTCTCGGAATGCATCATTCTTTGAACATGTATTTCCAAATAAGACTAGACAAGAGACTACTAACAATAAGAGATCTCATGATGCTATTACTAGTCAGGATCAAGAACATGATCAAGAACAACATTTAGATCAAAATGAGGAAGAGGAACCTAGGCGTAGTAAACGTGCTAGAACCTCAAAATCTTTTGGTCCAGATTTTCTAACATATTTGTTAGAAAATGAGCCTTTAACTTTTAAAGAGGCTATGTCCAGTCCTGAAGCTCCTTTATGGAAAGAAGCTGTCAACAGTGAAGTTGAATCCATCTTGCAAAATCACACTTGGGAATTAGTGGACTTGCCACCAGGTTGTAAACCTCTTGAGTACAAGTGGATTTTCAAAAGGAAAATGAGAGCGGATAGATCAATTGACAAGTACAAGGCAAGACTTGTGGTCAAAGAATTTAGACAAAAAGAAGGTCTTGATTACTTTGATACATACTCACCGGTTACTAGAATAACATCCATTAGAATGCTAATTGCCATTGCATCTCTATACAATCTAGAAATTCATCAAATGGATGTGAAAACCGCTTTCTTAAATGGTGAGTTAAATGAAGAAATTTACATGGAACAACCAGAAGGTTTTTCTATTTCAGGGAAAGAAAAGAAAGTGTGTAAATTGGTTAAATCATTATATGTTTTAAAGCAAGCGCCAAAGCAATGGCATGAGAAATTTGACAAGGCAATGATGTCAAATGGATTTAAAATTAATGAGTGTGACAAATGTGTTTATATTAAAAACACAGACAAAGGTTATGTCATTGTATGTCTTTATGTAGATGATATGCTCATTATAGGTAGTAATAATGATATGATTAAAACTACTAAGAAAATGTTGAATAAACATTTTGACATGAAGGACATGGGCATTGCTAATGTAATTCTTGGTATGAAAATTACCAAAACATCAGAAGGTTATGCTTTGTCGCAATCTCATTACATTGAGAAAACAAATTCAGTAAAGATGATGATCATTTTGCTAGAACACCTGTAGATGTTAATTTGTATCTTTCTAAGAATGTACAGGAAAGTATTTCTCAATTAGAGTATGCCCAAATTATTGGTAGCTTATTGTACTTGATGAACTGCACTCGCCCAGATATAGCTTATGCAGTAAGTAAATTAAGTAGATATACGAGTAATCCGGGAGTAGAACACTGGAAAGCAATTATAAGGGTTCTAAGATATCTCTGATTCACTCGTAACATTGGGCTGAATTATACAAGATATCCAGCAGTACTTGAAGGATACTGTGATGCAAATTGGATATCGGATACTAGAGACTCAAAATCCACCAGTGGGTATGTCTTTACTCTTGGTGGGGCGGTTGTATCTTGGAAATCTTCCAAACAGACTTGTATTGCTAGGTCTACTATGGAATAAGAATTCATAGCTTTAGACAAAGCTGGGGAAGAGGCAGAATGGCTTCGCCACTTCCTTGAAGATATTCCAATATGGCCAAAATCGGTGCCTGCTATATGCATACATTGTGATAGTCAATCTGCAATAGGTAGAGCACAGAGTCATATGTATAACGGTAAGTCTCGACATATTCGTCGTCGACATAATACCGTAAGACAACTACTCTCTGATGGAATTATTTCCATTGATTATGTGAAGTTTAAAGACAACATAGCGGATCCACTAACCAAAGGGTTAGCAAGAGAGTTAGTTGAGAATTCATCGAGGGGAATGGGACTAAAGCCTATTAAATAAGAGTTACCACAACGGCAACCCAACCTAGTTGACTGGAGATCTCAAGATCTAGGTTCAAAGGGACAACCGAGTTGTGAATTACTCAGAAGGATCACTGGGGAGTCTAACTCCTACCCATTTCTTTGATGAAATAGTGATGTCTACAGGGTTTTAGGTTAAGTAATACTTTTAATGATTCTTATATCTAGGTATACCTAGTGGAGTATGACAGGATACTCTTCATAAGAATCACCTATATGAGTATGAACTGGGCCGGTTCTATGAGATTTGTGAAGGGCTACAATTCTCTAGAGCACTCATGAAAGACCAGGTTGTTCAGGGCCAAAATGAACACAATAGTGATAACTAAACTGTGTCTGGGAATATACTGTGTGAGTTCTATTGTCTTGGTTTACACAAACGGCTGAACAGTTTAAGACATCATGTTCACTAGTTAGCTAGTAAATCCGATAGTGTCTCACAAGGGAAGGTTCAAAGCCAAAAGCTACCTATCCTTTGCAGAATATTTCCAATTTCTGTACTCTCTGTAATTAGATCATGTTGTTGCATTTTCTCTCCGTCAAATTCCATTCATGAGGGGGATTGTTGGAAAAATGGTTTAATATAGGCATATTTTTTAGCCCAAATTTGAGTGGGCCCCAAACGTGTTTTGGGGTGGGTCTGAATAGGTGAAGTGTTCCTTGCCGCGTGGCAAGTCACACGGTGAAGACGGAATGTCAAAACCATTTATGAGTGAACGGGTAGTTGACGTTGTTTTCGGGTCTTACATTAATTTTTTAGATAAAATTCTTTTGAATTTTTTCAATAAGAAATTATTGTGGGAGTTTAATTTAAATCTAATTTCAAACTTTTGGGTTCCTAAAGTGGTTTCCTAAAGTTTGTCAAATAGATTAATATTTAAATTCCAAACAGGTTTTATTAAATCTATTATACTATTGGCTTTATTTTGATTAAACTAGTCTAACAGTTTAATAATTTATATATTCTAACAGTTTAGTTTTTAGTACACCTACGGCTACTTCTTCAAATTGTTTGGAAGAAATATAACCGTTCCCGTACAACGGGCATGAATCTGTTCAATCAGTTACAGATCTATTTTGATTTTTGAATCAAACCTGTTCAATCCTTTCAACACCTGTTCGGGCTTTGGATATTTGCCTATAAATTCAGCCTTGATTCCAGCAGTCCGGGGGTCGGGAAAATAGTCTGAAATTTTGTCTCATTGCTGTCCTGAATTTTCTACTTTTGCATTATTCTTCATTTTAGTTTTAGAATAAATTAAAGAGAGTATTAGAACACAAGGTTTGGTTCGCCGTACAAATTTGTTTGGTGTGCTACAACAAGTTTGTGAAGATCATTGTATCTTGGGAGATAGACGCCACACAACCGTAAGCACCGTAGCGGGGCGAATCTGTCTTAAGGACAGAGTGTCACACACTCGACTTGGTCTTTTGATTTTATTTGGTTCAACAAAATAAATTCTGTAAATTTTATTTTATTTTGTTTGAAGTTGTTTCGATTTATTTTATTTACACAGAAGATTGTTCCTACAATGATTAGATAGATCATTGAGTAGATAACTTGTGTAATGAGGTGGTATTTATAATTTATTGCCCATTAGAAACCAAACTAAATGAATTTAGAAAATTTAAGAATCATCGTTCTTGCATTTTTCTTTGTTATGTATATTTTTGTTAGATAACCTGCCATCATTTTTGTTTATCCATCATTGTCCAAGATGAGTGATTGAACAATAACTGAGTTGCAAGTTTAATTTGTGAACATAATCAAAGTTGAGGATATCACTTTCTAGCCTTAATCAAAGTATCTGCGTGCATGACTGATTAACAATTTCTAAATTAAAAAATTCAACTCATGATAAAACCTTGCAGTATGATGAGCTCCTTTTTCATTTTTTTTTTTTGTTTTGTTTCTTGTTTTTTGTTTTGTTTCATATGCGTAGACTTGAATAAAATTTTAATTGGCAATTCCATCCCTACTCTAGATTTTCTTGGTTTTGTTTAAGAAAATGCAATATATGTGGATTAGCAATAAAGTTCAATACAATAGTTCTTTTGTATGAATATATTAAGGGTATTGAGTTATGGTTTTAGGTAGAAATTTGGAAAGATAAAAGAAAAAAAGTGAGTAAAATATGAATGAAATATAATTTAAATTTTTTCTTTTTTTTTCATTTTTATTTTCTTTTTCAAATCTAATGATCCAAACACATTTTAAAAGAATTAAATTGTTGGTGTTTAGTTTCTTGCACAAGATCATAATGAGCAAGTCATTATTTGCAATTTATCAAGGCCTAAAGTAGGGGTGTAAATTTGGCCCGGCCCGGCCCAGCCCACCTGGGCCCAGGCTCGAGCCGGCCTACGTCGGGCCTCGCGGACTTCTACCAAAATTTGGGCCAGCCCAGCTCAACCCACGGGCTAGAAAATTAGGCCCAGGCTTGGGCGGACAAGGCCTCGGGCCTGGGCCTGAACATTTTTATTTATTTATTTCTATTTTTTGACCAAAATTTTATTTTTTTCCACCAAAAATGCCGGGCCTCAGGCTAGACTTGAGCGGGCCGATGGGTCGGGCTGGACTTCAAAATGATGGCCTAAGCCTAGGGTCCCGAGCTGGGCTCAGGCCGCGGTTTTTACACTCCTAGCCTAAAGCTGTGTATTATAACTTTTCTTAAATTGAATGGCAGATAGTTTGAATATTAGGGATAAAAGAGGAAGTAAAATCAATTTATAGAAGAAAAAAAAAAATTAAGTAATACCAATCTTTTGAGCCAAGAATTTTTAGTGTCTGTACATGATATACCTAAAACAAGTACTTATTGTTCAACCACAAAATTTTTTTAATTTTATTTTAATCTTTTCCTCCTCTTTTTTTTTTCCTCCCAAAAATGAAAAAATCTTGTAAAGTCAATTCTTAGATCTTTTAAGGTTAATAATTCAATTCTCATAATATTTCTTTGAGGTTAGATATTTTCTTATGTACATTGAAATATTTCTTTATCATATTTATCTTTTGTCAAAAAAAGGTTAACTTAGTTATATTTTGGAGACGTTTTAGCAGTTGACCACCCGGTGGATGAATTATTTTTGATGAAATTATTTGTTGGTTGTATGGAGTTTGACTTTATGAAACATATATTTTTTGTTTGCTTTTCTATCTATTTGTCCACTTTAGGTGCAGGAGCATATATTTGTTAACTTTATGAAGTATATATTTATTGCCCATTAGAAACCAAACTAAATGAATTTAGAAAATTTAAGAATCATCATTCTTGCTTTTTTCTTTGTTAGATAACCTGTCATCATTTCTGTTTATCCATCATTGTCCAAGACGAGCGATTGAACAATAACTGAGTTGCAAGTTTAATTTGTGAATGTAATCAAAGTTGAGGACATCACTTTCTTGCCTTAATCAAAGTATCTGCGTGCATGACTGATCAACAATTTCTAAATTAAAAAATTCAACTCAAGATAAAACCTTGCAGCATGATGAGCTTATTTTTTGTTTGTTTGTTTGTTTGTTTTTTTTTTTTCATAGGCTTAGACCTGAATAAAGTTTTAATTGGCAAGCTCATCCTTACTTTAGATTTTCTTGGTTTTGTTTAAGAAAATGCAATTTATGTGGATTAGCTATAAAGTTTAGTACAATAGTTTTTTTGTATGAATTTATTAAGGGTATTGAATCATGGTTTTAGGTAGAGATTTGGAAAGATGAAAGAAAAAAAGTGAGCAAAATATGAATGAAATATAATTTAAATTTTTTCTTCTTTTTCATTTTTATTTTCTTTTTCAATTCCATATTCAAGTTCATAATCCAAACACAATTAAAAGAATTAAATTGTTGGTGTTTAGTTTCTCGCACAGGATCATATTGAGTGAGACATTATTTGCAATTTACCAATGCCTAAAGCAGTGTATCATAACTTTTCTTAAATTAAATGGTAGATAGTTTGAATATTAGGGATAAAAGAGGAAGCAAAACCAATTTATAGAAAAAAAAGAAAAAAAAAAAATTAAGTAATACCAATCTTTTGAGCCAAGAATTTTTAGTCTCTGTACATGAAACACCTAAAACAAGTACTTACTCTTCAACCGCATTTTTTTTAATCTTTTCCTTTTTTCTTTTTCTTTTTTCTCTTCCCAAAAATGAAATCTTGGAAAGTCAATTCTTAGATCTTTTAAGGTTAATAATTTGATTCTCATAATATTTTTTAAGGTTAGATATTTTCTTATATACATTGAAATATTTCTTTATCATATCTATCTTTTGTCAAAAAAAGGTTAGCTTAGTTATATCTTGGAAACGTTTCAGCAGTTGACCACCTGGTGGATGAATTAGTTTTGATGAAATTATTTGTTGGTCGTATGGAGTTTGACTTTATGAAATATATATATATATATATATTTGCTTTTCTATTTATTTGTCCACTTTAGGTATAGAAGTATATATTTATTGACTTTACTACTACATATATTTCTACTCATTTGTGCCCTTTGCTAGGTTTGGGTAATGTGGCATATCTAAAAATTTTAGGATTTATTAGTTTGTAAGAAAAATGGTAAGATTCATTAATATTTTCTTTTGATGTTGTTTGGAGTCAGATTGTGTTACCAATATTTGAAAATGTCCTCATATTAGACTGATTCATTATTTTAATTTAATGTTCGGAGTCAAATTATTATTTTAAAACTATGTAGATGTGGAATCTTTTGTTATTTGTTAATTGTAATAAATAGATTCTTGGAAGCAAAACACTAAGGTGCCGTTTGGTAACACTTACGTTTTCAGTTTTTTGTTTATATTTACAAAAATTTAAAAAACTCAAATAAAAACTTGTTTGGTAAATTTTTGATTTATAAATCAATGGTCTCAGTTTATAAATTTGGCCAAAAAATAAAAACACAAAAAATGTGTTTTCATTTTGAGTTTTCAGTTTTTTTTTTTTTTTTTTTTTTTTTTTTACCACCCAACACTAGCCACCACCCCCTACCATTTTCCACCACCGTCTTTCGCCGTCACCACCCACCACCCACCCCCCACCACCACTCACCACTTGCCGCCTGCCACCACCATCCACCACCCACTTGCCACCCACTTGCCACCACCACCCACCCCTTGCCGCCGCCGCCACCACCACCATCCGCCACTACCATTCACCGCCCGCCACCACCATCCTCCACCACCATTCACCATCCCCCACCAGCCACCCACCACCACCAGCCACCAGCCACCTGCCACCCATCCGCTACCACCACCCACCACCACCACCACCACCACCACCATCCCCCACTTGCTACCACCCACCACCCGCCACAGTCACCCACCCACCCACTACCACCACCACTCGCTACCTACCCGCCACCACCCACCACCACCTGCCACCATCACCACTACTACTACCCATTCGCTACCACCCACCACTCGCCACCGTCACCCACCCATCCACCATCACCCACCACAATCCGCCATCCGCCAACCACCTGCCACCACCACCCACCACCCGCCGCCATCACCACCACCACCACCACCACCCGCTACCGTCACCCATCCACCCACCACCACCACCACCACCCGCCACCCACCTGCTACCACCACCCGCCACCCGCCACCGCCACCACCACCACCACCACCCACTCGCTACCACCCACCACCCGCCATCGTCACCCACCCGCCACCACCCACCACCACCCGCTACCCACCACCCACCGTCACCACTTTCCACCACCGTCTTCCGCCACCACGTACTACCACTTGTCATTTCTTACTCTTTTTTATATTTTTAAATTTTTTTAAACATTTTATCAATTACCAAATGCGTTTGTAGTTTATGTTTTTCTAAAAATAAACAAAAACCAGTTTATAAAATTTTTGTAAATATAAACTGAAAACGTAAACGTTACCAAACAGGGTATAAGTGATTGATGTGTTTTATTGATAGTTTCCATTGGAAACACAACTCATTTTGATAAATTGTTTAATTTTAGTAAAATTTGGTGGCAGAAAATAATTGGTAGATTATTAGTTTGGTATCTACATATCTATGTGATTTTTTTATTAATTTCTGGAATGAGATATTTTATTCATGATATATGAATTAGCTTCATAACATTTGAATTGTTCAATTGGAATAACTAACGGGAGATAATTGAATTCTTTTTAATATATGTTTTTTGTTTTATTCTCAACATCAAAGGAGGAATTCATAAATTGTCAATCTAAAAAACACAATCATGAACATGGATCGATAAATGACATAGATATTCGCACATGACATGATACAAACATATAAATATATGGAAAATAATATATAATTTTATTTTTTAGATCTATATTCTAGATCAATTAATATGTTAAAAAGATGATAGATTGATAATTAGAAAATAAATGAGAGAGATAATTGATCGAAATAATAGAGCAACATATTATTGAATTTAGAAAGTAAATCTAAATTTTAAATCTGAATAGCAATATTTTAAATATAAGAATTTTTTATAAAAAAATATAAGACACCACAACAAGTAGGGATGCACAAAATACATTTGGGTTTGATGGGTATACCTCTCGTTTGGGAATATGTTTTTTTAGAATTTTTTTGGCTTTTTAATTAAAATATGATGTGAAAAAAATAGTATGTTTAGGATGAATTTTTGATTTTTTATGAAAAGATGTGCAAAAAGTACAGAGCAAAATGAATTTTTGACTTTTTTATATAGGTTGCTGGCTTTTTAGTTTTTTTAGTGACTTTTTAACTTTTAGACTAAAAAATGATGTCGTCAAACGAGATTTATTTATTTTTAATGGGTAAAGAACTCATTATTTGTTGGTTTTGTTTTGACTCGGTCCTTTCTCCCAAGAAGATATTGAAGTTTGACTTAGGGATGTAATCAGTTCAGTACGGTTATGTAAAAATTATCACCGAATCGATAATATCGATTTTATTATTTTGAGTACCGATACAGACCACTTCTCTCATCAAACTGCACCAGTTGAAACGGTTCGGTTCGTCACGGTTTAATCAGTCTAGAACCTTTCAAACTTGAGCCACTTTTAGTATAATTACTAATTTATATAAAAACATTGAATTAGTTATTTGTCTATTGTTTCAAATATATCCAATCCATCAATTTAATAAATATTTTTCAATTCCTAAATTAATGAAAATACAAAAATATATATATATATATATATATTTAAAATATTAAGGCTTCAAGAATAATGAGTCTGAGTTAAAATTATATATAATAAGAATTTGCAACCTTAGGTTATAGAGATAATACGGTTAATTAATTAAAGTTAATAATTTATTATACTTATTAATATCATTAGATTATTAGATTATATATATATATATATATTATAAATGCAATATATGCTGAAGCGGTTGATTTCGGTTTAGTTTGGTGCTCAAGGTGTTTAAGCAGATATCGAACCAAAAAAAAAAAAAAAAAAATCAAATTAAAAAATCGTATAGACCGATTCTTGTTAAAAAGCAGACCAAATATGACTGATTCGATACGATTCAATCGGTTTAGTTGATTTTTTCAATTTTTCTTACCACCCTAATTCAACCTTTAGAGCCAATTTTAGGGAGCCTTAAGGGCTGCAAATTTGAAGGCTTTTTAGGTCTATTTTGGGCCACAAATCTTTGGCCTTAAGAAAAATGATATATAAGTCCACTTTTTAGATTCATTTTTCTTAATATATCACTGTGTCTAAAATGTGAGTCTAATTTTTAGGCTTGAATAGCAATACTCAAAGGTTAATTTGCTGAAATTCTATGAGGCCTTTAGAGGCAAGATATTGGGCTAAAATTATCGGCTCGAAAGGTGTTTAAAATTCATAATCCTTTTACGTGCACATAATTTGATCACAAAATTAAAAATAACTCTCTTATATAAAGTGAGACATAACTTTTGTGAAAAAATTGTGTTCGATTTTATTATCAGATTGTGTGCACTTATTTTTTTTTGAAAAGTTAGTGATTTTTTGAGATAGAACTTTTGAGCCATAAATTACGTTCAGAATTGGGCCCTTGAGGCCTAATAGACATAATGTTAGAAATACTTTAAATTTTACATACATAGAATATGAGTCCCACATGATATGATCCAATGGACCTCACACTTCATGTGAAAGGACGAGCACATTATAATGTGCAAAATTTTAAGTATCTTTAGTATTATTGTTGACAAGCTATTTATGGGCATTTTTACTAAATACATTTAAATTCAAATAAATCACTAACATTGGTATATGTAATAGTGATATCCTTCAACAGAGATTTTATTAAAGATAAATTTAAATAAAATCATCCAAATCGATACAAAATATGGATGTGAAAAACTCATATGTTCACGTGCAATCATACCAGTAGGCAACAAATATAAATTCTTTGTAGTGCGTTATCTGTAGTGATCCCTATAGTAGGCAAAACTTCAACAAAACAAACAAACAAACAAGCAAAAGCTTTCCTTTGTTCTTCCTCTTTCTCAGTCTCAAAATAATTTAAGACACTATAAAAAATACTACAGACAATGTACAACAGAGGATTTAGATTTATAAACAACTACTAGGAATGTGATGTAAGTATTAATAATACATGTAAGCATAATAATAATGCGGAATTAAACTTAACAGGATCTTGAATTCAATACAACTCAAGAATAAAACGAACTTACCTTTGTCAGCCATTGAATCAGAGAAGTTGAGAAAATACCCCTAATAGTTGAACCTTTAGTTCTTGGCTCACCTTCTTCTCTCTGTCTCTCTTAATTAGGATGACTATAAAACTTAGAGTGATGGAATACTTATCAAAAGAAGGGGAGTCACCCATCCTTATATAGAGGAGAGAAGAGGGCCAGATAAACTCTATCAGAAGAATTCCTAATCCATCAAGGTTTCCTTCTTATCTTAGAAGAGTGATTATATTAAAATTCTAATTACTGAACTTTATATATAATATTGGCTTTATCTAATTGTGGAGTCCAAATAAAATAAAATATGTAAAAATATGTAGGCTATTGGGCCACACTAGAAAATAAATCCAACATGTGATATTTGTATAGTTGAATATCAATTTTGCTATGGGTTTTACACTCACATTGGAATAAATGTACGAACGTGATAATGGTGTATTTGAATATGAACTTTATTGTTAGATGTACAATGAAATGAGATTTTTGGCCATTTTATCAAGGGTATGCACGTTATGATATTTGAGTAATATATATGAATTTTACTATGAGTGATATTATTATTTATTCAAGTGAACCTATACTAGTTCTGTTAGGTTTTTATAATTGGTAATTGGTAATCCTGTTTGACAAAACTCATTTCAATTGTAATTTTATTCGCTCTTTTATTTTCAGTGAGAATGTGAGTGTTTAGATGCGAATCCAACTCGAATTGTGCTTATACAGAGGAGTTTGTGATCTTAATCTTTTCATGTTTGCCATTTCGCTGAGCTGCCTGGTCAGCTCGTGGAGATCCAAGGGACAACGCCCCATGGTAAATTCGGGACAGTGCCTAGGTGGGGTCGAGGGGCAGTGCCCTCGAAGCCAAAGCTGGTTGACTTCTCGAGTGGTCATTTGTACGCTCGAGCGGTGAACAGCATCATCTAGTATTTTTGTAGAAGATATTGAATTTATGAGAGAATCCATTTTGCGCTCGAGCGGTGGATTCTTGGCTTGAGCGATGGGCACTCGTTTTAGTGAGTTCGCTCGAGCGATGAAGTGGTCATTCGAACGGTGTTCGCGACTCTATTTTCAATAAAGTGCGTCGTTCGTTGTTCACTATTTTTAGTGTTTAAGCTGTCCAAATTCTAAGAGAGTAAAACTACTAAGATTTTCGATATTGGAGAGTATTTTTATGAGTGGTTCCTTGATGATTTGAGAGTGATCAATGGATCTATGAATTTCATATTAACAAGGGGTTTGGTTTGTTTTGTTTTGTTTTCTTTTATTCACAAAAGAGAGTGGTGTTCTTTGGTGTATTTCGGAGAACTTGGGCTTGAAATTTTGGTGGATTTTGGAGTGGCTCATCGTCGTGGATTTGACATTATTGTTGTAGATTCAACATTAGACAAGACAATTCCGATGTGAAAACGGTGGTAGAAGAGGCACATCAGGGTCGGTTCAATTCGAGCATGGATTCGCTAGGTAATTGAAGGTACACTTGTATAATCATTTTCTGTCTTCTTAGTGGATTGTTTTATGACTTTGGCCTGTGACTTTTTTTAATCACAATTGGAGGCGCTTTAGTTGTGAATTTTTTTTTTACATTAAATCGTTATATCGATTTGTTCTTAATTGTTTGATTGTGATTGTTATTTATTATTTAAAATTAAAATATAATCACAAATCAATATCTTGAATTTTTTTAAATTTTCAAAAAGTTCAAAGTGGCATACTTTAATAAACACTATGGATGAATTTTACTATGAGTAATATTATTATTTATTCAAGTAAACCTATACCAGTACAAAGTGGCATACTTCAACAAACACTAATGTTACAATCCTAGAATATTTACTAAAAAATAGTCTTAGAATTATTATGTGTGATTGAGAATTGGAGGTTTTGTGGCCGCAACCGACCCGCGCTCACTCCTGGTTTATCATTTTTCAAAATTATTTTTTTCTCTCTCCTCTCTTCTTCTTCTTCTTCTCTTTTTTTTTTTTTTTTTTTACACATTAATCAATCAAACAATTTTTCTCTACACCCATCTATTCAATTACAAAAAAAATAAATACAAATCATTCCAAAAATATTTTGAAAACTCATAAGCAAACAAGTTTTTAATTTTGAAAATCTTTTTAAACACTTAGGTAGCGTTTGGTAACGTTTACGTTTTTGGTTTATGTTTACAAAAATTTTATAAACTGGTTTTTGTTTATTTTTAGAAAAACATAAATTACAAACGTGTTTGGTTTGAACAAAATGTTTAAAAAAATTTAAAACATAAACTAAAAAATATGTTTGTTTAGACCTAAAATATTTATATATATTTTTATTATTTCTAACAATGGGATCAAACACATTAAAATTGAAAAAAATTAATTAAAAAAATAATTGAAAAAAATTAATTGGAAAAAAAATTAATTAAAAAAAATATTTGAAAAAAAATATTAATTAAAAAAATTAATTGAAAAAAAATTATTTGAAAAAAAATTAATTAAAAAAATAATTGAAAATAAATTATTTGAAAAAAAAATTAATTGAAAAAAAAAATGAAAACATAAACTCATTTTTTGAGTTTACATTTTTTCCTCAAATTTATAAACTGAGACAATCATTTATAAACCAAAAAAATTATCAAACAAGTTTTTATAACAATTTTAAAAATTTTTATAAATATAAACTGAAAACGAAATGGTTACCAAACAGGCCCTCTTTCAAAATATAATGAAAACTCAAAACTCCTTTTAAAAATTAAACCAAACAGAGCCTTAATTTGATATGAACTATTTCAATCATTTCATTAAATTTTCATTAAAATCTTTTTAAAAATTTCTCTATTATCCCAAATTTCACTTTTTATCAAACTTCATTAAAGAAAATTATCTCCAATACTTCATCTTTTTATCAAATTCAAATATGATAAAAAAATTGATAGTTAATTTGATGAAAAAATGATTCTCTCTTGATTTGATGGAAGGATTTGAGATGATTTTAAAGCATTTTTTTAGTATCAAATTTAAATTTGATATAAAAAAAGAAAAGAAAAGAAAAAAAAAAGTGAAGATTAGAGATGCTCTAATAATGCATCAACTAATTACTAGTACTTTAAAAAAAAAAAAAAAAATCCCTCAATAAACACCTGATGGTGAAATGTCCTTATAAATTCTCTCCCCAGGGTCAAAGCCATTATCTACACAATAATGAAATTTGATTAGTGATAATTTATTAGAAAGTTTCGCTGCTAAATGTAAATACATTCATAGAGAACTGCATACCATTTGAGTCGAACTTGAACTTCCAGGAAGTAATTCTACCATGATTCTCAATACATCCACATCAAACCCATTCAATGGTGGAACAAACCTATAAATCAATCATATAGTACCTTTTAAAATGAAATTGCAGAATTCATGTAAATATATCTATGTAGGCTACGGCATACAAACACAATAGTAGATTGAACTTAAACTTTCAAAAGGCTGGTATCTCCCAATGAAACATCCAGAGATTTGCAATGCTCTGGATTTAAAGATATGTGGCCCGTTGCAACTTTCTCATCCGCTGTATTCTTTATTAGTTAAGGTATAGCAACAATACTCAAAATTTAAACCAAAAAAACAAAAACAACCCAAATCTCTGTTTTCGATTTTTCACCACAATTTTGAATAAAATTGTTTTTCTATGAGATTAAAAAACAAACAAACAAATAGACCAACAAACAAACCAATCAAGTTAGTCTAATAGCTGTGGAAAAACGCCAAAACTCTTAACTCTTTTGAGGATATTGAATGGCAAATATCATCGTGCCATTGACAAGAGCAAGGTAGAGCTTCTTTCTTGTAGTGAAAGGCCATGAAGGTCCTTGTCGAAGGCTCATAGCAAATTGGTTTAGATCGTTTGGACAACAGTAACATGAATTGGTGAAACACTGCTCTGTAGTGGTATTCTGTACTGTTAGTGTCTAGCCCATTATCAAAATGGAGATCCCACTCTTCCACTCCACCAACCCTATTAGGTAGTGGAAGGGGTAGGTGGTGGCCAATAAGCTCCTCCCTCAATTGTGTATAAATTGAGGTGAGAAGGAGGGGTTTGAGACAAGAAATTGCAGTGTGTAATCTGAGAGGGCAGTGAGAAACAAGTGTGAATGAGAGTGCTATAAAGAGTGTTTGTGAGGTGTGAGTTGTAATATCCCTCTGGGAAATTCTATAGTGGATAGCTCTCTGTGGACATAGGCAATTGCAGACCCCAAGAAGAGCCTCCACACATCCTCACGCGTCCCCTGAAATAGGCACGCGATGTCCACTCTCAACACGCGCCTCAACGCGCCGTCAACCCAGTCGGTGCGTCATCCTACGAGCCCATACACGCCCCACGCGCGTCTGAAGGAAGAAGACGAGCCGCGTGGCAACCAAGTCAGCGCCACGTGTCCGCCACGTTAGCGCCACGTCAGCGCCACGTATTTGCTACGTTAACGCCACGTGTCTGCCACGTCAGTGACACGTGTCAGTCTTTCAGCCATGCGTCAGACACATGTTAGCCACGTCATCACATCCGTTGACCAGTCAACCTGCCAGAGGAATGATCCAATGCTTTGCGGCTAAGGTACCCCCGCAGATCTGAACTGTCCAAACTGTTTTGGCTTGATCTGAGCCAATCGAAGTCCGTGTCTACCAATCCAATAGTGCTTTCCAACTATTTGGAATATTCTGGACACATCTGTACAGTTAGAATTTACAAATCAGATTTCAAAAATTTGTAATTTTTATTTGGACAATCCGAAGTGCTTTTTCGGCTAATTTAACTAGTCTGGACTCAACAGCGAAGCCTATTTTTTAGACGGAGATCATTTTCTGTATAGATAAGTGTTGATGGAGGAATCAACGCCGACTTCGGGATCTATGTTCAAGTTGACTCCTTCTAATCATGTAATTTGGAAGTCACGGATGAAAGATACCTTGTATTATAAAGACCTGTTTGACCCTATTTTTATAAAAGGGGTTAAACCAGAAGCAGTGAAAGATGATGACTGGATAAAAATGAACCGCAAAATTATCGGTTGTATCAGACAATGGATAGACCACGGTGTGTACCATCATGTCGCCGAGGAGACAGATGCCTATTCACTATGGACAATGTTAGACGACATGTACCGGTCAAAGACCGCTCAGAACAAAGCCTTGGTGATGAGAAGGCTTGTCAATTTGAAATTGAAGAATGGTATGTCTATCACCGAGCACACCAGTGGATTCAAAAATCAGGTGAATCAGCTTGCAACCGTCAAGATGTGCTTAGACGATGAAATGCAAGCCGTTCTACTGCTCAGTTCTTTACCGGATAGCTGGGAGACGTTGGTGGTTTCTCTCAGCAACTCTGCACCAGAAGGGAAGTTGACCATGAGCATGGTCACAGACGCCATGTACAATGAAGAGACAAGGCAGAAAGACTTGGATGGAGATCAATCATATGCCCTCGTCACAGGAAATAAAGGTAGAGGCAGAGACAAAGGAAGAAACAAAAGCAGAGGACGTAGCAGAGAAAGATTTCAAGACAGAGGGAAATCTAAAGAAGGTACAAGCTGGCCGAAGTTCAAGTGTTACCATTGTGGCCAAGAGGGTCACATAAAGAAATATTGCTATGCTTTGAAGGGAGAACAAAAATAAGGCAATAGACAGCCAAAGATTGAAGATGGGAACACTGCAGGTACTGTCTCAGAGGATATTGCATTATTCTCTGTTGAAGAAGAAGAATGTCTTCATATGTCAGACAATAACACCGAATGGGTGGTAGATACAGCAACTTCCTACCACGCCACACCTCAGAAGGAGTTCTTCAGTACGTACCAAGTTGGAGATTTTGGTACAGTGAAGATGGACAACTCTAGTTTTTCAAAGATTGTGGGAATAGGTGATGTTCGCATCCAAACCAAAGTTGGGTGCACGATGGTGTTGAAAGATGTCAGGCATGTTCCCGATTTACGCCTGAATCTTATCTCAGGGATAGCCTTAAATCGACAAGGCTATGAGAACTACTTCAGCAAAGGCATGTGGAAGTTGGAAAAGGGATCTCTGGTGGTAGCCAGAGGACAGGCAAATGGCACATTATACAAGACTCATATGGAGGTGCATTCAGATAGCCTCAACGTAACATAAGATGAGGCATCACCAAATTTGTGGCACAAAAGGCTGGGTCACATGAGTGAGAAAGGGTTGCAAATTCTGGCAAAGAAGTCACTTATTCCATTTGCCAAAGATGCGAAATTGAACCCTTGTGACAACTGCTTGTTTGGAAAGCAACATAGAGTTGCTTTCCACTCATCATCCAGAAGACAATCAGAGTTGTTAAGCAGAGTATACTCTAATGTATGCGGTCCCATAGAAGTGGAATCTTTGGGTGGCAGAAAATACTTCCTAACGTTTATTGATGACGCATCATGGAAGATATGGGTTTATGGCCTAAGAACCAAAGCTGAGGTGTTCCAGTATTTTCAAACATTTCATGCTATGGTAGAAAGAGAGACCGGAAAGAAGCTGAAGTATCTTCGAACAAACAATGGAGGCGAGTACACGTCAAAGGAGTTTGAAGCCTACTGTGCTACTCGCGGCATCCAACATGAGAAGACTATTCCTGGAACCCCACAACACAATGGTGTAGCTGAAAGAATGAACCGGACCATTATGGAGAAGGTTAGATGTATGCTCAAAATGACGATGTATGCTCAAAATGACAAAGCTGCCAAAGCCATTTTGGGGAGAAGCTGTTCGTGTTGCTTGCTATTTGATCAACAGATCGCCATCAGTTCCACTGAATTTTGACATTCCAGAGAAAGTATGGTCTGGAAGGGAGATTTCTTACTCTCACTTGAGAGTGTTTGGGTGCAAAGCATTTGCACATGTATCCAAGGAGCACAGACAGAAGCTGGATGATAAAGCTACTCCATGCATCTTTATTGGCTATGGAGATGAAGAATTTGGATACAGATTATGGGATCCGAAAAATAAAAAGGTCATTCGAAGCTGAGATGTGGTATTTCAAGAAGGCCAGACCTTAGAAGACTTTGGGCAACCAGCCAAACCCAAAGTTAATGATGTTTTGGAAATTGTTCCCAATCCTGCACCATCATAGCATGCCACTCATGAAGAAGAGTTACCGTAGCATGCAGCCAATGATGTAGAGTTGCAAGATGGATTGCCAGAAGAAGAAGATCCAGAAGAAGAGGGTGTTGAGCAGGGGGAGCCACAACCCCTCCGCCAGAGACTGTTGGTCCACAGTTGAAAAGATCAACAAGAGAGTCTAAGCCATCGTCAAAATACCTTGCTTTTGATTATATTTTGCTTACTGATGAGGGGGAGCCAGAAAGTTTTCAAGAAGCTCAGAATCATAAGGAAAAGAGTAGTTGGCATCAAGCTATGCAAGAAGAGATGCAGTCATTGCAGAAGAATCAGACTTATGATTTGGTAAAACTTTCCCAGGGTCGAAAACCATTGCAGAACAAATGGGTGTTCAAGTTGAAGAAAGATGGCAGCGGAAAGCTAGTCAAGTATAAGGCTCGATTGGTTGTCAAAGGTTTCGGGCAGAAGAAAGGTATTGACTTTGATGAAATCTTCTTGCCAGTTGTGAAAATGACATCCATTCGAGTAGTTTTGGGACTAGTGGCCAGTTTGAATTTGGAACTTGAACAGATGGATGTGAAGACGGCATTTCTCCATGGTGATCTGAAAGAAGAAATTGACATGGAGCAGCCAGAAGGTTTTAAAGTAAAAAGGAAAGAAAACTTAGTCTGTAGATTGAAGAAGAGTCTTTACGGCCTCAAACAAGCGCCTAGACAGTGGTACGAGAAGTTTGACTCATTTATGATAGGTCATGAGTACAAGAGAACTGCTGCAGATCAGTGTGTCTATGTCAAGAAATTTCCTGATGGAAACTTCATCATACTCCTGCTCTATGTTGATGACATGCTGATTGTTGGACAGGATGCCACAGTAATCAGATCATTGAAGAATGAGTTATCACAGTCATTTGACATGAAGGACCTAGGCCCTGCATAGCAAATGTTGGGCATGCAAATTGTGTGTGACAGGAAAGCCAAGAAATTATGGCTGTCACAGGAGAAGTGCGTTGAACGGGTGATTGCAAAGTTCAACATGAAAGATTCCAAGCCAGTCAATACTCCGCCGGCTAATCATTTCAAGTTAAGCAAGAGTTCTTGTCCTTCCTCTACTAAAGAAAGAGAAGAGATGTAGGCTATTCCCTACTCATCCGCCGTAGGGAGTTTGATGTATGCAATGGTGTCCACCCGACCAGATATTGCTCATGCCGTTGGAGTAGTAAGCAGATTCATTTCCAATCCAGGAAAAGAGCATTGGGAAGCAGTCAAGTAGATTCTGAGGTACCTCAAGGGTACGACAAAAATGTATTTGTACTTTAGAGATGCTAAACCAGTCTTGGAAGGCTATACAGATTCCGATATGGCGGAGATCTTGATGGTAGAAAATCTACATCAGGATTTCTGTTCACTTTCGCAGGGGGAGCTGTTTCTTGGCAGTCCAAGTTGCAGAAGTGTGTTGCTTTATCCACAACCGAGGCAGAGTATATTACTGCAGTGGAAGCTAGAAAAGAGATGTTGTGGTTGCAGCGGTTTCTCCAAGAGTTGGGATTAAAGCAAGAGAAGTTCACGGTACATTATGATAGCCAGAGTGCCATAGATCCGAGCAAGAATTCGATGTACCATTCTCGCACAAAGCACATTGATATTCGGTATCATTGGATACGCGAAGTGATGGAAAAGCAGTTATTAGAACTGATCAAGATCCATACAGATAAGAATCCAATTGACATACTTACAAAGGTGGTCTCGAGAAACAAACTCGAAATTTGCAGAGACATTGCTGGGATGGACTTCAAATGAGAAGTCAGTTCTCTATATGGGCGTGGCAGGGGAGAATTGTTAGTATTCAGCCCATTACCAAAATGGAGATCCCACTCTTCCACTCCACCAACCCCACTAGGTAGTGGAAGAGGTAGGTGGTGGCCAATAAGCTCCTCCCTCAATTGTGTATAAATTGAGGTGAGGAGGAGGGGTTTGAGACAAGAGATTGCAGTGCGTAATCTGAGAGGGCAGTGAGAAACAAGTGTGAATGAGAGTGCTATAGAGAGTGTTTGTGAGGTGTGAGTTGTAATATCCCTTCGGAAAATTCTATAGTGGATAGCTCTCCGTGGACGTAGGCAATTGCCGAATCACGTAAATATTATTGTGTTATTGTGTGTAATTGATTTCTGGTGTCTCACAGTTCCAACATGTACAACAAATGGAACACTACTACTAGAAGCCATGGACAATAAAGAGGAATACGGTGGCCTATACCAAAGGATGTGTTTATATAATACATATAAAGCCTCGTAGCTCAATTTAATTTGATGGTCAATCTTTTTCAACATCAGAGAGCCATATGAACGCCAAGGAATTGGTTAAACCTATCAACATCAGAGAGACGATATGAGCGCCATCTGCCCAAGAACTCAATGAAATTTGTCAGCATTAGAAAGGGCATATTGACGCCAAGGAATGCATCAAAAATTTGTCAACATCAGAGAGGCCATACGACCGCCATCCACCCGAGAACTTACTGAAATTTACCAACACCCTCTTTCAATTTTTTTATTCGAAGGCAGACCAAATGAATGAACGTGATGGAATTCATGAAATAATAATATTTGAAATTTTATAAATTGACTCGATAGAGTTTACGGGAAAAACAATTATTACAGATTCACAATAAACCAACCATCAATCATTTACAGGTGTAAGCAATTTGATTGAGTAGGGATTGAATAAAAATATAAAAAAAAAAATAAAAAAACACAAAATCAAATTCTTCAACCTGTCTAGTTTGGTTGAGATAGGAACAAGGCAAAGTAGGAGAGGATGAATTACAATCTATGTGAAAGAAAATGCTACTTATACAGAATTTATATATAAATTTTGTCAGCCAGTGGCAATCTTATTAGGCACTCCCTTATTTAAATAAATAATTTCTTTAACATGACAAATACCCATGCAGGTACATCATTCAAATTGCGGTGGAAGGCAACTGGCTGTGATCATTTTTATTCCATGTATATAATGAAAATTTTCTATTTATATATCTAATGACTATAAAATAAGAATGTAAATTTATAATTAATTTAAATTAAAAGTAATTATAAATTAAAAAGATCATTACACCCCTCAATTTTTTTGAAGATTTATTATTATTATTATTATTTGTGCATTGTAAGTATCTGTAAAATATATATTGAGATGATTCTTTAATTTTATAAAAATCACCTTACTAATTTACTGTTTCATTATTTCATCCCATTATAATGATATGATCTCCACTTATTTGCTAATTTGACGGTATAATCTTTAAAAGCATCTCACTTATTCACCATGTTTATTTGGCGAATTAAGTTGGATGGGATTATAAGGGGTTGTTTGGAATGTCCTAAATAAGTGCATTTTTTGTCTTTTTAGACTAAAAAGTTGAGAAAAAAAAAGATGGATGTTTAGGTTAATTTTTTAACTTTTTACGAAAAAATGTATAATAAAAAATTGTATAAATAAGTGTATAGGAGAAGTTTTAGTAAAGTAGACAGTACGGCCCGTATAGTCTGGTAGAGTAGTGGGCTGAGTAAGAGATAGGAAATGGTTGCCTCCTTTTTGGGCTTGAATTGGACGGTGCTGTTCGGCCTGTGGGGGCCTACCACGGGTCCCATTTTGCTAATTGGAACCGTTCAATGTGTAGAAGTCGTCGAGTACTATATATTTGTAAAAATAAATCACGTTGATCGGATATCGATAGTTATCTGATTGTATTAGTTTTTTGTCAACCGTTAACTATAATACCATTCATTTTTTATACAAAATTGATTTGATCATGTAGTTAGCGATATCTGATCAATGTGATTTTTTACAGACATATAGTACTCGACGAGTTCTACACATTAAACGGTTCAGATTATCAAAATGAGACCCGTGTTGGGCCCCCACGGGCCGAACAACACCGTGTTGTTTGTGCACTCCGTTTGTGCAATTTTTCCAAAAAAGTCAGCAAAATTTGTGGGGAGATAGGCACCGGTTGTAATAATTAAGTGTAAAATTAATTTTTTTATATTTTTTTTGATGAATAGTGATAACTTTTTACCTTTTTGAATAACTTTTTGACTTTTTTCATATATCCCAAACCAGGCCTAAGTGTAGTAGGAGTGAATAAGAAGATTAACAATATGGTGGTATTAATTTGGAGCTGGAGGATAAAAAATATTGGTTTGTATGTAATATTATGATATGGAATTAATATATAAAATTACATAAATGCCCTTAAACTAGCCAATGTTAGAATAATTATAATATATATATATATATATAATAAAAAAATGAACATGGAAGACAACCCACGTGGGAGTGTCCTGACCCTTACATAAATGCCCTCAAACACTTTTTTTTTTTTTTTCATGCAAATAATGATTTGACAACGGATTAAGAGGATGGGCATTTATGTAATTTCATACCCTCTCCGCCAACAATCCTTGGACTAATCCTTGAATCCCGTATCCCTGCAAGTATTGTAATCCGATCCAAGAATGTTTTCTTTTTTTTGATTCAAGCTCCAAACATATTTTTCATAGGTATACCTACCTTACTAACAATCCGGTCTTACTAGGGATGGCAATTTGAATTCGGCCCGACAAGGACCCACCCCCCGACTTCGATTAGAACGATTTTTTCTCAAAAAATACCCTCGACAGGCTGGGGATGGTATTCAGAAATAAATCCCAGACCATTTTCGGGCCAGGGATCGTGATACGTTCCCCAGTCCCGACCCCAACCCGTCCCTATTCCCGTTTCTCCCGAACTGAAATTACTATTATACCCCTCTATATATGTAAGGTCCTGGTGTCCCACATCGAGGCCTTTTCCCGGGTGGTGAGTTCCCTAGCAGAACTCCCCAGTTAAGCATGCTTAGGCTGGAGTAGTTTTGGGATGGGTGACCCATTAGGAAGAACAAATCCGTAGGGGCATGGCCCAAAGCCGACAATATCGATGACGTATGAAGGGTTAGGGCGTTACAAATGGTATTAGAGCCGACTCTCTAAAGTACCAAGTGTAGGCCCCTGTCATCTCTCGGTGCATGTGGGCGGGTTTGTGAGCTAGCAGGCTACTGCATGAAGACGTGCAGCCCTAAGGGAGGTGGATTGTAAGGTCCCGGTGTCCCACATCGAGAATGGAGGGGGAGTTCCTGAGTTATAAAAGTAAAAATCTAGGCCCTTATATAGTATTGAGGCCTTTTCCAAGGTGGTGAAATCCTTAGTAGAACTCCCCAGTTAAGCGTGCTTAGGCTGGAGTAGTTCTAGGATAGGTGACCCACTGGGAAGAACAAATCCTTGTGGACATGGCCCAAAAACGGACAATATCGATGACATGTGAAGGGTTGGGGCGTTACAATATATATAAACCAAACCCTCACACACCCTCACACACATGCCTTTCAGACTGTCTCCTCTCTCTTCATCTCTTTCTCTCTCTCTAAAACCCTCCCATCACCCTGATCTCTCTCATTTCTGACCAAAACACTGAATTCTCCGTTTCTTCTTCCAACTCACCTCCTCCTCCATAGTCCCCTCAAAGTCCTAGGGTTAGGATTTTGCACCACTGCAAAGGCTTATCGATGACGGTGGATGAACACATCTAGCGGATGAGTCAACTGACGATGGTTTGGAGTTTGACAACATTTGGTCGGAAAAGGTTCCAGTTGCTGATCCGACCTGGTGTAATCAAACTCTCTCTCTCTCTGATCTGTGAGAATAATTCAGATTTAAATTTTTTTGTTAAGGCTTTCTCAGATCTAATTTTTTTTTTGTTAGGGTTTTCTTAGATCTCATATACATATATGTGTGTGTGTGTATAATGAACAACAACAAAAAAAAAAGGAACAATTTCAGAGCTTGTATGTGCCAACAATTAGGGTTTTCAAGAGCTAGGGTTTTCAGATCTTTAAATCTTCAAAAACAAAGAGTGATAGACAAAGAGAGAGAGAGAGTGCTCTGAGGTGAAGAAAGAGTCCTCTCAGATGCCTGTTGTTAATGAACAATTTAGATCTTTTTTTTTTATTTTTTTTTTTATTTTTTAAAGTTGTTGATGATTGTTGTTGATGATAATGATGAAACGTACTGAAAACAGATTAAATTTTTTTTGTTGTTCTTGTGTTGAATTTTTTTTTTTTAAAAAAAAGGTCATGGATTTTTCGAGGTTAGGGAAACTCAATCCCTGTTAGGGGGTGGAGGCGGGAGGGTTGATGGCGTCCCTGCCGAGGATCGAGGGTGGGGACAGGATTGAGAATTTTTTTACCTTTGAAGATCGAGGATAGGGAATATAATCTCGAATCCCGCCCCAACCCATTGTCATTCCTAAGTCTTGCCCTATAGTCAACGAAGCAAACATGCGCATTGATTTGCAACTTGCAAGTCCACCGTCTTATTTATTTATTTATCAAAGGAAAAATTAGGCAAATAGTTCCTATAGTTTACACAATATGTCAATTTGGTCCTTGTAGTTTCAATTTGCTCGATTTTGTCCCTTAATTTAACGGATTGTGTCATTTTAGTCCAATAAATAACGGTTGTTAAGTTAATTTAATGGAAAGTCAAACAATGTGTCAATTTGGTCATTGTAAATATTTGTAAAATATATATTGAGTGTTCGTAAATATTTGTAAAATATATATGTGCATTGTAAATATTTGTAAAATATATATTGTAAATATACATTGAAAATATTTGGTCCTCATATGTGCATTGTAAATATTTGTAGAATATATATTGAGCCTTCGTTTGAGATATGGGTTAGTATTTTGACTTTTTGATTTTTTGACTATTTTAGTCTAGGATTAAAAAGCCTCGTTTAAAATGAACTTTTTGATTTTTTTGATTTTTGTGAAAGAAAAAATGAAATGAATATAATTTAAATGTGACATTTTATCTTATTGATTTTTTAGTCTATTTTATTTTATTTTTTTTGACTAAAATAACTAAAAAAATCCATACCAAACATAATCTGAGATGATTATTTAATTCTATAAAAATCAATTTACTAATTTACTATTTCATTCGATTATAATGATATGATCTCCAATTATTTGCTAATTTAACCTCTTCATATGGTATCATCTTTCAAAAGATGGCCAAATGAAGGAAATTTACTTTTATTTATCGAAGGGCGGCCAAATGAAGGAAATTTACTCACGCTATAGGACTTTCTCTCCGATAGACCAAGAATCTTGTCAACATCAAAGGTCATTGAATTCTCGTTTAGGATTAAATGTTTTAGTTAAAAAATTAATATATTATTTTTTATATTTTTTTGCATAAAAAATTAAAAGTTATTAAAATAGTTTGTTTCTAAACGAGACATGAGGCCTATTTTGAGAAGTGACTTATTTTTGACTTATTGGTTTATTATGAAAAAAATGTATAAAAAAATAGAGAAATGATATGACCTAAATAAGCCAATAACTGACTTTTTTTTTGCCTTCCCGAAAGAGGCTTGAGAGCTCGTTTAGAAAGTTAGCTATTTTAGTTGATTTTTATTTTTTTTCATTATTTTAGCCTGGTTAAAAAAGTTGTGTTTAGAAAAATAATTGATTTTTTTTTTTTTTTTTTGTAATTGATGTGATATTTATGAAAGAAAAGATAAAATTATTATGATTTGAATGTGACATTTTATCTTATTAATTATTTTAATTTATTTTATCTTTATTAACTATTTTAACCTAAAACCTATTGTTCAAATAGAACCGGAAATGATTATAGCACTAAATTCTCGTGAAGGGAGCTTTTACACATAAGTGATTACATTCAGTGAATAATCAGTTAGTTCTCACTTTCTGTACGGGGATGAGATATTTGTTGCTCTCCGTACTTCTTGTGTCCAAGCTCTGTGTAATGTCGTTCAACCTAAGAACAAAACGACAATGAGCTACCCAGCTGGTGTGCAACCGGAAAACCCCTCCGACGGTCAAGTTAGCACACTTGGAGAAGAAGAGAAGAGACAAAAGGCAGATAGCTCTGATAACAAGAATTCCAAACTTGTGCATGGAGGCATTGCGCCGTTTATATAACTACCCTGCTCATCTTTCCTTGGACACTTGGATGTACTACCCCTTGTCTCTCTCCACGTGTAGGCACAAATACTGTCAAACACTAATGGCAAAACTGCCTAATGGTATTGGCGCGTACGGATAGTGGAATCTCCATCTTACACTGCGATTGAGCCTCCTAGCCATTCTTGCCGAGCTACATACAACCTGATTTGCCTAGACCTTAATCTTGACTTGCTTCAATGACTAAACTAATCATCCAACTCGGCTCCCCGAACGGCTTATTCAAGCTTTATTTGTTCATCCGTATAAAACTTGTTCGAGTTTGGTGCATGGCAAGTGACTAGCCGGTCGAAGGCATAACTCCCTCGACCGGCTTGACTTGCGACCTAGGCTTGACCATTAGCTCGGCCCGACTAGTAGATCTCGAGCCGGTCCATTTGCGTGGTTCAAGACCTCGGTCCAAATCATCCTCAACGACGTTAGCTCAGTTGCTTGACCCAATTGACGTGGTTGAAGCCCAAACTAGCTTGGTTTTACAACACGATGACACGACCCAAGCTCAAATCAGCTCGGCCCATCTATTTGGCATAAATCTCCCTCTCAATTGCCCTTTAATTCCGTCTGTGCTCATGTGACTGGAATTATATTACTCGGTCGAGCTAGGTCTTTTGTTCGGTTGCTTATCTTGCTCGGTTCTCAGCCTTGAAATACCTTTGCTCGCATGACTGGGGTTCCACTCTTTGGTTAAGCAGGTATATGTGCTCGGTCGCTTACTTTGCTTGGTCGTTGGCTCTTCGTTCACGCAGCTCTCCATGCCATAACTGACATAAGTCCCATCAGACATGTGTCATCTTCCCATAGGACCTGTACGAGCGCCCAAGCTGTCACGCGCAGTCCTTCCACTACAAGAAAATGCACATTTGGTGACCAAATTTGGTGACCAAAAAGAATTTAGTTGCTAAAAGTTAACCTTTTGGCGACTAAAAATTGTTTTAGTCGGTGTTTGTTATACAATAGCTATTAAAATTTTTTAACCGGCATATATTACTTATTGGGGACTAAAAAAAAAATTTAGTAGCTAAATATGCCACTTTTTGGCGACTAAAATAATATTAGTTGGCATAAGTTTGCATTTTAGGCTACTAAATTCTATTTTAGTCGGTGTTTAGTAATTATTGGTGACAAAAGGCCATTTAGTCGCCCAAAACAAACATATTTGGCTACTAGGAACTTAGTTGGCCGATATTCACTTTTGGCGACTAATGGTTTGGTCGCCGTTAATAACATTTGCCACTATTTGCCGACAAATTCGTAATTTTGTTGCTAAAGGTTGAATGAAATTTTAGAGGGAAATGAATAAATGTTGGCGTCTGTTTATTTTTACACATCTTGTGTTTTCTCTCACACAGATTATGTCAGTACCAAACCTCACCCAACTGCACCTTAGCGCAGACCATCGTCGCTTGCCACCATATAGATGTCACGTTTAGCTCGGCTCGACTAGTAGATCTCGAGCCGGTCCATTTGTGTGGTTCAAGACTTTGGTCCAAATCATCCTCAACGACGTTAGCTCGGTCGCTTGACACAATTGACGTGGCTGAAGCCCAAACTAGCTTGGTTTTACAACACGATGACACGATCCAAGCTCAAATCAGCTCGGCCCATCTATTTGGCATAAATCTCCCTCTCAATTGCCCTTTAATTCCGTCTGCGCTCATGTGACCGGAATTATATTACTCGGCCGAGCTAGGTCTTTTGTTCGGTTGCTTATCTTGCTCGGTTCTCAGCCTTGAAATACCTTTGCTCGCATGACTGGGGTTCCACTCTTTGGTTGAGCAGGTATATGTGCTCGGTCGCTTACTTTACTTGGTCGTTGGTTCTTCGTTCACGCAGCTCTCCATGCCATAACTGACATAAGTCCCATCAGACATGTGTCATCTTCCCATAGGACCTGTACGAGCGCCCAAGCTGTCACGCGCAGTCCTTCCACTACAAGAAAATGCACATTTGGTGACCAAATTTGGTGACCAAAAAGAATTTAGTCGCCAAAAGTTAACCTTTTGGCGACTAAAAATTGTTTTAGTCGGTGTTTGTTATACAATAGCTATTAAAAATTTTTAACTGGCATATATTACTTATTAGCGACTAAAAAAAAAATTTAGTAGCTGAATATGCCACTTTTTGGCGACTAAAATAATATTAGTTGGCATAAGTTTGCATTTTAGGCTACTTAATTCTATTTTAGTCGGTGTTTAGTAATTATTGGTGACAAAAGGCCATTTACTCACCCAAAATAGACATATTTGGCTACTAGGAACTTAGTTGGCCGATATTCACTTTTGGCGACTAATGGTTTGGTCGCCGTTAATAACATTTGCCACTATTTGCCGACAAATTCGTAATTTTGTTGCTAAAGGTTGAATGAAATTTTAGAGGGAAATGAATAAATGTTGGCGTCTGTTTATTTTTACACATCTGGTGTTTTCTCTCACACAGATTATGTCTGTACCAAACCTCACCCAACTACACCTTAGCGCAGACCATCGTCGCTTGCCACCATACAGATGTCACGTCTACCTTCCTCATCACAAATAGGACTTGTGACAATAGATGAAATGTAATTAGCACACGTAGTTTGGGAGTCAGAGCCGAAAACGCATTAAACTTAACCGAAAACGGGCGTTAAGGGGGCGAAAATGCGAAACAGCCCTCGAACCACCATACGGATGTCACGACCACCTTCCTCATCACAAATAGGACCTGTGACAATAGATAGAATGTAATTAGCACACGTAGTTTGGGAGTTAGAGCCGAAAATATATTAAACTTAATCGAAAAAGGGCGTTAAGGGGTAAAAAATGCGAATCAGCCCTCGAACCACCATACGGATGTCACGGCCACCTTCCCCATGACAAATAGGACCTGTGACAATAGACATAATGTAATTCGCACGTGTAGGTTAGGAGTTAGAGCCAAAAACGCCTTAAACTTAACCGAAAAAGGGCGTTGAGGGGGCGAAAATGCGAAACAGGTTCCGAACTAGTGTACAGATGTCACGGCCACCTTCTCCATGGAAAATAGGACCTGTGACAATAGAAGGAATGTAATTGGAACGTTTAGGTTTGGAGTTAGAGCCGTAAACGCCTTAAACTTAACTGAAAAAGAGCGTTAAGGGGGCGAAAATGCGAATCAGCCCCCGAACCACCGTACAGATGTCACGGCCACCTTCCTTGAGACAAATAGGACCTGTGACAACAGCAAAATGTAATTAGCAAGTGGGGGTTGGGAGTTAGTGTCCAAAACGCCTTAAGCTTAACCAAAAAAGGCGTTAAGGGAGCGAAAAAGCGAAACAGCCCCGGAACCATCATAGGACTTGTGACAACAGACGAAAAAGCGGAACCACCGTAGGGAGTTAGTGTCCAAAACACCTTAAGCTTAACCAAAAGGCTAGCTTCCCCGTGACATATAGGACTTGTGACAACAGACGAAATGTCATTAGCACACGTAGTTTGGGAGTTAGAGCCGGAAATGACTTAAACTTATTCGAAAAAGGGAGAGTTTGACATCCATTAAATGTTTAACATTTTCATTGTAAATGATGCCATTGTTTCATCATACACGGTGGTCATTTGGGTGGTAAACGTATTAAGAAAGCATGATATGGTTATGGAGATAACCCCGTACATTACTTAATCATCTTACTTTGACTAGGACAATTAGAATGAAGAAGAGTTAAAATAAATTTACCACCAAAACATTCTACTCATAAAAATTTATTTTATAAAGAGGTATGCTCCTAAAAATTGTATTATTTGTAAATTGAAATCAAGTTTGGAATAAATCTTTCATGATACATACATATGATTGTATTTTGGAAAAAAGTTTTTATAGATTGTTCTACCTTAAATGCATGTTATTACAACCTTTTTCCTATGTTTGAATGAATTGATATTTTTTAATGGGTGCAAATGTTTTTTTTATTTTTTGTAGATAGCTTTTGGCGTGGACTTGTGGATAGTCTACATTTTTGTTTATGGAGGACACTTGACACTTTTGTATATTTCCTCTGCTTTTGTGAATATTAGTATTACTGATACATATAACTTTTGTAATCCAACTGATAGTTGCTAGCGTGGCATATAGATCACCTGTTGTCGTAGTATAGATTACGATGGTAAGTTGTACCACGCCAAATGGCCATGGCCATATCGCATGGTAGTAAATATATTTTTTGTATATGGTGGGTTGGATTTTTGAATGGAAATATAGTTTTAGCTTGAATAATAGTTGGTTTGTATGGAATATATACATTTAAAGTTATTCATTTTTGGATGGTTGGAAGCAATATGGACTGTGAAATGATAGATAGTATATGTATTGTTTTGTTTATATCCGTATTACAGGTCGCATGGAATATAGACAGGTTGTAAATAAATCATAATTTTGTGATGAAACATAAGAGCATGCTTTTGGCGACTAAATTGTTAGTAGCTAAAAAAAAAAAAAAAATAAATCAGAAAATAGTTTTGGCTATTAAAAGTTTAGTAGCCAAAAAAAACAACAAACATCTGGCGACTAAAATATTTTGTAGCAAAAAACAATCAAACATGTGGCGACTAAAATATGTCATAGCTAAAAAAATAAGCTGAAGAAATAAAAAAACTTTTGGTGAATAAAACTTTAGTAGCAAAGAAATGTGAGATTTTAGGCGACCAAATGTTTAGTAGCCAAAACACAAAATGTTTGCCGACTAAAATCTTAGCAGCTAAAAACCTAAGACTTTAGGCGACTAAACCTTTAGTAGGCAAAAAAAAAAAATTGACTTTGGGCGACTAAAATCTTAGTAGCCAAAACATTGTTATTTATTTTAGGCCAATAATATATTTAGTAGCTAAAACTCTTTTCCACAACTAAATGATTAGTCGTTAAAAATAACTGAACTTTTAGCGACAAAAAAATTAGTCGCCGAAAATATGATATTTAATTTTATTTCAAACCTTTTGGCGACTAAAAACTTAGTAGGCAATGTAGTACATTTGGCTACTAAAATAATTTTGGTCGCCAATGATCTTTTTTGACAATTCTTCCACGACTAATTCTGTGACCAAATATTTTTGTCGCCAAAAGCCTTTGGCGACTAACTAGCGACTTTTGACGACTAAAAATTTAGTCGCCAAAAGTGAAAATTCTTGTAGTGTTCTAAATTCAAACTTTGGTGCCTCCTCTTATTCCATACATATAACTCTCGTATCCAACCTTTCACTTCCACTGTTCATCATCTCTTTTGATGACGACTTAGAGAATCGGCACTCTCTTTATTGCTCTCTCGCATTTCTTGCTCAAATTGGAGTGTTTTTGCTGTGGTTTGCGCGTTGTCACTGTCGTCGGAACTCCGCCAGTCGATTGGAACTCCGATTGAAGCTTTACCTAGTAAGTTCTTCGTATTCCCTAATGTTCTTGAGTTTTTTGTGCCATTTTTCTTTGAAATAGAGTGATAATGTAACAAACCATTAAGAAACTAGGGTATATTTAAACGAATTAGGGCTCTGTACCATCTTTAGCACTGAAAAACCCTTGTATATCCAATCTTCAACCACTGTTCATCATATTCTGAGATGAACAACGGAGGATCTAGGCTAGACCAGGCAAAATGTATCTTTTTTATCTGAAAAAACAAGTTGACCAGGCAGATTTTCTATTTATGGAACCAAAGTAGAGGACTGAGCTGCTAGTCTGCGCAGAAGGTCGCGGGACCTAGCTAAAATCTGGCTCGCTCGCGTGACCAAGCTAAGGTCCACTCACAATTGTGATCGTGCTGTTGCTCATTTAGAACAACCAAGCTTAAATCAGGCTCAAACAGATCAAGCTTAGGAGACCGGGCTGCCTCTTATACTTCATTTTTCACCCTGCAGAATCCTAGGAGACTAGGCACACCAACACAAGGGCTCTTAAAGACCGAGCGGCCAATATCTCTGGTAAACACATTCTGTCAAGCAGGCCACACCGGGCTTAATTGGGCGTTATCGTTACCAAGTAGAATCACCCGGAAGGTCTGGCTATTCTGCGAGGAGTATGGTATCTCGGCGGAAGTTCATTTAGAGGTCCGTGTGGAGGACATTACTCCATGGGGCAGATTGGATTCTTGCCCTTTCACCGTGCTGTCTATAGTAGAGGGGGGGCTTTGCTTTCCGGTGTAGCCCATGATCTGTGAATTTTTTAGGCGGACCGGACTGGCTCGTACTCAATTTTCCACCAACACTTACAGAATAATAAATGGAGTGGCCAAGTTAAACCACCGGTTAGAATTGCAATTAGGCCTGGCCGAGATCCTTTGCTAATATACACTTGGTCGTACAACCGACGACTTCAATTATTATTTGAAGATTAGGCCGGGTCGAGAACATTTAGTAACCGGCACATCAGACAAGGATATGCATGATGACGACTTCTTTTAGGTGACGGGCAATTATAAGACCGCTGATGTGCCTGGTTGGTTCACAAGCAAAAACTTTGACTCAACAAGTAAACCGAGCTCCCTGACTAGTTGACTTTGAAAATATTCATTTTTGCCAAGCTAACACTATTCTTCTTGTAGCTATCACCAAGCTATAAGCAAACTATTCCCGTCCAAACGAAGAAACGATCAGGGTCATGCTGAGATATAGGCACTGGGATTGTTACGTACTTCTTGGATATGTGCCGAGCTACCGCTACTCGGCCAAGCGAAAGAGTAAGGTTACTGATTTTTTGCGAAAGCCTTCATCCCCACCGGATCCAACTCTCCCAGACATTTCCTCAATCAGATTGAGGAAGAAGAGATAACAAAGAGAAGCCAGATCAAGAATCTTATCACTGCCATCTTTACTGACCTACCAACTGGCTCACAGCCCATACTATCTGTTGGTCAAGCTTCTGAGACTGTGTTAGCCTTGGGCACTGCTATTGCTCAATCAACTAGCACGGAGTTACACCGAGCTGGCAAGAAGGCCACACAGCTGATCTTTCAGTTGAGTTAGCAGCCGAACTCAATACCGAGCATGTCGTGACCAAGGTTGAGCCAGCTCCCACCTGGCAATTGAAGTTGAAGTCCCGGGGAAAACTCATCTTGGTTGATGCTTCTATGAAGGGAGACAAGGAACACCTCATTGTTTTTGATCTTTCCAAGTCCCTACTTTTGCCAGAAGACATGGCTGGGACCGAGCATGTACTAGACATCCGGATGGTTAAGTCTGTGATAAAATCCATGACAAGGGTAAGCTTTTAAATTAAAAAGTTCCAGTAATTTGCTTGGTCTTGCTTTCTAATCACTTCTTCTTGCAGGCGATTCAAAAGACTCACCTTGTCATGGACCGCGTTATCAGGCTGCAGTAGAAGGTATCTGACCTCTCTAATGTGGAGAAGCACCTGGAGACTGAGCTAGGGTGTGTGAAGTCCTCTCTGGAGATTACTAATGCTGATAATGCCCGACTATTAGGCCAGCTCAGTGGCACCGAGCAAGAAAATGATGCGTTGTGTGTCGAGCTGTAGGAGTTGAAGAAGAAGCACAATGAGGTTAAGAAGGACACTGAGGCGCATGGTTTCAATGTCGCTGAGGAGGCCTACACAAAGCAAGTCAATGCCACTAAGGATATCTTCTTTCAGTTCGGCTAGAAGGCTGCTGGTGAAAAGCTTGGCCAAGGTCCCATGATCGAGGTGTTCGCCTCTCCTCTCTCAATCTTCTTACCAAACTACATGGTCCCTTATGCTAATGAGGTCTTCAACACCTTGCAAGGAGATGAGGCCGAGGGAGATAACACCGAGGAAGAGGCCGAGGTAGTGACTGAGCAAGAGGGGGCTGCTTAGATAGAGCGCGATGGTTAAGAAAGGACTTCTGTGGTCGATCTGGAGGATGCCACGGCTGGAGCTAGAGATGAATTTGCTGATCTGTCGCCCTTAGTTTAGCTTCATTTTTGCTTTTATTTTCTTTTGAACGTTGAACTTTGTAGCCGGGCTACTTGCCCTAACTCTTGTATTTGAATTCTCGATCAATGGAAATTTCGGAACTTTTTGTCACTTGTTAATTTGAATTATGCTTTTCTATCTCTATCTTCAAACCGTGCAACATTATCGCGGCACGAACAAAACATAAATTCTTTTAGCCAGGTAAAATCATCTCGGCTAGGAGGCAAGAATTAAATGAAACATTAACTCTTTTAGCTAGGTAAATCATCCCTGCTAGAAGGAAGGACTTGAACAAAACATGAACTCTTTTAGCCGGGCAAAATCATCTCGGCAAGAACCATAGAGTTGAACAAATTAATCAATTGAGACTGCCGAGCAAAATCATTTCGACAAGAATTAGTGAGTTGAACAGTTTGTCAACTGAGCTTGCCGAGCAAAGTCATCTCGACAAGAATCAAAGAGTTGAACAATTCATTAACTGAGCTTGCCGAGCAAAGTCATCTCAGTATGAATAAAGGAGTTGAACAATTCATCAACTGAGCTTGCCGAGCAAAGTTATCTTGGCAAGAATCAAAGAGTTGAGCAATTCATCAACTGAGCTTGCCGAGGAAAGTCATCTTGGCAAGAATCAAAGAGTTGAGCAATTCAACAACTGAGCTTGTTGAGCAAGGTCATTTTGGCAAGAATCTTGGGAGCTAGTTGCCCCTTGTCCACGGCAACCCATCAGAAAATGTAAAGAAATGCGACAAATTTTCAAGCGAATTAAGCCTTTGGTCCCATTGCATAGATTTTCAATATGATTGAAAAATTACATTGCAAAATAGTGGTATGACTTCCCTTCGCAAAAATTCCATCAAAAGTCTAAACTAAAAGTAATACAACTTCAAATTTGTTGTGTTCCATGGGCAAGGTATGGCTTGGCCATCCAAGTCTTCTAGGTAGTATGCACCTTTACCCGCCAAACCGATTATCTTGTAAGGTCCCTCCTAGTTTGCCTCTAGTTTCCCTTCGCCCGACACTAGAGTGTTGCCCATCATCTTACGCAATACCCAATTCCTGATTTTGAACTGTCTGGGGTGAACTGTTTTGTTGTATTTCCTGGACAGTTCTTGTTAGTATGCTACGATGTGAATCAGTGTTTTTTCTCTTCGTTCCTCTACAAGGTCTAACTCTAGGGCGATTGCTTCTACGTTTAAGTCCGGCTCAAATTTTTCACTTCGGATGGTGGGCATGCCAATGTCTAGTGGGATGACCGCTTCCATGCCATACGCTAAGACAAGCGGCGTCTCTCTTGTTGAGCATCTTGGCGTTGTTCGGTAAGGCCCAGAGAACATTAGGAAGTTCCTTGGTCCATTTTCCTTTGGTTTTCTCTATCCATTTCTTCAACCCATCAAGAATGGTCTTGTTTGACGCTTCAGCTTGGCCATTCGACTGAGGATAAGCTGGCATTGAATTATAGAACTCTATCTTCAACTCTTCACGGAATCCTCTGAATAGCTTTCCATCAAATTGGGTGCCGTTGTTGGAGATCAAAGCCTTGGGGACTCCGAACATGTTTGTGATAACCCTGTTCTGTATTATGCTAATTGGTCCTTATTATGAATGTGATTATGTGTTTGATATGATTCTGTGTGCCATTTATGTGAAAATATGTGGTTTTGAATTTCTATCTATTCACCGTAGGAATATCTGTTTGATTATCCGCTTTGGAATATAAATTGAAGGCCTTATCAGCCGCAGAACCCGAAATTGACTACACCATTGTGATGGGCGTAATTTTTATAGCCTACGGTGAAATTTAATTGAAAATTGATTCGGATCAAATTAAATAGATTAAATTGGTGCTTTAGTGCTCAATTATTTAACCTTAATTAGTTGTGCTTATGAGAGCCTATATAAAGGACCCTTATACACTCAATTCCTCTATTTTATTTCATTTTGACTGATTTTGGCTCTCTAGAGAGTGAGAGAACTGAATTAGAGAGGGAGAGTGTAGGAGATTGAAGGGTTGGTCAAGAAGTTCGAGGATTTTGAAGCTACACTCAAGAATTTAGCATAAGTTTGGAAGATTAAAGCTCCTAGGTGAGTTATCAACCTTTGACTCATGAATTTGAGTTGTGATTTTGTGAATTGAAGACTAATTGATAAGTTAGATCATGAGTTGTGTTGATTTTGATGAGATATGCACATGCATGCATAGAATTGCTATGAATTGCCATAAATTTTCATGATCTAACATGTAGCATGTAAATTATAAAAGATTGAGAGTTGGATCATACATGCAAGCATGTTTTTATTGAGTTTCATAAGAATGAACACTAATTGCATCATTTGAAATAGAAATGAAGTCAAAATTGACATGCCTGTTTGATTATTAAAGCTATGGAGCTTATATGAGAGTTGAATGGATGAGCCATGATTAATTTTGAAGAATTGGATCATGATTTTGAATGATTGGCCTCATGTTGTTTACATCCACGTGCTATATATTGTATTTGCATGTTTTGAAACCAGAATTGTGGGTTTTAAGCCTTTGAAGGTCGAATTTGAGCTCAAGAACAAGTTCTGGAAAACCCAGAATTCTTGACGTCTGCTCGAGCGGGGGAACTGCCGCTCGAGCGTAAAATGCGGGCTCCCAGTATTTTTTACAGTCATGGATGTCCGCTTGAGCGGGGAAGTTCACACTCAAGCGGGGAGCTATGTAGGATGATCTTCAGCTTGAGCGTTCGAACTCACGCTCGAGCGTAAAAATGATGTAACCAGAACTTTTGCAGACCCATTGGGTCCGCTCGAGCGGGAAAGTCCACGCTCGAGTGGGGACCCCTGTTTCTGAAATTTTGTAAATGTGTTCTGTGTTCCATTTTCCGTTCCCTTTCACTTCTAAGTACTCTTAGGCATGCATTAAGCATCGTAAATGAGTTAAAAGGATAAGAATGAAGCCTAAAGAGGAATATGTGAATTAAGAACGGATTGAATTGTTTGTGACTCATTGTGTTCATGGAAGGTGTAGGATCGAGCTCCAGGGCAAATCATCCCGCCGATCACTGTGAGTAACATCTTAACAAAGATATCTAAAATATGCCATTTGTCCAATTGCTTATCTTCCTATAAGTCTGTTAAATTGAATTGTGGACAAATGTTTGATACGAATGAATGAATGGGCCAAAGGCCAGTCTGATGCGAATGAATGAATGGGCCAAAGGCCAGTTTGACATGAATGAAAGTTTGAACGGGCCAAAGGCCAGTTTGACATGAATGAAAGTCTGAACGGGCCAAAGGCCAGTTTGACATGATTGAAAGTATGAATGGGCTAAAGGCCAGTTTGACATGATTGAAAGTATGAATGGGCCAAAGGCCAGTTTGACATGAATAGATTGGGCCCGAGGTCGTTTGATGTGTTTGGAACCGCAGTCACTTGATCTATGTATACATACTAGATAGCGATATGAATTGGGCCCAAGGTCGTTTGATGTACGTTGTTCTAATGTATCTACTTTATTTGATATTATTCACTGGGCTTTCGTTATGCTCATTCGTGTGTTTGTAGGTGAGCCAAGAGAGGTCCAAACCCAGCCTCAGTGAAGTTTGTGTGGAACAACCAGGGTTTTGAAGAGTCAGCCCTTACGTCTCACGCACGAGACTCGTCTTCGCCCTTTTGCTACCCTGTTTTATTTTGTCATGTTGGCGAGGACTTTGGATACGTTTGTATATAGTTTTGATTGGCTGACCTAGACTTGGATGATCCTGTCTGTACAGAACTTTATGTTACTGTATTTTCTGATGTGAGTTATTAATATGTATATGTATGGTTTGTTATGATGTGCCATGTAAGCACAACTCTATGGACAAAGTTTTAAATTTTGCTTCCGTTTGGCCCCTTTACTCTGATGAGTTATGTCTGGTTTGGTTTGAGGCCGTAGGTAATCTCTTGATTACTGGCCAGTTATGTCCTTAACCCATAGGGGCGGGTTTGGGTCATGACAGTGTTATGACATTTTGCCAGACAAACTTCTTCACATCTTTCTCTTTGATGGTTGCTAGGGGTTCAGCTTCAACCCATTTGGTGAAGTAATCCGTCGTAGCTATGAAAAACTTGTGGTTGCTTGGGGCGGTTAAGAGTGGTCCTACTATGTCAAGCCCCACATTGCAAATGGCCAAAGACTTGTGAGAGGAAGGAGTTCTCTCGCCGATTAATGAATCTGGTATGCAAATTTCTAGCACTTTTCACATTTCCTCACATACTTTTGGGCATCGGCCTACATATATGGCCACCAATACCCCTGTGAAATAGCGCGGCAAGCTAGAGATCGTCTCCTAATGTGGCTTCTACACATTCCTTCATGGATTTCGAATAAAAAGGCTTTAACTTTGCTTCGATGAATGCATTTCAAGTAAGGTCCTATGAAAAACTTCTTATACAAAGCGCCAGACGAGAAGAGCCAGAACGACTCAGACTTAACCCAAATTTTGTTTGCGTCTTTCTTATTGGTTTGCAAAACTCTATCTTTCAAGAAGATTATGATAGGATCCATTCAAGAAGGACCCAGCTTGGCACAGAGGACTTCAGCTTTTTCTAGTTCTTCGATGCTGGGTCTTGGGAGAAATTTAATTAGGAAAGGGCTGGGCACTGATTTGTTGGCCATGGAAGCTAAACCGGCTAATTCAACTGCTCGGCTGTTGTCTTTTTGGCCGATTTGTTGAACTCATATTGCTTGAAATTTCTTGATTTTCTCTCTTACCAAGGTCTGGTATTTGGCCATCCTGTTATCCTTTGCTTCATACTCTCCAGACACTTGGTTGACAACGAGTTGGGAGCCGTTGTAAACCATTAGCTCAGATGCTTTCAATTGGAGTGCACTTTTTAGCCCAGCTAGCAGCGCTTCGTACTCAGCTTCATTGTTTGACTCAGGGAACCCAAGTGTAATGGAATGTTCAATGGTTAGTTCATCTGGTGAGATTAAAAGTACACCCAACTCGGAACCATGTTTGTTTGAAGCGTCATCGACAAAAAGTTTCCACACCTCACCGATAAAAAGCTTCCAACATTCTGTAGGGTCTTGAGAGTTTGGAAGGATCAAGTGTTCTGGGTTGCTCGGCTACTCAGCTATTTTCGCGTCAAGCGCGTTGTTATTGATTGTAACTTGCATGGCTTCGTTCCTCCTAGCGATGCAGTGTTAGGCTTAAAAAAATGTCCTGTTATTTCTAAACCCAACAATGCATTGCTAGGTTATGGATGTCCTTCGAGTGACGGATTTGTGGCCTGGCACGTAATTTTTGCATCGCCTTCCATATGTGGCTCTTTAGGAGGGTTGAAGTAGATCGGAGCGGGAGTTGGCTGTGCAATTTCTACGGTGTCTACCTGTCACGATCCAAATCCGTCCCTATAGGTTTAGTGTCGTAACTGGCTAGTAATCCTTGGATTACCAAAGGCCTCTTAACAGAATGACATATAATAAGGGGCTGCGGAAGCAAATATAGGAAATATACAATGTCCATAGAGCTGTGTTAACATATATGAGACAAAGATCTTCAAAACAAACTTATATATATATATATATGTGACTTCATAAATACATTAGTCTTATGTCACCCATTTACACAGATAAAGTCAAAGGGAAACTTAGCACAATGTACAGATAAGCAAAACAAAACAAAAACATCTGAAGCAAGGTTATAAAACTAGACATCTCAAAAAGGAACCTCCCTGGGAGGCACAGTGGCTGGCTGACCCAAAACTCCAGGTAGCAGCTTAGGCCTGGTCACGTGCCTGCTCACCTACATACATAATATAAATAGTAAGCGGAAACCCAGTGAATAATAACAGAGTAAAGGATTTAAATAAATGATGTCCATAACAGAATCGGAAATCAGAGTTCATATCAGAAACAGATTTATATCTTGTTCAAACTACATACAGAAATCAGAGTTCATGCTTCATCACACATGGTATATCCAATAGCGTTATCGTGCTTGTCAGTTCTCTAAGGAACCTCCGGTACTGGGAACTTGTACTATACTTGAGTCACGGTATTATTACCCTTGGGCAAGGGCCAGAGACCACGGTATTGTTACCCCCGGGCAAGGGCCTTGTATTTGTAGACCACGGTATTATTACCCTTAGGCAAGGGCCTTGTGCTAAGGATGCCATGAATATTTGTCAAAAGTTGGACATTCATTCATTGATACAGAACATAGCATTTCAGAAAGCAGATCATTTCTTGTCATATCATATAGGAACACACTTAAACGTGAACATAGCTTTACAAAGTTATTACTCACAGATGGCTTCACTTACAGAACAAACAAATCAGGTAACTTATGGCGCGTGACCTACACACACATAGCAGAAACACATAATGAAACACACACTCAGTTGGTACTTAACTTCTTTGATTTTATTCTTAGTGTGTTTCTAGGTCTTAACCTCTTATTGAATCTTAATTATGGCCTAAGAATGCCTAGGATGCAATGTGGATGCCAAAATGCACTTTGGAACTCTTAACAAAACTTGCTGAAAACAGGGGTCCCGCTCGAGCGGACTTGCAAACATATGAGGGGCCGCTTAAGCGCAACTTCCCTCGCTCGAGCGGTCTGTAAACTCTGAAAAAGTACTGATTGCTTGAAATTTTCGCTCGACGACCGCTCGACGGTCGCTCGAGCGTATGACTGATGTCTTCGCTCGAGAGCAACTCTTGTTGCTCAAGCGCTTTGCAAAACATGTAAACTTCTGAGAGCTTGCATTTCATACTCGAGCAGACTTCTGGTCGCTCGAGCAGAAGTCTAAGATCAGAGAGTGGTCGCTCGAGCGAAAGTGCAAAATCTGGAATTTCCAGATTGTACTCCCAAGCTCCAAACGCGAATCACACACTTTAAAACTCATCTTTTTGGGCCAAAACTCCAGAAAACATTTAGAAACTTGTAAAATACCATGGTTTGAAGATCATTTCACTAAATCAAGGCCCCAAAGCATCCCAATTGATCAAAACTCCAACTTGAAATTTATGAACATGACATGAACATGACATGCATGAATTACTTTGAACTTAGGCTTTCCAAAACATGATCAATTAAGGTCAAACGGTAAGAAATGTGATGAATTCTCAAAACCAAGTCAAGATAGACACATGCATGTGAATATTCTTTAGAAATCTACTCAAAATGCCATGATATATACATGCATGCATGATATGGTTCAATTTTCTTCATTTTTAACTCAATTCTTGTATCATCCAACTTAATTCTCTAGAGTTCATGTCCTACACACCATAATTGTACAATCTAAAGGTTGAATTCTTACCTAGGCTTGTCAATGAGAGAGCTAGAAGCTTGATCCTTGTGTTTCTAAGTCCAATTCCTTCAATTTCTAGCAAATTCTTTGGTTGAGCTCAATCTCTCCTTTCTCTCCCTCTCTCACATTTTTTTGTGTGTACTAGCTCAAAGATGTGTTGAAATGAAGGAAAAGAATGAGTGGAGGTATAAGAGGTGCCTTATATAGGCTTGGATTAAGGAATTCATTAATTAGGCTTAATTGAGCATTAACTATTCTAATTAAACCATTCCAAATCGAATTCTAATTAAACCTACCATAATGTTCTAAAAATCCTAAATAGCACATAAATCAAATCAATTTCGTAATCAGATGCCGATAAGGCCTTCAATTAGTAGAACGAAACAGAGATGCAAACAGGTATTCCTACAATAAAAAGATATAATTACAAATAAGGCGACACATATGCAATTAATTCAGAATTTCTCCTTAATTACTAATTAGGCTTATTTAATCATGAATTAATGTTAATCAAAGGTCGGGGTTGTTACACTACCCCCCTTTGCTCGGTTGCATCAGCAAGATCCACCAGGCAAATCAGGCGAGTTCTTGGTGAAAACTCTGCGATGAAGTTGGCCAGTGCTTGGGCTTTGATGGCTATTTTGGGTTGGAACTTGATGTCAAACTGCTGTAACTCGACCGCCCATTTCAATATGCGCCTGGAGAAGTTATCCCTTTCAAACAAGGCTTTCAATGAAAATTCTATTAGCACAACGATCATGTGCGTATGAAAATAATGTACCAACTTCCTGGAGGCCATCATCAGTGCTAAGCAAAATTTCTCAAGCGACAAGTTTCTCGATTTCATAGGAAGTAGGGTTTTTCTTACATAGAAGATCGGTAGATGCTGTATGCCTTCTGCTCTAACGAGCACCGCACTGACGGCTAGATAAAGATAAAGTTCTTCACCTTGCTTTGGTGTGACAAGAAGTGGAGCAAAGGACATGTATGTCTTTAGCTCGGCCAATGCTCTGTCACATTCTTCATCCCACGAAAACTTTGATTTTAGGGCTTGAAAGAAAGGGCGACAACGATTTGATGACCGGCTTATAAATCTGTTAAGAGCTGTTGCCATCCTGGCAAGATGTTGCATGTGCTTTGTCGAGTTTGGTTGTTTCAACTCTTGTGTAGCTTTGATTTTGGAGGGATCTGCCTCAATTCCTTGGTTAGTCACCAAAAAACCCAAGAACTTCCTCGATGTCACACCGAAGGCACACTTCGATGCATTCAGACGTAACTTGTGTCATTTGAGAATAGCGAACATCTCTGCGGTCGGCCTCACGTCTACTTTTGACAACCATGTTGTCGATATATGCCTCCATAGTTCAGTCAAGTAGGGGAGTGAACATCTTGTAACCATCCTCTGAAAAGTTACTCCGGTGTTTTTCAGCCCGAAAAGCATGACTTTATAGCAATATAATCCCCTTGGTGTTGTGAAAGAAGTAATCTCTTGATCAGGCTCATGCATAGTGATATGATGAAAGCCGCGGTATGCATCCAGGAAATTGAGCCTATTATGCCCGGCCGTAAGGTCCACTAGTTGGTCAATCTGGGGCAATGGGAAGTTTTCTTTGGGGTACGCTATGTTGATTGTCTTATGATCAACGCAAACTCACCACTTTCCATTCTTTTTCGGCACAACGACCATCTTAGAAACCTATCGGGGGTAGTATACCTCTTGGATTGCCTCTACTTCAAGTAAGTTTTCCACTTCTTCCGCCACCACCTTGGCGTGATGAAATGTTGATTGCCTTGACCTCTGTATGACTGGCTGTGCATCCAAAAAAACATTAAGTTGGTAGCAAATGAAGTTCAGATCGACACCAGACATGTCATAAGGCATCTATGCGAACACTTCAATGTTTGCCACCAAAAAGTTCATGATTTCCAACTGTTCTTCGGAGGACAAAGATGAGTCGAGCAGAAAGAACTTGCTCATTTTGCTCTCGTCAATCCTCACTTCCACCAAGTCTTCAATAGCTTTATCTTTGGCCATCTTGTCGACGCCCTCTAGGACTTTCTAATCCTTCGGTCCCTCAATCATTTGCACAAAGCCCTTGGCTGTGCTACTTCCATTCACAGCCACGAAACATTGTTTGGCTATGACTTAATCACCCCACACTTTTTCTATCATGCCGGTGGCAGAGGGGAACCCATTACTTGGTGATAAGTCAATGCCACTACCTTCATGGCTTTGCCCAGGATCAGGTTGTAAGTTAAGGCCACTTTCAACACCCAGAACTCTACTTGCTTGACAACAAACCCCGCTTTGACCGATAGGATGATCTTTCTAATTGGCCATTCTGGTTGCGAGTTGAAGCCGACCAATAGCGAGGTTACCAAGGCTAAATATTTATCTTCCAACTTAAGCTACATGAAAGCGTCATAATACATTATTTCGACCAAGCTCCCTTGGTCGATCAAAATGCGTTTGATGTCGAATTCTTTAACGCGTAGCGTGAAGACCAACACGTTGTTGTCCAAGGTCTGAATTCGCTCTCGATCTCTACTTGAAAAGCTGAGGATATTTGTCGCTTCGGTCTTGCCTTTCTTCACGGCAGGTTGGACAAATAGAAATTTCCTCATATGATCCGCTTTCTTTATCATTGCCCAGAGCTCGCATATCTGTGCTGGCTCAACGATCTCATGGATCACATTGATTATGCCTTGGGATGGTGCATCCAAAGCGACCAAGCCGTTTGGCTCGACTTAAGCTTGGGGTGTGGCCTTGCTGCCTCCATCAATATAACGATCTAGGTGGTCGGCTGCCACCAACTTCTCCAAATGCTGCTTCAAGGTACACAGTCTTTTATGCGGTGCCTACACTTATCATGGTAGGTGCAGCGATACCTCGGATTGAAGCCTCTTTGCGCATCTCCCAGTTTGGTCGGCCACCGGATATATGTCTCATCACGGATCTTGCTAAGGATGTGGTAGATCGGGATTTTAAAGACCGTGGTGATGCTTGTTCGGGCGTTCAGTTTTCTTTTGTATCATTAGCGACATCGCGGGGGTAGTTCGTTCAGTTATTGTTACGACCCTTACCCCGGTCCTGTTCTCTTTCGCGATTGTTTGGACGGTTTGCCTCCTGTCTAAACATATGGACCTTTCCCACCACCCTTTTGTCCGTTGCTACCAGATTCATTTTCGTGGTAGCTGTGGTTACATCATTCTCAACTCGAATGTGCTCATTGATGCGCTGCATTAGTAGTTCCATGGTCGTCGGTTGGTTCATTGTAAGCAAGTCTCTAAATCTATGTCCGATTGGGAGACCACGCTTGTATTGGGTGATTGCTAAGTTTGTTAGGTAATTAAGAATTTCGTTGAATGTTTCCTAATACTTGGCATTGTACGCCTTCAAGGAGTCGTCTGTTTCCATCTTGATTCCCAAAAGGTGGTCGACCTCCTTCGGTGTTTTGGTGCTTGTCTTGAATCGGTTGACAAATGCCTCCACCAACGGCTGTCACCTTTCGATACTATCCTCCGAAAGCCTCTTAAAACACTTTAGGCCTAATTTGCCTAAGCTCGATGGGAAAATAAGGCACATTAGTGTGCCGTTACGTCGGTGACCAACCATTTCCTACCAGAAATGCCTCACGTGCATGTACGGATAGGTTTTTCTATCATAGAGCGTGAACTTGGGCTAGTGGAAACCGGTGGGGAGTGGCGTATTCTCTATCTTGAGGGAGAAAGAGTTGGCGCTCAGCCTCGCCAAGTCCTTGTCTAATGGCACGTGCGTAGCCAGGCGTGGCAACGACATTACAACCTCCTCGTTGGCGCGACCTCCGTAGGTCAGCCGCTGTAATGTTGGCACCTTTTGCGCCTCTCGCCGGCGCGCTCGCTCCTCTAGTATCTCCCTCAAATCCCCTGATCGATTAGAGTGAGAGTATCTCAACATCGTCGATGGACGTGAAAGGTGGCAGCTGCTGTCCTAAGTGTGAGATACCCCTGTCGGCGCGATGGAGTCGTGAGCTCTAAAGCTCCTTGTAATGGAGAGTGAAGGAGTTTGCAGTCTGCTTTGACTGCCGGAGTGGTGGGACTCTGGCAGTAACGCCCTCAAACCAGGGGCAAAACTAAGGCACTCAAAATGAGCACAAACATGCACAATCATCGCACCCTCAAATAAGGCACTCAGCCGAGAACTTCGAGCACTCAAAATGAGCACAAACATGCACAATCATCATGCACACAAACGATGACGTCTGAGTCTTAAGGTCGGTTAAAAATGGGGTGTCTACAGTTGCCCCTCTTTGACAGAACTCGGAAGTCATGAAATGACGTGAGTGAATGTCAAAGCCCAGAGACGACCCATTTTTGACAAGGTCGAAGACTTGGACAAATAAACAAAATGTAAATGCAGTTGGTTGAACCCGAGGGTTGCCTACGCATCCCTTTGCAAGGAATCAAACCAGCGTAGTTCAGGGGACAGAATGCAAAATGATACACAATGCAAATGATATACAATGCAATGAAATAATCAAACCACAAGTAGTGCAAAACCACACAAATATCATAAAGGGATAGAGATGCAAAATCAAACTACGTTTAACATAGAAAAGGTGCTGGAACCCTCAAACCACAACTCTCTTAGTGGAATAGGTGTGTGCACAGGCAAAACTATGTGTTTCGCAGAAAGAATACAGAGTACAAGTAATTGGGTGGTATGATATAAGTGAGGAATGATCTGTTGTGGAAAGATCGTGATCCTACATGCTGAATGTAATAAAACAAAGTATAATGCAATGGATGCAATGGATGTAGTGACTAAGGCGTGCGGCCAAACTACATTTTACCTATAAAAGGCATGGACACCAAAACAGACCACGTGTAACATAGAAAAGGTACCGAAACCCTCAGACCACACTTCTCTTAGTGGAACATGCGCGTACACATTAACACAAAACCATGCTTCAACGAAGAAAAGTATGGGCACATGCCAAACCAAGCTTAACATAGAAAGGATGCAGGTGATAAATGGACAATGCAATAGATGCATACGATAAATGCTATATACAATGCGATAGGTGTTATACAACACTTATGATAGATACGATGGTGCAGCTAGGAAGTGAACGTACCTTATAGGGGTAATTGGCAACGACTCACCTCATGTTGCTGGGGATCTCCCGCTTTTTGATTGTGCTTCCAAACCGCAGGTACTACTTTTCTCCCTGGCAATGGTCGCAGCTTTCCCTATTCTCCAACAGGGTGACAAACTAGGTTGGTTCAGTATCCAGAATTGAGGCGCATACATGCTACCTCAACCTATGGAGCTACCATACAGATTTCAAGCCGAGGATACACCCTTGGGTATTTAAACCAGACTTTAGTCTCGGAAATTCCGAACCTTTGCGTTCTAGGCATCAGCCATTCGAACTCTAGTTTCCACCGTCTTAGTTGATCTCCTAGGAATTCACAACAAACACAGGCAGGTGGTTATACTAGACCACCGGAAGTCGTTCGGGCATGACAAACACCAAAGGAATTGCACCTTTAGAGGATTTAAGGTCTCCTAGACCAGAGAGTGCACAAGACAGTGCGATGCAGAGTGAATGCACAAAACAAATGTGAATGCACAAGACAGCACAATATGCAAAGTGAATGCACAAAGCAATGCGATAAAAGGTGCACAAAACAGTGCCATGCAGGTGCACAAGACAGTGCGAACAATTTGAAATGCACTAAATAGTGCGATGCGCTAAACAGCGTGAACAATGCATAAACAAGTGCAGGTAAGGTGCGCAAAACAACGCGATATGCAAGAAAGTGCGAACGATGCACTAACAAGTGCATGTAAGGTGCGCAAAACAGCACGATGTGCAAGAAAGCGCGAACAATGCACTAACAAGTGCAGGTAAGGTGCGCAAGAAAGCGCGAGCAAAATGAAATGCACAAGACAGTGCGATACGCAAGAAAGCGCGAGTGTAAGATGAAATGCACGAGACAGTGCAAGTACATCCAAACGGGCCACACGCGAGTGGAGAAAGGTTGCGCAAGAAAGCGCGATGCACAAGACAGTGCGAGAACATCCAAACGTGCCACACGCGAGTGGAGAAAGGTTGTGCAAGAAAGCACGATGCACAAGAAAGTGCGAGTACATCCAAATGCGCCACACGCGAGTGGAGAAAGGTTGCGCAAGAAAGCACGATGCACAAGAAAGTGCGAGTACGTCCAAACGCGCCACACGCAAGTGGAGAAAGGTTACGTAAGAAAGCGCGATGCACAAGAAAGTGCGAGTGGCACACAACCACAAAGTGCACAAGACAGTGCGAGTGATACGAAATTGTGAAATAGATGCACTGAGTGAGATCATTTGTGCGATAGATACATGATGCTAATTGAAAGCATGTTCTATGCATGAAACAAACATATTATATGCAAGAGACAAAAACACATTCTACGTAAGAATCATAAACGATGTGCGACACGCATGCAACAAAAGTGTATATGAAAATGTACATTCTACGCAATAAGGGGGGCAAATATGTACTTTGGTGCCTCTGATTTACCTCTCAGAGGACTTTGCAACGTGCTTAACTCAAAAAGGACACACCCTGTTCAAATTTGCAAGTGGTAACATTTGCATGCTGCTTGGATTATCATTATGGCTTGAAGCAGGCTTGAGCTTGAGCTTGAGCTTGAGGTAGAGGCACACTCATACTTTGGAGCAATGGTGAGGCCTGAGAAGGTGTACCTGGAATGCAGTCTTGGAATTTGCTAAAGTTGAAACATGCTGAGATGCTCCAAATTTTCCCTCTTTTCTTTTGCTTTGCAGTCTGGAACCTATATAGCTTCAATTAGGTCCTTGTTCTACTGTTATCATATGAACTGGGTTGAACCCTGCAGTTTTATGAAAGAACAAGTCCTGTTTTGCACAAATGTGGAGAACAGCATAGCACTCCGAGCACAAAACAATTTATTTTTGAAATTGAGATTGAGAATGTGTTCTTAACCGGGTATTGAGCCTACGACTGACCACACCCAAAATGACTCAACAAAGAGAAAACAAAGATAAAACAACCTAAACACAAACATGACACTTGAAACGACTCAAAACAAGAATCGAAACAAACAAAAACACACACACAACACTCAGATGTGTTCTAATGGTGAGAGACCTTTCAGTTCATGGGGAGCCCACAACTTCTCCAGGTATTGTTTCCCACATTTTCTTATTTGTGATTGGCACATCACTTTGGCACTCAATCTCTTTTTCTCTGAAAAGCCATTTTCTCACTTTTTCTCTCAGCGCACATCTCTCTATTCTTTACTCTATCTTATTTTTCATCCCTCCTCAGGGTGGTTGATGGATAAACAGGAAGTTATGGGCTTTTGCCCCTAGTATTCTACTAGATCCTTCTTTTTGGCATCGGTTGACGATGCGCTCGGCCAGTTTAAATGTGATCAGACTTGTCCAAATGAGGAAGTGGAATATCCTATTCCATTCCAGTTCGTGCTTCGCACTTGGCTTGATACCTCATTGTTTGAAGGATAAGAAAGCTTTCGGCCCTCTGCTGTTAGCTTCAGTTGTGCCCTTTCTGGCAAGTATGGTGCCATTTCTGGCAAGTATGTTGACAACGGGGAAAAGACAGAAAACCTGACTCAACTGTGCCCCTAGTTCATCATTTTGACCATTTTTTTGTTTTGGCTTTCCACTAAAACAATTTTGACCAACATGAGAGTTAGATTAACATACTTATTCGATTTTCTGATTTGAAATCATGCAAGTCAGGTTATGAGCACATAAAATTTTCCTTTTTTGGGTCAAAGAAATGGTCTAGTTTTGGAAAAATGAGACAATTTTTGAGAGAATTAGTCAACCTCATTAAAAATCCTCAAAATTGTTTTTTTTGCAAATGGCTACTACTCAACCAACATAGAATTTACTCTTGGGATGCACAACCTCAGATCTGAACTTGAATTGTCTTGCAGCTGAATCTTCCAATAGAGTAGGATAGTCCGAATTTGAATGAAGACAAGCCAATTTGCACATGGATAAGATAGCCGAGTTGAACAAGGATAAACCAATCAACATGGATGAGCCAAGCAGGCTAAACATGATTGGGGCCGAACTTCAGGATAAAGTTGTCTACGTATCCCAAACATGGGAATCAGGCCGTACGTAGTTCTGGGTTAGGATGTACTTGGGTGTTGACGCTCTCCTTTTGCACTCTAACTTTTGCCAAGGCCGCCCTTCCAGGTTTTCAAACTTGCGAGCTCTGTTTTTCTTTTCTTTTCTTCTTTTCATTTCTTTTCTTTGCATTTTTTTCATTTTCTTTACATTTCTTCATTTTCTTCATTTTTCTTTTCTTCTCTTTTTGTTCTTTTCTCTTTTTTTTTTTTTTTTTTTTTGCTTTAACTTTTGCCTGGGTCGCCTTTCTAGGTTTTCGGCCCAGCGAGCCTCTTAAGGATAAAAAAATTTAACTTTGTCCATGTTGATTGGTCGTAGGATCTCGAAGCCATCTAAATCCAGTAGAATGGCTGTTGTTCGTTGATGATGTAGGAGTCCATCCAACTGGGTCGGAATTTGCCCCTAGTGTTGTGGATAGAAACTCAATTGTCTTTCAGCAATAATTTCTCTTCTCTCAGATTCTAGGATTTGGCTTTCTTGTCGATCTTGATTTTGCGAAATGACCCATCTTTTGAGCACATTTGACATTTTTGCCCCTAGTTCAAGGGCTACTTCTGATCTAGCTTTACAAGCTTCCTTTGATGACATCTGATCTTCTTGATTTGACCTTCTTGCCCCTAGTTCAAGGGTTGCTTCAAATCTAGCCTGGCGGGCCTCCTTTGGTGTCATACGACCTTATTGCCCCTAGTTCATGGGTTGCTTTAAATCTGGCCACGCAAGCCTCACATTGTGATTGACCGTTGAACATTCTGAATCCAAGTTCAAGGTTTGAAAGCAAAAGGGGTTGAGTCTTGAGGCTGAGAGCGATTCTATGCTGCATAATCTCAAGATCAATTCCATACATGTCTTCACAAGACCACACAAAACATTCTTTTGAAATCTTTTAAGAAAGTGACTAGTCGTTCATGAAGATAGTATAGAACCAATCTAGACTAAGTCAGGATCCTTCTCAGTCCTCACGTTAACAAACATGATTTCATTCATTAAGGGCTTAGCATGTCTCTCTTCCTCTCAATCGATCAAATTTTTACAAAGCCCGAGGAATTCCTCCCTCTTTGTTTTCATCACAATGTTAGAAAAGTTTTTGAAAAACTTAGGTCAATGCAATGATTTCAAGGCATAGAAAAGTAGGTTAAAAGCACCGCCGTTTCATTCAGAACTTCTGGCACAACTGGCTTCAGAGCAAAAACAGACACAAAAGAAAGAGTGTAAAAGACAAACACAAACAAGATAGTGAAGCCCGAGGTAACACCCCCGAGATCACCTGACTCTAACACTACAGGACTTACTAGATACAACAAGACAAACGCAATACAACACCAATACAACACAACAGAACTGACTCAATACCCAAGTCGGAAACTAAAGTAAACAGCATTCGCAAATGCTCAAAACAGTGTGTGCCATCACCAAATCTGGAGTAAAATGAGTGCCATCCGCAAGTGGTTCATCCCTCGATCACATGATCACATTCTCCCCCATATTCACTGATCCGGTGCCGATAGACTTTGCAGGACCTGGTGTGACGATGACCTTGTTGTCAATCAGATCTTGCATTTCGTGGCGAAGACAAAAACACATGTTAGTGTCATGGCCGGCTTGTTGATGGAAAGCACAGTACTTGGCAGCATCATGCTTAGCTAGAAGGGGATTCGAGAGAGGCCGAGGCTCAAGGGGTTTTAGATGGCCCTTTCCTATAAAGATTTGGAAAGCTTTGGACAAGGTCATGTAAAGGGGATTGAAGACCCTCTGGCCTCAGGGTTGGTACTTCGAGGTTTATGGAGTTGTGTTGGATATACTGGCAAAGGGATTGGCAGGTGCTGGCTGGGTTTGCTGATCTCTTCTAAGAGTAGGATTAGAGCTGAAAGGAACGTTTCTGGTACAACATCCTTTTTCCTGGCTTGCCCCATGATTCAGAATGCTCTCATCCTGAGTAGCAAAAGTGTCATCCACAGTTTTTGCAACAACTGCGAGCACTTGCTGTTTGTTCAGCCCTTTGACTTTCAAAGCCTCAACAGCCCTTAGAAGGTGTTCATGGGGACCAATGCCTGCCCTACCTTGTTCTTTCCATTTGCCTCCACTTTGCCAAGGGATTGGCCTTCTTCCAATGCAGCCTGTCCCAAGATTGGGGAGCCTTTTGGCGTGAAATTTCTGGCATGTGATATGGTCGATGACGGAGCCAATATCCCAAAGGCTAAATCTGCCACAGTTCTCTGAAGATCTTCAATCATTCTCATCAGCTCAGAAGTAGTGGGTTCGCGGGTTTGAGATGATTGGGATTCGGGTACATCCATCATGCATAAGTCCATGCTTTCTGGAATGAACACCTCAAGCTTGGGTAAATGGACTGGGGTGATGTATATGCTGGGGTTGTAGGTGGATGGCAATGTATGGATTAGATTGAGGTGTGGATGAGGTATTTGGTCATTGGGGTCTTGAGGTGGAGATATCGTCTAATTGTTGATGAGATTCTGGACCTCATGACGAAGGTGGTAACAATGATCGGTGCCATGACCGCGCTGTTGATGATACACACAGTATTTGGTGGGGTTATGTCTGGCAGGGAGTGGGTCAGGTAGAGGTTGAGGATCAAGGGGTTTGAGATACCTTCTTTCCATCAGGACTTTTAGCGCACTGGTTAGGCTCATATAGAGGGGGGTGAAAGTTCTGCCCTGAGCTCGGGTTGGGTTGGCTATTTGTGGGTTTGGATTGGCAAACGGGTTGGCTATGGTGACTATATTGGTTTCAATGGGTTTGGGAATAGTGCTACTACCAACATGAGTACTCCCGGAAATCACCCTCCTTGTTGGTTCACTTGTTCTGGGAATAATCCCTCTGTTGAACGCATCCTTGATCTGAACCCCCAATTCGTGCAAACTTTTGAAAGTGAACAGTGGAGCCACTATTAACTTTTGCAACATATCATGCTCAAGGTTCTGCACCACTATCCGCACTTGATCCCTCTCAGAAGGCCGATCTGTCATCTGTGCTGCCTTTGCTCTCCACCTTGCAACAAATTCCACAAAAGATTCTCCAGGATTCTGGTGGGTTGCTTCAAGGTCTTGGGTGGTTATTTCAAGTTGGGTATTGTAAGAATACTGAACGACAAAGGCCTCAGCCAACTCTTCCCAGTTTTGCTTCACTTTATCCTCCAACTTGGCGTACCAAGTGGCTGTTATGCCCGACAGGGTTCTTCCATACAGAGAGAGTTTCTGCAGCTTAATCAGACCCATCGGTTTCAGGACGTCCAAGAAAAACCGGATATGTACCATAGGATCTCCAGACCCGTTGAAACAGTCAATATGTGGCATTATAAATGGTGTTTTGTTCAGAATTACTGACATTTTAAAATAAAATTCTAAATGTGTAGTAGAATTGTTCAACAAAAGCTTTGTTGAAAGGGAAAATAACATCTCATAAGTTTTTTTTTTTTTTTTTAATTAAATAAAATTTATAATTTTACTTTTTAATATATATAATTTATCATTAATCTGTAAATATTTTTCTGTATACACTGAAATAAAATTACCCCTTGTTAAAACACGTAGGAAGCCCACTAGAAAGTCAGTGCGTGATGGTAACAGAATTTTAGTAAGAAGGATTTAGAGTGGGAGAAAGGAAAATAAATTTAAGATTGAAAACAGATTTCTTTTTATAAAAAAATTGTGCACCAATTGCCACTTCACCAAGTGAACAACACTGTCGAAGGTTGTCTTGATGTTCCACAATACCTATCTATCTTATAATATATAAATTGTAGGCGTTGGTGGTATTGGCACAAATATATCTCATATTTTAGATATACTTGGAGTTTTTATAAAAATAATGCAAACGGGCCTGGAACTCATGACCTTGAATTTAATAATAAAGATTTTTACAATTTGAGTTATGTGTATAGAATATAATGTGTGAAAAACACCTGTCTAGACAACACTTTTTAATTATGTAATTTTGTCTTTCCTAGTGTACATGGCACTTGGGTAGTTCTACTTTCGATTAATTAATTAATTATTTTATTTTATTTTATAATTGTTAGGTTTTTATAATTGGTAATTTCGTTTGATAAAATTCTTTTTAATTGTAATTTTATTCGTTCTTTAATAATAAAGATTTTTACCATTTGAACAATACACATTATTTATTTATTTATTTTGTCTTTTTTTTTTTTTTTTTTTTTTTTTTTTTTTTGAGTTTTGTGTATAGAATATAATATGTGAAATACACCTGTCTAGACAACACTTTTTAATTATTTAATTTTGTCTTTCCTAGTGTACATGGCACTTGGGTAGTTCTACTTTTGATTAATTAATTTTTATTTATTTTATAATTGTTAGGTTTTTATAATTGGTAATTTCGTTTGACAAAACTCTTTTTAATTGTAATTTTATTCTTTTTTTATTTCAGTGAAATTGTGAGTGTTTAGACGCGAATCCAACTCGAATTGTGTCTATGTAGAAGAGTTTGTGCTGACATTTTGTATCTTGAGCTTTCTTTATTTGCTACTTCGCTGACTATGTATAGGGATCTTTTGTGCGCTCAAGCGATGAAGTGGATCATCCCTATCTCTGCCTACAAATTGAACATTTGGGAAATATATTTCACCGCTTGAGCAGTAGATGTTGCGCTTGAGTAGTTGACCTATATGTTTGCACTGCCTTTTACTCACATTGCTCGAGCAGTAAAGTGTGTGCTCGAGCAGTCTTCGTAATTCTGTTTAGTATAAAGTATGCCGTTTGTTATTTTTAGGATTTAACCCATCTAGATTCTCAGAGAGGAGTAAAATACAAAGTGTTCTATATTGCAAGGTATTTTTATATGAGTTTCCTTGATATATAGAAGGTGATCGATTGATCAATGAATTACATAGTGTCAAACATCAAGGGTTGTTTTCATTCGTTCATTCACATAAAGATAGAGGTGTGCATCGGTGGATTTCGGGAAACTTAGGTCTGAAACTTTGGTAGATTCTGGAGTGACTTATCGTCGTGGATTCGACATTAGCATTATGGATTCAACGTTGAGCAAAGTAATTCTGAGATGAAGACAATGATGGAAGAGGCATATTGGATTTGATTTAATTTGGATGTGGATTAGTTAGGTAATTGAGAGTACTTGTGTGTAATTTTGTTTTGTTTTCTTAGTTGATTATTTTGTGACTTTGGTCCGTAATTTTTTAATCATAATTAGAGGCGCTACAATTGTGATTTTTTTCTACTTTAAATCATTCTATCAATTTGTTGTTGATTATTTTATTGTGATTGATATTCACTGTTTTAAATTGAAAAATAATCACAAATCAATATCTCAGGAGTTTTTAGCTTTTCCAATAACCATTATTTTAATTAGGTAGTTATGGTCTTAGTAAACCATTTTTACAAGTAATTTTGTAGCATTTTAGAATCATATTAAAATTTTAATATATTTGCCCCTTCTAATTTCAAACAAATGTGAAATTTCACTTTCCAACACATCATGTATCAAGAAATATTAGACAAGTACGAATATCAACCACACACATCCTGACACGTCACTTGTAAGAAATGGTTTTGGAAAAAAAAGAAAGAAAGAAAGTTTTTTCTAAAATTTTGGTCTATTTTTTAAGTGGGACCCATGCACCAAAGTTGGCGGGTCTATGAGGCAATGCGTTCTTTGCCGTATAATGATTCACATCGTATATTTCATTGCTCAAAACCATTATTCGGCGAATGGGAAATCAATGCCAAATTGAGCTCCATGGAAATGATGTTTTGGTGAGGCTTTCATAAGAGATAGAGAAAAGGCTTGTCCCATATTGCTTGAATGGGCAAACTTGGTGTGGGTTTATAAGCCTTGAGTTTGCATCTTGAGGAGGGCCCTAAGAGGTACCCAAGTTTTGTGGAGGGGGAGGTTATAGGGAAAGTGGGCCTTGACCCATTGGACCCAAAAAAGACTACGTGCCGCTACCCGCTTGGGCTTATGTGCGGGTGTGAGGTTGGGTAGGGCTTGTGTAATCCAATCCTTATCTTTTTGGGCCAAATACATTTGAATTTTATTTTTTTAAAATTAAATTCTTATCATTTGGAATTTGAATTTTGGTTTGAAATTCAAAATAAATTTCGAAATAACCCCAACGTTTCTGAACGTTGGTAGTTTAGTCCAATGCACCTTTTCCTCAAACTCAAATAGATTCTTTATCTATTCAAAACCAACTCAAACAGGTTCTTTACCTATTCAAATATGTCCCGAACAGCCACCAATTCTCCTATAAATAAACAAGTCCTCCATTTGGTTTTTCATTCAATTTTCGTTCTTTCTTCTGCTTTTGCTTTCTGCATTTTGCTGCATAACTTTTCTGTAAGAAAGAGTATAAACACAAAGTGTGTTCATTGGACAATTAGTTTTAGTGCTGCTACTAATTGTCGTCAATCATTTTATCCTGGGAGAAAGACGTCCACATTCTGAAATCACCATAGAGAGGACCAATCTGTTTTAAGGAGACAGTGTTGAACACCGGACTTGATTGAATTTTTGGAGAACTAATACTGTAAATAGTTTGTTCGTGATTTTCATTTCTGGTTTCAATTGTTTTTTTGTTTTTGTTTTTGTTTTTGTTTTTATTTTTGTTTTTGTTTTTGTTTGGTGTAACAAAATAAGAATCTATTTTTCTATATTTTATTATTCTATGTTCTGTTTTGATTTAAGTAATCAAACAGATTTTCTTCTTCCTTAACCAATTCTTTGAATACAGTGAAGATTGTCTAACAATCTTAAGACATAATCATTTCTTCATTGTATTCAATATTTTAATTTTCTTTTCTGGTTTTTGTAACTAGAAAATTGTATTGCTTCTAATTTATTTTCTGATTTTTGTAATCAGATTTGATGGCTACTGAAACTAGTACCTCCAATTCGGTTGTTACACCAACACTGGCCGTTACATAGAACTGTCACGACTCAAACCCGCTCCTATAGGTTTAGCGTCGTAATCGGCCAGTAATCCGTGATTACCAAAGGCCTACTTAACAATAAGCACAATAACACAATAAAAGGAGGTTGGCGGAAGCCAATCAATAATAGAAAATAACATCCAACGAGCTGTGAGGACTTAAATGTACAAACCAACTTTCAAATATTTATGTATGCACAAGCACTTAAGTCCATAAAACACTTATATACAGAATGAAACACAAGTTAAATCTCATAATAAAAAATAGTACAAACAAAAGTCGTAGACCACTCTTGCCACTTGACTGATTTCAAAAGGGTGAACCTGAACCACTCAATAAGCCTTGACACACGTGTTGGCTTGGAACCTCGTGGTGAGGCGCAAAAGTTGGCTTTTCAAAAACAGGGTTCGGGTCAACACCGCTAACTCTGATCTGGTGCTCAATCACCTACATATATATAATAAATAATGAGGTAGAGCCCAGTGAATAACAATTATGTAAAGGGGTTATGAATGATGTCCTTACAATAGTTGAAACAATCAAGTCATCAATAAATCAATTTCTCAACCAATGTTTCATGTCATATTAATCGTTTCGATTCACAATAGTCATACGTGGTACATCCAATAGTAGAACAATCGATAGTTCTTAAAGATCGAACAATCATTTGACAAACATCAATGCAATAGCAATAGTTCCAAGAATTGGAACTGACAAAGATCTCTGTAACAATAGCAATAGCAATAACAATATGCTATGGATGCCACGAGTATAGTTCAGAAAATAGGACAAATAAACATTATCATTTCAATAAAACAATACATTTTTATCAATCATAAAGTAATTATAATTGAACATAGCTTTACAACAGTGTTACTCACAGTGGGCTCCTTGAAGTACGTGCTAAAGTTGCACAAAGGATGCGACGTCCACCCTAAGCAAACAATTCAAACACGATATCTCAATATACAGTTCAATCATTCAGTTGGTTACTTACTTATTCAATTTTGATACATTGTTCAATCGTTCGGTTTATTCGTTTGGTTCTAATTGTCATTCCTTATTTCTTTTTATGCCTATAATATGCATATGAATGCAATGCACATGAAAAACACTTTAAAATGATCCAAACGGAGGGTTGGAAGGTTGAACAATGAAGCAAAAATGAAACCAAGTAGTGCCCCCAAACCGCACATGTAGAAGCCCAAAACCGCAAGTGTGGATTGAAGTATTCCATCAACATTTTTTGCTCTGTTTTCCGCACGTGCAGGACCCCAGGCCGCATGTGTGGAACTGGAAAATTCAGCCCCGAAAATTTGCTATGGTTTTAGGGTCCTCTCTTTCAAAATCTAACTTCATTTTTGTATAATTCAATCCCAAAGTCCACAAAAATAAGCTTAAACTTTAATTTTCAATCATCAAATACAACCCATAAGTTTATAACCAAATTCAATTGTTCAAATTATAACCGAAAATATGTAAAGCAATCATAAAATGTATGTTCAAGCTTCAATTCAAGTTTTTAAATGAGAATTTCTTTGAAATTATGAGAGACCAAGTAAAAGATCATGTGTATAAAATTAATTTGTCCATGAGATGATCAAATTTCTTGGACTCAAGCATATTCAAGTATAAAATCACCAATATATATACAAATCATGTTTTGATCATGGATTCCTTGAAAACATGACATGCATGTAAGAATCATGAGCTCCTTTTTTCCATTCATAAGAATCATGTAACCAAATACGTGTTGAACTAAAATTATGCCATGCATGTCAATATATTTCACCATTTCCTTCAATTCATCTTTGTAAGTTTTTTGTGAGTTCACCTCATCAATTTACACCTTTGAACTCCTAATTTTACATGATTTCCTCTTTAATTCATCTCAAGTTCTAAAGATTTATGAGTTCCATGTCTCATATCCATGAAAGAAAGGAAGAATTCTTACCTTGAACGGTTGAATCACGGAGTTTTGCTTCCAATTTTTCCTTTGCTCTTTTTTTTTTTTTTTTCCTTCTTCCTTCGTTTCTCTCTTGATTCCTCCAGAACGCTCTTTCTCTTCCAAAAATATCTTCTTTTGTTGAGCCAAACAAAGGCCCATACATATAAAGGCTGATATATATATATTTAATTTATTCTGAATTAGATTTTTACAAAAAATTCATTCTGAATCAAATTTTTACAAAACTTCATATTAAGTCCTAAAAATCATGTTGATTATAATTATGTATTCTGTTCTGGTTTCTGAAGCCTTAAGGCCTTCAATTGGCAGTGTAAGGTTGCAATTAAACCATCTAAACATGCTTACGAATCAAACAGAATAAATTTTCAATTAAACTTCCTAGATGGCTCTAAAAATTCCCATTAGCATATCCATGTACTCAACTTTAGTTTCTGAACCCATTAAGACTGTCAATTTCAGTTCCAAAGTCGTAGCCCCATCAGATATTTTTCCCAATTTGGACAAATATGCACCAATAAACCCCATAATTATGACCTAATACATAATTTAATTCCCATGATATGCATTTTGGAATCATCACAAGAACCCTGTTCAAATTCTTGTGAATCATGGAGAAAAACCAGAAAAATTTAACCTTACAGAGTTTAAGAGATGGCAGCAGAAAATGCTATTCTATCTGATAACTCTTAATCTTGCTCGGTTTCTCCATGAAGATGCTCCAGTACGTAAAGAGGATGAAAGTGATCGGCAAGTTGTTGCTGCGATGGATGCTTGGAAGCATTCTGATTTTCTTTGCAAGAATTACATCCTCAATGGCTTAGGCAACATGTTGTATAATGTTTATAACCCTTTTCAAACAGAAAAATTTTTTTTTTGTGGGATTCTGTAAAGAGGATGAAAGTGATCAGCAAGTTGTTGCTGCGATGGATGCTTGGAAGCATTCTGATTTTCTTTGCAAGAATTACATCCTCAATGGCTTAGACAACATGTTGTATAATGTTTATAACCCTTTTCAAACAGAAAAAAAAAAAAATTTGTGGGATTCTGTAGAGAAAAAATACAAGATAAAGGATGCCGGCAAGAAGAAATTCGTTGTTGGAAAATTTCTGGACTTTTTCATAATTGATTCTAAAACAGTTATTAGCCAAGTGCAAAGTCTCTAACTCATCTTCCATGATATTCATGCTGAAAGTATGTCTCTTAGTGAATCTTTCCAAGTTGTTGCAATTGTGGAAAAATTACTGCCTGCATGGAAAGATTTCAAGAACTACCTTAAGCATAAACGCAAAGAGATGACATTGGAAGAACTTATTGTCCAATTGAGGTTTGAAGAAGATAACCAGAATGCTGAAAAGAGGAATGGTAAAAATCCCATTGAGTCCAAGGCTAATGTAATGGAGGAACAAGTGCCCAAACCACATAACAAAAAGAGTACATTTACTGGAGATGGTTCTAAACAAGGCGACAACAATGGCAATAAAAAGTTCAAAGGAAAATGCTATAACTATGGCAAGATTGGACATCGTGCCTCTGATTGCCGACGTCCTAAGAAGAATCGCAGAAGTACAAGCAAAACGACTACCAATCAAGCTAATGTGACAGAACTAGATTACATCTTTGATGAGATAAATGACATCAATATTTTTGTTATAGTGTTCGAGGCTAATTTGGTTGGAAATCCCAATGAGTGGTGGGTTGACACTGGGACAACTCGTCATATTTGTGCGGATGAGAAGATGTTCTCTTCATATAGTCAGGCTGCCAATGGGGAACAACTTTTCATAGAAAATTCTTATACTTCTGCCATGGCTGGACAAGAAAAAGTGATATTAAAAATGACATCAGGGAAGGAACTTACTCTCAACAACGTTTTGCATGTACTGGACATTGGCAAGAATCTAGTTTCTAGATCTTTGTTGAGTAAAAATGGTTTTAGGCTTGTGTTTGAGTCTAATAAATTTGTACTAACTAAGAGCATCTCCAACCCAATCCTCTTAGCAAGAGGATGAAAATAATTTTTTTTATTCAAAAAGTGAATATAGAGTATATCACTATTCATTCCAACTCTAACCATAAACCTTCATTTTCTTCACTATTCATTCCAACTTCAACTTCATTTTCTTTTTTAACAAATATTTAATTTTAAAATTTTTGTAAAATATATTTAATAGTATACTCATTTTAAAGGTATGATTTCATATTTTTTATTGATGTTAATTTTATAAAAATTAAATTTACACATTAAAAGTTATTTCAAATATAATAAGAAAAATGGAGTGAATAGTGTTTTGAAGGTTCCTTCATTTTTTTCCTCCTCCCTTCAAATTTGAAGGATCAATCCATCTTGCTTCATTTGGGAGGAAGAAATGAAGGATGGGTTGGAGTTGTTTTTGGGAGAGGATCCTCCATATTTGAAGATATGGAGGATGGGTTGGAGATGCTCTAAGAGTGGCATGTATGTGGGTAAAAGGTATATGAGCGATGGGCTCTTCAAATTGAATGTAATGACTGTTGTACCAGTTTCTGCTATTAATAAAATTAACACAGCTTTTGTTTATATTCTTGAGTTTTATTTATGGCATAGTAGATTAGGACATTCAAATTTTGATGCTTTGCGTAGGCTTATTGGTTTGGATTATATACCAAAATTTCAAATTGATCCTAATCATGAATGTGAAGTATGTGTAGAAGCGAAACTAACTAAGGCACCATTTAAATCAGTTGAAAGAAAAAATGAATCTCTAGAATACTGATGTATGTGATCTTAAATTTGTTCAAACTAGAGGAGGCACAAAGTATTTTATAACATTTATTGATGATTGCACAAGATATTGTTATGACTTACTTAGAAGTAAAGATGAAGTCTTAGAAATATTTAAACTTTACAAAATCGAGGTTGAAAATCAACTAGGTAAAACCATTAAAATGGTTAGAAGTGATAAGGGTGGTGAATATGATGAACTTTTAAATGAATTTTGTGCACACCATTACATTATTCATCAAACTACAGCACCATATTTTCCTCAGCAAAATGGAATTGCAGAAAGGAAAAATAAAACCCTTAAGGAAATGATGAATGCCATGTTACTACACTCAGACTCAGGTTTACCATAGAACTTGTGGGGGGAATTAATATTTGTAATAACATGACCCTCTTATACGCTTAAATCTCTCATTAGATGTGTGATTATATGCGTGTTTATATGTTTGACATGAAATTCTATGTTTTAATGTGTGAATTATATAATTATGAAACTATATCTATTGATTATGAGAAAATCTGTTGAAATTGAGACATTTGTACTAGAAATTGAAAGCCTTAGAGGTGCGATAAACCGAATTTGACTTTATGGTTATGATCAGCATGATTTTTAGGACATAATATGAAATTTTGTAAAAATTTGATCCGTAACGAATAAAATTGAATTATTTAGGCTCAAGACTTAATAAACCAAATTAGGCTTATAATTCAAGCCTTAGATGCATATATGAACCTAGAGAAGAGACTTAGACTCACATTTTATAAAACTATCTCTTGGGAGAGCTCTAGAGGAAGAAGAGAAGAGAAGAGAGAGAGAGAGAGAGAGAGAGAGAGAGAGAGAGAGAGATCAACAAAGAGCTTGAAGAAGTTGAGGGAATTCAAAGATTGAAGTTCAAGGTGAGTGTAAATCAACTCAAATACCCTAAATCTCTCTCCAATTGCTTAGAATCAAGCTTTAAAATGGAGTTTTCCACTCACCCAAGCTAGGGTTTTGAAATAATGACCATGGTTGGGGAAATATTCATGTAAACCATCAAGATTCATGGTAATTGTTTGATTTGAGAGTTGATCCTCGTGTTTTAAGTTATGTTGAGTAGTTTGAGAGAAACTACCTCCTAATCTTTGGTGTTTGCATGCTTTGCTTTCATACATGTCAATATGTTTGTGTATATGTTTGTAAATCATGGAAAGATGAAGACATGGAATGAATGTAACAATTTGGGGTTGTAATTATGTAATTAAAAGAGTTATGATTTACTTGAACATGAAAATCATGTTTATTACGTTTATATACTATGTTTTGGGGAATTAAATTGCTTGATTTAGAACTTGGAATTATCTTTTGAAAGCTGAATTATTGAATTTTCGGACTGCCCAAAACAGAGCCAGAACCGCACGTGCGGGATGCACAGCCGCATGTGCAGAAAACAAGGAAGGCAGACCGGGGCATTCTGTAATAAAAGCACGTACGGTGGGGGACTTCCACACGTGCAGCCAATGGAGGGTGTTAGGTTTTTATTCTTGGCAATCCCGTTTGACAAAACTCCTTTCAGTTGTACTTATTTTCGCATTTTTTATTTCAGTGAGGCTATGAGTGTTTAGATGCGAATCCAACCCGAATTGTGCCTTGCAGAGAAGTTTGTGATGTTAATACTTCCAAGATTGCCACTTCGCTAATTATGACGGGGATCGAGCTACCTGGTCAGCTCGCGGGGGTCGAGGGGGCAGCGCCCCCGAAGCAAAATGCAAAATTGCATTCAAAGTTGCCTGTCCGCCCTTGCTCGCTCGAGCGAAGAAGTTCTCGCTCGAGCGAATGCTGCGTCTGTGTAAAAACCTAAAAGAGATGAATGTACGCTCGAGCGAAGGGTGCGTGGCTCGAGCGAAGCCACTTATGGAAAACACGCGTTTCTGGTTCCTCGCTTAAGCGAGCTTCGCAGTCTCAGATTTTTATAAGTATTTGTTTTAGTCCAAAACTAGGATTACTCCTCCAGATCTTCTTCTTGGATATTAAGGTTTATATCTGGGGATATTTTGCTGGTTTTCTTTGATGTTTTTGATTGAGTATTTAACTCATGGTTTAAAGAGTATACATCAAAGGATTATTTGTTTATTCTACACAAAAGAGAGAGTTATTCTTCGGTGGATTCCGAAGAATTCGAGCCTGAAGCTTTGGTGGATTCTGGAGTGGCTCATCATCAAAACAATTCTGAGGTGAAGACGGGGTTGGAAGAGGCATATAGGGGTTAGTTCAATTCGGGCGTGGATTCGCTAGGTAATTGAGAGTATACTTGTGTAATTCCTTTATATCTTCTTAGTAGATTGTTTTGTGGCAGTTGCCCGTGATTTTTTATCACAATTGGAAGTGTCCAATTGTGGTTTTTTCACGTAAAATGGTTGTGTTGATTTGTCTTGATTGTTTGATTGGGATTGTTGTTTACTGCTTAAAATTGATACATAATCACAAATCAACATCTAGGGGATTTCTAGATTTTTCAATTGGTATCAAAGTAGGTTGCTCTTTTGTTTTTTAAAACTTTTGAGCGAGATCTTGTTTGATTTGTGATAATGGATTCAATTCGTGAGGGAAATTCTATGGTTCAACCATCCCTATTTGACGGATCCAATTATTCGTTTTGGAAAGCTCGGATGAGATCGTTTTTAAAATCTATTGATGAAAAAGTTTGGCAATCTGTCATGTCTGGGTGGACTGAACCGACGATTACCGTTGATGGAGTAACTTTCCTCAAACCAATCGATAAGTGGGACACAATTGATTACCAAAATAGTAGTTGGAATAGTAAAGCTATCAATTCTCTCTTTTGCGCTGTCACACTTGAATAGTTTAGTCAAATTTGTAATTGTGAAGTCGCAAAAAGAGGCTTGGGATATTTTATAAACTATTCATGAGGGCACTCCTTCTATTAAACGCTCAAAACTTCAAAGGCTCACGTCTAGTTTCGAAATCCTTTCAATGAAAGATAGTGAGACCTTTGATGAATTTTATGCGAAGTTAAGTGACATTGTAAATTGCAGCTTCAATTTAGGTGAAAAAATACCGGAATCCAAGATTGTAGGAAAAATTTTGAGGTCCTTGCCCGATCGGTTCCAACCAAAAGTTACGGCTATTGAGGAGGCTCAAGATGTTGACAACCTCAAGCTAGATCATTTGGTTGGAAATCTCCAAACTTATGAGGGACATAGGAATTTCAAAAAGAAACAAAAAGATGTTGCTTTTAGTAGTGCTCATAGAGCTGGAGAGGATTGTGATGAGGATTGTGAGATAGATTCCAAGATTACAGATGCTTTTGTAAAACAATTTAAAAAATCTTTTCTGAAAAAGAATCCTAATCTTTTGGAATCTACTCATACTTATAAATCCAAAGGCAAAGATAAACTCAAAATTAATTCTATAGCCAAGAAGGAGAAAGAAAGATACAAGGGAACTCTAAAAGAGTCCAATGCTATGAATGTCAAGGATTTGGCCACTTTGCTCAAGAATGCCCCACTCATTTGAGGAAGAAGAAAGCCCTCGCTATCACTTGGGATGATGAATCAGAATCCGATAAAGATGAAAGTGACAATGAAGATCAAGGTGAAGAGGGACATAAACAATTCCTTGCTTTCATGGTGGCTTCTGAAACTGAAGGACGAACAGAGTATCCGAAGAGGCCGGTTGAGAATGCCACTGATAATGAATCCTCGGGAAGTGATGATGAAGAGCTTGAGCAAGCTTATGAAAAGTTGTATGAGGAATCTCTTAACTTATCCAAATTGAATGACAAACTCACTATGAAACTCAAAACATGTGAAAGTGAGAATGTCAAACTAAAGGAGGAGATTTCCGAGGCTAGGATTGATGCCATCAAGATAGCTAATGATCGACAAGCTCTTTGTGCAAAACTCTTGACTTGTGAGACAGAGAGGAATGAGCTACAACAAATCTATGCTATGTATGAAGAAAAGATTGAATCTCTCGAGATGTTTCAAGTTGCCTTGGAAGAACTAATGATCAAGAAAGAGGAAGAGCTCAAGTGTGCTAGGCTACCATTGGTCTTTGGAATAAAGGATCAAAGACTTTGGAAGATATCATTGGGTCTCAACAAATGTGTTGTGACAAGAGTGGCATTGGCTTTGGTGATCACAAAGAGCAAAAACAGAGTGTATCTACATCTCATGATACAAGAACTCAAGGAAAGGGAGAACGAAAAATTCAACATAAGGATGGACTTCCAAAACTTTCTAGAGTTGGTAAGGTAAAAGAAAAGAAGGTACACCCTGTACACCCTGTTTTTATTTGTCATCATTGTGGTATGCATGGTCATATTCGCCCTTATTGTTATAAGTTGCATGGGAGAGTGTCTCATAGAAATGGAAGAAATTCCAACATCTCGTGGGGTAGGAGACACTTCATTGGTGGTAATGAGGTTAAGGGTCATATTAGACCTCACTATTTTGATCAGCTTGAGACCAAACATGAACAGAGGATGTGTTTGACTAGACCTTGGAATATGAAGTTGGAAACCAAGTTGAGACGGGTTCCCATTGAAGGGAAAGGGAACCGTAACGTTAAGACACCACCCAAGAACTGCAATTCTCACAACTTTTTTCATACTAAAGCAGTTTGGGTGAGAAAACTTGACTTGTGTTAATTTGTTTTTTCAATTTTGTTTTTAGGTTTCTGTGTGTTTTTTTCTTTTTGAGTCTTTTAATGTGTGCATGTTCGTTTTCTATCTTGCTTTGTTTAAAAAAAAAAAAAAAAAAAATCCAAAAAGATTTTCTTGTATGGTTTTGCAAGCTTGAAATTTTTGAGTAGTCCTTGGTTCATATTGGAATTGATAAGTATATCCATTACATGTTAATATGTGTGTGCTTTCTGTGGTCATTACTCATTTTGGAGTGTGTGTTTTTTGATTAGTATGTCTCATTCTGTACACACTCTTAGATTAGCAAATATCGGAGTCGTCCGCCTTAGTGATCATTTTTTTTCTATGGACTTCTGGCATTATATCTTTTGTTTTTTAGAGGAATTGACCTATACTAACATATCATGGGTGATGTTGAGTCTCTTAACCACTTTCCATCTTTTTGCATCTCCACGGCTTTTCCCTTTATTCTTTGTAGTCTAGCCATGAGGTAAAAGCTACCTCAGAGTCACCAACCAGGCTATCCTTTTTATATCCATGCTTCTCTGGTTCGGTTTCCATACTCTTGAGCGTGTCAGCTGCCAATGAGTGTGCAAAAGAAAAAAAAATGTGAAAAAGAAAGAAAAAAAAATGTGCAAAAGAAAAAAATGTGAAAAAAAAAAAAAAAAATGTTCATTGATTGAGGGGGAGCCTCCGCCTTTACTCACCAAATACCCCTTGATTCCTAGTGGTTTGACTTTCCTTAGTTGTGCTTAGATTCTCTTGCCGGAGGTCCAGCTATCAGATCACTACTAGGATTTGAATCTTGTGTTTGTCGAACTCCATGAGTCACACACACATTTTTATCATGGGATCTATGCTTTTCACATAATGCATCACTTTCTTTTATAAGGAATCTTCTAGAGGCTGTGCACATTGTGTTTTCAAGTAATTGTGCTTCTTGGATAATCTTGTGTGTTTCAAGGTCTAAATTTGAAATTCCTTGCTTGCTCCACCATATTATTTTTGTCGTTTTCTTCTTGTTCACTGTTTTTCAGTGTTTGTGGTTGCTTTTAGTGAGGGGGAGTTTGGTTAATTGTTATCATGTCATTGCTTGTGTGTTTTATGCTTTTACTGTAGTTGTTTGAGCTTCATTCGTCAATTCGTGACAAAAAGGGGGAGAAATGTTGTCAGGTGCATGTGTCTTAGTTTTCATGTTTTCATGCTACATGTTGTTAATATCTCCAAGTCGCATCTATTCATTTTTTCCATCTCATGCTTCAAGATAATCTTGTCATATGTTAATTGCTTTTGCATATACTCTTGTGGCACTAATAGTTGTTTTGGAGATTGTGGCACTAATAACTGTTTTGCAGATCATGACCTTGAGAAAGAAGTTTGTTTTTGATGGCTGTAATGGGTTAGGGTAATTAGGATTTTATTTGTTAGGTGTGTTTTGTCACGGCATTGCCAAATGCGGAGATTGTTAGGTTTTTATTCTTGGCAATCCCGTTTGACAAAACTCCTTTCAGTTGTACTTATTTTCGCACTTTTTATTTCAGTGAGGCTATGAGTGTTTGGATGCGAATCCAACCCGAATTGTGCCTTGCAGAGAAGTTTGTGATGTTAATACTTTCAAGAGTGCCACTTCACTGATTATGAAGGGGATTGAGCTGCCCGGTCAGCTCGCGGGGGTCAAAGGGGCAGTGCCCCTTGGCGGGTCCGGGGCAGCGCCACGGCGGGGTCGAGGGGCAGCGCCCCTGAAGCCAAATGCAAAATTGCATTCAAAGTTACTTGTCAGGAGTTCTCGCTCGAGCGAAGGTTGCGTCTGTGTAAAAACCTGAAAGAGATGAATGTACGCTCGAGCGAAGGGTGCGTGGCTCAAGTGAAGCCACTTATGGAAAACACGCGTTTCTGGTTCCTCGCTCGAGCGAGAGAAGCTTCGCTTGAGCGAGCTTCGCAGTCCCAGATTTCTATAAGTATTTGTTTTAGTCCAAAACTAGGATTACTCCTTCAGATCTTCTTCTTGGATATTAAGGTTTATATCTGGGGATATTTTGCTAGTTTTCTTTGATGTTTTTGATTGAGTATTGAACTCATGGTTTAAAGAGTATACATCAAAGGATTATTTGTTTGTTCTACACAAAAGAGAGAGTTGTTCTTCGGTGGATTCCGAAGAATTCGAGCCTGGAGCTTTGGTGGATTTTGGAGTGGCTCATCGTCAAGACAATTCCGAGGTGAAGACGGGGTTGGAAGAGGCACATAGGGGTTGGTTCAATTCGAGCGTGGATTCGCTAGGAAATTGAGAGTATACCTGTGTAATTCCTTTATATCTTCTTAGTCGATTGTTTTGTAGCAGTTGCCCGTGGTTTTTTTTATCACAATTGGAGGTGTCCAATTATGGTTTTTCCACATAAAATCGTTGTGTCGATTTGTCTTGATTGTTTGATTGGGATTGTTGTTTATTGCTTAAAATTGATACATAATCACAAATAACATCTAGGGGATTTCTAGATTTTTCAGGGGGAAATTCTGTCAACTTCTTTTTCCCCTGTTTAGCCATTTGAAACTATTAATGTGTATATTTGATCCTTCTAAAATACTTATAACTGAATGAGAATTTAATGAATCGGACAATGAAAAGGCTAAAGAAAAGTGAATAACTTACAAGTTGTGTGTGTGTGCCTTGTGAGTAATAGTAGTGTAAAACACTTATATTTATTTTCAGAAGTTAATTTGATTGATTTTCTGAAATTATGTTATTAGAATGAATGAGCTACAAGAAATGCAATATAGGATGTGGATATGAGATGGAGCTTATTTATGGTGTTATTATTGGGCCTGAGGCCGTTCTATTATTATTGGGCCCGAGGTTGTTCTGCTATTATTGGGCCCGAGGCCGTTCTGCTATTATTGGGCCCGAGGCTGTTCTGTTATTAGAATTGGGCCTGAGGCCGTTCTGTTAATCAAAAAGGGACATACATAAGTTACGTACATGCTTTACATTTTGCAAGGCACACACTCGTTTACATGCCTTAGTACATTATTATTATTCACTGAGCTTGGCTCATTTCGTACTCATGTATGTTTTATAGGTGGTCAGCCTGAAAGACAGTCCTAGGCTAGCTCCAGGAGTTTTTGTTTTGTTGGTCCAGTCTGTCAAGCCTCCCAAGTGAAACCCTTTTGTTTTATTTTGGGTTTCTTTTGTATATCCCATTTTGCTACGGATATAGATACATTGCTAATATGTAAATTATGGATTATTGCCCTTTTTGTTTAGATTGGCATGTCGTGGATTTTTTTTTTTTTTTTTTTTTTTTATTGAACGGTATATGTAAATGTGGATGTATATGATGTGTGTACTAAGATCCTGGCATTTAGACAACGCTCAATGGACGTTTCTTTTTGTCATCATACTTACTTCTGTTTCAGGCCCCGATATCGTATAAATTATTTATTGACTACTTTGTTTTGAGGCTTAAGTTCAGGCCGGTCATGTCCAAACTTTTAGGGGTAGGTATGGGTCGTGATAATATTGTTTGCTAATTATGTTCTTAACATAATACCCCACAAGAAAATGAATAGCACCCTTATGAGTTATGGAAAGGTTGACCGCCTTCCTACAAATATTTTAAAGTGTGGGGGTGTCTAGCAAAGGTAGAAGTTCATGTTCCTAAAAAGACTAAAATATGACCAAAAATAGTTGATTGTGTGTTTATTAGTTATGTACATAAAAGCAGCGCATATCGGTTTTTGACTCATAAGTCAGAAATACCTGATATACATATAAATACTATTATAGAGTTTAGGAATATCGTATTTTTTGAACATGTTTTTCCTCATAAGAAAAGACAAGAATTAAGTTTACAGAAAAGAATTTATGATTCTACACAAGGTCAAGATACTATTGACAATCAAGAACAAAAGATTAGTACTAGTCATAACCAACAAGAAATAATAGATGATGAATCAAGACGCAGTAAAAGAGCGATAACTTCAAAATCCTTTGGTCCAAATTTTCTCACATACTTATTAGACAATGAGCGTTGAAGCTTTAAGGAAGCAATGTCGGCTCCTAAAGCACCATTATGGAAAGAGGCTGTTAATAGTGAAATTGAATCCATCGTGCAAAATCACACTTGGGAGTTGGTGGATCTTTCACCTGGGTGTAAACCTCTTGGGTATAAATGGATATTGAAGAGGAAAATGAAAATCGATGGTTCAATAGACAAGTATGAAGCAAGACTTGTGGTTAAAGGTTACAGACAAAAAGAAGATTTGGACTATTTTGATACATACTCTCTAGTAACAAGGATGACATCCATTCGCATGCTTATTGCTATAGCAGCATTATATAATCTTGAGATATATCAAATGGATGTTAAGATAGCTTTCTTAAATGGGGATTTACATGACGAAATCTACATAGAACAACCCGAAGGGTTTGTAGTACCAGGGAAAGAAAAGAAGGTGTGTCGGCTTGTAAAATCTCTCTACAGATTAAAACAAACTCCTAAGCAATGGCATGAGAAATTTGATCATGCTATGCTAACTAATGGATTCAAGATAAACAAATGTAACAAATATGTCTATATTAAAAACACTGACAAAAGATATGTCATAGTTTGTCTTTGTGTAGATAACATGCTCATAATTGGTAGCAGTCATAATATGATCAAATCAACTAAGCAAATGCTGAACAAAAGATTTGATATGAAAGATATGAGAGTAGCAAATGTTATTTTAGGAATGAAAATTACTAGAACATCTAACATATATGCTTTGTCTCAATCACATTTTATTGAGAAAATACTTGGTAAATATATCAAGGAGGATGCAAATGTAGCAAGAATACCTATAGATGTCAATATTTATTTGTCAAAAAATAAAGGTGATGGGATGTCTCAGTTAAAATACTCTCAGATTATTGGAAGTCTAATGTACCTAATGAATTGCACACGTTCTGATATAGCATATGCTGTCAGTAAATTAAGTAGGTACACTGTAACCTCGGAAAAGATCATTGAAAAACAATGATTCAGGTTCTTAGACATCTAAGATTTACCTGTGCTCATGGCTTAAACTTTACTTGATATCGCGCAGTACTCGAAGGCTATTGTGATGCAAATTTGATATCGAATACTAAAGATTCAAAATTCACTAGTGGATATGTCTTTACTCTAGGAGGTGCAGCTGTTTCATGGAAATCCTTGAAACAAACGTGCATTGCATAGTCTACAATGGAATCTGAGTTCATTACTTTAGATAAAGTAGGAGAAAAAGCAGAATGGCTTCGCTATTTTTTAGAAGATATTCTAATGTGGCCAAAACTTGTGCCAGCTATTTGCATTTATTGTGATAGTCAATTTGCAATAGGAAGGGCACAAAGTTATATGTATAACAATAAGTCATGACACATTCGTCATCGACATAATACCGTAAGACAATTACTCTCAAATGGTATAATCTCAATAGCTTATATAAAGTCTAAGGAGAATATCGCGGATCCATTAACAAAAAGTTTAGCAAAAGAGAAAGTGTATAGTTTATCGAATAAAATGGGATTAAGGCCTATTACATAAGAGTCATCATAATGGTATCCCTACTTAGATGGCTGAAGATCCCAAGAACTAAGTTTAGAGGGACAACTAAGTTATGTGTGGCTCGTTAGAAATCACTAAGGGATTAAAATCCTTATCCATTCCTATGATGATAGTGATATCTGCAACATATGTTGAATGTAAGGGATTAAGGGTAAGCTTTACTTTTAATGATTACTTATATCTTGACTTAGGAATAAAAGGTTAAGATGAGTATAAGGGATACTCTCAATAAGAATCACCTATATGAGTGTCGAACTGGGGCCAGTTCTATAAGAATAAAGAGGCTAAATTCTTTAGAGCACTCATGAATAACCAAGAATGTTCAGGGCCAAAATGAACACAATCGTGAGAACCACGATGTGTCAGAAGATATTTTATGTGAAATCTATTATCTTAGCTTACACTAACGACTGAATAATTCAAGGTATCGCGCCCATTGATTAGCTAGTAAATTCGATAGGTTATCATTAAGGAAGGTTCAAGGCTGAAAGCTACTTGTCCTGAGGCAAGATATTTTTGATTTATACTCTCTCGACAAATTATGCATATTGTTGCATTTTCGTTGTCATCAAATTCTATTCATGTGAGGGATTGTAAGAAATGGTTTTGTAAAGAAAAAAAAAAACAAAAAAAAAAAAACAAAATAGTTTTTTTCTAAAACTTTGGCCTATTTTTTAAGTGGGACCCATGCGCCAAAGTTGGCAAGTCTATGTGGCAACGCGTTCTTTGCCACGTAACGATTCATGTCGTATATTTGGTTGCTCAAAACCATTATCGGGTGAATGAGAAATCAATGCCAAAATAAGCTCTATGGAAATGGTGTTTTGGTGAGGTTTCTATAAGGGATGCAGAAAAGACTTGTCCTACATTGCTTGAGTGGGCAAACTTGGTGTGAATTTATAAGCCTTGAGTTTGCATCTTGGGGAGGGCCTCAAGGGGTACTCAAGTTTGTGGTGGAAGAAGTTATGGGGAAAGTGAGCCTTGACCCATTGGACCTAAAAACTACCACACATGCGTGCCATTGCCGCTCGCCCAGCCACTCGGATCGGGCCTAGGCTTGGGCGCGGGGGTGAGGTGTCAGGTTGGGTTAGGCTTGTATAGTCCAATGCTTATCTTTTTGGGCGAAAAACATTTGAATTTTATTTTTCTAAAATTAAATTCTTACCATTTGGAATTTGAATTTTGGTTTGAAATTCAAAATAAATTACGAAATGACCCCAACGTTTATGAGCGTTGGAAGTTTAGTCCAATGCACCTTTTTCTTCAACCCAAACAGGTTCTTTACCTGTTCAAATCTGTCCCGAACAGCCACCAAGTCTCCTATAAATAGACAGATCATCCATTTGGTTTTTCATTCAATTTTCGTTTTTCCTTCTGCTTTTGCTTCCTGCATTTTGCTGCATAACTTTTCAGTAAAAAAGAATATAAACACAAAGTGTGTTCACTGGACATTTAGTTTGTAGTGCTGCTAGTAATTGTCGTCAATCATTTTATCTTGGAAGATAGACGTCCACATTCTGAAAGCACCGTGGAGAGGATGAATCTGTTTTAAGGAGACAGTGTTGAACACTGAATTTGATTGAATTTCCGGAGAAGCAATTCTCACTACAACAAAATGCACCTTCGACAACCAAAATTGGCGACTAAAAAAAATTTAGTCACCAAAAGTTGTAGAAATGGCGACCAAAATTTTTTTTAGTCGGCAAAAGTTAAATAATTAGCTACTGATTTTTTTTTTTCAGTTGGGATATATTGGTTATTGGCGACTAAAAAAAAATTTAGTCGCTAAAAATGCCAGAATTGGTGACAAAAAAATTTGGTCGCTGTATATTGAGTTTTGGCTACTAAAACAATTTAGTCACCGATTGAAAAATACAAAATTATTTTTTACCTTTGGCGACCAAAATTTTAGTCGCCAAAAGTTTATTTTTAGCGACGAAAAATAATTTTGGTCACCAAAGAACTAAAATTATTGGAGAGAGATATTTCAAATATTTTGGAGGGATTTATAAAATTCTTTCAGTGACTAAAAAATTTTAGTCGCTAATGGTGTAATATATATATATACATATATTTGGTTTTCAAACCACAAACTAGCGCTTCTTCTCTCTCTCTCTTCAGCGTTTCTCCCTCTGCCTCTACCTCTGCCTCTCCCTCTCCCTCTCTCTCTCCGCTGCTTTTCTTCCCTCCCTCTCTCACCGTCGCTGGCCACCGTCCGTCTCCACTGTCGCACGTTGCCACCGCCATCGCCGAAATCACTATCAACACTATTGCAAATCACAGGTTTGTCCCTGTCGCGTTCGGTCCTCTCCCTCGTTGTCGATCTGGGTCTCTCTCTCTCTGTCGAGCCATCTCTCTGGTTTGCTCTCTCTCCGTCTCTCTGTCTCTCTGTCTCTCTCTTTCTCCCTTCCCCTAGTTTCCTATTTCCCTATTTCTGACATTTCATCTAGGGTTTATATGATTTTTTTAGTTTAATTTTGTGTTGATTTCGTTAATAGGCTTGGTTGAAGTGTTTGATTTCTATGAAATTATGATATTTTTCATGTCAAAAATGGGTTTGATTTTAGTTTTATGGGTTTGACAAAGAAGAAATTTATAAGATTCAAACCCATAATCAATGACCAATCTCGAAATTTATAAGATTAAAGCAAAATGGAATATTGGTTTTAATGATAGCAATCTGATTTAGTGATAATATGCTATTGATCTCCCTTCTTGAATTGTAATTTTCTTGTAATTTCTGAGTTTATTTTATTACTTTATCAATCTTATTTGCTATATTATCTTCAGTAATTTTCCTTTAGGAAAGGTTTGATTATTCTGTGCCTCTTCTAAGTTCCCAAGGGGAGCCACAGCAGTGGAGAACACTGTAGAGATGGACATTGACAACAACTCCAAGTTCCAACTACACCACCAACACCAACCACCCAAGCAACACAAATACTGTAGCATGTCAATGACTTTCAGATACCATATTTAAGGTGTTAATGTTAGTTCAGTTATTATTAAATCATTCATTTAGGCATTTGTACAAGAATCAAAAGTATAGTTAAAAGTTTGAAGTGTGAAAAAATTATCATTTTGTCAACAATTCACATAAGCGACATTAAAAATAAACAGTGTATTATTTGAAGCAGTTTTGAACATGAGTTGAGAACTGTTTTTGTTCTTTATCTATTGATGCAACCTGAGGGTCTGATAGATTATTGGTAGAATGGCCTCAAATTCAAATACTTCTGTGACTCATACTTTCAGCTAAATTCTTCTCTGGATTAACTTCTACACCCTGGTATCGATTACCAAACTAGTCTGGCATAAGATATATCTGTTTTTCAAAAAAAGAAATTGGTGAAAAAGAAAAGCCTTGCGTTAGTTATAATGAACTATTAAATTTACTTTTTGCCTTTGTTTTAATTTTGGTTGTGTAATATGCTCTAGATCTATCATGAACTACATTGTTTCCAGAATTGTTTCTTTCTTAATTTCATGCCCCTGTCAACATGATATTGCTTGATTGGCTTGTGATTAAAGAATAAGTTTTACATATTTCTGTTTGCATGGCTATATTATGAGACCATGATTGCAGAAAATTCTATATCTTAATGGACAATTGCAGATATATTTGTTTTTCATGTTCTCTACTGGTAGAAGGTAGGCTGTCTGGATCCTAGGCATAACTATACTTACTGATTGATGCCTCCCTATGTCAGTGAGCCACTGTAAAGGACACCTCAATTTGACTTAGAAATTGTTAATGGCCAAATGTTGTAAAAAAATCACATGCTTGCCACTTCATAAAATTCTAAAATTACCCAAGAGTTTGTCAAGGACAAAGAGAGACACCATAAATAAAATCACAAGAGTTTAGATTCCATAAATAAAATCCCAAGTGTTTAGATTCCATAAATAAAATCACAAGTTTAGATTTCATGTTACTTTTGATACTTGAATTATTTATTTTGGTTATATTTTGGTCCAGTATTCTCACTACTCGGCATGCAATTTCTTGTGTACATGTGAGAGAGACTATATCTTCATATAAACTCAATTTTCGTTCTTTTGCCTTTTTTGCTTAGCTTTCTGAAGGAGTGCTTTTAAATTGTTGTAGCTTGGTGATCATTGAACGGATACTCATTACAGGAACATTTATTTTGTGTGGCATATCTCTTCTTCTACACGAGTAAGTTCCATCATGGCATTCTGCATATAAAAAATCCTCATTCACATATTTGGTTTCCTTTGATGTGGTGTGTTATTAATGCTGCTTATGATATCTATGGTTTTTTAATCTAACATATTGATGTGTTTTGAAAGAGTCATTCTTATAAACAATTGACAACCATTTTGATAAGATAGCATGACCACCTGCAATATTCATATAAATCACTACTGCTTTTGAGACGATGTGTAAAAGAGTTTGTCTGTTTGACTTGATTGGAGAAGTCTCATACACAGATCCTGGCGGTAGCAATCTATTGACCTCTTTGTCATTGCTTTATTTATGTTGGTCAAGGTGAAGAGCAATGGCAGAAACATATGCTGAAAATGATTCTTGTCATGGGAAATAGTCCACAATTAGCCTTTTTCTTGTATGATTTACCATGGAAAATTGTTCTCATTAGCATAAATGTTGCTGCTTATGGACATTTTTCAATATGAATTTATTTTGTGAAAGAAAGAGATTATAGAGGTCATGGTAGTTCAGTACAAACTTATTTCTGAAATGGCAATTGCCAATTGAGATAATACTCTCTACATCAAACATCATTTGAATAAAAAGAAGATGAATTAAATTGTGAAGTTGATGTATTCTATAATAATTTCTTATATCCATTTCTTAACATCAGTGGATGCTAGCTTCACTTATCCTTAATCGATAACATTCAGACAAGGGAAATGGATATCTTACTATTTTTCCATGATGACAGCAAGTTCGAAGTTACTTGGATCTGTAAGAGTTGAGTTTTAATGACTAGGACCTAACATTCCCTTTGCCGACATGCAGGACTGCTGATCTCTCCACTCATGTATTTGAACCTCGCAAGAAAAACTTGTTTTTGCAAAGTTTATACAAAGAGGAGCAGGAGAAATCACATATGACAAATGATAACAGCAGCAAGAAGCATGCTTTTCATAGTGACATTCAAGATAAGGATATAGTTGAAGCTCTAGAAAATGAGGTTCAATATTGGACAGACTATCATCCCCAGAGTCTATATGAATATAATGGTTTTCGTATGATTCTTTGTTTTGTATGGAATTATTATCGATTGGAATATACTTAGTTTGTATGGAATTTGATATTAAAAGTTATTCATTTTTGGATGGTTGGAAGTAAAATAGATGCAAATTGCGAAATGATTAATAATATATGTATTGTTTTGTTTATATACATGGTATAGGTTGCATGGAATACACACAGGTTATAGACAAATTAAAAAAAAAAAATCATGTTTTTGGCTACTAAATAATTGGTAGCCAAAAAGGAAGTAAATATTTTTAGCTACTAAATAGTTAGTAGCTAAAAAAGAATAAAATAAAAAAAAACTTTTGGCGACTAAAATTTTAGTAGCCAAATAAAAAAATAGATGTTAGGCGACTAAGTTTTTAGTAGCTAAAAAAAAAGAATACTCTTTAGGCGACTAAAACATTTAGTAGCTAAAAAAATAAGATGAACAAAAAAAAAAAATTTGGCTACTAAACAAATTAGTCGTGGAAAATAATTTTAGTTTTGGCGACTAAATGTTTTAGTCGCTGAAAATGCGATCTTAATTTTTTTTGAAAGCTTTTGGCGATTAAAAGATTGGTCACCAATTTAGCCTGTCAACGACTAAAGTTTTTTTTGTCGCCAATACCTTTACTTTTGGCGACTACTTGTTTAGTAGCCAATTTAAGACTTTCGGCGACTAAAATTTTTTTAGTCGCCAATACCTTCACCGACCGTCTTTCCGCGACCAAGTTGGCAACCAAATTATTTAGTCGGGAAAACCTTTTGGCGACTAAAACTATGACTTTTGGCGACTAAAAATTTAGTCGCCAAAAGTGCAATTTGTTGTAGTGACTGTAAGTAGTTTGTTTGTGATTTTCATTTCAGGTTTCAAATTTTTTTTTTTTTAGATTTTGTTTTGTTTTGTGTAACAAAATAAGAATTTGTTTTTTTATAATTTATTATTCTGTGTTCTGTTTTAATTTAAGTAATCAAACTTATTTTCTTTTTCCTTAATCAATTCCTCGAATACAGTAAAAATTATCTAACATCACTTTCTTAAGACTGCTAGTGCTTCCGAATTGTAAAGAAATATATTTTACTATCTTGTATCTTCTTGAATCCAAAAAAGTTTCAAATGGGTTTTTTCACGCATACATACTGTAAAATTTCTCACTCCAACTCAAACTTTCTAACAAATATCTTGTCTTTTAGGACACCAAAGGCAAATCAACATTGACTCATCTCCAATTCATGAGCCTTGGCTTCAAACCAAGCCTTCAACATGGCATTGACTTGTACAAGCAAACTAGTTCTAGGCTCGTTTAGTTTCGCTGTGTTTTGGGTTCTAGCAGTTTTTCCAGCAGTCCCATTCCTCCCCATAGGCCGAACCGCAGGCTCGCTCCTCGGAGCCACACTCATGGTCACCTTCAAAGTCCTAACTCCGAACCAAGCCTTCGCCGCCATTGACCTCCCAATCCTCGGCCTCCTCTTCGGTACCATGGTTGTCAGTGTCTACCTCGAACAAGCCGACATGTTCAAATACTTAGGAAAGTTACTCTCATGGAAATCTCAAGGGCCGAAGGACTTGCTCTGTCGTATCTGCCTTGTTTCAGCGATTTCAAGCTCTCTGTTCACAAACGACACGACTTGTGTCGTTTTGACAGAGTTCGTGCTCAAAATCGCGAAGCAAAACAATGTCAAATCCCATCCTTTTTTGCTGGCCTTGGCGTCGAGTGCTAATATCGGTTCTGCTGCAACTCCGATTGGGAACCCCCAAAACTTGCTCATTGCCATTCGAGGTAACATATCTTTCGGTGAATTCGTGTTGACGATTTTACCTGCAATGCTTGTTGGGGTGGTTGTGAATGTTCTTATACTTCTGGGTATGTATTGGAAAGTGTTGTGTGTCAAAAAGGATGAAGAAGTGGTGATATTTGAGGAAGAAGTGACTTCTCATCGGTTTTCGCCTGCGACTATGTCTCATTCTGTTTCGATGACAAATGTTTTTAACTCAAATGGAAGCATGATGATGGTTGATATTGATAATTTGGAAGAAGCAAATCAAGTAATAGTACAGCAGGCTATGGAAGTGGAGGAGGAGGAGGAGGAGGAGAGGGGTTTGGGGAAGGAAAAGGGAGATTGGAAGAGAATGTTGAGGAAGTTGAGTGTTTATGTTGTTACAAATGGAATGTTGATTGCATTTCTTCTGGGTTTAAATATGTCTTGGACCGCACTTACTGCTGCTCTTGTTCTTGTGGTACTTGATTTCAAGGATGCCCGCCCCTCCCTCGAAAAGGTATATCGAGTAAACTTTTTTTTGTTACTTTTTTTTTCTATTAATGTTTACAAAAAAAAAAAAAAATAATAATAATAATAATAATAATAATAATAATTCATATTTGGTGTCTACCTCACCTCTTGCTGAAAATATGGCCATGCACCTATGTTCCTGAATTCTGATGATCAACAAACATCTCTGTCCACCATTTTTTACTATCAACTATCACTTCCAGCCATCATCTCCTACATCCCATAACCAACAATTCCACAGACAGTTATCATCTCTTATTGAAAACCAGTGCGTCAACAACCACTTTCGATCATCTTTCTCACTTTTTTTCAAAACAAGTTTTTAAAACACTCGACAGTACCAAACATGTTTTTGTTTTTGTTTTTGTTTTTTTTGTTTTTTTTTTATAAAAAATTAAAATAAAACATATTTAAAATTTTTAACTGTAAACAAAAAGATAGTAAATTGTAAATGTTAGCTAATGGCAACTTGTAACTTGTATAGTGGTCTGTGGTTCCTTCTAAATTTTTGTTGGTTAATGAATATGAATGACAGGTATCATACCCGTTGCTGATATTCTTCTGTGGAATGTTTATAACGGTGGATGGATTTAACAGAACAGGAGTACCAACCACGCTCTGGAACTTAACAGAACCTCATGCTCGCATCAATCACCTTTCCGGCATCGCACTTCTTTCCCTTGTCATTCTTTTCCTTTCTAACCTTGCTTCCAACGTCCCTACTGGTTAGTACTCCTCCGTCCCTTTTCTTTTCTTTTTTTGTTTACCCTCACATTGTGGAACCAAGAGTGAAACCAAAGATTTAGGTCTTAGGAGAGTTTTGATGGCCCAATGACTAGTCAATTAGGCTAAAGCCGGTTCCCTCCGTCCTATTTTATTGATCCATTATTTTATTTTTTATTATTCCAAAATGCATATCTACTTTGAAAAGTTAAAATTTTGAATTTAAAAGTTTCTAAACTTATCCTTGTAAAGTAATTATTATAAATATATTTAAAAATAAGAATAGAAGGGTATTTCTATGTTTGGTGATGGTGGAGGTGGCAGTGGGACGAAGGTGGACATGGAGGTGGTGGCGTGATGGTGGGGCCATGGTGATGGTGCTGTGGTAGTGGAGGTCCCAGTGGCGGTCATAGTGTTATGATATTGGTAATAGTTTAGTTTAAAGAACATTTTCTCCCTACTAAAAGTAGGAAATATTTTCGACTCAAATAAACTTATTTTCTATTTTTTTCATTTTTCATTCTATCAAATGCCAAAAAAATATTTTATATCTAAACAGACAGATTATTATTTATATTGTCCTTCTTTGCTCATAGTTATCAACTTTATATAAAACACACAGTTAGTGTGACTTGTCACCTTTTTTTTTTTTCTTAATAATTTATCCATGTACAATATCTCTGTATAATCATTTCGGATCTTGATTTTAAATTATTATTATTATTTTTTACCTTCTACATGTAATTGGTTAATTTTTATAGTATGCTCATCGTTGTGCACACCATCTATTATATATTTCTCCCCTCTAATACTCATAATGGTAGTATTTACTCAATAGCACAAGTGAGGGGGAAAATTATTAATTAAAAAATATCATGAAACATTTGTCTATGTGAAACTTTTGAAGATAAAAGAGAAATCGTGTTGTCTTTTAACTACTTAATAAAGATATTAATTTTTGCTTTTGAGTTATTAATTTTCAAATTAAAAAAAAAATTATACCAAATAAACTCATTGTTATAGTTGATTCATTAAAATATTATTTAATGTTATGTTCATCTTCACTTTGAATGTAATGGAAACTTCCTGTTGTAAACTAAGAACTGGTTTGAAAATTAATTATTTTAGTTGATTTTTTTAATTTTTTATGAAAAGGCATGTAAAAAATAGAGAGGATAAATGATTCGGTGTTTTGACTTTTTGATTATTTTAATCAAAAAAATAAAAATAACATGCCAAACAAATTATTTATATTGAAGTTGTGGCCTTTTTGACAACTTCAATTTTTTTATTGTGTCGGTATGACCATAAAAGAGAAGGGCATATTACCTCTTTTCTTGGAAGAAATAAAAAACGGCCGCCAAGATGGGAATATCTGCTCTCCTAGAATTTGAACCAAATAAGGTGTATAATATGTTGTTGAGGATGTTGTCGTATCTTTTTCTCCATTGGTTCTTCTTGTAGATTTCATTCTAGATTCGTGCCTTCCACCTGTATGCTTTTATGAGGAATTGGTCATGTCCTCATTCATTAGTGGGCGGCTTATGGGTAAATTTTTTTACTTTAATAAAGAAAGCTGGTATGAATGGAGTAAAAGGTGGCTTTAAAAATAAATGTACTGATTAATAATTAATTAAGTTCGTTCGATTATCATAATTGATATCACTTAAAATATAGGTTTAAATTTAATAAAATTTTAAGTCATATGAAATTTATTTAATTCTTATTGAATTTATAAATACTAAATATAAGTATCAGTATACACTATTATAAAGTCACTACTATCACCACCACCACCACCACCATTACAATATAAAAATTAAAATATATAATTTGAAAATATTAAATTTCAAATTTAATCTTATACATATCAAACAATTTATTTTTAGTTCAACACTTAAATTTTTATCAAATAACTTTTTAATTTAATAAAATCAGCATTTAATTTTTAATACTTAATTTTCAATTTTTAGTTTTTAGTTTTATCAGATAGCACCTTAGTTAGTCACTTAAAATTTATTTTAAAAAAAAAATTTTAAAAAATTTATTATTATTTTTTTTGCTGTGACAGATTTTTATTGTTGAAGGTCTTAAATTCTAATAAGCACAATTAAATAACCTCTCACTATAGCGTTTAGGCTGAGGCTTCAAAAAAAACCCTTGAGCCATTATTAGATGGAGCAAATGGGTTTCAAGCAATATTATCATTGGAAAGTGATGTACAAACACTTGTATACATAAAATGCATCTAGAATCGTAATGGCATTTTTATAATTATTAGGTACAACCCTAAGTATTTTGACTAGATATGAAAGGACCATGAATAACCGTGTCATTCTGTATGAAATTTTAGTATAAAAAATTTGTATGTATTGTACTGCACATTAACATTCTAGCTAGAGTTTTAAATGGAATGTGCAGTGAAATTGATATAAGAGCATCTTTGATGAACTCTTTAAATGTGTGTTATATGACCAAAAAATAATAATAAAATTAAATAAATACGAAATTTAGAGTTAATAGGTAGTAAATTAATTAATATGTGATTAATTTAAAATTAGGTGTACAATAAGAGAGAGAGAGAGAGGGAAATAATATTTTTGGTGCAAGGTCCTAAAATAATTTCTTGATCAAAGCAATCCATGATTTGCTAACGTTAACAGATGTTAGATTGCAAAGCAATCCAAAGCAGCAATGGTGCAGTTTGCTTATGTTTGAATCACAAGTAAATCGCTACAACGTTACCCTCAAACCATACAAGGATAAAGTAAATTTTAGCTGAAAAATGAAAACATAAATCCATTTCTTGGGTCTAGTCTTGTCCATCCCTCACCCTAAAATTACATTTACTTAGATACTTCATAGATTATTCAACTGCATCATAATCTTAATTTATTTTCTGTCAATTTAATCATACCATTCGCGCTTAATATATTCTTTTTTATTATTTTGCTAGACTAACAACGCTCCATTTTTTTTTGTGCAAGTTTTGTTGTTGGGAGTAAGAGTGGCAGCATCGGCAGCAACAATATCTGTGAGTGAAGAGAAGAAAGCATGGCTGATCTTGGCATGGGTGAGCACAGTTGCCGGAAACTTGTCACTGTTGGGCTCGGCTGCAAACCTAATCGTGTGCGAGCAGGCTCACCGTTCTCAATTTAGGGGCAATGGCGATACACTTTCATTCTGGAGACATCTCAAGTTTGGAGTTCCATCAACTCTTGTAGTCACAGCCATTGGCTTGACTCTCATTAGGGGTTGAGTCAAGAAAACATTTAAGAAGACTTGTAATCATATATATGCAAGGGATTTCAATGTTTTTTGACAATTATGTACTATATGTTTCGATGTATATGGATCTGAATATCAACTCCTTTGTTTAGAATCAGATTGGGATTTTCATAGCCTCTCATTGAATTGGGTTTCAAGGATTAGTAGGCTTCATCTATATATGCTCATCTATAGCTATAATGGTTGAAACAATAGGCCAAAAAAAGGCTAAGTAGTTTGTCTAAGGTAGATGAGTCTCTCCCTTACTAAACGTGATGGATGAGTTCGAATCTTATCTAATAGATTGTTAACAAAAGGAATTACCTAGAATTGTTAATAAATCCTATGTTTTTTTTTTTTTTTGGTTGCAAATATACATATATATCATATCTATATAAATTTCAATTAAAAGTTTTTATGTATAAGACTTTACAGATTAATAGCAAATTTATCTCTAGTTTTTGTGATCTAATTTTGATTACATTCTTTTTCTTATAATTCAAGGTATCTCCAGCTCGTCCAATCCAGTCTATTTGGGCCCGAGTTACTTTGTATCTAGACAATTGAGAATTAATTCACAGTGGCCTTGAAGTTAGCCCAATTGGACTTGAGTTACCTCGTTATATAATATAAGTAAAAACGTTAGGAGACTTTTGAGATTAGAAATCTCACTATAATTTTCTCAATTTTCTTGAATTTTATAATTCATAAAATACATGTGGCATCTTACAATTAGTCGAAAATCTAATTTAGTTAAATAAAAATAATATTTAAATTCTCCAAATGAATTCCATTAATATAACAATAATTATGGAATTACAACCACCGACTACCAATAATAGAATCAATAATTATGGAAATGACAAATCCTTAATTCAAAAAACTCTCCGTTACCTTCAATGTAAACACTTTTTTCCAAAAATATATATTTTTTAAAATTTTAAATTAAACCTGTCATAAAGATTTCTTCCTTAGTGTGTACAATTTAATGCTTTATTTATAGAAATATCCAATGGTGTAGTAGTTTAAATTATGGTAACAATTAATAGAAATCATGTATCGTTTTTTAGATTGGCATTTTTAGTAGTTTTTTTGTTATTTTTTCTATTTTTAGTGATTTTTTTTTTTTTAATTTTCAAAAAGTTTTAGACTTTTAAAATCTGTTCAACTAAATGAATTAAAAAAATAAAAATAAAAATAAAATTTAAAAAGCTAAAAAAACTTTTTTTTTAAAAAACTTTTTTTTTATTTTTTAGATTTTTTCAAATCTATATCTATATATATTATAGCAAAGCCTCCGTTTGGGAAGTGGGTTGGCTCTTTGGCTTTTTGGCTCTTTTGGCTATATGAGCCTGGGCTCAAAAGCTTGGTTTGGGAAGGACTTTTTGGTTTTTTGGCTTTTTTGACTTTTTTTGTGAGAGAAGAGTGTAATGATTATGGGTTGGATGTGATTTTTTGTCTTTTGTGGCTCAAAATTGCTATTTTGTCTTTTGTGGCTCATTGAGCCAAAAAAGCCCAATGAGCCACTTCCCAAACCATGCCTGACATTTCAATGATAAAAGCTAAGGAATCTCCAAGATTTCATCCTAAAATTCTTAATTTTTGTTATTTTAAAAATATTTAAAAAAAATCCTATTGGCTAACACATCATATTAATTACATAAAATTAATTATTATGTTACCTTTACCATTCTTTCCTAAAACAAAAATATTGTTATGATTATGTCATCCTTTCTGCAAACAATAATTATTTTATAATAGGAATTTGATAGTGTTTGATTTAGTTTTGAAAGCGTGATTCTAATAAAGAAATTTAAAATTCATAACTAAACATACAATTTAAAAACTATTTTCAAAATTGAAAACCAAACGCACAACTTAAAACTCAATTCAAAAACTCTTTGCAAAACTCATAACCAAACTCTTTTTAAAATTCTATTTTTTTTTTATAAAAAATATTAAATTTTTATTATTATTATTTTGTTCTTTCAAATTATTTTTTATTTTATATAAAAAGTTCAAAAAATATTTTGTTTATTTTTATTTTTGAAGAAAAATATTAGTCGCACGGCACAGAAATCCTGTGGTCAAGAAATCTACTAGTAGCACTTATCCTAAGTAGTTAAGATAATACACAAATGTATCAGTTTAAACAACAATGTTATACTTGAAAAAGTATTCTTATTTTGAAATATACCAATAAAATTCATTTTAAATATAATCTAACACAATATCAATTTTAAACCTATAGCATATATTTAAATTTCGAACAATTTTTCTTATACAAATAAATTGATTAAAGATGTTTGATCATATAAAACGCCGCCATTTTTTATGATTTGAATGAGAAATGGGCCTTTGCTTTTTCCTATTCGAATTTTGTTATTCTCATTGAGGCCCAATATGATATGATTATTAATTTCATATAATATCAAAATTGTCCAGCTAGGTACTAAAAAAGAAAAAAAGTCTAGGAACCAGAGTTAACCTCCCAGGTTTTTTTTAGGCGTGAGATGTTAGAAATGAGTTTTAGAAGTTTTGGAAAAATAGATTTTTTCTCAATTTTGATCTATTTTTTAGGTGGGACTCATGCGCCAAAGTTGGCGGGTTTAAGTGGTAACACGTTCTATGCTGCGTTATGATTCACGTATTATATTTAGTTGCTCAAAACCATTATCAAGTGAATGGAAAATTGGAGTCAAAGTGAGCTCCGAAAATAGAGTTTTTGGTGAAAATTCTTGAAGGTTTGAATTAAAAGCTTGTCCTACATTGGTTTGGTAGGAAAACTTTTATGGGTTCATAAAGCTTGAGTTTGCAACTTTGGGAGGGCCCCAAGGGGCACCCCAAGTTTGTAGACGGAAGAGGTTATGGGCAAATTGGGTTAGATCCATTGAACAAAAAAAAAACGACACGCGCGCACCGCCGCCGGCGGTCGGTCGGGCTAGCCTAGGCCCGGGTGCGTGGTATGAGGTTGGGTTAGGTTATCCGGCCCAATACTTATCTTTTTTGGCCAAAAACATTTGAATTTAATTTTATTTTTTGGTAAAATAAAATTTGTTCAGTTTAATTTCAATTTTTGAATGCAAATTTGTTTGCACCTCTTCAGAATTTCTGTACAGGTTTCTATCTGTCTATCTGTCCAAACAGATTCAATTCAAACCCATATCTGTTCAAAATTCAAACTAAACAGGTTTGTATCTATTCATTTAAACCGAACAGGTCTAGTACATGTTCAAACAAGTTTGCTACCTGTTTAATTCAAACTAAAAGGCCACCATTCCATCTAAAATTAGGCAGTCCCTCATTTGGGTTTTTCACTAAATTTTCGTCCAAAAATTTGATTTTGCTCTCTGTATTTTGCTGCATTATTTTCCTTTTGAGAAAGAGTGTAAACACTAAGTGTGTTCGTTGTGTGAATAGTTTGTTGTGCTGCTACTATTCACTGTTGATCATTTTATCCTGAGAGATAGTCCACAATCTGAAAGCACCATGGAGAAGACGAATCTGTCTTAAAGACACAGTGTTAAACACTGGACTTGATCAACAAATTTGTTCAACAAATTAATTTGATAAGTAATTAATTTACTTTTGTTTTTATTATTTTTCTGTTTCAGATTTTGATTTTGTTTTTTGTAACAAAATAAAAATCTGTTTTTATTTATTTATTTTATATTCTGATTTGATTTTTATAATCAAACAACCTCTCTCTTTTTCTTTATTTCTTCTGTTTGATGTTAAGTACACAAACATAATTTATCTGTAATACAGTGAAGATTGTCCAACATGAGATTGTGTGGTAGAGATTAAATATGTGTAGGGTCTATATATAGAATAAATCTAAACCACAATATGATAATTCTGAATAAGATCTAAGTAATTAAGTCTGAGTTTGTAGTATTGCTGACTAAAAACATGGAAACATAAAATTGTATTTTGGTAATGTAACTTGTAAGATTTTTTTTTTCTTTTATTTTCTTGTATAAAATCTATGTAAACAAGATTGGAGAAAAATTATTATCTTTTCTTCTCTTTTTTCTCTAACTTTATCAAACAAGAGAGAGAGAGATTTTAAAATTTTCTCTTTTTTATTTTCTCTCCTAACTTAACAATTCATTTCATTTCTTTTTTCTTATAGATATCCAAACATAGTGTAAGGGAAAGAACAAGCATTCTATTAACAAAAAGAAAATTCCAATTTTTGTTGTATGGTATTGCGGGAGGGTGACTGTACGTATCCGAAAATTAGTTATGACAAACTTTCGAATATTCTCATTATTGAAATAAAAAACTCTGTGATTTTTGCTACCAATGTAGAATTTTATAGAGAAATTTTAAAGATTGGTCATGATGTGTTAAACTTTATTACAATGTATAAAAAAGGTAAAATTTTCTCACTCAAAGCAAGTGGTTAGCAGAGTATGAATTGCATGTAAGAAAAAAAATATAGCATTTTGGATGGTGCTTTTCTCCTCATCCTTCAGTTAAATTTTTTACTATTATTTTGTAGTTGTTTTCCTTAAATTGTTTGTTATGTTTTTCTATTGGCAAAATAAAGTCCAAAAAAAAAAATTATGCACCAAAGTTTTTTACTGATCTTACTGTGCTTTAACATCAAGGGAAGATTCTTGGTGTTTAGTTAAATACAGAAATTTCGAGCATTTTACTATTCTGATGAATTTATTTGTTAATATTTTACAGGTGATAGTCGTGGTGGAAATCCAATATTTAACAATTAGATTCAAGCATTGAAATTTCATTGCTGTTTCTTGGACAGTAAAATTTTATTCTGTATTTATTTAGCTGGAGAATTTCAATCATTTAACTATAGATAAATTTCTTTTAATATTTCAATATGTGATGGTGATTGCGGTGGCTAGGGGTGGTGGTGGTAAAATTTTACTATTTAAAGGTTAAATTTAAATAGTAAAATTTTATGGGGTTGTTTGGAGTGTCCTAAATAAGTATACTTTTTGTCTTTTTGAACTAAAAAGTTGAGGAAAAAAAGATGGATGTTTGGGTTAACTTTTTGTCTTTTTACAAAAAAAATATGTAATAAAAAATTGTATAAATAAAGTGTATAGTGGAAGAAATTTGATTGGTCGTACGACTGTCGTCTGCACAGAAAATAATTGCCTCCTTCGAGGCAAAGTGTTTGGGCAGTGATGGTCGGTCCGTGGGGGTCACTAAGGGTTCCGTTTTGATAATCCGAACCATTCAATATGTACAACTCTTTGATTATTATATGCTTGTAAAAAATCACGTTGATCGGATATCGATAGTTATATGATCGGATTAGTTTTTTTTCAATAGTTAACTATCACACCGTCCGTTTTGTTTATACAAAACTGATTTGATCATATAGTTAACGATATCCGATCAATGTGATTTTTTACAGACATATATTACTCGACGAGTTCTACATATTCAATGGTTCGGATTATCAAAATGGAACCCTTAGTGGGTCTCCAAGGGCCTAATATTACCATCAAACTTTGTAACTTTACCTATGGAATTTTTTTTTTGGTCCCAAAAAAAGTGTATAATGGCCTGGTCTCAATCACAAAAATAAAAATATCTGATTTGTATTATAAAAACATGTATAAAATATTTTTTTAATATTTTTTATTTGTGAATAGTAATGTCTTTTTTGCTTTTTGCGTAATTTTTTGACTTTTTGAATTATATGGGAGTTGCCAAACCAAATATTTTTTCAAAATTTTATATTTACCATGAATCGGATTCAACGGATCTTAATGGGAGGATTTCAAAAATATCAAATTTATAAATAAATAAATAAATATATATATATCAAAAATTATAAAATTTCAACAAATTTTATGTTACATCCACCTTGCACGCGTTTTGACTTTCATACTTGAAAGAAAATATGATGGTCCTTGTCACAGTATAATTTTGTAACGAAAGGCTACCAAATCACCTATACATTTACCCATGTGTTTGGGATTGACTTTTTATTTTTTTTTATTTTTTTATCATTAGTTTAAAAAAATTAAATTTTTAAAAAAAATTTGTACTTTTGGATTTTACTCAACTAGAGGAACTAGAAAATTTTAAAATTTTGACAAAAAAAAAGGTCCAGAAATGACTCTAAAAAATTGGCTTTTTGACTTTTTTGTTGGGTTTTTTTTTTTTTTTTTTTTTTTGTATTTAAAAAATTGAATTTTTCTTTTTCTTACTTTTAGATTCATCCTGAAATGTTAAAAAAATTGACATAATTTTAAGAAAAGTTCACTAACGGTTAAAAAAAAAAAAAATGTAGCCATTTTTATTGTATGCCAAACAACTCACCAGACACCCAAAAACCACAGCCAAAATATTTTGATTAATTCGACAACTCAGCTAAATTTTTTGGATAAAGGCGGTCTCGGAACCTTCACACGAACCAGCTAAATTGACTTTATGAATAAGATTCTTTCCATTTCATGCATTATCATAAAGTGTACACATTAATAAGATGAAGATGATGACAACCCTTCTCATTTTTCTTTTTCTTTTTCTGTTTTTTTTTTTGTTTTTTGTTTTTTTCTAATCTCTCCAAAGCATATATGTTTATAATAAGATGAAGATGGTATACTTCATTTTCTTTCTTTTTTTTTTGGTTAATTTTTTGTTGTTAATGAAGATGGTTCATCTTTTCAGGTGTTTTTTTTTCAAATGTATTTATTTTGCCAATTTCTTTATACAAGTCATTGTAAAAACCAAAATGTAATAAATGTGTACTTATTTTATATTTTTTATGCATTATTTTCCAAAGTTACTTTATAGGAGTCGTTGTCAAAAACGAAATATAATATATTATGTCAGCCAATGTCAAAGCTGATACAATTTCTCAAAATTTAATGCACAAATAATATGAACACAAAAAATTGTTAGTCCAAAAAAAAAAGGAAAAATTAAAAAGAAGAACAATGTTTTTACAATGCAAACAAAAAGACATATATAATTGGAAATTAAAGTAAGTTGCGTAACTCCAAAGTCCTCAACATTTTTATAAGTTATCACTATAAGAAATAACACATTTGCCGACTAAAAAATTGGTCGCTAAAAGTTTATTTTTAGTCGGCAAAAGTTATCCGCGAACAATTTTTTTGGTCGCTACTTTGGTCGCCAATTGAGGGTTGGCAAAAGTAATTCGTGACCAAAATTTTTGTTGGCCGGGAAAAGTTGGATTTGCCGACTAAATTTTTGGTCGCTAAATATATCATTACTGCGACCAATCCATTTTGTCGCTAAAACACTTTGGTCGCGAAAAATGAAATTTTCCCGACCAAATATCTTAGTCGCCAATTGTCACATTCCACGACCAAATAGATTAGTTGCCAAAAGTCGAGGAATCGCTGACTAACAATTTAGTCGCCAAAAGGTAAGGAATTGCCGACCAATGATTTTAGTCGCAAAAGTGTAAAATTTGCCGACTAATTTTTTAGTCGCCAAATCTCTTTTTTTTTTTTTTTTTTTGAGAACAATCAATTTTTGTTTATAAACATTCAATCCAATATCGAACAAAATTCATTCAACCCAACCACAATTAAGGAACAATAACATTTATATTAAAAAAAAAAGGCTTAGAAACAATAATTAACAAATTTCCTTTCTTGTAACTTCACTAAATCATCAAACAATAATTGAATTCCATTTAAAATAAAGATGAAAATATGTAACCGTAGTGCAGTACAGGGCATATTCAAGTCAATAACTATTTAGTACCTACAAACTCTTTCAGAAATAACTAAATTTAGTACCTACAAACTCTTTCAGAAATGTTCCACAAACACGATCGTCCAAGCCAAACATCAAACAAAGGCTTAAATGGAAGCAAATTCAACTTATCCACAAGGTAGAGCTAAAAGCCTAAAACGTTGTAGACATAGCTCAGCTTACATTAAGCAATGTCTTGCCAAAATTTGTTTCCTCTGCTACAATTGTGTCCTTGATATGCACTTCATGTTGTCTTAACTCTGGAAATATGTCACCCATCACTTGCACCACCACCTTTACAAGCCTGATTTCCACACAATTATTAAGCAACCTCTAGAAGAGATGATATATATCAATTAGGAACAACATACGTAATCTTAAAAATACAGCAATTAGGGATAATAAATGTAAAGTTAAACATGGCACCATATAAAGTAGAACTACAATACATTGCAGCAATTAGGAACAATAATTAACAAACATTGCAAGCTAGTTTTTCATTCCTATCCATTGAAGAATCCAGGTTGAGCTTTTAGGACTTCAGTTCCATATCGTACAGCTCGATGAAGAATACACCTTTGGACATATTCACGCCCCTCATTGCCTGCACAACTAGTGAGAATATCATTAGTTCCATTCACACTTACTTACCTAGGTCCTTGAATTTCAGTAATACTTCATTGTACTTCAATGTAGAAAAGGACAATTTATAAACGATATAAAATTGGTACTGAAAAATCTAGAAATCCCCTAGATTTTGATTTGTGATTATGTATCAATTTTAAGCAGTAAACAACAATCCCAATCAAACAATCAAGAGAAATCGACACAACGATTTTACGTGGAAAAACCACAATTGGACATCTCCAATTGTGATAAAAAACCATGGGCAACAGCCACAAAACAATCCATTAAGAAGATATAAAGGAATTACACTGGTATACTCTCAATTACCTAGCGAATCCACGCCCGAATTGAACCAACCCCTATGTGCCTCTTCCAACCCCGTCTTCACCTCGGAATTGTCTTGACGATGAGCCACTCCAGAATCCACCAAAGCTTCAGGCTCGAATTCTTTGGAATCCACCGAAGAACAACTCTCTCTTTTGTGTAGAACAAACAAATAATCCTTTGATGTATACTCTTTAAACCATGAGTTGAATACTCAAAAACATCAAAGAAAACTAGCAAAATATCTCCAGATATAAACCCTAGAACCCAAGAAGAAGATCTGGAGCAGTAATCCTAGATTTGGACTGAAACACGTATTTATAGAAAACTGGGACTGCGAAGCTCGCTCGAGCGAGAAGCTTATCTCACGTGATTTCCATAAGTGCCTTCGCTCGAGCCACGAAACCTTCGCTCGAGCGAACAATACCCTTTTTCAGGTTTTTATGCAGACGCAGTCCTTCGCTCGAGCGAGCAAGGGCAGACATGCAACTTCGAATGCAATTTTGCATTTTGCTTCGGGAGCGCTGCCCCTGGACCTCGCCGTGGCACTACCCTGGACCTGCCAAGGGGCGCTACCCCCTGGACCCCCGCGAGCTGACCGAGCAGCTCGATCCCTGTCATAATCAGCGAAGTGGCAATCTTGAAAATATTAACATGACAAACTTCTCTGCAAGGCACAATTCGGGTTGGATTCGCATTTAAAAACTCATAACCTCACTGAAATACAAAGTGCGAAAACAAATACAACTTAAAGGAGTTTTGTCAAACGGGATTGCCAAGAATAAAAACCTAACAATCTCCCCCTTTGGCAATGCCGTGATAAAACACACCTAACAAATAAAATCCTAATCACCCCAACCCATTACAATCAATAAAAACAAACTTCTTTCTCAAGGTCATGATCTGCAAAACAGCTATTAGTGCCACAATCTCCAAAACAACTATTAGTGCCACAAGAGTATATGAAAAAGCAATTAACATATGACAAGATTATCTTGAAGCATGAGATGGAAAACATGAATAGATGCGACTTCGAGATATTAAAAACATGTAGCATGAATAGATGAAAACTAAGACACATGCACCCGACCGACCCATGGCATGAAAACTTGAAATCCTAAGACATGGATACATGAAATCCTAAGACATGAATACATGAAATCCTAAGACACATGCACCGGACAACATCACTCCCCCTTTTTGTCATGAATTGACAAAGGAAGCTTAATCAACTAAACCAAGATCAGAAACCACACAAGCAATGACATGATGACGTAAATATGAGGAGCATGCAAAAAGGAAATGATCAAAGTGTTCATGCTAACAAACTCTTGCAATGATAAACCAAACTCCCCCTCACTAAAAGCAATCACAAGCACTGAAAACAGTGAACAAAAAGCAAATGACAAAAATAATATGGTGGAGCAAGCAAGGAATTTCATATTTGTACCTTAAAAACACACGAGATTATCCAAGAAGCACAATTACTTGAAAACACAATGGGCATAGCCTCTAGAAGATTCCTCATAAAAGAAAGTGATGCATTATGTGAAAAACATAGATCCCATGAAAAAAGTGTGTGTGTGACTCTTGGTTGGACAAACACTAGATTCAAATCCTAGTAGTGATATGAAAGCTGGACCTCTAACAAGAGAATTTAAGCACAACTAAGAAAAGTCAAACCACTAGGAATCAAGGGGTATTTGTTGAGTAATAGCGAAGGTTCCCCCTCAATCAATGAATCCCTTTTTTTTCTTTCTTTTACACACATTTTTTTCTTTTCTTTCTTTTGCACATTTTTTCTTTCTTTTTCACATTTTTTTTCTTTTTCACACTCATTGGCGGCTGACACGCTCAAGAGTATGGAAACCGAACCAGAGAAGCATGGATATAATAAGAATGGCCTGGTTGGTGACTCTGAGGTAGCCTTTTCCTCATGTTTGGACTATAAAGAACAGAGGGGAAAGCCGTGGAGATGCAAAAAGATGAAAGGTGGTTAAGAGACTCAACATCACCCATGATATGCTAGTATAGGTCAATTCCTCTAGAAAAGCAAAAGATACAATGCCAGAAGTCCATAGAGAAAAAAGACCACTAAGGCGGAAGACTCCAATGTTTGCTAATCCAAGAATGTGTACAGAATGAGACATACTAATCAAAAAACACACACTCCAAAAAGAGTAATGACCACAGATAGCACACACATATTAACATGTAATGGATATTCTCATCAATTCCAATATGCACCATGGATCACTCAAAAATTTCAAGTTTGCAAAATCATACTAAGAAAATCTTTTTGGAATTTTTTATTTATTTTTTTTTTTTTTTCTTTCAACAATAGAGCAAGACAAAAAATGAAAAAGCACACATTTTTTTTTTCTAAACAAAGCAAGACAGAAAACAAACATGCACACATTAAACGACTCAAAAAGAAAAAAACACACAGAAATCAAAAAACTAAAAAATGAATAAACAAATTAGCACAAGTCAAGTTTTCTCACCCAAACCGCTTTAGTATGAACAAAGTTGTAAGAATTGCGGTTCTTGGGTGGTGTCTTGACGTTGTGGTTCCTTTCCCCTACAATGGGAACCCGTCTCGACTTGGTTTCCAACTTCCTATTTTTAGGTCTAGGCAAATACACTCCCCCATGCAACTTATAACAATAAGGGCGAATATGACCATGCATACCACAATGATGACAAATAAAAACAGGGTGTACAGAGTGTACCTTCTTTTCTTTTACCTTACCAACTCTAGGAAGTTTGAGAAGTCCATCCTTATGTTGAATTTTTTGTTCTCTCTTTCCTTGAGTTCTTGTATCATGAGATGTGGAAGCACTCTGTTTTTGGTCTTTCTTACCACCAAAGCCAAACCTAATGCCACTCTTGTTAAAACAAATTTGTTGAGACCCAATGATATTGTCCAAAGTCTTTGATCCTCTGTTCCAAAGACCAATAGTAGCCATAGCACACTTGAGCTCTTCCTCTTTCTTGATCATTAGTTCTTCCAAGGCAACTTGAGACATCTCGAGAGTTTCAATCTTTTCTTCATATGTTGCATAGATTTGCTGTAGCTCATTCCTCTCTGTCTCACAAGTCAAGAGTTTTACACAAAGAGCTTGTCGATCATTAGCTATCTTGATGGCATCAATCCTGACCTCGGAAATCTCCTTCTTGAGTTTGACATTCTCACATTCACATGCTTTGAGTTTCGTTGTGAGTTTGTCATTCAATTTGGATAAGTTAAGAAATTCCTTATGCAATTTTTCATAAGCTTTCTCAAGCTCTTCATCATCACTTCCCGAGGATTCATCATCAGTGGTATTCTCAACCGGCCTCTTCGGATACTCTGTTCGTCCTTCAGTTTCGGAAGCCGCCATGAAAGCAAGGAATTGTTTATGTCCCTCTTCACCTTGATCTTCATTGTCACTTTCATCTTCATCAAATTCTGATTCATCATCCCAAGTGATGGCGAGGGCTTTCTTCTTCTTCAAACGGGTGGGGCATTCTGAAACAAAGTGGCCAAATCCTTGGCATTCATAGCACTGGGCTCTTTCAGAGTTCCCTTGTATCTTTCCTTTCTCCTTCTTGGCTATAGAATTAATTTTGAGTTTATCTTTGCCTTTAGAGTTATGAGTATGAGTAGATTCCAAAAGATTAGGATTCTTTTTCAAAAAAGATTTTTTAAATTGTTTAACAAAAGCAACCGTAATCTTGGAATCTATCTCACAATCCTCATCAGAATCCTTTCCAACTATATGAGCACTACTAAAAGCAATAGCATCTTTTTGTTTATTTTTGAAATTCCTATGTGCCTCATAAGCTTGGAGATTTCCAACCAAGTGATCCAGCTTGAGGTTGTCAACATCTTGAGCCTCCTCAATAGCTGTAACTTTTGGTTGGAACCAATCGGGCAAGAATCTCAAAATTTTTCCCACAACTTTGGATTCTGGTATTTTTTCACCTAAATTGAAGCTGTAATTAACAATGTCACTCAACTTTGCATAAAATTCATCAAAGGTCTCACCATCTTTCATTGAAAGGTTTTCGAAACTAGACGTGAGCCTTTGAAGTTTTGAGCGTTTAACAGAAGGAGTGCCTTTGTGAATAGTTTGTAAGATATCCCAAGCCTCTTTTGCGACTTCACAGTTGCAAATATGACTAAACTCTTCAGGTGTAATAGCGCAAAAAAGAGAATTGATAGCTTTACTATTCCAGCTACTATTTTGGTAATCAATTGTGTCCCACTTATCAATTGGTTAGGGGAAAGTTACTCCATCAACGGTAATCGTTGGTTCAGTCCACCCATACATGACAGATTGCCAAACTTTTTCATCAATGGATTTTAAAAACGATCTCATCTGAGCTTTCCAAAAAGAATAATTGGATCCGTCAACTAGGGGTGGTCGAACCATAGAATTTCCCTCACGAATTGTATCCATTATCACAAATCAAACAAGATCTCACTCCAATAGATTTGTAAAACAAAAAAAATAGAGCGACCTGCTCTGATACCAATTGAAAAATCTAGAAATCCCCTAGATTTTGATTTGTGATTATGTATCAATTTTAAGCAGTAAACAACAATCCCAATCAAACAATCAAGACAAATCGACACAACGATTTTACGTGAAAAAACCACAATTGGACACCTCCAATTGTGATAAAAAACCACGGGCAACAGCCACAAAACAATCCACTAAGAAGATATAAAGGAATTACACTGGTATACTCTCAATTACCTAGCGAATCCACGCCCGAATTGAACCAACCCCTATGTGCCTCTTCCAACCCCGTCTTCACCTCGAAATTGTCTTAACGATGAGCCCACTCCAGAATCCACCAAAGCTTCAGGCTTGAATTTTTCGGAATCCACCAAAGAACAATTCTCTCTTTTGTGTAGAACAAACAAATAATCCTTTGATGTATACTCTTTAAACCATGAGTTGAATACTAAAAAACATCAAAGAAAACTAGCAAAATATCCCCAGATATAAACCCTAGAACCCAAGAAGAAGATCTAGAACAGTAATCCTAGATTTGGATTGAAACACGTATTTATAGAAAACTGGGACTGCGAAGCTCGCTCGAGCGAAGCTTCTCTCGCTCGAGCGAGAAGCTTATCTCGCGTGATTTCCATAAGTGCCTTCGCTCGAGCCACGAAACCTTCGCTCGAGCGAACAATACCCTCTTTCAGGTTTTTATGCAGACGCAGTCCTTCGCTCGAGCAATCACTCCTTCGCTCGAGCGAGCAAGGGCAGACATGCAACTTCGAATGCAATTTTGCATTTTGCTTCGGGGGCGCTGCCCCTGGACCCCGCCGTGGCACTACCCTGGACCTGCCAAGGGGCGCTGCCCCCTGGACCCCCGCGAGCTGACCGAGCAGCTCGATCCCCGTCATAATCAGCAAAGTAGCAATCTTGAAAGTATTAACATCACAAACTTCTCTGCAAGGCACAATTCGGGTTGGATTCGCATCTAAAAACTCATAGCCTCACTGAAATACAAAGTGCAAAAACAAATACAACTTAAAGGAGTTTTGTCAAACGGGATTGCCAAGAATAAAAACCTAACAGGTACCATTTTTCAAAGTGAACAAATATTACAAGATATTAAAAAAATTAAAAAAAACCAAATACATGGGTTATAATAGACAGATCTACCCATCTTCTTTTGTGTATATGTAAACACCAGAGAATCCATTTTTTTATTCCATTTTAACTCCCTCTTTCTTATAAACACATAAATCTTTCTTTTACCTCTTAGAACTTAAATCCTAGAAACTTCAATTGACTAAATCTTGACTTTTCAAGAGTGTCCAATTGACTTTGAAAATCCTTTTCTGAAAATATCAATTGACTCTTCAAGAGTGTCCACATCATCTTCATAGCAGAGTATGAGTTTACATGAATCTGTGTAACAGTCCATGATCCATTTTATCAAGTGCTGAATCACTACAACAAAATTGAATTTTTATGGCTTGTAATGCATGCCGTAAAAACTCTTTCACGGCATGCACACAAATGCCGTTATATGACATGCCGTAGAAAGTTGAGCATCATTTACGACATGCAGGTAAAGTTGTAAAAAGTAATAAATTATACATTAATGACATACTTTGTATGTCGTATATAATTTTTTTACGACATTTTTGTCATGCCATAAATCATCATACTTTCCATAGCATAATTTTGCATGCCGTAGAAGATTACTTTTAATATATTTATGGTATACTTTGTATGCCGTATATAATATTTTACAGCATTTTCTTGCATGTCATAATTCATCACTTTCTCGACATAATTTTGTATGCCATAGAATGTCATTTTTAATATATTTATGACATACTTTGTATGCCGTATATAATCTTTTACGACATTTTCTTGCATGTCATAAATCATTACACTTTTCATGACATAATTTTATATGTCGTTGAAGGTTATTTTTAATATATAATATATATACAGGAATATAACATTGCCTAACAGTATGTAGACAATAGCTTATAAAATGCAACTTGTTAACAAACAAAGCAGAATCAGCAACTATGAAGCAAGCAAAAAAATCTAATATCCATACACCAAACAACTGCATACTAACTTTCATCCTCAACTTCTATCATATCTAGCTGATAACAACCTCAAACATACAAATCAAAAAAAGTATTCAAATCATAAGATTCACTAATCTCTAAAATACAACTTTAAACATCCAAAAAGTATAACTACAAATCGTAAATCAATTAGTGTAATATTTAGTCCAAAAGAATGAATTGACTAGGCCATGCAATTGTACTTCCTATTGCATCTTGAAGATCATACATTTCATGAGTAGAACGAAACAACGGCACGTTGACTATTACGTGGTTTACCCATACTTTCCAACACAAAGGTCCAAGAGTCACATAATACACCTTTGACATGGGATCCCTTGATGCAATTTGGCCTTCTGCAACCACCAAGTTTGTCCCCTCCCAATGCAACAACTTGTATTTGACATTCTCTAAGCTCGACACACCATTACTTTGATCATACAAAAATTAAGAGTATATAAGCATACTGCATAACATTCATCCCATTTACCAAGTATTAGTTCAACAAAGGAAATAAAAGTGTCAAAAAGTTTCAAGGAGAACTCACTTATATATGTCATCAATGTCAGAAAAGAAGATTTCAACCTGATGAATACATATTTTGAGATGGTCACACTTATGAGTCTACTCAACTTGATGAATTTATAAAAACTAAATAGACATTCTAATTTAAGTGGATCTCTAATAAGTCCCTCAGTTCTTCACCTAAAACTAATTTGACATAAAAAATAGAATTGCTTTAACAAGGAAACAGGGAGAGCACCTAAAATGCCATTTACCTTTTTGTATGGATATAATTTGTAGCCTATTGTCTCCTTATCTTTATTTTCTAATCAAAATTTACATTGATCCTGATTTGTTTTGAGGGATAATTTTGGAAAATCACAAAGCACGACAAAACTTATGTTCATACCAAACTTAGTATACATAATATGTATAGACATACAAATGTTTTGACATAACAAAAGTAGGAACAAAACAACATTTTTTTTCTTCAATACTAATTGGTCAGCAATTTTTCTTTTTAAGGTCTGGCTGGTCAGTGTCCAATGTGTGTTTTGCAAAGATGCAACTGCATTTAGATAGTAAGAGAGAAGTACTTTCACAATGTCAATGTTCATAGTTTTAGAAAACAAGAGTTTGAATTAAGAAAATCCCAAATATTCCCATGATAGACAGGGTGTGTTATGTTTATGTGTTCTTTGTATGGCGCAAAATGAAAACAAAAAAGTAAATAATAATAATTAAAAAAAACAGAAAATAATGTTGCCGAACGCCAGCTCTGTTGTCACTGGTACCCTCCCCACTTAGTCTTGGTTTCATTGTAAAATCCAGAAAGTGAAACATCAATAATGTCACTGTCTCTACAATCCCTCCAAACAAGGTCTTATCAAAACAAAAGGCACAAAAACCTTATCTTGAAAACTAGAAATGGCTATGGTAACAAAATTAAAAACATATCTACATGGTTGCTTAAACCCATTTCAGCTGAGAAACAAGAAACAGAGCTTTGAAGCAGAGCAGCCATGGCAACCTTGAGCAGCCAATTTCATATCACAAGCCATTCAACTTATCAAAATGTCATATCAAGGCCGTCTATCTCTTGTCCATTGTCTCTCTCATTTACGTTTTCTCGCAGAATTATAGCACTCACTAATACACAGGAACACTAAGATATACATATTATATATATTGGTTATTATTCACTAACAATATATATATATATATGGATAGTTATAAATAGAGCAGCCAAGGAAAAACATAAAGGTTTCTCATTCTTTTCACCCTCATTTTATTTCCTTTCACGACATGAAGCTTTTGGTGTTTCTAATCATTTCTAATTTGTGCACTTTTTAAAAGGTGTGTGACATGGAAGAGCCTCTTGAAATACCCATAATGAATGATCTCACAATAACCTTTCTACAGTAGACAAACATAGAGCTAAAATCTCCGAGGTTAAGAAGGCAGCACCTGGTTGGAAGTTGTGAAGCCACTAATTGTGTCACCACCAATTATAGCAATTCCTTTGTCTCCAAGTGGTCGCAAAATGACTGCCTAGTACATTAAAATTTGTATCAGCAGTCATGAAGAAGACTGAATTAGCATAAATTAGCTGTCATGAAATAAACAATTACAACACAGTTGCTTGATGTTCTTAACTTTCTTCTCCCCATTTATGGAACTGATGTCCTTGATAAGCAAATATAAACATTTTTGCAAAAAATAAAAAATTACTCTCTTGATTAGAAACTCTCAAAACAAGATTATTTTTTAATGAGAGCATGGAATAGAACTTGTAAAAATCTACTTCCAACAATGAAACAAGTATTTCAAAAGTGAGAAAAGCAAGTCAACTTCATAAAAAATGAAACATGATTATCTGTGTGTTTGAAGGCAGAAATGGCAACTCTGACTTCCCAGGATACAGAGATAGGTTGGCCAAGTAACTCTCTGAATAGTAGGAATTATGGATGGTCATCTTTTTGAAATTAGCTTTTCATTGGGCATGTTTTTTTTTAAATCATAACATACCAAAGTAACTGGAAAATATGACAGAGAATACCTAGTTCATATAATGTTACGTACGTGACTCAGATTTTAACACACTTTGGTAGAGTGAACCTTGCATCAAGTTATTGGCATCCACAGGCACTACTTCTCTGTCACTAGCAGGAGATGCAGCAACAAATCCAATTTGAAAGATAAATTCGCCATCATAAACAATAACTGAAGACCTTCATATAGTTGCGACTGAAAGAGATTCCCATGCCCTGAGAATAGGTAAGAGGATCATTAAAGAGCATTCGACACAACTAAAACTTCCATCCGTTAAAAAGAAAATGCTGTGTTGTCCTTATCAGCCAACCTTAATTTATTCATGAGATATCAATTCTCTTTTACCTGCACATCTATATGTTTATCTTCATAGCCTTACTAAAGAAAAATCCATCGTCGCATGACATCACAGAAATTTAGGGCCATCAGCCCTAAGAGAAAGGTAATAAATTAAATTGCTATTTGGAAAAGAAAAGATGGTTGTGCTAGTATACCAAACATTAAAATTTCATATTTCTATCCAATGACATAAAATTTCATCATAAATAGCTAGTATTGTCATAGTTTTCAAATGCAGTGATGATTGAATTTGGAAACAAATTTCAAAAAATGAAATTTAAAATAGAGGATAAATACAGATGGAGAAATTTATGCTGAAACAAGAACTTCTGATATAACTTCACCTGTGTTCATTCATATGTACATATTCATTTTTTTTATTATGAAAATAAAGTGAGCATAATAAAAGCAGATGGATAGAGAATAAGACACTTAAGAATGGTTGCATGAGTTACAGAAGCTATGTACCATAGTAACTCAGAAACTACAAACTCAGGAAGATGAGATTTTATCCTTTGACACTCCATGCCTTTAGGATTTACCTGAAATCAAAATTTATTTCACTTTCAAAATATTTCCTAAAATCAAATAGATGTAAATAAAATCAAGTGAAATGTATTAAATTTGGAAGAAAAAAAATGTTGCGCCCTCACCACTAATATAGTTTTTGGTTGGATTGACAGCCATACCAAACCAGTTAGAATATTCGTTACTGCCAAACCAAGTGTCGGTAGATCTACTCTAGACTGTGAACTGCTCGATGACAAGGTTTTAGATAATTGTGAGCACTAGGAAAAAAAAAAAAGAAAAGCAATTATGAGACTATCTAAAACTACTTATGAAAACTACGACAGCCATAAAGAATTAAACTTGCGGCAAGAAAATCAACTACCTGGAGTATACAAATCAATTAGTATTCTAAAAATAAAATAAGCGTCATTGTAACTCAGCTCAGCAAAATTATAATAATTGGGATATCTATTGTTCATTATTCTAAAAAAAGATAGTTGTAACTCAACTTCGAGATGTCAGGAACTCATGATAGAATATTGATACTCCATCAACTCTTCAGACCCTTTTGCTGCAAAATTGCCTCCCCAGAAATGCTATCTCTCTTAGTTTGATATCTATTAATAACAACTAACAACTGAAAAGCAGCAGCTCATTACAGTTTTCTGTTTAATTTCATATCTTTCTGCAAATCCCGATACGAAAACAACTACAGGAGAAATAAGTTAAAATAAGAATTCAGAAACAAATTGTTAGAACTTCGAATAAAATCCAACCCACAATATAAAACTAGCTAATGATCTAAATTCAGCATGACTGCATTAACAACTGTCTTCAGTTTTGTACAAATCTTCAATTAGCAAAAGTCTATGCATTAGAATTATGAACAGTTATTGGGCATCTCTCCTCAAAGTTGATACAAGACATAGTAAATTTTCCCATAGAGATTACTTATCAAAGATGAATAAATTCTCAAGAGAGATTCACACTAAATCTTTTTTTTCTTTTTTTTTTCAAGAACAACCTGAAGAAAACAATAGGAAAATATAGAAGAACCCTAAGCCAACACAACATTTGACAAATTACAGCTAATTTCAACGTGATTTCTCCAGAAAACTTCACTAAAAATCAAACTACTCTGTTCGGTTTCTAAAATTAAGAATCTCAAAGAGTCCATATGTAATCTATTTCCCTAGGGCCTATATTTTCTGAGCAACCAAACAGGGAAAAAGAATCCACATTACACATCAAAATGAATACTACCTTCAATCACATTACTTCCATCGATTAACTCACTCCTCAAACTTCAACAATTCTAAAGAAACAAAAAGAAAATAATAATAATAATAATTAAATAAATAAAAATTTTCGAGACATTAACTAGCGGATTTCCTCGAGACGAAAAAGAAAAATAAAGGAAATCGAAATGGATGAATTGGAATTTGGATCCAGAATGAATAAAGAAATAAAGAAAGAAAGAAAGATAAATGTGAGACAAGAATATTGATTGCTTGAGAGAGAGGCTAAAGAGGGATTAAAGAACCGACATTGATTGCTTTGTGAATGCAATCTCTCCTTTAAGTTGATGATGATCACACAAACCACCAAACAAGCAACCCACCCACCCACCCACCCAAACCTCTCTCTGTCTCTCTCTCTCTCTAAAAACTGTCACATTCTTTCTCTTGTGAAGATCATAGCATCACAGATTGAATTTCACGATTTGACAACTATAAATTCATATTCATATTCAAATTCAAATCAAATGAACACATGGATTCAAATTCAAATCTCTCACAGCAAATTTGTAATTAAATATGAACTTTAAGATCAGAGAGAGAATTTACTGCTTGAAATCGCAAGGGGCAAACCCTAGGAGAAGATTCAAGATTGTAAACCCTAGGAAGAGAAGAATCGACGGAATGAAAAGCGAGAGAGAGAGAGAGAGAGAGAGAGAGAGAGAGAGAATACGAAACTGAGATTGAATCGAAATCGATGCAGATGGCTCACCTTAGTAGACAATGCAAATGGCGGTGGCGGTGGAGCTTCAAAATCGAGAGAGAGAACTTCGAAATCAAATTCACCGAGTCGAATCACCGAGCTACGTATTGATTTATGAGAAGCGGACAAGGTATTGATTTATGAAAAGGAAGCTGCTCTACGAAATCGAAATCACCAAGCTGAAGTGAAGAGAGTGAGCGAGAGATTTGAGAGAGCCCAACAGAGATTGTAACACATTTGGAGGCGTTTATAAACGCCTTATATTAGCTAAACAGTACCGTTTTAATTAATACAAAATGCGACACTTATAAAACATCGTTAAATATTATAAAAAGTGGCATTTAAAAAAATGCCATTAAAACAAGCATTTCCTGTAGTGATATGTAATTTTTTTTCCAAAATCTCACTGGGTGCAATTATCCCTTAAAAGAAGACACTAAATTACAAAATAATGTATAAATTATTTTTTTACGTTGTCCTCAATTAAGAAAATTTAAGGTGAGAAGCTTGGTTGGAAATTGCTAGCTTTTTTAAATCAAAAAAAAAATTAAGATTGAAATTTTTTTTAATAAAAGTTTTCACGACATGCTAATACATGCCGTGTAAAGTTATAATATTTTTACGACATGAAATGTATGTCGTCTTAAGTGCAAATATTTTACGACATATTTTTGTATGCCGTGAAAATATGTATTTTTACGACATGCTTTTGCATGTCATAAAAAAAATTCGAATTGAATTTTTTTTTTTTTTTTTTTAGAAGTTTTCACGACATGTTAATACATGTTGTGTAAAGTTATAATATTTTACAACATGAAATGTATGTCGTTTTAAGTACAAATATTTTACGACATATTTTTTAAGTCCTGAAAATATAAATTTTTTGCGACATACTTTTATATGCCATAAATATATGAATTAACGACTTACATAGTATGTGTGTCGTTATTGAAAAACTATTAACGGCTTGCAAAAAAAAAATATCGTAGAATGTACTAATTATGACATGCATTTGATGTATGTCATAAAGTTGAAGCCGTAAATAGTTAGTTTTGTTGTAGTGAATGTTCTTGGAAACTTTGTTAACATCATAAAGAACCATAACTGTAAGCAACCAAACTAAATCCTGTAAGCTTCATATGATCTGAGTGACACTGTTTTGGAGGAAACTATGTTTGCTAATAGAAGAGGACCTATGTTTGCAGATTAAATCCCAAAGAAGATAGAATTATAATTACAAATTCATATTTTGCATCCCCATAGAATGAGTGGACACCTAGTGCAACCCATAATTAGGATACATAATTAGGATAAATGATTCAAGTTCGCTCACATTGTGCACTAGATGAATTATTCAATGCATGTTTTCACCTAAATCTATATGTAGCAGGTCCAGGCATCATATATGAGACAAATAAATATGAAAAATCTAGAAATCCTCTAGATGTTGATTTGTGATTATGTATCAATTTTAAGCAGTATATAACAATCCCAATCAAACAATCAAGACAAATCGACACAACGATTTTACGTGACAAAACCACAATTGGACACCTCCAATTGTGATAAAAAACCACGGGCAAAAGCCACAAAACAATCCACTAAGAAGATATAAATGAATTACACAGATATACTCTCAATTACCTAACGAATCCACACCCGAATTGAACCAACCTCTATGTGCCTCTTCCAACCCCGTCTTCACCTTGGAATTGTCTTGACGATGAGCCACTCCAGAATCCACCAAAGCTTCAGGCTCAAATTCTTCAGAATCCACCGAAGAACAACTCTCTCTCTTTTTAGAATAAACAAACAATCCTTTGATGTATACTTTTTAAACCATGAGTTGAACACTCAATTAAACATCAAAGAAAACTAGCAAAATATCCCCAGATATAAACCTTAATATCCAAAAAGAAGATCTGAAAAAGTAATCCTAGTTTTGGACTAAAATAAATACTTATAGAAATCTAGGACTGCGAAGTTCGCTCGAGCGAGGAACCAAAAACACGTGTTTTCCATAAGTGGCTTCGCTCGAGCGCACATTCATCTCTTTCAGGTTTTTGCCAGACGCAGTCTTCGCTCGAGCGAGCACTCCTTCGCTCGAACGAGCAACGGCGGATATGCAACTTCAAATGCAATTTTGCATTTTGCTTCAGGGGCGCTGCCCCTCGACCCCGCTTGGGCGCTACCCCGGACCCGCCAAGGAGCGCTGCCCCCTGGACCCTCGCGAGCTGACCGGGCAGCTCGATCCCCGTCATAATCAGCAAAGTGGCAATCTTGAAAGCATTAACATCACAAACTTCTCTGCAAGGCACAATTCAGGTTGAATTCGCATCTAAAAACTCATAGCCTCACTGAAATAAAAAGTGCAAAAACAAGTACAACTGAAAGGAGTTTTGTCAACCGGGATTGCCAAGAATAAAAACCTAACAAAATATATATTATAAAAGATGTCCAGTAATCGATGATCCTACGAACAGCAACATCAACTTCAATAACACATGTATCATTCACAAGAAACCCTCTAGAGGGATCATAAAGTTCACTTAGAGGCATAAAAGATGTGAAGCCCCAAATCACTCTCCCTTGCATTGAACTGGTGTTGTGTGTCTACAAAATCCAAACAAGATTGTTAAAATTAAATCCATGTCAGAAGATTTACTTAAAATGTCATCAAAATGTGCACAAAGAAATTGAGAAGAAACAAATCCTTTGTTAGGCAAAGGTAAGAAATGAAATAGATACTGACAAAATTCCTTGAGCACGAGAGAGAGAGGGTCAGGTTTGCTATTGATTCAACCCATCATCATCTAACAATTGTATTTTGGTAAGCTTTGAAGACTGGAGCAACCCAATCAGTCCATAGATTGATGAATAATGATAATCAAATTAACAGGATAATTTCAACCTGATGGCCCTAACCCCACAAGATGCAGGGGAGTTAAGACTCAATGACTAAGCATTTTTTCGAGGGAGATATTATATGTTTTAGAGCAGGGGAGTTAAGACTCTAATTAATTTTTTTAAATCTATTACAGGTGAGGCGGTATTAAAATAAAATAAAATTATCTATGTCATATGGAGAATTACTAACAAACAAATCATATACCACATCAAAATTTATATCTATGTCAAACCTTGGAGCCAATGAAGTATTAGTCTCTTTGACAAATCCTCAAACAGCTTCTGTGCACAAGTTTTGTATATCCAACAAGACCATGGTCTATCAAACACAAAGTAATCATTGAACATATATATATATATATATCATAGAAATCATACAGATTAACCAACTAGTAGCCTACTCTCATAATAAAATCCAAAAACTCCATGAATTTCACAATAAATAGTACACAAAAAGCAAAAGCTAACATTTTGGGAAAGCTCCATGGAGATTTAGCCATTGATATACACACAAACAAACATGTAGATACATACTCCATCACTCAGATCCTTCGCTTTTCCATATGGTCTCTCTCTGTCTGTCTGTCTGTCTCTCTCTAATGTCTAAAGTCTCTCTCTTTCTTCTTTCTCTCTCACTCTCTTTTTTTTGGGGGGGGAAAAGAAAACAAAACAAAATTAAAAGAACACAAATCATACCTGGACTGGCGGTCACGAGTGGCAATGCAAGAAAGGAGGCATCGGAACTGGTGGCGGAGGTAGAACAAGGGACAAAGTGAATGGACATTGTGGCTAGGGTTTCATTGCCGATTGGGAGTGAGAGAATGACGAGAGAGAGAGAGAGAGAGAGAGAGAGAGAGAGAGAGAGAGAGCAACTCTGGCTATAGGGAGGAAGAGGGCCAACGATGAAAGGAGAGGAAGACAGAGAGCGATGGCGATTTGCAGCCGTGGCGATGTGCGGCGGACGTGAGCAACGGTGGTGAAGGACTTCGATAAGGTAGAGAGAGTGGGCACCGATTGACAGAGAGAACACAGAGAGAGGAAGAGGGCGGACCAACATAAAGAGACACAGAGAGCGAGCTAGAGACAGAGGGGAGATAAGGGCTTTTTTTTTCTGTTTTCCTGGTACAAAACGATGTTGTTTTACAATCGACGACCAAATTTTTTTGTCGCAAAAAAATTTCAATTCCCGCCTCCATGTTTCAAATTTCCCTCCCATAACTTTTGGCGACCAAAAGACCAGATTAGTCGCAGAAAAGGTACCTTCACCGATAAACTTTTTTAGTCGCCAAATCTCAATCAGCGGCGACTAAAATATTAGTCGCTAAAAGTACTAATTTGGCGACTAATTTTTTTTTGGTTGTTGAAAATAAGTTTCTGGTGACCAAATTTTTGGTCGCCGAAGAAAAAAATAATTTTTTATTTTCTATTCGGCAACTAAATTGTTTTAGTAGTCAAAACTCAATATACAACAACTAAAATATTTTTGGTCGGGGAAAATAAATTTTTGGCAACTAAAATTTTGGTCGCCAATTCCACAACCAACTTATTTTTGATATTCCGTGACCAACTTATTTTTTGGTCTCCAAAATGTGACCTTCCGCGACCAAATTTGTAGTTGGTCGCCAAAAGTATACCACTTTCTGCGACCAACTCATTTTTTGGTCGTCAAAATATGAGCTTCTGCGATCAACTCATATTTGGTAGCAAAAAATAATGATCATTCACGACTAATTAATATTTGGTCGCCAAAACGTAACTTTTAGCTACCAACTTTTATATTGGTTGCGGAAAATGGTCGCTAAAAGTGCAGATTCTTGTAGTGTATGTTGCTCTAAATTTAAAAGGCAATGTTGCCTTAAAAAGATTTAAAATTTTTAAAGAAAAAATTGTATAAAAATTTTTGTCCTTTTTTACAACAACATTCACATCTTTTCATCAATTTCACCATTATACAATTAGGTCGATGTTTGTGTGAACATATTTCACATTTTATGTGAATTCATACTAATAATATATTTTGCCGAGACTGACTCAACCATGGCAAGAAAACTGCTCAAAGAGGGGCCTGCGAAGAATTGCACTTTTAGAAGCATTGTTGAGGATTCAAGGCATCTGATCCATATATGTAACTGCACTATAAATCATATTTTGCGGAAAGGCAACAAATGCACTGACATGCTTGCCAACATGGGAACGGATTAAGCAGAAGCTCTTGTGGTGATTGAAGATCCACCTGATGTAATTAGAAGCCAATTAGTGGCGGACATGGTGGGAATGGCATATCGGAGGATTTAGTCTCTGTGCTTTTTGTTTCCGATATACCCCAAAAAAATGTACTAACAATATATTTCATCATTGACGAATGTATTTTAACATTTTATTTCACTTGTTTACTAATAAACCTTATTTAAACATGCATGAGCCACACTATATTTACAAAAAAAATGAAACCCACCATAATACAATGAAAAACTAAAGGGGAAATGTTACATCAATTGGTGTTGAAAAAGTATTTACAAAGTAATGAGAAACTTCATAATTATTAATAATTAAATTTATAATTTTTTTCATAAATTTGTGTGTATATATATTTTTTATGACTTCACTTCATGTAATAACCCCAAAAATATGAATGGAAGAATTCTAATAAAATATTTTGGTAATAAACTACAGCCGTTACTTTCCCTTTTATATTAAATGCTGATGTTCCTAATCTGAGAATGTAATGCAATCTCAATACGAAGATAAAATTTCCAAAATTGATGAGAGCTCATCAAAGCATATGAAAATGAATTATGTTAGTAGTAAAAATATTTTTTTTTAAAAATACTAACAACTGTACATTAAGTGATAGTTAAAGTTGATATACATGTAAAAAGTATATAAAATATAAATAAAAAATGAAATTGGGGAGATGATAGGATGCTCTCTTAGATTTTTTAAGAAATAAAGGGTTTTCAAGCCATTTTCTTGGCTCTGATCTTACAATTTTTTGAAGTATACCTTTGAAAGCTTACCTTTTGGAGAGTAAGGGAAAGAGCAAGCATTCCACTAATAAGAAGAAATTCCAATTCTTTGTTGTATGGTTTTTGGCTACATATTTTGTATAAGTCAATCACAGTTCGACACGTGGCAGGATGAGGACAATACGGGAAAACAATTCGAATCTTTAATCGTAATCACACACGTGGCATTTAGTATTGGTTAGTGTGGATCTGCATAGTATTGGATCAGTAAAGAGATACAAAATGACGTGGCTTCAACGGTTACTCATATTTAAATTCAAAATCAGGAGGGAAGCCTAACTGCAGATAAGGCATAGTGGAGTTAACTGTAAGGCAACATGATCAGCGATCATGGAGGGATGATTCGACAGTTAGAAATACATTTCGACGGTTGTTATTGAGAAGTATAAATAGCAGAGAAGGTCCCAGAAAGAAGCCCCAGACTCAAATCTAAAGAACTAGTTTTTATCTACTTTATTTTCTTTCCAGTTTTTACATTTCTTATTCTTTACATTTCTATACTTCAAATTCCTGCACTGCACTTCGTTCATAGGAGTAGTTTCAAGTAGTTTGTTACTGTAAACCTCTATGAGGCCGATTTGGATCTTTGTAAGTCTTCCATTTTACTTAATGAAATGTTACAATTATTCTTCATATTAATCGTTGTTTGCTTAATTCTTCTAAACAAAGCCACCAGTAAAAGTCATCTTCATTGAGACCGAAAGAATTAAAACACAATTGTCTGATAATTGGTTGGCAATTAATATTCTGTAAGGACTGATTGATCCTTACTGGTACGCTCAAAATTACAATAATAACCTTCGAAAGCTAAAAAGCCAACAATGGTATTGCGGGAGGCAAGCCCGACCCTGAGATTTTCGGGACACAAAGCTAATAATTAACTAATAAATTTTTAAGGCCCTTCACATTTTTTTTTCATTAAATGAAAAAAAAAATTTAAAGGTAAAAGACAAAAGATTTGTGTCAAAATCTAAAAAAATACTTAGCATTACATTACAACAACTAATAAGTATCACTTGATCCTTACTCTTCTTGCATTTTTAGACACAAATAAATCAATCATACTTGCATAATCTAGTTTTTTTGCAAAATCATTTTCAATGAATAACAATGCTAATTATTTTAAATGGGCATTTCAATTTTTAATGGATCAATTTATTTTAAGTTAGTTTGGGTCTTCTTTAATTTTTTTTGAATTTAAAACATACCTAATATATTACACTAAACTATAATAGGAGGGACCCCTTTTAAAAATCTATTTTCAATGGATAACAATGCTAATTTTTTTGAATGGGCCTTTCAATTTTTTAACGGATCAATTTATTTTAAGTTAGTTTGGGCCTTGTTTAATTTTTTTTTTTTTGACTTAAAACATACTTAATATATTACACTAAACTATAATAGGAGGGACCCTTTTTTGGGTCTATTTTGAGGGGCCATAGGCCATGGCCTGGTGGGCCTATGCCCAGGGCCGGCCCTGGCAGGAGGGGGACTGTATGTACCAGAAAAATAGTTATGACGAACTTTCGAATATTCTCATTATTGAAAGAAAAAAAAAAACCTCTGGTGATTTTGTGCTACAAATGTATTAATTTTTAGAGAAATTTTAAAGATCGGTGATGATGTGTTAAACTTTATTACAATGTATAAAAGAGGTAAAATTTTCTCACTCAAAGCAACTGGTTAGCAGTGTAATGAATTGCATGTAAAAAAAAACAATATAGCATTTGGGATGGTGGCTTTTTCCTCATCCTTCAGTTAAATTTTTTACTATTATTTTGTAGTTGTTTTCCTTAAATTGTTTGTTATGTTTTTCTATTAGCAAAAACAAGCCAAAAAACACAAAAAAAAATGCACCAAGGTTTTTTTGTGATCTTACTGTGTTTTAACATCAAGGGAAGATTCTTGGTGTTTAGTTGTTAAATACACAAATTTCGAGCATTTTACTATTTTGATAAATTTATTTGCTAATATTTTTACGAGTGATAGTGGTGGTGGAAATCCACTATTTGACAATTAGATTCAAGCATTGAAATTTTATTGTTATTTTTTGAACAGTAAAATTTTACTATGTATTTATTTAGCTGGAGAATTTCAACCATTTAACTATGTACTTTGGTATATTTCTTTTAAGAGTTGTTTGGGATGATCTAAATAAGTGTACTTTTTGTCTTTTTACGAATAAATGTGCAGAAAAGTAAAGAAGTGATGTAATAAAAAAAAGATAAAAAGATAGATTATTTTGCAATTGCCAAACTTAGCCTTAATATTTCAATAGCTGATGGTAAGGTTGATGGTGATTGTGGTGGCTAGTGGTGGTAGTGGCAAAATTTTACTATTTAAATGATAAATTTAAATAGTAAAATTTTACTAAATGTTTTTTTCAAAATTTTATATCTAATAAGAATCTTATTTGATAGATCTAGATAAGAGAATCTTAAAAATATCAAATTTATAAATAAATAAATAAATAATAGATATATATAATATATATATGGGCAAATTACACTAATGGTCCCTATAGTTTGGAGTTTGTATCACTTTGGTACCTAACTTTTCAATTGTGACATATTTGACTCTAAATTTTGAATCTTGTTTCAAATAAGGACAATTGAAGATATCATTACTCAATTTTAAGGGCAAAGTGGTCAATTTGATAAAATATAAACTAATTTGATAAAAATAAATGTCAAAAAAATATTTTTAAATTTTTAAAAATTATTTCTACCCACTAAAGATAAAATTATGTAAAATAGATAAATCTTTTACACTTTTATTTATTTATTTATTTTACCAAATTAATTTTTATTATATGTTTAAATGATGATCATGTAATAGGTGGTTATTTTTATTTTCATAAAATTAGTTTCTATTTTTTTAAAAGTCAAATATGGCAATAATTTTGATATTATTATTAAACCAATCCATTAAATTAAAAAATCCAAAACTAAAAACATTTCATATGTTAAATATATCGATTACACATTAAAAGCCTAACAACCCCCCATTACATGATCATCATCCAAACACATAATAAAAATTAATTTGGTAAAATAAATAAATAAATTCGTAACAGATTTATCAAGTTTACATAATTTTATCTTTGATGGATAGAAATAATTTGAAAAATTCAAAAATATTTTTTTTGACATTTATTTTTGTCAAATTAATTTATATTTTATCAAATTGATGACCTTACCCTTGAAATTGAGTAATGGTCTTCAATTGTCCTTATTTGAAACAAGATTAAAAATTCATGGTCAAATGTGTCACAATTGAAAAGTTATAGACATGAGGCCCAAACTATAAGGAAATTCTATTTCCACCCATTTAAATAACTCAAAGTACATCTTTTCTTAATACACATTCCTATTAATTTATATATGGATTAATTTTCTCAATGTACACACTAAAAATTACAATTACAACCTTCACTCAATATTATTATACACACACCAAATACCCTTCATTCTCTTTGCCACACACTGTTTGAAAACTAGAAGACCAAATTCTGAACTTCCACTATACCTAGGGGGTGTTTGGGAAGGAGAAAAGTAGCCCGGTTTAGGCTATTTTGGCAAAAAAGCCAAAAAGTGGCACTGTTCATAGGATTTCAAAAAAAAAAAAAAAAAAAAAAAGGAAAATAGCCTGCTGCCGGGGACAGTGTAGGCTGTCACAGCCGGCCATTGTCCACATCAAGCCGAAATTACCATTTTGTCCTTGTATATTAATTTTAAAAATAAAAAGTTAGGGATAAATTTGTCATTTTAAATTCAAACATCATTTCAACACACTTTTCAATACAAAAACTCAACTAAAAAATCATCCCATCTTCCCAAACACAAAAACTAAAATAGCCACTAAAATAGTCAAAAAGCCAAATAGCCTACTAAAATAACCACTTCCCAAACGAGGCCCTAGTAGGGTTTAACGCTTGGAAAGGCGTGTTGGGCTAGGTTTAGGCATTCTTCGAAGACTGAGTCACAGGTTGAGTTGAAATCCGGCGATGAGTCGAAGCTTGGAGAGACTCGTTTTGACGTTGATAATGTTGTTCAAATTGTGAAATTAAAGAAATATATTTATGAAGAAATCAAAATTATATACCAAGAACATATGCTGATAATTACAACTAAATTTCAACAGAAATACACAAAACAATAAAATGGTAAAGAAACCAAACCGAAGCCTGCACGGTAGCAGTTTCCTTAAAACAGATTTCGCCGCCTCACGGGTCGAGTGCTTGAGGAATCCCGGCGTCTGTCTCCCAGGATACGACGGTCAAAACCAGCTATGGCAGAAGCACTCTCTGTCTAGCTTAGCGAATAAAAACAGTGGCAGCACTCTCTCACTGTAAAAATTTCTAGAAAACTGATTAAAGAATGGAAGAAACAATTTTTGTGTTTGAGACTTGACAGGAGGGTCTCAATTTATACATGTATAGGGGAGAGAGGAAGAGCCTCCAGCCTTTATGGCTGGTCACTAATGCACCATTAACCTTTGCAATAAAGGCAGGAGTTTCAAACTCCATTAATGCTCTATTAAACTCTGCAATAAAGGTAGAAGTTACAAACCCCATTAACTCTTTCATAAAGCTAATTTCATGGGACAATTTCTCATTCAATTCTCAATAGTTTTTGGCCATTCTATTTGTGGTGTAAAGATCTCATTGCAAATTATCTAGACCCACTTGGACCCAACACAATAGATGGTTGGACCCACTTTAATATTTAATTAAAGTCACCAAAAAACCATTTCTTCCAACAATCCCCCACATGAATAAAAATTGACCGAATGACTCAACAAACGGACATTGTTCAACAATAATGACTCGGAGAGAGAGTACAACGGACTAACCCCGACATTAGAGAAGGTAGCTTTTGGCTTTGAACCTCTCCCAATGAAAACCTATCGAGTTTACTGGCTGATCAGTGAATATGACATCTTGAACTGCTCTACCGTTTATATAAACTGAGACAATAGATCTCACACGGGAATTACTCCTACCACCATTCTGTTCTCACTGGTGTGCCCTGTATGGCCCTGGGCACTAGCCTGGTTCAGCGAGTGGTTTCAAAGAATCTTGGCCTTCCAATTCTTCTAGAAGCGGCCCCACTTCACACTCACATAGGTGCCTCTACTTGAGTATCCTACTATACTTAGCTCAACAGCTTAACACACTAGAGTCATTAAAAGCTCAGCTTAACCTCTACACTTGCAGGTATCACTGATAGAAGGAATGGCTGGAGGTTTAACCTCCTCAGTGACATACCACCGTTACACGCAATTAGGTTGTCCCATTGAACCTAGATCTTGGGATCTCTAATCAATTAGGTTGGGTTTCCATTCCGGTAACTTCCAAAGGCCTCAACCCCATTCCTTTTGATAACGTTTCGACTAACACTCGATTTAACCCTTTGGTTAGCAGATCCGCAATGTTGTCCTAAGACTTTACATAGTCTAAAGAGACAACTCCATTCGAGAGTAGTTTTCGTATGGAATTATGTCTACGACGGATATGTCTAGACTTTCCATTATACATATTATCCTGTGCCCTACCAATTGTAGATATCACAATGAATACAAATAGCTGGCACAGGTTTAGACCAACGTGGAATATCTTCAATGAAATGGCGAAGCCATTCAGCTTTTCCCACTACTTTATCAAAAGCAATAAACTCTGATTCCATCGTAGATCTAGATATACATGTTTGCTTGGAAGATTTTCAAGATACGGCTGCCCCACCAAGAGTGAACACAAATCCACTAGTGGACTTTGAGTCTTTTATATCTGATATCCAATTCGCGTCACTATAGCCTTTTAGTACCGCTAGATATCGAGTATAATGCAGCCCATAATCCCGAGTGTAGCGTAAATACCTTAACACCCTCACAATGCCCTTCCAATGAGAAGCATCGGGATTAGTTGTGTATCTACTAAGCCTGCTAACCGAGTAAGTTATATCCGGCCTAGTACAACTCATCAGATACATCAAACTGCCAATGACCCTAGAATATTCTAGCTGAGAGACACTCTCATCATTATTCTTGGTCAAGTGCAGACTGACGTCTACCGGTGTCCTAGACACACTTGTATCTGATTTACCAAATTTCTCAAGTATCTTCTCAACATAGTGAGACTGAGAAAGTACAATTCCACTAGATGTTCTGGTAATCTTAATACCTAGAATAACATTTGCAAGGCCCATATCTTTCATGTCAAACTTAGAGTTTAACAACTTTTTGGTAGTTTTGATCGTTTCATCGTTACTGCCTATAATGAGCATATCATCAACAATGACATAACCTCTGTCAGTGTCTTTGACATAAACACACATGTCACATTCGTTGATTCTAAACCCATTTGACAACATTACGTTGTCAAACTTCTCATGCCATTGTTTAGGCGCTTGCTTCAAACCATGCAAAGATTTGACAAGCTTATAGACTTTCTTACTTTGTCTTGGAGTTGAAAACCTCTCGGGTTGCTCCATGTAGATTTCTTCATTCAAATCTCCATTTAAGAAAGCTGTCTTTACATCCATCTGATGTATCTCCAGATTGCGCAAAGCTGCTAATGCAATCACCATGCGAATGGATGTTATCCTAGTAACAGGTGAGTACGTATCAAAGTAATCCAGGCCTTCTCCTTGCATGTACCCTTTGATAACGAGCCTCGCCTTATTCTTGTCAATTGACCCATCGGCCTTCATCTTTCTTTTAAAAATCCATTTTCAGCCTAAAGGCTTACAACCTGGAGGTAAATCTACCAACATCCATGTGTGATTTTGTAAGATGGAGTCAATCTTACTTTTGATCGCTTCTTTCCATCAAGGACTCTCAGGAGAAGTCATGGCTTCGTGGAAAATTTAAGGTTCTCCCTCTAACATATAAGTCAAGAAGTCCGGGCCAAAAGACTTTGTAGTCCTTGCCCTCTTACTCTTTCTTGGCTCATCTACATCTTTAGTTTGATCACGCAAGTGATCATTTGTTTGATTAGCTATGTGATCGTTGTCACCTTCAACCTCTTTCATGGAACTTTGAATCTCTTCTTAGAAACGACACGGAAATACATTTTCAAAGAAAGATGCATTTCTTGATTCCATAATAGTATTCTTATGTATATCTGGAATAGCAGATTGAACCACAAGAAATCGATATGCACTGCTATATTGTGCACAACCGTTGAATACACAGTCAACGGATTTTTAGGCTTATCCTAACCCTCTTGGGTTTAGGTATTCCCACCTTTTGCATAACACCCCCACATTTGTAAGAATTTATAAGAAGGCTTAACGCATTTCCATAACTCATACGGGATCTTGTCCACTTCGCTTTAACACAAGTTTCACACTTGTGTTTCGTCAGAACGACCTTGTCGGACTCAAAAACCATGCGAAAGTCCGGAACATATAGGACTTCGTTTAAGGGGGGTTTCTCCCTCATTCCAGAAAAATTTCCATGCTCAATGACATTGGCATTCACTGAAGAGGTACTCCCTCCTTTCTTTCTATTATCCTCCTTAATTCGGAGTCGGATAATTAAGTCTTCTTTGTAGAATTTATACAAAGTCTTAAACAAATCCTTGTGTCATAATGATTATGAAACTCTCAAAATCATATCACAGTAAATACATTCCCAGAATGTCATCAACCGAATTAGGCACCCAAATATATTTGGTCCAACCTATCACTCTGAAGCCAATAGGCTTACTATTAAGAAACACAAATCCAGTGTTCAATAGTCTACTATTCAGAACTTCATAACCTGGCCAGTAGTCTTATCACTAGGAATCACTAACTTCTCAGCATGTGGTCAGTAGACTTTCTACTACTAGGAATCACAATGTCTTAACCTGTGATCAGTAGTCACTTTACTACTAGGAATCACAACGTTCTGACATAGGATCATGTCCTGACATATGACCAGTAGCCTCTCCACTACTAGGAACCATGATGTCTTGACATGTGATCAGTAATCTGTTCACTACTAGGAACCACAACCTCATAACTGTGTAGCCAGTGGTCTAACACCTCCTAGGAACCACCAGTTTTCTATCTCTGTGATTAGTGATCTTGTACTCACTAGGAGCCACCAATTTAAGAATATATTTGGAATTTAAAAATTCAAAATTATATTCACCCACCCTAACGGGTTGTCTTATCTTTGTTTTCAAGCAAAGTCACATAGCAATCATAAATGCTATAAATAACACAAGGATACCATACTAATTGCCTCTGATCAATTCAGAAATGTTATCATGCAATCTTATGATTTCCTTTAATCATACTTGATCTCTCAAGATCTTCCTTTAAGAATCTCGCGAGGCTAAGGTTGTCAGGTGGAACAACATTTCTTTTTGTCACATTTTGAAGCCATTTCTGAAGTATCACAACATAATTTCACTTCTGTGATTCCAGAAATTAAACTTAACCCTTAGAAAATCCCTTAGATGGAAATTTAATTCAAAACTAGTTTCACCATTTAACCTAGAATCGAACATGGTCAGGAATGTTCCCAAGAAGACTGGAGAGGTCACATCGGTCCCACTTAAAACTCAGTTAACCTTTTGACAAAACATCCAAGAGCGCTGTTGACTCTTAGTCCATGGGAAACAACTTTAAAATTAAGATTTCTAGGGGATAAACCAGGTTATAACAAACCAATTCCCAAGCAAATAAAATTTGCTACCAGAATTATACCACTTATAAAAGTTAACCGAATTGTCTATATAAATCTATTCGATCAATTTCATAGAAAATATATAAAAATCTGTTTTAAGCTTGTTGTTCAAATTGTGAAATTAAAGAAATAGATTTATGAAGAAATCAAAATTATATACCAAGAACATATGCTGATAATTACAACTAAATTTCAACAGAAATACACAAAACAATAAAATGGTAAAGAAACCAAACCGAAACCTGCACGGTAGCAGTTTCCTTAAAACAGATTTCGCCGCCTCACGGGTCGAGTGCTTGAGGAATCCCGGCGTCTGTCTCCTAGGATACGACGGTCAAAACCAGCTACGGCAGAAGCACTCTCTGTCTAGCTTAGCGAACAAAAACAGTGGCAGCACTCTCTCACTGTAAAAATTTCTAGCAAACTGACTAAAGAATGGAAGAAACAATTTCTGTGTTTGAGACTTGATAGGAGGGTCTCAATTTATACATGTATAGGGGAGAGAGGAAGAGCCTTCAACCTGTATGGCTGGTCACTAATGCACCATTAACCTTTGCAATAAAGGCAGGAGTTACAAACCCCATTAATGCAGGAGTTACAAACCCCATTAATGCTCTATTAAACTCTGCAATAAAGGTAGAAGTTACAAACCCCATTAACTCTTTCATAAAGCTAATTTCATGGGGCAATTTCTCATTCAATTCTCAATGGTTTTTGGCCATTCTATTTGTGGTGTAAAGATCTCATTGCAAAGTATCTAGACCCACTTGGACCCAACACAATAGATGGTTGGGACCCACTTTAATATTTAATTAAAGTTACCAAAAAACCATTTCTTCCAACAGATAACCCCATCGCCTCTCTCTGTCTCGATTGATCGAGAAATCTAGTGAGGGTTAACGACGATGATAATAAGGTTTACATTTTGCATAACAGATGAGGAGTAAAATTGGAATTTTATGGCGATTAGACCCTGTTTGGTTTTGTTTAATTTCAGGGAAATTCTACAAGAGTGTTGTGAATCAAATGGGTCTTTGATTATTTGCTCTGTTATTCATCCCTTCTCAACACATATGGGTTTTCGAACAATCATCCCTTCTTTGCTCCTGTTCGATTCTTTGCTCTTGAGGGATTCAAATGTGTTGTGAATCAGGTACTTCACATCTACACAAAAGGGTCTTCGAACAATTATCCTTTTTTTGCTCTGAATCAATCGTATCCATTCAAGAGTGTTGTGTATACATATCTCTCGAGAAAGAATTGAACAAATGGGAATAACGAAGCAAAGAAGGGAAAAACTATGAAATAAAAGAATCAACAGTGATTGATTCACATATAATACCCAAAGTTGGAGAAAAAAAAAAGAGTATAAAACAAGTAATTGTGTACAGAGATCTCTAGCTTGGATGTTTAAGTGTGTGGATGGATGTCTATTTTGGTCATTTTATTTAAAGGTAAATTTGTAATAAAAATAAAATTCATTAAGTGTGTAGACAGAGATGACTTGGTTTGTGGAAATAAAATTTCTCTAAATTATAGGGATTGTTAGTGTAATTTGCCCTATATATATATATATCAAAAATTATAAAATTTTAACAATTTTTATGTTATATCCACCTTACACACGTTTTGACTTTCATACTTGAAAGAAGATATGATGGTCCATTTCGCAATACAATTTTGTAGCGAAAGGGCTACCAAATCACCTATACATTACACACGTGTTTGGGGTTGACTTTTTTATTAGCGCTTTTTTCTTTTTCTTTTTTTAAGTGAAAAAAGATAAATTTTCAAAAAAAATTACAACAATGCTACGTCGCTCGAAACCCTTCCCCCCCTAATCCCCCGAATCGAAAACGACGTCGTTTGATGTCGTTTGAATTTTTTTTTTTTTTTTTGCAGATCGAAGAACGGAGAAGAAGGAGGAGGCGGGAGGAGGAAGAGGAGGAGGGGGAGGGGGAGGGGGAGGAGGGGGAGGAGGAAGGAGGGACTGGAGGGGGCCATACCAGTGGGAGGTGGCGGAGGCGGGGCCGGAGGTAACGGCGGTGGTGCTGCGACGACAGGGCTGGGCAGCGACGCGGGGCTGGGCTGCGTCGACCGGGGCTGGGCTGCGACGACCGGGACTGGGCCGACGGCGGGCGGCGAGGTCGCAGCCCTCTTCTTCCTTCTCTCTTTCTCTCCCTCTCCCTCTCCCTCCGAGCTTGCAGAGTCAACAATGGAGGAAGAAAAAAAAAAAAAAAAAAAAAAAAAAAAAACGAAAAGCCCAAAACGACGTCGTTTTGGGCTTTTCGGGGGATTCGGGGGGAAGAAATTCGAGCTACCAAGCTTTATTCAAAAAATTATACTTTTGGAATTTACGCAACTAGAGGAACTAGAAAAATTTTAAATTTTGAAAAAAAAAAAAAAAAAAAAGGTCCAGAAAGGACTCCCAAAAACTTGGTTTTTTGGCTTTTTTGTTAGGTTTTTTTTTTGTATTTAAAAAAAAAAAATTGAATTTTTTTCTTACTTTTTAGATTCATCCTAAAAAATTAAAAAAATTGACATAATTTTAATTAGAGGTGAGCAGCAAGTATATCGATCCGCTTAAACTGACCGAACCGAATTGAGCTACCGTATTTTGGACGGATGCGTGATAACGAACGAACGGTTGTGGATTTATTTTTTTCAACAAACTTGATTGGTGCCCCGAATTTGGGGGCACTAATGCCCCGAAAATCCAAAAAAGGCAAAAAAAAAAAAAAACACAAGGCAAAGAAAAAAAAAAAAAAAAAACAGAATTACCAAAATTGGAAATTTAGGGGCATTAGTGCTAAAATTTTTAGTGCTAAAAAACATTTCTCTTATTTCAATTCGCCTAGTTTTGGACGGATTACGAATTTGAAGTTTTGTTGGCCACAACCAAACCGCCAAACAGCGAGCACCCCTAGTAATTGTACAACTTTGTGTTTTCAATTTATTTAGATATTCTGTTTATGTTTTTAATTGAAAAAGAGTTTAAATATTTTGTTGAATATATTCTATTGAAAAATAGTTTTCAACTTGAATATATTTTTTGAATTGAAAAAAATAAATGTATTATTTATCTATATTTTTTGATTTTTAAATCTAACTTTAAAAATTATAAATAAAAAAAATGATATATGTTAGTTGATTTTTATTTTCAAAAACAGATATAGATGTAATAATACAGAGGCACATAATCTCTACTACTGCTCTGCTTATGGTTTTGGTGGTTTGAATTGTTTTTATATTTTGAGAACCACAGATTGTAATACTTTATGTAAATGAGGCATGCTGTGATTATAATATGTCCATGAGGTATGCAGTGATTGTGATATTATAAAATTTCAAACTTTCTTTCTTTGGATGAAACATGCAGTAATTGTAATACTTTTTTAAGTCATTGACTGTAATATATATATATATATTTTTAAAAGTAAATGCACAAGTTGAATTATGTTGAAAATTTATAAAATTTTAAATTACCAAACCGATTCGCATCCATCCGCCAATCCGTTCAATCCATATCCGCCGAATTGGCGAACGGATGTGAATTGATTTTCTCCAATCTGCCAATCTGGTAAACGGAGGACGGATTGGAGGTTTCATAGCTGCAACCGACTTGCACCCATCCCTAATTTTAATAAAAGATCACTAAAAGTAAAAAAAAATGCAAAAAAAAAACAAAAAATGTAACTATTTTAGTCCAATGCCAAAAAACTCACCAGGCACCGAAAACCCACAGCCAAAATTGTTTGATTAATTCAACAACTCAGCTAAAATTTTTGGATAAAGTCGGACTCGGAACCTTCACATGAACAAGCTAAATTGACTTTGTGAATAAGATTCTTTCCATTTCATGCATTATCATAAAGCGTACGCATTAATAAGATGAAGATAATGACAACCCTTCTCATTTTTCGTCTTTTTTTTTTTTTTTTTTGGTGTTTCTTCTAATCTCTCCAAATCATCTTCTTTACAAAGCATATATGTTAATAATAAGATGAAGATGGTTCACTTCTTTTTCTTTTGCTTTTGGGTTAATTTTTTGTTGTTAATGAAAATGGTTCATCTTTTCAAATTCTCAGTGTTTAATTTAAATATATTTATTTTGCCAATTTCTTTTTGTAAGTTATTGTCAAAAACAAAATGTAATAAATGTGAACTTATTTATTTTATTTATTTTTGATGTATTTATTTTCCATAGTTACTTTATGGGAGTCGTTGTCAAAATGAAATGTAATATATGTTTTGTGTGCCAATGTCAAAGCCGATACAATTTCTTAAAATTTGATGCACAAATAATATGAATGCAAGAAATTGTTAGTACAAAAGGGGAAAAAAAAGAAGAAGAAAGAACATTGATTTTACAATGCAAACAAAAAACATATCATTATAATTGGAAATTAAAATTAATTTGCATAACTCCAAAGCCCTAACTTTAAAAGGCAATGTTGCCTATGAAAGATTTCGTCCTTTTGACGGCAACATTCACATCTTTTTACTAGTTTCACCATTATATAATTAGGGCAGTGTGTGAGAATATATTTCACATTTTATGTGAGAATTCATGTACTAATAATATATTTTATCATTGACAAATGTATTTTAACATTTTATTTCACTTGTTCACTATTTCCATAGACATTATGTAAACATGACGAGCCACACTATATTTACAAAAAAATGAAACCCACCATAATGCAATGAAAAACTAAATATGAATGGAAGGAAAACTACAAAAATTTGGACTTTTTGCAACAGAATCAAATAGTTGCAAAAGGTACACTTACTGTCTCAAATGACTTTTTGTAACGGACTAGCGGCAAGAAAGGGGGAGACAGAAGGGGGCGGAGCAAAAGGCATTTGCGATGATCACAAACTGTCACTTTCTTTTAGCGATGGCAATTCAATAATTTTTGCAATGATTTAACCTGACACCGAAAAGTAGGAAGTACATTAATTTTTAGCGACGGTTTAAGATGATGTTACCAAAAAAAAAAATTTACAGGCGATAGTTGTTGTCGCTAAAAATAGTATTAGCGACGATTCACACCATCGCAAAAGAGAGTTAAATTGTTAATGTATTCACGACAATTAAACCATCACTAAGTACTATGTATATGCAACAGTTTAAATTGTCGCTAATAATCACGAAGGAAATGATAACTACATTAGCGACAGTTTATTATTGTCACAAGCAAAAATATTTTCCTGAAATAAATATATTTTTTGTTAATTCATTGTAGTTTTGTGACGGTTTCCAGACATTACAAATACAAATGCCAAAAAATAAAAAAATGTATTAAAATTATTTTCTTATATAAATTATTAATATTTTCTGAAATAAAATACATTCACATTCACAGTATCAATTATTAATATTTCCTAGAACAATAATAAATTCACATTCACAAAATTATATATGAATGATAATATATACTTCCTGTAACAATACAGAATCAACCAAACATTCATTACAAAAATATATAAAATATCTTGGTTATAAACTACCACTAACGCTTTCCCTTTTATATTAAATGCTGATGTTCATAATCTTAGAATGTAATGTAATATCAATATGAAGACAAAACTTCCAAAATTGATGAGAGCCCATCAAAACATATGAAAATGAATTATGTTAGTAGTAAAAATATAAAGGAAATACTAATAACTGCACATTAAGTGATAGTTAAAGTTGATATACATGTAAAAAATTTAAAGTATATAAAAATATGAATAAAAAATGAAATTTTAGGAAATGATAGGACACTCTTCGATTTTCTAAGAAATAAAAGGTCTTCAAGTCATTTTATAGGCAAGTCATAAGATGAATGAGAACCTATGTCGTTTCGACCTTCTAAACATGATTTTGTAATTTTTTTTAAAGTCTATCTTTGAATGCTTGCCTTTTGGAGCGTATTTAAAGAAAGTAAACGTTTATTTGAGAAATATATCTCTCGTATCATCTGGACAATGACCATTTTTACAAATAAATAAAACCCAAGGGGGCATCTAGTAAAATCGAGATTGCGTAACGCATGGGGGTAAATGATAATAACAATAATAATGGGAATAAAAATGAGTAAGTTGCGGTTAAAAATAATGAGAAGGAAGAGCAATGATCACATGCACTCAATCCCATCATAACACTCCCGTAAGCACTTCACTGCCATGTGATCTGATTCAAGCTACAAAGTGACATCATAAGTATCGTAACGTACAGATATTATTGTCTCTGTGGTACGTTATAAATCATATATCATCACCCTCCTCATGAGAGTCTTCTCTTTTTCAATAATTAATCCTATTTTTCTCCTCTATTCTATTGGTCTAATTATATTTAGAAAAAAATTACAAATCAATGGTGATTTGAGAAAATAATTATTAATTCATGGAAAAAAATTAAAATTTTAATTATTAATATATATATATATACATATAAAATTTACAATTATAATAATTTTTTACAAATACTTTTGAAACAATAATTACACTAACGATAAAAATTTTCTTCATATAAGTTTGATATAAAAATAAAAAAAAAACCCCAAATCTCATGAAAATGAAAAACGGAAAAATCACTGCCCCATGGGTGATAAATGAATCAAATAATTCGAGTTTGACTAGTTAAAAATTTATTCAAATTCAGTTCATAAGCAAATAAGTTAACATTGAACGTATCATGAAACTTATTAAAGTTTTAAAACAGAATTTAAACAATTGATTACTTACTGGGCTCAAAATTTGAACAACTCGACAAAAGCTCGTTTGATATTCACTAAAAAAATTAACAAATCAAACTTTAACAAATTTTAAAATTTGTTAAAATTTTTAAACCAAACTTAAACAGTTCAAGTTAATTGCTTGGCTCGTTTACTACTCTTACTCTCTCTCCTTTTTTGTCCACATTTAGATTGAAATGTGCTGTTTGAATTCACAGAACCATTATAGTAACATTTTAATAATATATTTTTAAGATTTTACATGTATATCTTTTATTAAAAAAATTAAATTAATCTAATAAAATTTCTTCATTGTATAATATTTAATTTAATTTTTTTATAAATAATATAACTAAAAAATTCACTAAATAAGTATTTGGATAATTAAAACAAGAAAACATCCTCAAATTGATTTTTGGACAAGAGAAAAACCGCGTTCATAATGAGACATCACCAAGTCTAATCGAGTCTTCTTTCTTCAATAATTAATCCTTTTTTTTTTTCCTCTTGTTTTGTTCACATGTAACGCTCGTATCCTCTCTCTCTCTCTCTCTCTCTCTATATATATACACACACACACACATTCTCTCTCTCTCTCTCTCACTAAATTGATGATATTCCATCTTCCACCAATCCCTTTCTTGGTCTGCTTTTTTCAGTTTGGCTTGGCGGTCTCGTCTCTGACGAAGCTGACAACTTCGCAGCAGATGTGAATTCCGACCGGTGAGTCTCCATCTCCGGCCGGTGAGGTTAGGGTTTTTTTTAGTTGGTGTGCTGAGAGCTCGATTTTCAGCTACTGTAAAATTGACAAATTGTGATGTATCAACCTCATGCTTTTGTTTCTATATGCCTTTGCTTCTCTTAGGGTTTCTGTACCACTTTCACAAGTGTTTGTTCACTGTTTGTTTGTTCCTTTTCTCGCTTCAATTCAGTGAAATTTGCGTATTAGCTTCATTTTCAGGTGAATTTCGCCGAGGTTGTTAACCAACAATTTGTTAAAGATAAGTTTTTTATTTGTGTGTGTTTGTGTTTTTTGGGTTATGTTTTTGGTCCTATATCATGATATAAGGATTATACATAGACACAGAGTAGATACAGAAACCCATATCGTATATGGACATATGCATTTCATGTTATGTGATTTTTTTGGTTGATTGGTTGAAATTCTGGATCTCTGAGGAGAGATTGTGCTTTGGGTTTTTTGAGTTTGAGTTTGTTTTTATGCAGTATTGTCTAAAATGGGGTGTTGGAGGTTGGATCTGTTTCAGTTACGATTTATGACAATCGAGCTCTATTAAGGTAGTAGAAGTCACGTGGCAGGTGTTTTTTAATTTAATCTTTTTGTCACTACTTGATAAAATTGAGATGGAATGATTTATAGGAATGTGTAAATTTGTTACAACAGAATCGTGTGCCGGGATACGGTATGATCACATAGAATTGTTGAATTTGAATTAATGGGATAATAAATGGGGTCCATATACAGATGATATGTAATTTAAACAAACATAGAAGAATTGAGGCTGTGAATGATATGCAATGTGCAGGAATGCAATTAGTCTATAGTATTAAACTTGATTTGATAAATGCAGGCTTTTAGTTGTTCAAATTAGTATTACTAGCAAGAGGTCACTCACTAGTTTAAGTTGTGTTGGCAAAAGAAAAGAACCAGAAGTTTCAATATCAGTGAATCCAATGGCATGTAATCTATTGTTAAATGGTCTAGTTTATTTATGAAGAAGAAATTGAAGAGTTGTTGGTTATATAAATGATATACTTTTTGTTATTTTATAGTTTGTGTTTGGAAATTGGTTGGTGCTACCTTGGGCTTGGTACCATAATTTAGTGTAATGGAGGTTGCAATCGGAACTGTGTATGAGTATGAGGACTTCACTAGATCTATGTTTTCAATGCTTGCTATATAGTGAGGTTTTGAAACTTGGCAGAGATCATGTCAACTCAGCCAAGTCATGTTAATCTCACCGGCCATCAGAGCATATGGATGTGTGAGAGAAGGGATTGGTGATATTTGGTCAGCTTGAGGGGATGTCTTGGGCATCTCAGAGAGACCATGCATCACGAGTTGATGTGTTTTTGTCTTGCTATATGTGGAGAGATCTCGAGACATAGATTGGGCTCATCAAATTGTAGGGTTGTGACAAAATTTGAAGCTTGACACTGTCTTATACAACAATTGCATTAAACAAAAGGTTTTTGGTTGTGCTATTAAAACCATCTAATTTAAATGGGAAATATTCCGTACATTCCATATACGTTAGTGTTGTTATTCTGAATATGCAATTATGACATACATGGTGCAACAGTAGGACAAAATTCTTCTGAATCTGACTAGCTTTACAAACTTTGTGCATCCATGTTGAAGCTATTGAAATTTCCTTATGCAGGATGATGCCTTTGATTTGAATAGATTACTACCTCGGCAAGTATTAATATATGCTAACTTTTTAACTTGAACAACTTTTCTTTGGGCATACCTGTTTATATGCTTTCCCTGTAGGGGATTGTTTTTTAAACCTGCTATAGGGATATCAGAGAAATCTTCCCTTTTTTGGCTTCTATGATGAGTCCCGCCTTTTTCTTCTTGTTGTCAAGGGGCATGTTAGGTGAAACACGAAATAACAAACAATGAAGAAAAAAACGAATCAAACAAATCACACACACAAGAACACAAGGATTTACGTGGTTCATCCCAGAATAGGGCTACGTCCACAGCTGCTGCGGTTTTCATTATGATCAGAAAAATACAACTCTTGCTTAACTGAAAAGAGGTGCCCCTCATCTATTTATAAGTATAGATATAGAGTTGTACGAAAGCAATATGGGAATTATAAAAGTACCCAAAAATTTCGCCCGGGGGGGGGGGGGGGGAGGGTGGTAAACCCCGCAGACTCCCTCCCCGAGGCCCCCCCCAAACCCTCCATTGGACGCACTGTTTGAGGGAACAGTAGAGTTGAGTGAACGGTACTTATCAGGGTCGGTAGGGCAGTTGGCGGTGTGGTTTTTCTGAAGTGTTTCTTTTGTTTGATGTACATCGTTTGCAACTCTCCTTCCTAATTTATTTCTTTCTATATTGAACAATTGATCCATGTTCTCAATCATTAATCTGTTGAAAAGTAGTTGACTTGTGAACTCCTTGTTTCTTTCTTTTTCTGGCTAAATTCTCACGTCAATTTATTTGCACTATCCATGTGTCCACATTATACATGTCTTATGATATTAAAAAAATTAAAAATAAAAAAATTTGCATGTGTATTACCTCGTTTCTCTTTTGTTTTGGGTTAGAAGCTAATATTGTTGGATTTGCATGCAGGGTCTTCTGGTGCGCAACAACTCTTTTTGAACCACCCCTGCATTGACATTCTTAAATGGAGTAGTTGCCTCTTTGTCATGCTCTTTCTTTCTGGAAACTTTGTGGAGAAGGCTATTGTACTTAAATCTCGATATCAAAACATACGATTGCCAAAGATAGTTACCAGTATGATGTACATGTGATAAATATTTCTTCTGATATAATTCATTTGTATTCAAAGTGTGGTTGTTGGAGTGAAATTTGCTCGTCTTTACTGTAAATTTGTTTACATAATCATGTCTCCTTGGTGGGGAAAATCTTCATCCAAAGAAGTAAAGAAAAAAGCAAACAAGGAAGGTATCTTTGATACAATCCACAGAAAATTCAAGATTTCTTCTGAAGAAAAGTGCAACAGGCCTGGAGATTCTCGGAAACATTGTAGTGACACTGCTTCAGAAAAGGGATCTCTGTCTCGTGCACAGTTGCAATCACCATCACCATCACCCTCGACACAAGTATCACGCTGTCAAAGTTTTGCTGAAGGGCCTCGTGCCCAACCACTTCCCCTTCCTGGACTGCACCTTACTAGTGTAGTTCGTACTGATTCTACAATTAATGCATCAACTAAACCAGGATTTAACAAAGGCTTGAAGCAGTCACTTTCTCTGCCCCTTCCTAGACCTGAAAATTTTCCAAACAGGCCAGACCCTGCAGATGCTGTGGGTGATTTAACGACAGCTTCTGTTTCTAGTGATAGTTCGATTGATAGTGATGATCCTACTGAATCACGTCTCTTGAGCCCTCAGGCATCTGACTATGAAAGTGGGAACAGAACTGCCATGAACAGCCCTACCACGTGAGTTTTCATATGTATAGTTAATAATTAATTTGTTTTTTCAAATAGTATGATGTTCAATGCATGATAACCATGTATGCCTGTGTTGTCATTGTCTTTCTTCTGCTGTCTTTTCTGTTCCTTCAATACCTAACAAAGTTTTTTCTGTCTATGCTGAAGCTTAAAGCTTAAGGAGCAATCCCCCGTTTCCAACCGAAAGAATGCAAGGGAGCTCTTGAGGCCAGCTAACATTTTGTTGAACAACCAGACTCACCCTACATCGCCTAAGCAAGGACTTGGAAGCACTCTTGTGCCAAATTTTCATATTCCCTACCATGGTGCTCTGTGTAGTGCTCCAGACAGCTCAATGTCAAGTCCATCTAGAAGTCCAATGAGAGTATTTGGCCATGAACTAGTCATGAACTCTGGTTTCTGGGGAGGAAAGCCCTATCCAGATGTAGCTTTGCTTGGGTCTGGTCAATGCTCTAGTCCAGGTTCAGGGCACAATTCTGGGCAGAATTCAGTAGGAGGAGATATGTCTGGACAGCTGTTTTGGCCGCACAGCAGGTGTAGCCCCGAGTGTTCTCCTATACCTAGTCCAAGAATGACAAGCCCTGGCCCCAGTTCCAGAATACACAGTGGTGCTGTCACCCCTCTGCATCCCCGAGCTGGCCTTGCAGCCATGGAGATGCCTGTAAAATGGTCTGACGAGAAGAAGCAACAAAGCCACCGGTTGCCCCTCCCCCCATTAACAATCTCTAACTCATGCCCATTTTCTCCTTCATATTCAACAACAACAACTCCACTGCCACGAAGTCCTGGCAGGGCAGAAACTCCAACAAGTCCTGGTTCGCGCTTTAAGAAGGGACCTCTGCTTGGCAGAGGCACATTTGGACATGTGTATCTTGGTTTTAACAGGTTTGTATTGCAAAGGGGCTGCAATTTCACTCTTTCTTTTACATTAATATTATCTATTTCTTATTGCAGATATTTTCCTCACAGTTGCTGGTATATTAAATATTGGTCTGATGACTTTATTTGATAGAGACTTTTACTTGCGTGATCTTTCAGATTTGTTCATACATTTTATACAACCTATTCTTTTGTGCTGGTTTTTTTTCTATGCTTTCGCATGTCTGATTTTACTTTACTACCTGGTTTGTAGTGAAATTGGTGAGATGGGTGCAATGAAGGAGGTGACACTATTTTCAGATGATGCAAAATCAAAGGAAAGTGCACAACAGCTGGGACAAGTACGTTTTCTGGGTTGATATGTTGAAATATAGCAGTTTGAAGAATAAAAATTGTGTCTTTATATGTTTTATTTGAGATTTGTCTTTGTGCATGTTTTTTGTAACTTGAGAGGAAAACTTCATACTTGCAATTGGTATTTGACAGGAAATTACACTACTGAGTCGATTGCAGCATCCAAATATAGTCCAGTACTATGGATCTGAGACAGTATGTCTTTTGTGCTATTTGGTGTAGCTCTCTACTTTTCTTTTTCAATTTATTGATTTATTATTTTTTTGTGTGTGCGTCATCTTAGTATTTATATATGCATATAAACAAGCTAGAAGAGTGGTCTATTTCATTTTTCTAGTAGTAGCTGTGAACTTTCTGAAACGTATGTAAATTTAGGGTCTGACTGTCGTTGAGATTTGCATCATGAAGGATCTTTACATTATGATTGTTGTCCAATCTTCTATGGTTTTGAAAAAGCTGCAGTATTGTCTATTGAGTCGATGGATAACAATTGTCAATATTTTTAGGATTACTTCTCCTATATTTGTGTAAAAAAGTTAATAAGAGTTGTCGTATGGTAGTATGTCTTGACTTGAAGTTAATTCTTATGGAGTAATATTTGATCATTAGATGGCAATAGAGGGTTCAGATTGTGTTAACTCTTACTCTAAGCACTGTATTCTTTCAACAGGTAGATGACAAACTATACATATATCTGGAGTATGTATCTGGTGGTTCCATCTACAAACTTCTTCAAGATTATGGTCCACTGGGTGAAATAGCTATTCGTAGCTACACTGAACAAATATTGTCAGGGCTCGCATATTTGCATGCTAAAAATACAGTTCATAGGTGAGTTTACCTTGTGTTAATTGTTGTTTGCTTCTTATTATATTGTGGGCATGGCAATTTGTTTTAATCATCTCACAACAGATTTTTCTATGTACCAACTATTTATCTTCAGGGACATCAAAGGAGCAAATATACTGGTTGACCCCAGTGGCCGTGTGAAATTGGCCGATTTTGGGATGGCAAAACATGTAAGAAGATTTCTCTACATTTTTATGCATTCTATACTTCGACATGTTTGAACATGAATCTGGTTCAGCAACATTCCATCTAAAATCAACAATGGCTTAAATGTCAGAAAAATTCATACAAATAATTGGGATTGACGATAGATTTCTAAAGGAATAATTAGGAAAATATGAGAATTATGAAAGTTCATAGCAGAGTTATAAAATTTAGCTTTGACATCAACCATTTCTGATGGCTGGTGAAGGGGTGAGTCATTGAACAGGTGGGTCAATCAGAAAAATATCATATCAAAAATCCGTAAATTCACAGTAAAATATTGGCATATTATAGACAAGTTACTTTTATTTATTATACACTTCGAATAAAATACACTTTGAATAAAATCCCTACTCCCTAGCAAACTTCCTTGCTTTAAGAAGTAAATGTGGAGTATTAGGTATGTGATCAACCAATGCTGCTTGAACTTAGTGTTTGCAAAATGGGGATTATATGCTATATAGGTGGCAACTCTTTTTTTTTTTTGTTGATATGACAGTTGCAGATTGTATGCCAACATTGATGTGAATATAATCTTTGGAAAGCTTTACTGTGAATGTCATGTATACATAGCCAATTGAGGAAGCATGGAGATAAGCTTCCTGGGGAACAGAAAGAAAGGGAAGGGGGGGATGGGGGTGTTTGGGAATAATTGGTTTAAGGACCCTCTTGTGAATTGTGGATGATGATTTGCTCCTATCTGTATCAAATCTCAATATTTTGTGCACATCTACATCTTTAATGAGATTCCTTCGTTTATCAAATTTAACCAATTTAATTTGCAGATTACGGGACAGTCCTGTCCATTATCATTCAAGGGAAGCCCTTACTGGATGGCACCTGAGGTTAGCATGGTTATATAGTCATCATTTGTCTCGCTTTTCTTGACAAAGCTTTCAGGTGATATTTCTAGATTGCATTGCTTGTTCAGGTTATAAAGAATCCAACCGGTTGCAATCTTGCTGTAGATATATGGAGCCTTGGGTGCACAGTTTTGGAGATGGCTACAGGGAAACCACCCTGGAGCCAATATGAAGGGGTTAGTGGATTTGAATGCAACAGGCTAAATTTCATTTCTTTTCTTTTTCTTTTTTTTTTTTTGTCGCACATAAGCAATGCTGAGTCTCGTATTAGCTAACAATATATCTTGCTGAGTGCTCTTTCATGCTAAAAAATATGTGATTGCTTGACCTTTCTTCTCTTATTATTTCTGGTGAAGGTTGCTGCTTTGTTTAAGATTGGAAACAGCAAGGAACTTCCTGCAATCCCGGAAAATCTCTCAGATGAGGGCAAAGACTTCGTGAGGCTGTGTTTACAGCGCAATCCTTTGCAACGTCCTACAGCGGCTAAGCTTTTGGAGCACCCTTTTGTAAACAATGCTGCAACTTTTGAGAGACCCATTCTAGATTCTGAACCTCCAGAGCCATCACCTACAGTTACAAATGCTTTGAGATCTCTGGTATGAGTGGCTTTTTTTGCTGTGCCTATGCTATCCTTTACGTTATTTGCAGCTTCTGCTATTATATGCCACTAGTTGCATTCATGCAAATTCTTGGTGGCACAAGCTTTTAGCATTGCACCAAAAGCAATGGCCCGTCTCATAAATATAATTTTGAATAAATGAAAAATCTAACTAAATTAATGCTGGGAACATTTTTTTTTTATGTATATATAAATTGTTGGTTTCTGGTGTCCTATTGATTTTTATTAAATTGGTTGTCTTCTTTTAATTCCTGTTATATGTTTCAGCTTTTGTTATTTGCCTGGGCTTAACTCTTGGTTGATGCACTTGATGTTCTTAGGACACCAGACATACCAAAAACCTATCTTGCTTGGACTCGGAGGGAATGGCTGTCCATCACCCTAGGGGTTTGAAAACTAGTTCAGGATTCAGGTCTCTCTCTCTCTCTCTCTCTGTGGGACAGAAATACACAGGCATCTACATGCATGCATTAAATAAATCATGTCTACTTGCATTTTGGTTCCTTTATTTTTTATGTAATTTGAGATTTGCATTTTGGTGCCGCCTTTATGCTGATGCAATTGCATAAATAATTCTCTCTTAAATCATTGTGAATATACCTTACTAGTGGTTATTATGTAATCATAAATTGTTTTACCTTGTTGGAAGAAGTAATTCCTTAAAAAACTTCTCTTAAATTTATGCGACTCTGAATATACCTTACTAGTGGTTATTATGTCATCATAAGTTGTCTTACCTTGTTGCAACGGTGATGACTATTAAGGTATGTCATATCAACTTTTCGCTGTGATACCAATCTCTTCATTGCCTTATGTTGACTGTTATACTGCTACTATTAGAATATGGTGGTTGTGATCTGGCCTAAGGTGATCATGAGGAAATTTCTTATTCATTTCTTTTTATTTCCAGTGATGCCAATGCCTATGTGCCAAGGACCAACATACCATCACCAGTTTCTCCCATTGGGAGCCCCCTCCTACATTCACGGTCACCACAACATCTGAGTGGAAGAATGTCTCCCTCTCCTATTTCCAGCCCTCGTACCCCATCCGGTTCATCCACTCCTCTCACTGGGGGCAGCGGTGCCATTCCATTTCATCACCTGAAGCAGCCAACCTACTTGCACGAAGGCATGGGGACAATTCCAAGGTCCCAAAACAATCTCCACTCAAATGTCAGCACTTCCTATCATAACCCCAAGCCTGACATATTTCGAGGAATGCCACAAGCCTCTCATGTTTTCCGGGAATTAGTTTCATCTGAAAATGGTTTTCCAGGAAATCAGTTTGGACCACCTGTTCAAGGGGACTCAAGGGAACTATATGACGGACAGTCGGCATTGGCAAATCGTGTTTCCCAGCAGCTCCTGAAGGATCATGTTAAGTTGAACCCCTTGTTGGACCTTAATCCAGGTTCTCCGATCCTTGGTCGCACCAACGGAATCTGACCACCTGATCAGAGCTGGCTCTCAGGCATATATGTAATCAACAAATTGTACAACAGGAATCCAAAGAGAATCTCTGAAATAAGTTTATATCTTTTGGAACCTGAAATGGAAGGAGGGAGAGAGATTATACATCATTGCATTGGGTTTTCATGTTCTGTATGGTAAGTAACATTGCTATAAAAAATTATTAGCTGCACTTGGGTTGAATTTATTGCCAAATTTTCTTGTAACAATTTTAGATGCTTTGGATGTGCAAACTGATCTGGATAGCTGAAAATTTTGCTTTTACAGAAAGACGACCTCTGGGGTTCCAGCATTCAGCATTGCCATACATTGAAGAACAAATAGACTAGTGTAAAGTGTACATTTCTTAGTCATCATACATGGAAGATGAAGCACAGAGCACCTTGGAGCGATTCGACTCCAACTCCGTTGACTTGTTCATTACTGTTATTTTTCTTTCTTTCTTTTTTTTCAATTGGTGGGGGAAAGGTAAGTGAAAGAACTGTACAGGAGCTTGGGTGCCCAGATTTTGTGGGAAGGCAGTTGTAGAAAATGCTGGGCATGCCATGTTCGATCTGATAATTACATGGAAGATAGAGAGCACTTTGGAGGGTTTGGACCTCATTGACTTGTTCAGTTTCTATAGAGTTTAACCCCTTAACCATTAGGCGCTATCGGGGTGGGATAGAGAGACTGCAAATGTCTACACCAGAGGCAGATCCAGTTTACATGTCAATGGATGCTTTCCGTCCTCCGATTTCCATTACTTAGCATATAATGTTTTGCATTTGTCTCTCTCTTGGTACTCTGTTTCTTTGCGATCTTTAATTTAAAGACAAGATAACCATTACTTGGTTCCTTTCCTGCAACAATGGTCAAAATCTGGAAAGTACTGGCATTTCTTGTTTCTTGTTTGGTGCAACTTACGTAGTTGTTTATATATATATATTGGAAATTTGTTCTAGATTATTTGGTGCAGTTTTTGTTTATAATTTAAGATAAATAGGTTTTTAAAAAAAAGTTGTTTATTGGGAATCAAACAGGTTGGTATTTTTAACTTTTACTTTTTAATTATTCATTTTTAATTTGTAAAAAATTGAAGAAGTTACACCAAATGTGGCTGAAGTGGAAAATGGTAGAAGTGCGGACTCAAATGTGGATGAACATGGAAAGAACAAAATTTGAATAAGCTATGCACAGAAATATCCTATTATCTTGCACTCGTGACTTGTGTACATACAATCTTTCTTAAACCTTACAAGACAAAATTACTTTAGATAAAAAGTAAAGATCAATGCCCCGTTTGTTTTGGGGTTAAATAGATGTGAAGCGATTAGGATGGAGGTGGGGTTATTTAGTATTGTGTTTGTTTGTAGAGTTGGGGAGGGGATTAGAATGGAGGAGGTGATATAGATGGAGGTTGGAAGGGGGATTGAGTTGGAAGAAGTGGAGATGGTATTAAAAAAATAGTGGGGGGATTAGAAATTTTTTTATTTTTTTATTTTTTATATATTGGGAATTTTTTTAAAATATTAATGTTTAATTTTTTATATTTTTTTATTTGTTTTATTATTTTATATAAAAATAATTTAACAATTCTTACACTAACAACTATCATCAAAACAAACACAATTTTACTTAATTCCCTCACTATCAATTCCCTCACTATGAATCTCCTCCATTCTACCTCCGAAAACAAAGGGAGAATAAATAATAGTTATTTCTTCTAAGCAGAGGGAGTGATCTATAAGTTTGGCTAAACTAAAAAAGTGCACTTATTTCATCTTTTTATCTTTTTTGGGTCACATCAATCAACATCTCTTCTCTACTTTTTCTATACATAATAGAAGAAAAGTCAAAAAGTGCACTTATTTAGTCTTCCCAAACTTGGCCTAGTGAGAGCAAGTGGGTAAGCAGTAAGATAAATAGATGAGTTGTATACTGCAGACGTCAAAATGTAATTTTGAAATCTGCTAAAATCTGCCATCCTCTTGTATAAAATAGGCAACTTTGCCATGAGTAATATATATGTAAATTCTCACCATCAAAGTCTTCTTTCTATATTTGCCCCTAAATTCCATTAAAATTTGTGAATGGATAGACAAATTTTAAAGCATAGGTCAACTGAGTTATCAATTTTTGCTATTTGATCCATCTAAATCAGTCGACTCATGTTCTCAAACTGCACGGATTAATTTGAGTCTACACAATTTGTAGATAGATGGACAAATTTTAATAGATGGAACTGACAATTTCTCCAATTTCTTCTCCAATACATATTCTCACGAAAGATCTTGACAACGATTATTCTGACACATGTCAATGAGTGGACCTCAATAATTTGTAACAAGAACGATCCCATGTGATTCTGACAAAAGTAAGCACTGACAAAAACAAACTCGTAATCAAAAGCAAATTCCAACTTACCAATAATTCATAACAAGGACAATCTCATGTAACTCTGACAAAAACAAATCCAGGAGCAAAATAGATTCCAACTTATTTCTTCAGACTTCAATTCATTTCAAATCCGTCTTTCCAGTTCTACATAAGCTTATGCTTTCAACATGCAAAGGCAAGCTTTTGAATTTGCATGTTTTTATTAGCTATTAGAGTGAGTGTGAAAAGTATAGTGTGTAAGCAGTGAGTGTACGAAATAGTAAGTCGTCATTCCAAGGGCGGTATATGCTTTTGCCCAATCTATTTCCAAGCTTGCGAGCCCTTGTAAGTTTGTTTATTACTAATATGCTTTTAATTTTTGATATTCGTACTGAAATTAATGATATTTGTAACATATATTTGATTTAGAAGAAGAATTAAATTATTTAGCCAAACTATTAATTTTTTGTCATCTTATTTAATTCAACTTACTTATCTTCTCAAATTGCACAAGCCAATTTTTTGTCATCTTATTCAATTAAATTATTTAGCCAATTGACACGATTTAAAGAATATTTTACACACCCCTAGTCAATTGGAGCATTGGCAATTGCAAATTACTGGTTTAAATATTGGAGGAATTATTTTATTGATTTAAATAAACAGAATTCAAGGGAGCCAACACCTGACATGTAGAGGCTAGCCAGATTACTGCAACCCACTGAAACATTGTAGGAAGATTCAAAAGGAAATGCAAAGAGTAAAAGACACTATTTTAGGTATCTTCATGGGTTCTCATTACGATAAACGAATCGGATTATTCATGAATAGTTTCAGCTCAATTTATTCAAAATTCGCTTGAACTTAGTTTGTTTATTAAATAAACAAGTTCAAATTTAATTTTTAAACTTGTTTATTAATTGAGTCAAGTTCGAATAACCCCAAAAGCTTAACTCAATAAGACTCGGGAATCATGAACATAAAAAAAAATTAATTAATATTTATTTTTAATAATATATCAAATAATTTTTGTATTAATTTATTTTTTTTGTATATGTTTAGCAGTATTTATATAAATTTATATATTTAATTGAGAGATAATATTTAATATTATTAATACAACAATGATTCATCCCCCTTTTCCCCCCACCCCCTTTGACCCCCTCTCTCTCTCATTGGTTACTTTTTCTTTTTCTTTTTCTTTTTTTTCCTGCTCCTCCAATCACCCCCCCTTTTCCCCCCACCCCCTTTGACCCCCTCTCTCTCTCATTGGTTACTTTTTCTTTTTCTTTTTCTTTTTTTTCCTGCTCCTCCAATCACCCCCCGCCACGTGACAAAGGGGGGTGACCCCCTAAAGGGGGTCCCAAGCATTATTCTTATTAATATAAGCATTCGTATATTTTATTCATAATTTTTTATTTTTTATTTTAATAAATTGATTAACTTAATTTTTTTTTTCAAACTCAATCTCGTTTGCTCATAATTTTTTATTTTATTATTTTTATAAATTAATTAATTTAAGTATAATTTTTTTTTTAAACTCAGACTTAAACTTGTTCATATAATAGAGTAATTTCCAAAATCGAATAGGGTTATGCCAAGTCAGAATTTTTCTAATATTTGCCCAACTAAACTCGAATTCAATCATTTAGACTCGACTTGAGCTTCACTCAACCTCAAACTTACTAATTTTTAGTAAAAATAACTCAACTTTGTTCCGCTCAACTCCAGTTGTTTGCAGCCAGCATTGTTTATGCAAGCAACCCCAAGCCTTCCTCCATGAACATTTGTACCATTCAATCAATTCAATGCCTAAAAAGTTAAGCTCAGCATTAAGGTTGCCAATATCCATAACAGAATTGCGTAACAAAAACGATTTCAAGAATATTCATTCATAAGAAGCCGCGTGCTTAAAATACATAGATAATTTACACACATGATTAAGTCCACATGAAGAGAAAAAAAGAAATTACACAAAAGGGTGCAAAAACAAAGGCACAGGGATCGGACAAGGTGAGACTCTAAAGGAGTGTGTGTTCAAACAACTTAGGCCCTGGACTTGAAAGGAATGGCTCTGATCACAATCTGGTGGTACATAGCAGCAAGAGCAGCTCCAATGAAGGGTCCAACCCAGAAGATCCACTGAAAAACACAGATACATATATATCTCATCATTTACTATCATCAAAGAACATATATGTATATATATATGTATATCAAAAATCTGCTGCTTTGAAGTTTGTACTTACATGGTCATCCCAAACATGATCCCTGTTGAAGATGATTGCAGCTCCAAGACTTCTGGCTGGATTGATGCCAGTTCCTGTGATGGGGATGGTGGCCAAATGAACCAAGAACACCGCGAACCCAATTGGAAGAGGAGCCAAAAGCTGAAATTGCATTTAGAAGAAATTAAAACCAGGATCGGAACATTGAATTACTAGGTCAAAGAAAGAGATTAGAGAGGTCTCTTGCCCTTTCCCCTTTTTTCAAACTTTAGGTTCTCATCTTTTCTGCTAGAAAAATAAACCGACCTGTGGCAATGACTTCTTTTTTTTTTTTTTTTTTTTCTAAATTAAATAGACAATTAGAGAGTCACTTGCTACCAAACCTAAATGACGATTGCCGTCTCAATAATTTTAAAAAGGTCATTGTCACATTAGTTGAGATGAGTTTTCTAGTAAAATCAATAGCGAAGTTAAACATCATTTCTCAGTTAAAATATGTTTCTAAAGCTAACCAGCTAAATTTAGTAGATAGAATTAATATTGTGAATTATTACTAATTTCATGCTTACAATGAAATTGTTCTAACCAATCAAGTGCTTTTGATTCCTTTGTAAAGCAACCAAAAAAAAGCCTAGACAATAATTCAACCAACCCAAGGACCAAGAAGGTAAAGATGCTTTGGTATTTCGTTGTGGATCCCACACCCTCTCAAATTCACAAGACCTAAAAAGTAGAAAGCATGCTTTCACAATACACATAATCAAACATATCACATGCAAGCATCAAAAACAAAAGACAAGCCACCCTCACCATCCTAATCCCATAGAAAAAAGTAGAAGACCAAAGATGCAGGTATTATCAAAACCCAACCCCTCAGTTGGGGTAGGAGAATAAAAAAACAAAAAACAAAAAACAATACTCCTTCCAAGCCACCTTCTACCAAACCAATGACTTCAAAACAGAACACTTTTAACTCACTTCATATAACAAATATTGACACAGACTCCAAATCAACAAGATACAAAAATCAAATAATCCACAAATATTTAACTTCCTGCAAAAACTCAAAACAACAATTTCTTCATGATTCATGAATAATCGGCTCGCGTAATTCAATCCACACACAAAATAGAAGAAATCAAAGAAATAGACAAGAACCCAGATCAAGCAAATTTGTTAAAAGTTATACTATCAAAGTAATGGAGAAGAAGAAGAAGAAGAAAAGACATACAGGGACATGGGAGTCTCTGGCATTTCTCTTGGCATCAGTGGCAGAGAAGACAGTGTAGACAAGGACAAAGGTGCCAACAATCTCAGCACCAAGGCCATCACCCTTGGTGTAACCATGTGCCACAAAATTGGCCCCACCATTATTTGCCTGATAGATAGATGGCTGGAAGCCCTTGACAACACCAGCACCACATATGGCACCAAGGCACTGCATCACTATATAGAAAACAGCCCTTGTTAGGGACAGCTTCCTTGCCAGAAACAATCCAAAGGTCACTGCTGGGTTAATATGTCCTCCTGTTATTCACAACAAGTCTTGATCAGACTAAGTCTGTGCAGCATAGGCCAAAGTAATTAGCAAAACAAGCTAAATCTTAAATTTTTTTAGCTAAAAGCTAATCATCATAAGCAAAGTTAAAAGCACATCTCTGCCTATTTTTCAATGATCAATTTATTTCTACCCATCCAATTGTAGACCAAGAAAAATATACTTTTTCCCTGTCTAATTTCTCATCAACCAAACAGAAAAGTGGAATAATTTCCTTTCAATTTCAATTTCAATTAACTCCAAACAGCAAAAGAATCCATTCCTTTCCTTTGGCAGTTTAAGATCTGAATTATAAAAGGATTTGGTTCCAAACACGCTGAATCTCCCAAATATGCTTCAACCAACACACACACACACACACACACACACACACACACAGATCCACTGACAAGACTAACAAATACCCATAAATTTTTTTCCCAAAAATGAAAACTGAGTGAAGAAAAACAAAAACTTGACAAAAACCCATAAAATTCAACCAACAAATTCGAAGAAATCGGAGGGAGATGTTGCTAACCTGAGATACCAGCAGTGCAGTAGACAAGGGCAAAGATCATACCACCAAAAGCCCAAGCAATCCCTTGAATACCCACAGAGGCACACTTGGTAGGTGCCCTAACAACACCCATGACAGTCAAAAGAGTGATGTATAAGAAGAGGAAAGTGGCCATGAACTCTGCAATCCCAGCCCTGTAAAAGGACCATGATTTCAACTCCCCTGGCTCGAACAAGGGAGCTGGTGGTGGCTCCTTGTAGTCCTTGTCTGTCTGAGCTGCTGTGCCTAATGGTTGTCTCTCTGTGAACTTGTTAGCTCCAAGCTTCACATCCTCTTCCTTACCCTCCATTGTTGCTCTGTTTTTTCTCTCTAGAAATCTGTTTTTCTCCCCCTTTAGAGACTGAACTAAACAGTAGTAGAAAGAAAAACTTGAGAAGGTGGTGTGAGAGAGGATAGGGTTTGGGTTGTTTTTTATATAGGTGGGGAGTGATTTTTAATTCAAGTTATTTGCTGAGACCTGTGCTAAAGAAGAGGAGAGAGAATTTTCTGAATAATGGTTTATTTGGTGTTCTTATCTTATTTATTCTACAGTGTCACCACAATTATTTGTTTATTTATTTCTTAGAAAATGTTATTTATGCTGGTATATGTTCGGGTGATTATTAAGTATTGTCGAAACATAAATGTGTGATATTTTATAAGATTTTAATTAGTAGAGAATGGTAGAGACCCACAAGTTATGTTGAGAATAGAAGAATAATAAGGAACTAAGTAATTAATAATTGATTTGAGTATGACCACACGATGTTTCAAAATTATTGAATAATTACCTGTACCCGTATATGTTCAATAAAAATATATATTAGGTGGAGTTTCACAATTGACTTTTCGTTTAAAACAGTTAAAAAGTTAAATAAAAAAAATTTATTTTAAAGTTACCTCACGATAAATCTTATTTTTGATATTTATTACTTATTAAATTTTATTAATTTTTCTTATTTTTATAAATAAATTTACAATTTTAGTTTTTTTTTGTCGACAATTTATAATTTTAATTAATAGGACTGATTGGTAAGTGTTCATAAAAATTAAAAAATTACTAAAAAAATAAAGATGCCAAACTGGGGCTAAGGGTGAGTTTGGAATATGTTTAAAAGGTTACATTTTTTTTCCTATTTTTTTCTATTTCTAGTATTTTTTAACAATTATGACAATTTTTTCTTTTACTTTTTAAATGCGTGTAGTGTAGAGAAGAATCTAAAAAGTGGGGAAAAAAATTAAAGAAGACAAAAATATATATATACATATATATTTGAAAAAAAAAAAAAGTTCAATAAGGCCAAGTTTGGGAAGTTTAGAATAAGTGGACTTTTTGACTTTTTTTGTATTATGTGTAGAAAAAGTAGAGAGGAGATATTGATTGATGTGACCCAAAAAAGATAAAAAGATAAAATAAGTTCACTTATATTGGGTACCCAAACAAGGCTTAAATAAGGAAAAAATAACAAAAAAAATTACTAAAAAAATTCTTAGACAGGCGTTTAGCAATATATTGAATTCAACAATGATTTAGACCACTAAAAAATACACCACTAATAGCACTAATGTATTGGAAAAAATAAAAAAAAAGAAGAAAAAAAAAACAAGCCATAGAAAATGGGCGGGGCCCACTGCCACATCATTAATGCTCCTTCTAGTGCTAGTGCTCCCAAGCATTTTTCTATCAAAAATGCTAGAGACCCCAAAAATTCTACCAAAAGTTTTACCAAATGTCTCACATGGGTGTGGGACCCACATGAGACCCACATGTGTGGGACCCACATGTGTGGGTCCCACACCCATGTGAGACATTTGATAAAACTTTTGGTAGAATTTTTAAGGTATGTAGCATTATTGTTTTTCTATTGAATTGTATAAAATTTAGAATGTGTATTGAGATTTTAAATTTTTTTTTTTTTTACATTATTTATTTTTGACAAACTTCCAATAGAAAATTATTGGTAAGAACCTTATTTCTTTATTTAGATTATTATTATTATTATTATTGGTAAATAAAGAAATGCACTTATTAAGTAGGGTCATACAGTAGTCTGGGGTAAATAAAGAGCCTGAAACCAAAAATGAGAGTGCTAAGTGGATGGTGCTCACTGATTTTTCCCAATATCTGGTCATTGACTAGTTTTTTTTTTTTTTTTTTGGTAAATAAAGATAACTAGCATATATAAAGATTAGACTATGTTTTTTTTAGTACATTATATTTGGATGAGTTTGATTAGCTGTGCTGGGCCATCTGATTCACCTAATCATATTTGGGAAAAGATTTTGGTCAACTAAGAAAATAAGAAAATTAAAGTGATCATATGTTGTAATGTATAGCATAATAATCTTTAGTAGTGCAATATTGAGCTTAAAAAAAACACACTAACTCTGCAAGTACATTAAAAAAAATAATTAAAATAAGGACAATGCTAAGGATTTTAAAAAGATTATAAAAAAAAAAAATTATTAGAATTGTGTAGAATTTTTTATAATTTATTAGAATTGTGGTCTATCAAGAAAATAAGAAAATTAAAGTGATCATATGTTGTAATGTATATAATAATCTTTAGTAGTGCAATATTGAGATTAAAAAAACACACTAACTCTGCAAATACATTTTAAAAAATAAGGACAGTGCTAAGGATTTTAAAAAGATTATCAAAAATTTATTAGAATTGTATAGAATAATCTCAAAATAATTTTATACATTTTCATACACTTTTTTAACACTAGCAAAAGTCCTCAATTTAGTTTTTTTATTATTATTTTCTAGCATTTTTGTTAAAATCTACAATAATAAGGTAGGACACCGTGGTATTTTGGGAAATTGGTAAAAAATTTACTTTTAACTTTTTTTAGTCAAAAAAATTAACTTTTTGAACAGTAATTTGAGTAAGAAAATTAATTTTTTTAACTAAAAAAAACTAAAAACTAACTTTTTACTAATTTGTCAAAGGACTATTTTGAGAAAATGATTATAATTAATTTTTTAGTGAAAACAGGTTATTTTAGTAATTTTTTGACTTTTTACGAAAAGATGTGTAGAAAAATAGAGAAGTGATGTGACTAATTTTAATTGACTTTATAATTTTTTAATTAAAATAATCAATCTTCAAACGAGGCCTTATAAACTGTTTTTTTTGTGAGAGAAGAAGTGACTTTCCAAAATATACCACAATGACCCACAGTTTTCTTGGTGGTTGGTAGTGGCACAGTTTTTCACCACCCTCGCTTTTAAGTTGTTCAGATAAGGACAACACCTTAGTTGGGAAAATCACAGCCACAAAACGGAAATGATATTAAACAAATCGAACGGCTGAGGAAAAAACGTAGCCTTTTTTTTAGACCGTTGGGAAAGTGGACAGGACAGCATTGAGTGAGTCATCACATGGGCAGCGGTTACAATAACCTGAAATTACCACTTCACCCTTATTATGACCTAATCAAAGGAAGAGTAAAATTATTGTCCTCTCAAATTAGTTTTTGGGGCTGCTATTAGTACTTAATTTTTCAAAAATGCTCTAGATCACTAATTAGTGGTGGCTCTAATGATGTGGCAGTGAGTCCCACTCATTGCTACATGTGTTTTGTGCCTTGTTTTTTTTTTTTTTTTTTTTTTTTTTTTTTTCACTTGCCACCTCACTAGTGGTGGAGTTAGTGGTGATAAATTAGTGGTATGTAGCATTGCTCTTAATTTTTTTAGATCTTCTATTTTTATTTTTTTATTATAATTATATTCTAAAATAAAATTATATAATTTTTAATAGAATACTCACCTATCAAATAAGGCTTCGTTTGGGAACAGGCTAATTTAGTAACTTTTTGGCTATTTGGCTAAAATGTGATGTAAAAAAAACTAGTATGTTTGGGATGACTTTTTGGCTTTTTACTAAAAGATGTGCAAAAAGTAGAGAGAAAAGGGAATCTTTGACTTTTTGGTATGGGTTGTTGGCTTTTTGACTTTTTTAGTAACTTTTTGACTTTTTGGCTAAAATAGTCTCTTGCCAAACGAGGCCTAAATACAATTAGAATGAAACTCTATATGTACTAACAAATTACCCGTGCTATAATAGGATAAAATAATATATTATTTAATAAAAATATGATAATTATATTTAATTTTTTTATATTATATAAAATAAAAGTTAGATAGAATATAGTCAATTAAGATTTTCTTAATTGTTTAAAATTAAGAAAATTAAAAAAAAAAATTAGTATAGATATTGATTATAAGGATTCTCACTAAAAATCTCATTTTTTCTATATAAATGGAAGTATAAAATTTAATTTATATAAGTGAAACAATTCACTTTTTCCTTCTTTTCTCAATATGAGATTATAAAATAAAAGTTAAATAAAAACTAACCAATGGGGATTTTCTTAATTATTTAAAAGTTAATAATTGTTTGGGAGGGAAAATTTATTTCGAATCAAGCAATCTTAGCCATTTAATCTTTAATTAGGTCAATCTATAATTTATTTCAAATCAAACAAATTTAACCAATATATTTTGATAAAATCGCTAAAATCATAATTAAACCAGTGAATCAGTCAAACCAAAAACAGTTCACCCTATCGGCTAGGTCAAAAGACTAACCAACTTATACAAAAATTAATTAATTAAAACTTTTAAATTTTATTTTAATTTTAAAATTTAAACTGTCTTGAACTGAAACATACATAATACTACAATATTAAATGGGAGTTTAATGTTTATATAATGAAACAACTCATTTTTTTTTTCTCATTTTTCTGATATGAGATTGTAAAATTAAAGTTAACAATTGTTTGGACGAGAAGTTCGTTTCTAATCAAGCAATCTCAATCGTTCAAGTTTTAATAAGGTCAATCTTAATTCATTTCAAATCAAACAAATCTAAGTAAGAGCATCTCCAACGCTTACTCAAATTTTTCACCAAATTTGAGTCAAAAAGTATCCATTTCATCAAATTTGATAACAGATGCTCCAACGATTCACCAAATTCTCAAACTTGTCCCGGGACAACCGGGTGGTCGACCGGCCGGTTGACCGGTTTGCACAAAAAAAAATTTTTTTTTTTTTTTGAATTTTTTGAACCTTTTTTTTTTAACTTTTTGAACTTTTTTCGGGACGACCGGGTGGTCGACCGGCCGGTCAACTGGCCGGTCGACCGGTTAGGCAAAAAAAAAAATTTTTTTTTTTTTTTTGAATTTTTCGAATTTTTTGCTGAACTGTTTGAACCTTTTACGGGTTGACCGGTTGGTCAACCAGCCGGGCAACCGGTTGGTCGACCGAGTCCTCCTCTCCAACGGTCCGGAACAGTGTTTTGATGAATTCATTATTTCGTCCTCAATCTGATAAAACATTTGCTGAAAACTCAATCTGATATCACGTTTGGTGAACCGTTGGAGCTGTGAACAGTAGCCTTTTCATCAAAATTTAAATTTGATATCAGTTTTGATTAACCATTGGAGATGGTCTAATATATTTTGATAAAACAACTAAAACAATGGTTAAACCAATGAATCAGTTAAACCGAAAACGATTCAGCCTGATCGGCTGAGTCAAAGACCAACCAATTTACAACAAAATTAATTAATTAAAACATTTAAATTTTATTTTAAAATTTAAACTATTTTAAACTGAAACATGCACAATACTATAATATTAAATGAGATTATAAGATTCACTTTATATAAGTGAAACAATTTACTTTTTATTTCTTTTCTTGATGTGAGATTGTAATTATTTTAAAGTTAAATATTATGAGAGTTTCAAAATCTCATACAAAATTATTTTTAAAATCAAAACATCTATGTGAGATTGTACAATAAAAATTAAATGGAAACTAATCAATAGAGATCTCCTTAATTGTTTAATATTAAAAATATATATATATATTAGTATTAATTATGGGGCTTTTTACTAAAAATCTTCATTTGCTTATATAAATAGGAGCATAAGATTCATTTTATATAAGTGAAACAATTCACTTTTTCCTTCTTTTCCCAATGCGAGATTATAAAATAAAAGTTAAATGGATATACACATTGGATTATAGATTAAAACTGTGTTTACAAAAGCACTTTCACATTGCATTTTCACATAGCACGGGTGATATGCTAGGAGTATTGTACATATATTCTTAAACATACAAACAAAAAAAATTGGTATTGATTATAGGGTTTCTCACTAAAAATCTTCTTTTACTTATATAAATGGAAGCATAAGATTCACTTTAAATAAGTGAAACAATTCACTTTTTGCTTCTTTTCCAATGTGAGAATGTAAAATAAAAACTAAATGGAAGCTAATCAGTGGGGTTTTTCTTAATTGTTCAAAATTAAGAAATTTCAATAATTTATATAAATTGGAACACAAGATTCACTTTATGTAAATGAAACAATTCACTTTTTTCTTTTTTCTTTTTTTCGATTTGGGATTGTAAAATGAAAGGTAAATGGAAGCTAGCCAATAGGAATTTTCTTAATTGTTTAAAATTCAATAATTTTAGAATGAGGGTTTGGACCTTTTAAAAGGCTTCTCCCTTAAACCTCTATTTTATAAGATTCATTTTATATAAGTGAAACAAGTTACTTTTTCGTTCTTTTCCCGATGTGGGATTGTAACACTTTATGTAAGTGAAACAACTCTTCTTCTTTTTTTTTTTTCGATGTGGCATTATAATTATTTTAAAGTTAAATATTATAAAAGTTTCAAAATCTTATACAAAATTATTTTTAAAATCAAAATTATGTGGGATTGTAAAATAAAAGTTAAATGGAAGCTAGCCAATAGAGATTTTCTTAATTGTTTAAAATTAAGAAAATCAAAAAAATGAATATAAGATATTGATCATAGGGTTTCTTACTAAAAATCTATTTTTGCTCATATGAATGGAAGTATAAGATTCACTTTATGTAAGTGAAACAATTCACTTTTTCTGTCTTTTTTTGACATGGGATTGTAAAATAAAAAATAAATAAAAGCTAGTCAACAGGAATTAGAAAGGCATAATTTAGGTTGGTGAATTTATTATACTCGATCATTCTGTAAACTCATATACATATTTAAAAAAAAAAAATCAAATTCATTCTAAAGTCATGTTCATGTGATTTCAATTTATTTATCTTTAATAAAAGTATATGATCTATTTATAAAATTATATATATTATTTATTTTTAAAAATTAAATATAATAAAATTACGTGATTATAACTGATAGTCTCGCTCAAAGTAAATCGAACTTTAATTTATTCGGAATATTGGTAATAAAAACTAAAAATAAATTAAAGTCAATCAACTAACCTCTTCTCCTCTTCGAAACATGCCTTGTTCCATTGTCATCCATGTAGTCATAATCGTGGAATTAACTTACCTAATTGCATTTAAAGCAAAATATTATTTTAAAAATATAATTAATTGTAGTTATACAAGCAAGATGGACCCAATTGGGGGAGATGGGTGACGGCCTCCAAATTTTGAAACCCTTTTATTATAATAATAATAACATTAATTATTATAAAAAAAAAACTTTAAATTATATAAGTTGGCCTCCTATTAGAGAGATATATTTTTATCGTACAATTTGGTGAACTATCAACTTAAACTATGACAAAAGCTTCCAACTTAAATTATCCCAGCCCAAACAATTCACCCTATTCCAACTTAAACAATTCACTTTTTCTTTCTTTTTTCAATGTGGGATTTTCAAATAAAAGTTAGCCCATGGAGATTTTCTTGATTGTTTAAAATTAAGAAAATCAAGATATTGAAACTCTCACAAGGCTCCTCACTAAATGGGATGGGAGTATAAGGTTTTCTTTATATGAGTAAAACAACTCATTTTTTCCCCTTCTTTTCCCGATGTGGGATTATCAAATAAAAGTAACTATTTAAAATAAAGAAAATCAAGAAAATTATAATGAGAGTTTGGAACTCTTAGAAGGTTTCTCACTAAAAAGTCTCTTTTCCTTATATATATATATATTCATCCCCAAACGTATTTTTCTTCATTACCATTCTAAACCTTAAATGTATTTATCTTCAATGAATGCTATTTGAAACTAGTTAACGTTTCGTTTGGTGGTTATAAATGTTTTGTTTGATATTCCAAATCAGTTAACGTTGTAAATAATCCTACTACAGACTACGAGTTTCTCCAATCAAATTTCCATCTATTGTTGTGGTCGTTTTCACCATTAGTTGATACTTATAGAGTAATGGAGGACGATGACAACAACTTTTATGAGGTTGGTGTTGCATTAGTAAGTTTATGTATCTTATATTAATGATTCCTCGTTATTTTCAATAGTTGCTATTTTGTTTAAGCTTGTTCGGATTAATTTGTCGATTATTAAGGTTTTGTTCGCTAACATAGTGTTGAACATAAACATTTAGTTCGATAGATGCGTTTCGAACAAAAACATTTTGCTTGGCACTGGTATGTCAAACAGAGAAAGAGACCGTCGAATAAAAGGAGAAAGAGACCGTTGAAGAGATTTTCGACTGAAAAACCATTGTTCACAGAGAGAAAGAGAAAGAGACCATCGTTTACTGAGAGAAGGAGAAAAGAGATAGAAGATTCGTTGTTCTCAATCGTTCGTCGTTCTAAATCGTTATTCAACATGAGAGAGAGTGTGTAAAATTAGGTGACCGTGCACTTGGGTGTGCGTTTAGGTGTGATGATATTATGAATATGGGTAAAATTCAGCTTGTTTGGTTTGGATTTTCAAGATTCACTTTTTAGAAAATTAAAATATTTTATTTTTATTTTATTTTTTTTTTGTTGCTATTTTTTTTTAATATTCTGAGCAATTTTTTTTAATGTGATAACCGGTCATGTTATTCATTTGCTCCTCTTTGTTTAACCTTGGCTTAACAATTGTTATAGCGTTGGATTGTTGTTTAAAAAACTCCTTCTCAAAAATCTTCATTCTTATTTATTGCTATGCCGAGTTTCACGTGTTGCAGAAGGTGCAGGTTGGATCCGGAGTGCCTGGGGGTTGAGCTAGAATTTTTCTGGCTGGAGGGCTGAACCACATGTGCAAGGCCTTGGGCCGCACGTGCGGGAGAGGGGCCGTACGTGCGAGAGGTGAGGCCGCACGTGCAGGAAACTAGGGAGTTTCTGGGTTGCACTCTACTTAAAAGGCAGGTGCCGATAGGAGGTGCAGGAGAGTGTTGCACGTGTAGAAAGCACACTCCGCATGTACGGGGGCAAGTGCCGCACGTGCAGGATGGGCTGAGTCCGAAAAGCTCTATTTTTCTTTCTTTTAGGTTGTGTGTGTGTCACTTTTTACACATCTCTCTCTCTCTAAAAATTATTTTCTCTCCATTCTCTCTATATTTCCTACACCAAAACTCCAAAAACATTTGATCTCTTGCAATCCATTAGGATTTTGACCCAACATTCTTCACAAATATTGGAGAGCTAAGCTAGAAATTCACTTTGCGCGGTGGAGATCGAAGTTCGACACCTTTGATCTTAGGGTTTCATCTCATCTCTTTAACAAAATTGAGGTAGGGGCTTCTTTGAGTTATATATACATGTTTTTGCAAGGTTGATATTGATTTTGGGATTTTCTTGAAGATATTTTATAAGTTTTGATTTTTGGCTCAAGAATGTAGGAATTTTCAAAAGTGGGTTTTAAAATCTCAAATCTTTCTAAGTGAAATCCTCAATGAGGATTTCACTTTCATTGTGTAAGAAAAGATATTTTATGTGTGTGCCCTTTAAAAAAAGTGAAGAAATACCTAATCTTAGCCAAAAACCCAAATTTATGGATTTTCTTTGAAATGGGTTGAGGGTTACAAAATTAATCAATTTGTTGTTATGTCACAATGGAAGAATGGGAATGGAGAATATCTTTTGCCATTTGTAGAAATGATAAAATTCATGGAGTGTGTGAAAAATGGAGATGGAATTTGTAGTTGAAATTGTAGACAAAGTTATGGAGTAACAAATTGTTGGTTTAATACGAAATGTGAAAGTATTCATTTGTTGATGAATTTAAATGAAATTATGGGTATCATGCTTATAACGTTGAAAGAGGAGTGGAAAGTTTGATTATGATGAATCATCGTTGAGGAATTTCGATGATGGAGAAATGTTATATAATAATGATGATTATTGCATTGCATGTTCGTTCAATTGATTATTACAAGATTATTATTTAGCTTTTGCATATATTGTATTGGCATTTCTAATATTGCATTGTTGCAAGTTTTGAGCTGAAATTTGCAAACATTTACATTGAGAAAGAAATGTCGCAAAATGAAATTATTGAAATGTTTTGGAGTAAATAAGCTGGTAAGTTCGGATAGGAGGTGTAGATGAAATTGATTAAGTTGACTTGAGTGTCCGGGGTAAAATACCGAAAACACGCACGTAGGAGGTACCACTTCCCTTTCGGTTAACAACCGGTAAAGTAGGGTTTTGGTAGTGCTAGTCATGCCTACTTGCAGACACCAATCTAGGGATTACCTGAGTCGTATTTACCGCCCCTCTAAATTAAATTGTAAATTTCTAAATTGTTGAGATTTCAAACCATCATTGTGCATGGTGGCTTTCATTAAAAGAAGTAAATGAAATTCTCTTTTAATTGGCATAATATGGCATATGCATTTCATATTGGGAATCTTGCATAAATGTATATATTTTGTTAAGATTTCTCTACTGGGCTTTAAACTCATCCCTATGGGATTTTGGTGCAGGAAAAGATGTGGTGAACCCGCCGAGTTAAGGGCATGGACATGTTTTGTGGAGAGCAAATGGTCTTATTTGTTGTGGTTTATTTTGCTAGCCAAAGGTTATAAATATATGAGTTCGTGAAACTATTTTTGTGTAACCGGGCTTCGGCCTTGGAATATGTAAGCCCTTAAGGGCATTTTATTTATTGTTGAGATTTTATGTTCTACATGCTATAGATTCATGTATTTGATTATCATTGAATGTATAATTCGCATGTCGGACTATCTTGTACAAACCTTATCGGTCAATGATGTAAAGGTTGGAGAATGGTTATTGTTCTTTAATGAATGTTGGTTGGTGTACCTTAATTATGTTGGAATATTTTGGGGCGTTACATTTTTAGATACATCTAACATAAATACACTTAAAAAGTATAATATTTGTGAAAAAAAAACTTTAGAAAATTCACTAAATATCAAAAATACAAAAAATACGACAATTTAGTATATTTATCATATTCTTGTGTATTTATTATTTTTTATAAATATTTTATTTTTTAGATATATCTAAGTACAATGCATCTAAAAAAGTAAAAAAAATTGCTTAAAATTTAAAAAATATTTACTAAAAAAAAAAAAAAACAAAAAACACGAAAAACAAAAAAACTCAATTTTTAAAAAATTGAATTCAGAAAATTGAAACAAAACACACTGATTGGTATTAAGTGGGGTGTTTAAAGAAATCTTATTAAAATTTAGTGTTTAGGGTAGCATTTGGTTGACTTTTCAAAACTTAACTCTATTTTTAAATTATGATTCGAATGAAATATGTTAACCAAACATATTTATAAAATATAACACAAAATTACTCTCAAAACTTTTCTCTTCTCTTTATTATTATTATTATTATTAAATCAATCATTTTTTCTCCCTCATCTCACATTCTCTCACATTTTATACATCAATTAATCAAAAAAAAAAATACAAATCATTTCAAAACTCGTAACCAAACAAATTTTCTCTTTTTAAATAATGATTCAAAAATTTAAAACTCAAAATATAATTTCGCGCTTAAATTATAATTCTAAAACTAAATCAAACAACCCTCTCGCAGCCTCTTAGTTTTTACATTGGAGTTCCAAAAAATTAGTTTTCACATTTTAGACTTAATTTTTTATTTATTTTTTATTTTTTTCACTTTGCAACTGTTGAAAGTTTCTAGAAACTGTAAATTTTCACAATTTTTTGAAATTTTGAATTTATTTTTGACAAATTGAGATTTTTTTTTTTTTTTTACATAACTTTCATATTATTACTAGTCTTGCTTGATAGATTTGGACAAATAGATTCCAAAAATTTTGATAGATCTTGAGAAGTAAATTTTAAAAATATAAATTTTATAAAATATATGTATATAATAAAAGTTAGTATAATATTTTAGAATTTATAATCAGTAAGGTAAATTAAACTCACCTCCCATAAGGTTTGAAAAAAAATATAATTAACTCTATACTTTTAATATAATTACATTAGTCATCTTTGAAGTTCTAATTCATATCAATTTTTCATCAATAATTCATTAATCGTGTAAATGAAAAAAATAATGATATCATCTATAATCTATTAAAACATATATTTATCTTGATTAATTTTAGTATCTACCCACAATTATATTAATTTTGATCACTTTAATTTTACTAAAACAAAAATTACTATAATTAAGTGTAGCATTTTTTTTTCAAACTCGGGAAAGATGATTGTAATTTACCCAATAAATAACTAATGTAATTGATAAGCAATCGGCAAATCAGTTTAAACCTTTATTAAAACTTTTAAAAAACTTTACCTGTTAAATATAAAATTAGTGAATGAGTTACGCTTTAGGTAAAAAATATTTTTTTTAAATATTTTCTCATATTTTATAGGGTTTTTTTTTTTAAGAGTCTCTGGTATTAAGATTTTATAGTATAAAGGACATCTAATATTTCATAATATCTAAGGTCCCTTAATATCAATTCAGAGAAAATTTGATCTAGAGAATTTCTCTAAACTTCCTAGAGAAATTCTCTTCCATTTCTCTGGACTCCAGAGAAATTCTATCTATTTCTTCTAATCACACCATGGGTGAGTACTTCTACTTCAAACCAAAATACACACAATCTGTATTTTTTGTTTTTGGTTTTTCATTAATAGTGTTTATATATGTAAATATTTATACTTTGACAGATTGAATTGGTGAGTGAATCGTTAAATGTTTTTGTATTATATTAACAAAAATACAAGGCTCAATTATGTATATAAAAGAACAAACATGAATATGGGTTTCTATTGGACACCTTCTTAGCTTTTAGGCTTTCTCTGTTGGGTATTTTTGTTATCTGTCAACACAGATGTGAAAACTATGAAGTGCAAGTCAGTGCAGAGAAAATTCAGACATCCAGATAAAATTTAGGCATCCAGAGAAAATTCAGACAGTCCAGAGAAAATTCACATAGTCCAGGGAACTCTATATCATTGTGCATTTTATATGTTCTCTTACAAATATCTTTTCAAGGAGGGTTGCTATCAAAATTCTGTTTGCTAATCCTAGTGCCCCTTGCAGGTTAGGTCCAACAAAATGAGGTGGTTGACAGTAAGATCTTGCCATATTGTAGCATAGACAAGAAAGAGAAGAAGTCATTGGGCGAGCTTGAACAAGAATTTCTTCAAGCACTTCAAGTAATAAAACAGATTATTTTTAGTTTTAGTTTTAGTTTTTTTTTTTTAAATACACAAATTTATTGTGTCTTAGAATTCTGCTCAGACTACAGTTCTACAATGATTAAAATACTTTTGATTATCCTACTGATTGTAGAATCAGAAGTATTATGCAACGTTCTAGATTTTGGAGAAAAAAAAAAGAGTAATGATCCAGAGAAAATTTACACAGTCTAGAGAAAATTCACACAGTCCAGAGAAAATTCAATCTGATTTACTCACACACTCGACGTTGGGGCTCTCATTCCTTAGCCTCTAAACCTTGCGAGAGTCATCAACCTTGTAGAACTGCAAGACTGCAAGCTTGACCTTCTTCTTCTTGTGTTTGATCTTCAGCCATCCTCTAGTTGCTTTCTGACGAAATAATCAATTTTTGATGATGTGAGATCATTACCAACTGAGATCTAAGAAATAGATGCAAATCAAGTATTTTCGAAATAGAAAGAGAGCAGAGAAAGTGTAGAATATGGAATCCTATACCATAATGACACATAGTGAATTCAAAACGAGAGAGAGAGAGAGAGAGAGAGAGAGAGAGAAGTGACCTTGTCAAAGTCTTGAGGAGTGATACTAGGAAGGTAGAAGGAGTAAGTGTTAGATAATGTCTCAATGGGACCACATAATTAAATGTGGTGTTATCATTTATAAGAAGTCTACAATTTAAGTGATTCAATTTAGTTAATAGGCTTAAGGGTATATGTATTATGGACCTAATGTGTAGATACTAGTTGTATAATTTCTATTTCTATGAGGGGCAGAAATAGAAATTAAAACATATTGGTTAAAGTTGGTTTTCATTCCTTTTGAACTTCCACAACCTTTCAGTTTTGAAAACCAATTATAACCTTTAAAAGGTTATGGTCCCTATTCCTTCCCAGGTGGAGAAAAGAACACTGCCATTTTTCTAAATCCTCTCAAAGGAGAAACATAAGGCACCAAAGGGGAAAGGACTAGAAGGCAATAACATAATCAATAACAAAGAGTTTATTGATAATCACGCTTCCGTTTAACCGTTCATCAATGGATTCAGGTATGTCATTTTGTCTTGATTTCTTGATAATACACATGGTAAATGATCCGAAGTGTAAGGTTTATGTTCTGAAATTTATGTTTACAATTGGTATCAGAGCCTGCATATCATGTGTCTTATCAGAATTGATATGCTTTATTCATTCTATTTAGTTTCCTGGAATCAGATTCTGAATTTTCTTATGGATGTAAATTCTATTTTTTCCTGTTTTGTTCTGTGAAAATGGCAATCTGTTTTCTGGAATTGTAAAATGATTCGGTGGGCAGTTTTTTTTTTCTCTCAAATGGATGAACATCATGTATTTATATATATATAGATATATCTTGCGATTTGATCGGTTTAATTTTGAATATCATAAAAAAAAACTATTTATTTTTTGGACCCGTCAATTCTATTTATATATGTATGTATATAATTGGGATTGCTGCAGATTATATAACATATACGGGGTCACAAATTTAGAAATCTTTAAATTTAATGTAATTTCATACAACGTCTACAGAAATTTAATTTTCTAACATTCTTAATATAAGTCAATTCAAACAAGATGTCACAAAAGTGATCTCTCTTGTCTAGATTGTTTTATATGGAATGTTTTGATGTTCATGTCTATGTATCTCATGCGGGTATTTATCGGTCCAAAGACATGATTAAGACTTGGCAGAATTACACACATTTTGTGGTGATAAACATGTGCCAATTGTCAAGAAAACCTAATGTGAATAATAAATCCATCAAAAGATAGATTTGTTATTTGACATAACTTATTGTCAATGTTTGCTCATTACAACAAGAATACCACTTACAGTTAATATCACTACCCAAAGGCTTGGTATTAATGTTGTGCTAGGTATCTTGAGATGTTGTCATTAAATTACTTTATTTAGAGATTATCTGTTTGGTAACTTAATGTGAGCATAATTGTTTATTCCTTTTATTTTCTTTTCTATTCAGCTTTAATGTCGACTACTTCAATCTCTGCCAACATGAACAATGTTCCAATGTTAAATGAAACAAACTTTAAGGACTGGAAAGAGAACATATTGATTGTTCTCGGCTGGATGGACATAGACTTGGCATTAAGGATGCCAAAACCGAATGCTCTCACTGCACAAAGTACTCCTGAGGAAATTGTGTACTTTGAAAAGTGGGATCGTTCTAACAGGCTAAGTCTTATGATCATGAAGCGTGGGATTCCAGAAGTCTTTCGGGGTGCAATAACAGAGGATGTTACCATTGCCGATGAATTTCTTTCAGAAATTCAAAAGCGTTTTGCTAAAAACGATAAGGCTGAAACAAGCACGCTTTTAGCAAGCTTGATTTCAATAAAGTATAAAGGCAAGGGTAATGTTCGCGAGTACATCATGGAAATGTCTCATCTTGCTTCAAAACTTAAGGCACTAAAGCTCGACCTATCTGATGATTTGCTCGTGCATTTAGTTCTCATCTCTCTTCCTGCACAATTTAACCAATTTAAGGTCAGTTATAACTGCTAGAAGGAGAAATGGACTCTCAATGAGCTCATTTCATTTTGTGTGCAAGAGGAAGAGAGATTGAAGCAAGAAAGGACTGAAAAGTGCTCATCTGGCAAGCACCTCCAAGCATATGGGCAAAAGAAAGCATGAGGGAAAGGAAGTTGCTATTCCTCAGGGTCCGGAACCAAAGAAACAGAAAGTGCAGGATGGTTGTTTCTTTTGTGGCAAGCCCGAACACAGAAAGAAGGATTGTGCCAAATACGTCGCCTGGCGTGTAAAGAAAGGTACATTTCATGTTTTGGTCTGTTCTGAAATAAATTTAGCTTCAGTACCAAGAAACACTTGGTGGGTAGATTCTGGTGCTACTACTCACATATGTGTTTCTATGCAGGGTTGCCTGAACTACCGAAAGCCAACTGATGCTGAAAGATACATCTTTGTGGGTGATGGCCAGTCAATAGAAGTGCAGGCAATAGCGCACTTTAGATTATTACTGAAAACTGGTTATTATTTGGATTTATTAGACACTTTTGTTGTACCGTCCTTTAGACGGAATTTAATTTCTATTTCTGTATTGGACAAATTGGGATATTATTGTTCTTTTGGAAATATGAAGTTTAGTATGTCTATTAATTCCAATGTTGTTGGTACTGGTTTACTTAATGTGTTTGATAATCTATATTTGCTCGAAACTATTGCATCTTATAATGCAACCTTGCACGTGGAATCACGAGGTACAAAGCGTAAATTAACTAAGAAAAATTCAGCCTCATTATGGCACAAACGCCTAGGTCACATCTCTAAATCTAGAGTTGAGCGCCTTGTGTCTGATGGAATTTTGGACTCTCTTGATTTTTCAGATTTTGATGTCTGTGTTGAGTGTATCAAGGGAAAACAGACCAAAATAAAGAAATATGGTGCCCATAGGACTACAGATGTCTTAGATTTAATTCATACGGACATTTGTGGCCCATTCCCTATGGCGTCTTGGAATGGTCAACAATATTTTATCACATTCATAGACGACTATTCTAGATATGGGTATCTATTTCTTATCCATGAGAAATCACAGTCTTTGGACGTATTCAAAAAAATTTAAGGCCGAAGTTGAGTTACAACTCAACAAACGGATTAAAAGTGTCAGGTTTGACCGTGGTGGTGAATACTATGGCAGATATGATGGATCAGGTGAACAACGTCCAGGACCGTTTGCAAAATACCTGGAGGAATGTGGAATCGTCCCACAATACACCATGCCAGGATCACCTAGCATGAATGGTGTATCTGAGAGACGAAACCGGACTCTTAAGGATATGGTAAGAAGTATGATCAGTCATTCTACTTTACCAGAGTCCCTCTGGGGTGAGGCTCTAAAGACAGCAACTTATATCTTAAATCGGGTGCCAACTAAAGCAGTTGTAAAAACACCTTATGAGCTTTGGGTTGGGCGAAAGCCTAGTCTAAAACATTTGCATGTGTGGGGGTGTCCTGCTGAGGCGAGGCCTTATAAACCTCATGAACGAAAATTGGACTCTAAAACCATTAGCAGCTACTTTATTGGCTATGCCGAATGATCACGGGGTTACAAGTTTTATGATCCCACAAATAGGTCAATATTTGAGATGGGAATTGCAACATTTTTTGAGGATGTTGAGTTTGGGGGGAGAAATCCAGTTAGAGACATTGTTTTTGAGGAGAAAGCAGGAGTAATCCCACTTCCTACTACTACTTTTGACCAATCACAGGTTCCTATACCTGTCATTGCTCGAGAAGTAATTTCGGATCCTCAACCAGACAATGTTGTTCAAGATAATATAGTTCAAACCCCCATTCAAGATGAGGTAATTGTTCCTGAGGAACAAACTCTACAACCTCAACCTCAAGAATCTGTGCCATTAAGGCGATCCACAAGAGAAAGGAGATTTGCACTTTCAGATGATTATATTGTATATCTCCAGGAACATGAGGTAGAAAATGGAATGTCGAAAGATGATCCAATCAACTTTCGTCAAGCCATGGAAAGTTCCAACTCTCATAAGTGGATAGAAGCCATGAATGAAGAATATAAGTCTATGCAAGACAATAAAGTTTGGGAACTTGTCTCATTACCAGTTGGTGTGAAGCCCGTAGGTTGTAAATGGATATTTAAAACCAAAAGGGATTCAAATGGTAATGTGGAGAGGTATAAGGCACGTCTTGTAGCCAAAGGCTTTACTCAAAAAGAAGGAATTGACTTTAAAGAAACTTTCTCTCCAGTTTCTTCGAAAGATTCTTTTAGGACAATTATGGCGCTTGTTGCATATTTTGATCTTGAGTTGCATCAGATGGATGTCAAAACAGCTTTTCTTAATGGTGACATTAAAGAAACAATTTATATGGTACAGCCAGAAAACTTTGTGTCAGGAGACCCAAAGAATATGGTTTGCAAATTGACTAAATCCATCTATGGACTCAAACAAGCTTCTCGTCAGTGGTACTTCAAATTTCATCAAGTTCTCACTTCGTATGGTTTTGAAACTAATGTTGTTGATGAATGTGTGTATCACAAGTTCAGTGGGAGTAAACACATATTTTTGGTTTTATATGTTGACGACATATTGCTTGCCACAAACGATATAAACTTATTGCATGACACCAAGAGATTTCTATCTAAGAATTTTGAAATGAAAGATCTTGGTGATGCTTCCTTTGTATTAGGAATCGAAATACACCGAGATCGTTCTCGGGGTATTCTGGGATTATCACAAAGGAGCTATATCGAAAAAGTACTCAATAGATTTGGCATGCAAAATTGTAAATGTCACGACCCAAACCCGCCCCTAAGAGTTTGGCATCGTAACCGGCCAGTAATCCTAGATTACCACAGGCCTTACTGAACAAAACGTAATTAATCGGGGCTCGCGGAAGCGAGAATAGAAACTACAATAGTCCAAAGAGCTGTGCATAATTATGAATATACATTTACATGCCAAAATAGTAATTTACCTACCATATTACATAAACAAAATCCATGTACAAAACATATAGGCACCTACCACAAATACATAACAAAACAAACTCACTATACGGCCTTCCAGGCCTAGCCCAGCAAGGGCATACAAAACTCAGGTAGGCTTTCAAAACGGCGGCTCGACACGAAATCCGCCTAGGCTTGGCTCCCCGACTGCTCACCTATAAAATACATAAATACAGGGGTGAGCTAACGCCCAGCAAGTAACATTAACGTAAAGGGGTAGTGAACGAATTCCACATATATCATATCCGTAAAACAAATCATTCATAAACATAACCATTTCATAACAGAACATACGTAATGGCATATTCCACAGAACATAAACATAACAGAACGTCTTCCGACTAGAGTAATCAGTTCCGGATACTGATTAAACACATAACGTCACAATGAAGTGACTCACGAGATCTCGTAAACTAGTCATGGACCCGTATTTTCATGCCGTCCCCCATGACTTGAGACTCTCTATGGATGCCATACTAGATTCGCAAATAGGATATTCGTTCACAGAAAACATTAACGTTTCAGAAATCATAACATAACATAGCATTTTCAGAACATACTTTATAAGAACATAACTTTACAGAAATGTTACTTACAGTGGTTTTCCAGGACCGGTTGTACGGTCTTCACGTTTTGACCTGCAAATATCCACAGTATCGCATGATCCTTTAACACATATCATTATCAAATCAAGTCCACGTATGCTCTTAATGATGTTTCAATCTCATAATTTCATTATCATGACTTAATTAAGCCTCAAGAATGCTAAAAATGCAATGAGGACGCCAGAATCATGCATTGAAACACTTTTTGATTTTTCCTGGAAAACAGGTCTACGCTCGAGCGGCCAAACCCCCGCTCGAGCGGACTGAAAACTGGCCCAAAATGCTGGATGTGCGAAATCTACGCTCGAGCGGCCCAACCTCCGCTCGAGCGGACTGTGAAAATCTGGGTAGAAAAACCAGTCCATTTTCTGTCAAACCGTGGCCTCCCTTTTTGCAAAATCAACTTCCACAATCATAAAAGTCAAGGCCAAACTCACTTGAAAACAACTTGAATTAAGCTTCACAACTCCTAACAAAACCCACATGCCTCATTTACCAAATCAAACCTTGATATGAGATGAAAAAAACATAAAACATGTACATACAAGCTTTATCTTTCAACATTCATGGAGGTCTCCCTCAAATATGCCCAATACACATAATTCATGCCATAATCTCGAGATCAACATGCTAGATGCCAAGGATCAACAATCTATTTCATGAAATTAAAGAGAATTTCTTACCTTGAGTTCTTAATTGGAGCACAATTTACTTGAATCCCCTTTCTTTCTCTTCTTTCCCTTGTTTCTCCCCTTTGCTCTCTCTTTCTCACGCATTCTCTCTCCTCTCACTCCCTTAGATATTTTCTTCCTTTATTCTTGAGTCAAAATGGGTCAACAATACTTATCTTAAGCCATGTATATCAAAGATAAACAATTGTGCCAAAACTTAAGCCAAACAAGACTTAGCGATTCAGACGAAATTCAGTCCTCAATTTATTTTCTCAAATGGTTCTAAAAATTCCCGGTATCACATAGGTGTGTTCAATTTCCTCTTCTGAACTCATTACGGTCGTCAATTCCAGTCCCGAAGTCGTAATTCCAACAGATATTTTTCTAATTCGAACAGGTATTCTTCAATTAATTCATATATACACATAATTAATTACTGATAAATATGACACATATTTTGGGGTCATTACAGTAAATCAGGTGAAACCCCGGTTGCTAAGGGAGACAAGTTTAGTCTCAGCCAATGCCCGAAGAACAGTCTTGAAATTCAAGAAATGCAGAAGATTCCTTATGCCTCGGCTGTAGGGAGTCTAATGTATGCTCAAGTATGTACGCGTCCGGATATTGCGTTTATAGTTGGCATGTTAGGCAGATATTTAAGTAATCCTGGCATGGATCATTGGAAAGCAGTCAAACGTGTTATGCGATATTTACAGAAAACAAAGGAATATATGCTCACATATAGGAGATCGGATAAGTTAGAGGTCATTGGATATTCTGACTCTGATTTTGCTGGATGCCAAGATAGTAGGAAATCCACATCAGGCTATATTTATCTGTTAGCTGGCGGAGCAATTTCTTGGAGGTCTGCAAAGCAGACGCTCATAGCTTCATCCACCATGGCCGCAGAATTTGTAGCATGTTATGAGGCATCAAACCAAGGGATATGGCTGCGGAATTTTGTTACTGGGTTGCGTATTTTGGAAGGCACTGAAAGACCACTTAAGTTATATTGTGACAATAAGTCTGCAGTTTTATATTCCAATAACAACAGGAGCTCGACAAAATCAAAGCATATTGATATCAAGTTCCTAGTTGTAAAAGAAAGAGTGCAGAGTGGACAGATTTCCATAGAGCACATTGGGACGAACTCCATGATAGCGGATCCACTTACGAAGGGACTACCACCCAAGGTCTTTCATGAGCACACTGCTCAGATGGGTGTTGTTCTATTTGAGAACATTCTGGTTTAGTGGGAGTTTGTATTTATATTACTGCTTTATGTCAGCCTTGAGTTTTATCTATGTAATTAGATTAATTTCTGCAGAAATGAAATATTAGTTTATTACGCTCTGTTACGTATTGTGCAGTATTGATCTCAATAAAGTTAAGTAGGACCAGTTGGAAATAGGCATGTATGGATCACATCACATGTAATTTCCATGCTACGCATCCATGATTGATCTATGTCATTTAGCTGTATTAGTATACGTGACCATTGGTGGGTCGAGTTACGATTGATGTAACGAAGACCGCTTTGATCCTATATTAATATAGTTAATGGACAAGATTGTTTGGATACCCTCAAGTTATGATAACAAATTTCTGAGCTCACTAAAGTTAAGCACATTTTTCAGGATACATATGTGGTCCAGTGGGAGATTGTTAGATAATGTCTCAATGGGACCACATAATTAAATGTGGTGTTATCATTTATAAAAAGTCTACAATTTAAGTGATTCAATTTAGTTAATAGGCTTAAGGGTATATGTGTTATGGACCTAATGTGTAGATACTAGTTGTATAATTTCTATTTCTATGAGGGGCAGAAATAGAAATTAAAACATATTGGTTAAAGTTGGTTTTCATTCCTTTTGAACTTCCACAACCTTTCAGTTTTGAAAACCAATTATAACCTTTAAAAGGTTATGGTCCCTATTCCTTCCTAGGTGGAGAAAAGAACACTGCCATTTTTCTAAATTCTCTCAAAGGAGAAACATAAGGCACCAAAGAGGAAAGGACTAGAAGGCAATAACATAATCAATAACAAAGAGTTTATTGATAATCACGCTTCCGTTTAACCGTTCATCAATGGATTCAGGTATGTCATTTTGTCTTGATTTCTTGATAATACACATGGTAAATGATCCGAAGTGTAAGGTTTATGTTCTGAAATTTATGTTTACAGTAAGCATTGTAGGTCAAAAGAAAAAGAATGATTGTTGAGATCAATGAACGAATCACCAAGGATCGACGAGCTCCCATGGAGTTAGAAAGATGAGGTTTTGGAAGTTGGCATAGAAGATAATCAAATTTCTCTATGATATATGGGGTCAGGATTGAGGGACCTTAGACATCACAAAATAATATTATGGACCTTATCCATTACTAAAAATAAGATAGAGACCTTAGACTAATTTTTCCTATTTGATATAATAATAAAAAAGAGTTTACTTTAGTAAAAAAATATTTTTTTACTTCTAACATGTGTTTGAAAAAAAAAGGATTAAAGCACTTTACCACTATCATCATCACCTCCACACTCCACTGCCGCCACCTTTTCCACACTATTACTGCCTCCACATTGTCCATACTATTACTACCTTTGTCACCACTTCCATTCCACCACCACAACCACTCCAACCACCTACACTATATATTATCATTACCATCACTATTACCTCATCCTCTATTATCACCACCAACACCCTCACGCCACCTCATTACTACCACTTTGTCGCTATCACCACCACTCTCACTAACTTACCAGATTTGAGAATCCTACTATGACTATGGTGCCCTTGTGGGGATTTTTCCTAAATCTTTTTTAATAATTTGAACCGTTTATATTGTAAGATTCGTCGAGTATAACATTTATATAAAAAATCAAGTTAATCGGAAATCAACAATCCCATGATTAGGTTCAATTTTTTTTTTAAAAATATCAAGATTATGTTAACCGTTTATTTTTTAAAAAATAAATGTACTCTTATTATAGAGATATAGATTTTTCAATTAATTTAATTTTTTGTATTAATGATCTATTCAACAAATCCTATAATATAAACGGTTCAATTATAAAAAATAAAAACTAAAAACTAAAAAAAATCCCCTCCAAAACATCACAGACCATGACACCATCACTATCACCTTCACCCCCACCTCTCCATTGTTATGATTTTAATGACACAATCAAATACAATATATATATAGATATATATATTTATTTAAAAAATATTTTAACCAAAACAAACTAATCTTTAATTAAAAATAATCTATTATTACTAAAAAAACAAAAACAAAAACAAAAACAAAAACAAAAACAAAAAAATTTTAAATGGCTAAATTCTTTGCCCTCAAAAGATGATTATCCTTGCATGGCTGCTGGTATGGCCCTGTTTGGTAGAGCTGTGGGAAAGTGCTTATAGCTTATGCCTAAACAACTTATAGCTTATAATTATGACCATAAGCTGATTTCCAGCTTATTCTTAAAGCATCTCCTGTCCCACTCAAAGAATAAGCTGATTTCTGACTTTCAAAAAGCTATAAGCTATAATCTATAAGCTAAACCAAACACATCAAAATAGCTTAAATTAAGCTGAAAGCTGAAATAAGCTGTAATTAAGCACTGCCAAACAGGCACTATAGTCCTGTTTGGTACAGCTTAAAAGCTGCTTATTTCAGCTTTCAGCTTAATTTAAGCTATTTTGATGTGTTTGGTTTAGCTTATAACTTATAGCTTTTTGGAAGTCAGAAATCCGCTTATTCTTTGAGTGGGGCAGGAGATGCTTAATTTATAAGTCAGAAATCAGCTTATGTTCATAGTTATAAGCTATAAACTGTTTAGGCATAAGCTATAAGCACTTTCCCACAGCTCTACCAAACAGGACCTATGTATGATTGACAAATAAAAGAAGTGTGGGACCACGCTGACATGCCACTAACATATGTTTAGGAATTTTCGGGGAAAAAGTCTAGAATATCATACAAAGATTCAAAAAAAAGAAAGTATTACAAATTTTTTATTTATGAAGTGCGTTTAAACTTATTATTATGAGATTAAATTTTTGATGAATGTTAACAATAAATTTTAAATTTTAGGTTTTTTTTTTTTCATATTTACTTTTTATGTAATAGGAGCATGTAATAGTGGTCCCTCATTGTAAGTTCTTCATTTATCTTTATTTACATGGAAAAAGGAATCATGCTCAACAACTCACACTCATGGGATTGGATACCCCACTTTGCCTGCTCTCTCCCTCTCCTCTCTTGTCTGGCAACAATGAGGGACCTCCACAATTGTTTTTTGGATCCCAACTGTGGATGGTGTAGACTCCACACATATATAAATAGATTACATATATATATCAATGATTAAGATTTAAAAGATGTTGTATGGATCCCAAAAAAGGGGTGTTCCAAACATTTTTTCTGGTCTAGCCTACATTTACAGAAACAAAATGTTAAGAGTTTCTAAAAATTCTATCAAAAATTTTATTAAATATCTCACATAGATGTATGACTTATATTATGTGGATTCCATATGTAAGATATTTAGTAAAAATTTTAGTGTCTTTAACGTTATTCTTATAGAAAAATCAAATATAAAACAATATATAGATGTGAGATTAAACATATCTATATTTATCATTGTAATATATTATACATTTTATGTCTAATTCCTTCTGTGTAGAAAGACATTTTGAGCGTCCGACCCCATTGCCAACGGTAGTGACTCGTACCAAATGGTTCACAACTTAAAGAGAAAATGACTTCTTTTTTTTTTTTCTTTTTATTTGATTTATATATAATATTATAATAAAACTTAATAAATTATAATTACAAAGTCAAAAATCAAATACAATCTAAAATTAATGTAAAAAAATCAAAATAAGAAAAAAAAATGTCTCAACAAGATAAATTTAAATCACTAATTTGTTAATGAAGTACAGAATATCAATCTCAATATGTTAGATAAAGGAGAAGTTATTAGTGATCTAGGCACGACCATATAGTGTTTAGGCATATTGTGATTGATAAACGATATAATTGTTGGAAATGGTTATAAATTCTGGGTAAAACCAGAATTTTATCCTAAGTTTGGTCTAATTTTTAGGTGGGCCCCGTGCGTCGTTTTACACGGGTCAAAGTGGTAACGCGTTCTATGCCGCGTTGTGATTCACGTGGTATATTTGGTTGCTTAAAACCATTACCGAGTGAATAGGAAATTGAAGCCAAAGTGTGCTCCATGGAAATGGAGTTTTGGTGAAAATTCCTTATTGCTTGAATAAGGCTTGTCCCACATTGATTTGGTGGGAGGTTTTGAAAGGGTTTATAAGGCTTGGGTTTGGTACTTGGGGTGTGCCCCAAGGGGTACCCAAGTGTTTTAGAGGGAGAGGTTATGGGCAAAATGGGCTAGACCCATTGGACTCAAAAAACCACCACACGCGCGCCGCCGCCGTCCGTCCGGTCGGGCTGGGCCTGGGCGCGGGTGCGTGGTGTGTGGTTGGGTTGGGCTTGTTCGGCCCAATACTAATCTTTTTGGGCCAAAAACATTTGAATTTAATCCAGAATTCAAATTAAACTGGGTTTGGAATTTCTGTTCATCCAAACAAGGCCCTTCCCGTTTTCAAACAGAATTAAACTGGTTTGGCATTTTGGTTCATCCAAACAGGGCCCTTCCCGTTTTTATCTGTTTGAATAGTTAACCAACAGATTCAAATCTGTTGAAATTCAAACCCAACAGGTTTCATACCTGTTCAATTCAAATCCTACAGCCACCTTAACATTTATAAATAGACCAGCCTCCCATTTGGATTAACACACCAATTTTCGTATTCCATCTCTGCTTTAAATCTCTGCCATATTGCTGCATTTTATTTCTGAAAGAAAGAGTGTAAACACTTAGTGTGTTCGACGAACAATTAAATTGTAGTGCTGCATTTAATTGTTGATAAGATCATTTCATCCTGGGAGATAGACGTCCAAGTTCTGAAAGCACCGTGGAGAGGACGAATCTGTCTTAAGGACACAGTGTTAAACACTGGACTTGATCAGAAAGTTATTCGAAAAATTTAACCAAGTAAGTTGATTAAATTATATTCTGTTTTTATTTGTTTATTAAAATCAGATTTTAATTTTGTTTTTGTAACAAAATAAAATCTGTTTTTATTTGTTTTATTTTTTTTTATTTTGAGTTTGATTTTTGTAATCAAACATATTCTCTCCTTTTCTTTATTTCTTTAAATTCTAATTGTTGTTTTGTACACAATAGAATTAAATTCTAATTGTTGTTTTGTACACAATAGAATTAAATCGTTTAAATATAGTGAAGATTGTCCAACAATCTTAAGACAGATCTTATTTTGGTATCTTCATTATATTTAATTTTCTGTTTTTCAAAATAATATTCTGGTTGGAAAAACAAATAGTGATTTATGCTATTTGACAGATAGTAGTAATATACTGTCTCTTTTCTTTGACAATATACTAGTAGTACGATACTGGTGTCATTAACAATTTCAGAATATTATTTGGTATTACAGAAAATTATTTTGGTATTTTATTTTTCCTGTTTTAGTAACAAGGAAAATAAAATTATTTTATGTTATAATTTATTTTCTGGTTTTAGTAACTAGAAAATTAATTTGTGTTTTAATTTTTTCTGATTTTTGTAATCAGAGATTATGGCTACTACAACTGAAACTGCATCTGGCAGTGGTACTCCTGTTGTTACACCAACATCGGTCCCTATTCAGAACCATGTTCATGTACCTATCAATCATGGAGAAAAACCGGAAAAATTTAATGGTACCGAGTTTAAGAGATGGCAGCAGAAGATGTTGTTCTATCTTACAACTCTTAATTTGGCCCGGTTTCTCCATGAAGAGGCTCCAGCACTTAAAGAGGGTGAAAGTGATCGGCAAGTTGTTGCCGCTGTAGATGCTTGGAAACATTCAGATTTCCTGTGCAGAAACTACATCCTCAATGGCCTTGACAACATGGTGTATAATGTATACAGTCCTCTGAAGTCAGCAAAAGAATTGTGGGATTCTTTGGAGAAGAAATACAAGACAGAAGATGCCGGCACAAAGAAATTTGTCGTCGGTAAATTTCTGGACTTCGTTATGGTTGACTCCCAAACGGTAATATCTCAAGTTCAAAGTTTTCAGATAATTTTGCATGATATTCATTCAGAAGGTATGTCTCTTAGCGAGTCTTTCCAAGTCGCTGCTTTGGTGGAAAAGTTACCACCGGCTTGGAAAGATTTCAAAAATTATTTAAAACATAAACGCAAAGAGATGACCATGGATGAGTTAATTGTAAGATTAAGAATTGAGGAAGATAACCGAAAGGCTGAAAAGAGGAATGGGAAAAATCCCATTGAGTCCAAGGCTAATGTGGTTGAACAAGTTCATAAACCACATAATAAAAAGAGGAAGTTTACTGGAGATGGTCCTAAACAAAGCGACAGCAACAAGAAGTTCAAAGGGAAATGCTATAACTGTGGCAAGACTGGACATCGAGCTTCTGACTGCCGCCGCCCTAAGAAGGTTCATGGAAATACAAGTAAGAAGACCACCAATCAAGCCAATGTCACAGAATTGGATTACATCTCTGATGGAGTGAATGACATCAACCTCTCTGCTGTGGTGTCTGAGGTTAACTTGGTTGGAAATCCCAAAGAGTGGTGGGTTGACACTGGAGCAACTCGTCACATATGTGCGGACAAGAAGATGTTCACTACCTACAATGAGGCTGCAAATGGTGAGCAACTTTTTATGGGAAATTCTTCTACTTCTACTGTCGCTGGACAAGGGAAAGTGATCTTGAAGATGACATCAGGGAAAGAACTGACCCTCAACAACGTACTGCATGTACCTGACATCCGGAAGAATTTAGTTTCTGGTTCTTTGTTAAGTAAAAATGGTTTTAGGCTTGTCTTTGAGTCTGATAAATTTGTATTAACAAAGAGTGGTATGTATGTTGGTAAGGGTTACATGAGTGATGGTCTCTTTAAACTTAATGTAATGACAGTTGTACCAAAAGTTGCTATGAATGAGAATAACACATCTTTTGCTTATATTCTTGAGTCGAATTTATGGCATGGTAGATTAGGTCATGTAAATTATGATGCTTTGCGTAGATTAATTGGTTTGGATTATATACCAAAATTTGAAATTAATCCTAATCATAAATGTGAAGTTTGTGTAGAAGCGAAACTAACTAAGGCTCCTTTTAAATCAGTTGAAAGAAAAACTGAACCTCTAGAATTAATTCATACTGATGTATGTGATCTAAAATTTATTCAAACTAGAGGAGGCAAAAAGTATTTCATAACATTTATCGATGATTGCACAAGGTATTGTTATGTTTATTTACTTAGAAGTAAAGATGAAGCCTTAGAAATGTTTAAACTCTACAAAACAGAAGTTGAAAATCAACTTGGTAAAACCATTAAAATGGTTAGAAGTGATAGGGGTGGTGAATATGATGCACCATTAAATGAATTTTGTGCACAACATGGCATTATTCACCAAACTACAGCCCCTTATTCACCACAGCAAAATGGAATTGCTGAAAGGAAGAATAGAACCCTAAAAGAAATGATGAATGCCATGTTACTAAGTTCAGGTTTACCACAGAACTTGTGGGGGGAAGCAATATTGTCTGCTAACCATGTTCTTAATAGAATACCCCACAAGAAAACCAAAAGCATTCCTTATGAATTGTGGAAAGGTCGACCACCTTCCTACAAATACTTAAAAGTGTGGGGGTGTTTAGCAAAAGGTTTGACAAAAGAACTAGTGGATATGTCTTTACTCTAGGAGGCGCTGCTGTTTCTTGGAAGTCTACGAAACAAACATGCATCGCACGATCCACAATGGAATCCGAGTTCATTGCTTTAGACAAAGCAGGTGAAGAAGCAGAATGGCTTCGTCACTTCTTAGAAGACATTCCAATGTGGCCAAAACCTGTGCCAGCTATTTGCATTCATTGTGATAGTCAATCTGCAATAGGCAGGGCACAGAATCATATGTATAACGGTAAGTCACGACATATTCGTCGTCGACATAATACCGTAAGGCAATTGTTGTCAAACGGAATAATCTCAATAGATTATATAAAATCTAAAGAGAATATTGCGGATCCGTTAACAAAAGGTTTGACAAAAGAGCTAGTGTATAGTTCATCGAAGGGGATGGGATTAAAGCCTATTACATAAGAGTCGTCATAATGGTAACCCTACTTATATGACTGGAGATCCCAAGAACTAAGTTCAAAGGGACAACTAAGTTATGTATGGCTCGCCAGAAATCACCAAGGGATTCAAATTCCCTACCCATTCCTATGGTGAGAGTGATATCTGCAACATATGTTGTATGCAGGGGCATAAGGATAAGCTTTGCTTTTAATGATTACTTATATCTTGATTAAGGCATAAAATCAAGATGAGTATAAGGAGATACTCACAATAAGAATCACCTATATAAGTGTTGAACTGGGGCCGGTTCTATGAGAATGAAAGAGGCTACATTCTCTAGAAACACTTATGAAAACCAGGTGCGTTCAAGGCCAAAATGAACACAACAGTGAGAACCACGATGTGTTAGAAAATATTTTGTGTGAAATCTATTGTCTTGGCTTACACAAACGGCTGAACAATTCAAGGCATCGCGTCCATTGGTTAGCCAGTAAGTCCGATAGGTTATCACTAGGGAAGGTTCAAGGCCGAAAACTACCTATCCTGATGCAAGATATTTTCGACTTATACTCTTTCGATAAATCTGCATTTTGTTGCATTTCCGTTGTCATCAAATTCCATTCATGTGGGGGATTGTTGGAAATGGTTATAAATTCTGGGTAAAACCAGAATTTTATCCTAAGTTTGGTCTAATTTTTAGGTGGGCCCCGTGCGTCGTTTTACACGGGTCAAAGTGGTAACGCGTTCTATGCCGCGTTGTGATTCACGTGGTATATTTGGTTGCTTAAAACCATTACCGAGTGAATAGGAAATTGAAGCCAAAGTGTGCTCCATGGAAATGGAGTTTTGGTGAAAATTCCTTATTGCTTGAATAAGGCTTGTCCCACATTGATTTGGTGGGAGGTTTTGAAAGGGTTTATAAGGCTTGGGTTTGGTACTTGGGGTGTGCCCCAAGGGGTACCCAAGTGTTTTAGAGGGAGAGGTTATGGGCAAAATGGGCTAGACCCATTGGACTCAAAAAACCACCACACGCGCGCCGCCGCCGCCGTCCGTCCGGTCGGGCTGGGCCTGGGCTTGGGCGCGGGTGCGTGGTGTGTGGTTGGGTTGGGCTTGTTCGGCCCAATACTAATCTTTTTGGGCCAAAAACATTTGAATTTAATCCAGAATTCAAATTAAACTGGGTTTGGAATTTCTGTTCATCCAAACAAGGCCCTTCCCGTTTTCAAACAGAATTAAACTGGTTTGGCATTTTGGTTCATCCAAACAGGGCCCTTCCCGTTTTTATCTGTTTGAATAGTTAACCAACAGATTCAAATCTGTTGAAATTCAAACCCAACAGGTTTCATACCTGTTCAATTCAAATCCTACAGCCACCTTAACATTTATAAATAGACCAGCCTCCCATTTGGATTAACACACCAATTTTCGTATTCCATCTCTGCTTTAAATCTCTGCCATATTGCTGCATTTTATTTCTGAAAGAAAGAGTGTAAACACTTAGTGTGTTCGACGAACAATTAAATTGTAGTGCTGCATTTAATTGTTGATAAGATCATTTCATCCTGGGAGATAGACGTCCAAGTTCTGAAAGCACCGTGGAGAGGACGAATCTGTCTTAAGGACACAGTGTTAAACACTGGACTTGATCAGAAAGTTATTCGAAAAATTTAACCAAGTAAGTTGATTAAATTATATTCTGTTTTTATTTGTTTATTAAAATCAGATTTTAATTTTGTTTTTGTAACAAAATAAAATCTGTTTTTATTTGTTTTATTTTTTTTTATTTTGAGTTTGATTTTTGTAATCAAACATATTCTCTCCTTTTCTTTATTTCTTTAAATTCTAATTGTTGTTTTGTACACAATAGAATTAAATTCTAATTGTTGTTTTGTACACAATAGAATTAAATCGTTTAAATATAGTGAAGATTGTCCAACAATAAAATCTATAATTTTATATTAAATCATTAAATATGGAATATGATAATTTGGGATTGACTAATACCTTAGATTAATAAATAATTTTTCTAAGTGAAGAGCCAAGGGCTTGAAAAAGACACACAAAAATATAAAAAATAAAAGTAAAAATAAAAATTTATAGAATACAGACAACGAGAAGTCGTAACATCTGGAGGACACCTCACATCAACCGCCCAAGCCTCATCCTCTACACACGTGTCATCAATTTGATGTCACAATTTGTATTTTCTTACTGTGTGCTATGTCACCATAGCCAACAGACCCAACAACCCATTTGGACCGCTGGCCATAAAATAAAATTAAGCGTAATGTAGAAACTTACCTTTTAGATTTATAAACTCCTTCATAATGATATGGTAAAAAAATAAGTCTTATATTATTGAATATATAATTAATTAAAATTTGACATTTATTATACTATCTCAACGTGTGTCAAATTGTAAAAACTTTTTGTGAATGTCAAATATTTTCTTAAAATTAAAATGACGAATTGTACTCGCTTTCCTGATATTTGGGAGAAATCATAAATTAGGTATAATTATATTAGTTCCTTTTAAGATTTTAATTTGTATAAAACTTAATTCTATTTCAATTAGTAATTCATTAATCATATATATAGAAAAATTATTTTATCATGCCTTTTATACTAAAATATATATTTTATTTATTTATCTTTACCTTTACACCATCTACATTATTTATTGGTATAATTATACTAAAATTGAGGGATTGATTATATATATTTTTTAAAACTTGAATGTAGGTTAGTGTAAATTACTCATATTAAATGTGTGGAGTGGTGATAGAAAGATGTGGAAGGATTTGGGTAATTTTAGTGGTTAGATTTTGGGTCTACTGAAGTGTTCGGTTGGATGGGGATGGCCTGAAGATGATAAGGAGGGGGGTTGGGTGGGGGATGCTCTGTTGCCAAAATGCAAAGTTTGGACTCGCATTCTGTACGATTTAAACGTGCACTCCATACATAATGGACTTGCACCTTGCACACATTTGATTTGAACTTGACTAGTTTTAACAACAACAAAAGGAAGGGTGCAGTGTGGCTACCAGAAGGGGGTGGAGGGGTTTGGGTGGTTCTAGTGGCTAAGGTTTGGGTTAGTTAGGTTGTTAGGTTGAATGGGAATGATCTGGGGATGGCGGAGGGTGCATCAAAATGGTAGGGTGACAAGAATGGGTTGAAGAGGAACATAGGTGAAGAAACGACGGTGACCAGAATAGTTAAACAAGAGTGGAAGTGGGTTGGGGTGAGTGAAGAAGTAATATGAGCAATAAAGGATAGCGAAAAAAATGTAGAAGAACATGTTAGGTGCTTCTATAGAAGGAATGGAAGGAAACGAAAGCATTCTCATCATTCTCTCCAAAGATTCCATGTTCTAGTAATTCTTTTTGGCTCTTACACCGCTATTATACTTTGCAAAACAGGTTACACTAACGGCTAATAAATTAGGGAGAATATCAACAACAACAAAAAAAAAAAAAATAGAGAGTAAGAAAAATAATTACAAAATAAAAAATGTACAAGTGAATCATACATTGAATTGTGCAAACAATACTTATACCCTTATTACTTTGCTATTATATTTCTTACTCACTATTTTTTTTTTGAAATTTTCCCAATAAATTATTCCCATTTACCGTACCATTACAATTATCACATTTTTATACTATATTATACTTATAATCTTATTTGTTAATATAGTATTGGTGTAATGAATTTCATCATTTTTTAATATCTCTAATGTTATGTTGAGTACTAAATTGACATATCAAATGAGAAGATAAAATGATAAAAATATATGGTCATTATAATATTATTCAAAAAACAAAATCAGTTATTCTATTTACACTGAAACTAATCAAACAACACAATACAACCCTCTTAGGTGTAAAACTAAAAATAAAAATTCACTTCACTTATGTAAAATGGTTGTTTTGCATTTTGTCACTGGCTAAACTTTTTTAAATAAAATAAAATCCAAGTTTCTAGCACATTTCCTGATTATATAAAAATTTTCTACAAAATAATGTGGATCAATATGTACTTTATCATTTAAAATAAAATATTCATAAAATCACTTTTATATGCAAAAATATATATATATATATAGGTCTCGCTTGGGAAGTTGATTATTTTATTAGATTATTTTAATTTTTGACTATATTAGTAGCTTAAAATTTTTATGTTTAGGAAGATGGTTGAATTTTTTATAGTTGAATATGATGTTTGTGAGAGAAAAAGTAAAATGATTATGGATTTGATGTAACATTTTATCTCATTGACTATTTTAACCTATTTTATCTTTTTGTAATTTTTAATCAAAAAATTAGCTTTTTCTTTTATTAATAATTAGTTTTACATGTCAAATAGTTGCATAATTGGTCCCTCATTGTTGATTTTAGAGGTTTAGGTCTTCTTTTTATTTTTCAAACATAAAATAGCATTAAAAAAAGGCATTTTACCATTAGAAATAAGTAACTCAAGACCTACAAAGTAAAATAAACTAATGAACTTACTGAATTGACTCGCAAGTGAGGAAAGTGATTGTATGATATATCCTCAAGGGGCCATTTTGGCATGATGGACAAACTGTACCAATTTCAACAATATATATATCTATATGACCATTGGTTCAATGGTTAAGTGATAAAGATACTAGTTCAGATGTATTAGCCACAGCTTCAGCAGCTTCAGATTTGGCTTCTTCAACTGTCAAGCACAAAGCTTCAACTTCAGCTTCAACTGTCAAGAACAGAGCTTCAGCTTCAGCTGCATATGCATCATGTAGTCAGTTAGGAATTGGTTAGCTATGTTGTTAGGAGTTAGTTACACTGTTAAGAGTTAGTTACACTGTTAGGAGTTATTTATCTGCTTATCACAACTGTTATTTTACCTTCTATAAATACAGCTTGTATGTAATATTAGATTAATAAGAAGAAATGAGTTTTCCACTTGGTATCAGAGCTACAAAGCTCTCACGAGCATTCTTGGGTTCTTGATTTCAGTTTCTCTTCAATCATTCTTCAAAGTTCTTCCAGAGCTTCAATCATCTTCAATGGCAACCTCAAATACTCTTCCCTTAAATCTTAGTCTCCTTATTTCAAATCTCAATTCCTTTATAACTGTAAAGCTGGATTCTTCAAATTTCATCATTTGGAGAAGTCAATTTCTCAATATTTTGTGTGCTACAGATTTGCTAGGGTTTGTTGATGGTTCTCATCCTTCTCCACCATTAACAATTGCAAAGGCAGATGGAACCACAACAGTTAATCCAGAATTTCTGCAGTGGAAACAAATTGATGCACATCTATTGAGTTGTCTTACAGCTACACTCACACCTGTGATTTTCTCTTCTGTTTTGCGTCTTCAACATAGTGCAGAGGTTTGGCAAGTTCTGTCAAAAAGATTTACTACATTGTCTCGCAGTCATATTCATCAACTGAAAAATCGCTTGACTACTATAACGAAGACTTCACAGACAATTGAAGAATATCTAAATCAGATTAAAGACTTAGCTGATCAACTTGCACTTGCCTCTTCTCCTGTAGATGCAGAAGATTTAGTTCTTCTTACACTAAATTGTGCAACAATGAGGGACCAATTATGCAACTATTTGACATGTAAAACTAATTATTGGGAATATTATGACCTGGCTGTTTATTTTCCCATTGAAGAATATCATTGATGGATTAATCATGACTTTATGCCTCTCATTTGGAAAATGAGTGGGAGCACTAATTAGTGCTCCCACTAATTAGGTGGCAGTGGGTCCCATCAGTAATGATGTGATATTTTAGTCTTGGAGTTGTATTTTTTTTTTTTTTTTTTACTTTTTTAATGCATTAGTACTATTAGTGATGGTGTTTTTAGTGGGATGAACCATTGTTGCTCTCATTTTAAGTGAACTTAAAGCATGTTCATGCCAATAATAATGAATGTAGACCAAAGCTGTCTAACGGGTTAGGCATGTTTGGCTACAGGAGTGTGGAATTAAAGCTCTTCCATAACCTGGTCTGTTTGGCTGTAAGAATATATGGGAGTCATAATTCCATGCTGTTCGGTTGCAAAGACATCCGGATACACACACAGGATATAAATTTATGTGCAAGATTTTATGTTATTGTACATTGAAACAAACTAGGACATCCAAACAGTCATAAAAAATGCTTCTAAAAACCAATTTTGATTTTCAAATTCATTTTTGATAGAAGTGTAAGAAACCTTGCACTCATCTTCAAGAAATGCCAAGAAACTTTGAAAATTCCATTCTCAAATCAATGATGTAAATTAATTGTTTTTTGGACAAATTACACAAATAGTCCCTATTGTTTGGGGTTTGTGTCACTTTGGTCCCTGACTTTTTAATTGTGACACATTTGACCCTGAATTTTGAATCTTGTTCCAAATAAGGACAATTGAATATATAATTAGATTTTTCAAGGGTAAAATTGTCAATTTGATAAAATATAAACTAATTTGACAAAAACAAATGTCAAACAAATATTTTTGAATTTTTAAAAATTATTTCTACCTACTAAAAATAAAATTATGTAAAATTGATAAATCTTTTAGACATTTATTTATTTTTTTACCAAATTAATTTTTATTATGTGTTTGGATGATAATCATGTAAAATTAATTTTAAAAAATTAATCATGTAATTTTTATTAATTTTACATAATTTTATCATTGGTGGATAAAAATAATTTTAAAAAAATTAAAAATATTTTTTTGACATTTGTTTTTGTCAAATTAGTTTATATTTTATCAAATTGACGATTTTACCCTCGAAAAATCTAATAATATTTTCAATTGTCCTTATTTGGAACAAGATTCAAAATTCAGGGTCAAATGTGTCACAATTGAAAAGTCAGGGACCAAAGTGACACAAGTCCCAAACTATAGGGACTATTAGTGTAATTAACCCTTGTTTTTTTTTTAAAAAAATTCCCTAATGCTATGTTTGGTTGGGGATTTGATGAGGGATTTGGAAAGAGAAATGGAAAAGGTAGGTGAAATGAGAATAAAATATGCCTAAATTTCACATAGTTTTACACACCTTTTCCCTTTCCCTTTCTAAATCCCCAAAATCCTCCAACCAAACACAGCATAAATGCCAAATAGGATTTCGTTGGCCCTCACAGACACTGGGGAAAAAAAAATTCACATATATTAAACACTGAAAAACAATTCCTCTTATTTTTGTGAAATTTTACTTTAACTCTTAGAATTTCAATTTAAATCCTACACTTTCAGTATTATTTTATTACAATGTGATCCCTCTGTCACTTATCATTAAAATTTAGAACAGAAGATGACCATGTGTAAAAATTAGAGAGCTCAAAATGATATTAAACTGAAATTATAAGGACTATCAATGTAATGAATATATTATACAAGTAATCTCTATAATCTCTTTGAGAATTGCCCCGGAGCTCTAATTAGAGCTGTCAAAGGACAGCTCTAATGAGCTGTCACTCATGTGAAAAAAAAAAAAAAAAAAACAGTGAACTAAAAGACAAAAATTAGTGAAGAAGAGGACAAATTAATGCTATGTTAGTGCTCTTTCTTTAGAGCTCCATAGCATTGCTCAATTTCTTTTGAATTCCACTCCCTTTAGTTTTATGTATTATTTTTCCCTCCAAAATGTTAACAATACATGGTTGACTGACAACATTGCAACAAACTGAAAATATAGAATTCAAAGTTTTCAAATTAAAACTGCAAGAACTAAAGTGACGTTTCACTTAAACGATAGGGACTAAAAGTATAATTTACCCAAACCAAAAATAACATTTGCTCTACATCTTCATATAAAAAGAAGACAACAATTAATCAGGGACTAAAACATGAAACACTGAAAACAATAGACTGGTTATTTACCATAACATTGATGATCTACATGTTATAATGATACAATTAGAAGAACATGTCTCATTTCTATTCACTATATTCTTCAGTGGGTTGGAGTCGGATATGAGGGCAAACCCTTTCTGGTAGCCCTCTTGTCCACAGAATTGTCAGATCACCTCTCTTCCTCCCCAGCGTCAAAAAAGTCCCTGCATCGACGTGCAAATTTATTTATTTATTTTTTAATTGGATAATATAAAGCCATTTTGCATTGAACAAGGTTTCTCTTTGCTTCTCAAGGTGAAAATTACCTAGTGTGAGCGGGACAATATATAGCAATGCCGGTTGGCCATGATCATCCATCAAGTTCAGTGCCACAAAAGTAATAACCAGAACTGCAATGCAATATATTTTAGATTTAATAACATCTCAAGTTTCAAAATTTCAATATACAACCACAAAAAAAATGGCAATAAAACTATAGCAGCTGTTGTAATGTTCTTTCTACTTCATTGCTTGCTTGCATTTTGCTAATAAATTATAGACTCCTTGATATAATTGTAGCAAGCTTGACATGATTTCTGTATAATTTCTTACCTAATCCATAAGCAAACATTGCCCACAAAAAGTATCCAGCTCGGAGTTCTTCTTTGCCAACCAATCAAACCTGCCAAGGACAACCCACATCACTTCAATTTGGCCACCAAATGGAGCATTAGTGCAGTTTATTATTATTTTCTTTTTAAGAACAGACCACTGTATCAATTAGATTGAGCGAAGGAACTCCATGAATATACGAAGTTCATAAAGTTTCTAGTCTAAATATTCCAATTTTGACATGCTTCAAGATCCAAGTCTGTTGTGAAACTTTAGTCAGATAATTCTCAAAGAAAGTAATTAGCTTGTGGGCGGTTCTTGTCCATAAAAGCGTAATTCCTACCATTAACTTTCCCTGGATTCAAAACTACTCAAAAACAATGAAATATGGGAAATATACCCAGCCAAAAAAACAAGAGAGAGAGAGAGAGAGAAGAAACCAGTGGAATAGGTAAATACATAAACATAACTTCAAGAATCATCGATTAAAATTAACTATGCTCCACAAGTTTCAAGTTTCAAGGACCAATCAGGAACAAAAATTGTTTCCAGACAAGGCTGCAGAAGTCAAACCTAAGTGAAAATGCTATTAGCAATCCTGGTAAAAGGATGTCACCAAAGCCAATGATACTGTAACCAGCCCATGGATCAAACATGCGTGGAATCTTCAGTAGCATTGGAATACCATCTTCTCCGCTTTTATCACCACGAGCTAACTATAAAGTTCCAAATTATTGTTAACGACTCAAAAGTGATATTATTCTGAACCAGTTAATCATGCTCTAGCATAGTGCAAGCAATATTGAGAGGATTACTTACCAAAATCATCACACTTTCATGGAACAACTTCATAGAAACAAACGCCCAAAATATGTCGTACAAGAAGGCACAACCAAGAAGAACAGTACCCACCTGATTCGCAAAATACACAGAACCATGTCAAAGAAAACATGAAGTGAGAAAACGCTTTTGGTTTTGAAAACTGTTCAGACCACAGTGCACTGCTGACACAATTTTTATTTCAGCAATGAAACTTGGAACTACTAAACTGAGAAATCTAGGGTTCCCTTAAATGAAGAAAAGTGAGTGCGTACCCAAAATTGAACTTTTTCACAAATAACCAAGCCTGTCTATTAACTAACCTAGCCAAGCATGTTCATAGGCACAAACACCGTGTAACCTCAAAAATTGCACCCTAGATTACAGGGGAAATGGAATACACAAACAAACAAATAAATAAAAGATCCTGTTTAGCATTGGACAACTTTCACTGTTCTCCTTTTCCATTGTCTTTGGAAAGGAGTGGTTATTTTGCTTATCACACATGGACAAACTTGTGTAACCCATAAACTCACTCACTTCTAATTCATTCTTATCAGGCTCATAGAATGTTTGCTTTTATCGGTATCTTCTCTTTCCCGTCGGGTAAATTTCATTTAGCTGTGCAGCAATTACCTCATCCTTGACATGCCTAATAAAGCCAAAAGCCATTATTTGTGAATAGCCTTGTGTGGTGGTGATGCTTGGAATTCGAGCTGAAACTTAGCTTGTGCAAGACGATCATTGTCACGACCCAAACCTGTCCCTAAAAGTTTTGTCATGACCAGCTTAGCCTAAGGCCTAAACTTTGCTATAATAAGTTTTACTCAATATTAGGGCCAAAACGGAAGCAAAAAATAATAGAATAAAACATTCATTGAGCTGTGACATGCTAGGATCTTAATGCATTACCATACATAGGTACATAACATTCCATACACCATTTACATTACTGGATGTGGAAAAGGGGGACGACCCAAAAGTCAAGTATTGACAATATATACACATGTCTATTCTTCCGAAATCCAACAAAACATGCCATCATACGGGTTTCTCAAAAATAAACAAAAGAGTCACTTCAGGTGACTCAGCAAAACGGGTCCAACAAAAGGCTCCTGGGCTGACCTAAGGTTGTCTCGCGACCTGGTCACCTACAAATCATCCATAAAAAAAAATGAAGTGAGCAAGGCTCAGTGAATGATAGTAATACGAACAGATCAAGAATACGAGTATAATTTAATAGTGCATATTCTTAAATCATAAGTTGGTCTTATTCATATTTCCCTTCCTGAATGGCCTCGGGCCCATACAAGACAAAACGGCCTTAGGCCCATCGTAGTACAGAACGGTCTTGGGGCCATCGTAATACAGAACGGAGTTGGGCCCATCGTAATACAGAACGGCCTTGGGCCCATCGTAGTACAAAACGGCCTTGGGCCCATCATATTAGCAAACAGAACGACCTCAGGTCCATATCTCATATGCCAAAGTTCAAACATATATCAAATATATCTCGTATAACATAAATTGTTTACTAAAAAAAATAGTGAAAAAGATACCGAACAACATATATAAACACAATACATGAATAGAGCACGATATTACACTACTATCACTCACAGTGATGCGGGTGAGCGCTGGTCCCCTCCTGTACGTGCCCTACACATAGCACTCAACTCGTAAGTACATCATCTTTCCTTAGTTTCCTCTTATTTCTCAATTATTTGATTTGTTAAGTTTCATGTAATTAAATGCATTGTAGAAACATCGAATAGACATAATAACACATTTAGAGGGTCGAAAAGAGCGAAAGAAAATTACAGAATTTTTTAGCTTGGGCCGCACGTGCAGAAGTCCCCACCGCACGTGCTTTTATTACAGTGTAGCCCAATCTTTTTCCCTTCTTTTTCGTACGTGCGGCTATGATCCCCGCATGTGCGGCCAAGGGCCCCGCACGTGCGGTCGTATATCCTGTTTTGGCAATCTGAAACCTAGACAAAAACTCAACTAACCAAACTCATTGCAAGGTATAAGATAGGGAAAAATTAGCCCAATATCATGGTATATCATCATAATGAACATGAATCACAAGCATAATGAGTCCATTTTCCTCTTAAATTCATATACACATCCCAAATTCTTTATATTTCATCCATGCTTGGTTGATCACAATATTTCTGTATAAACAACAAGATGTATGTGTGAGGACAAAACAAGTAGAGCTAAAGGAACATAGCTCAAAACAACCTCAAACACAAGGATCATCCATCAAAGCAACCAACTACCATAAGCAAGGCTCTTATTGTAAACCCTAACTTACATGAATGTAAAGATTTCATTCTCAAATCAAATAGAGAGAGAGAGAGAGATGGATGTTCTAGTTAGATTATACATAACTTGAATTCTAGTCTCAAAGCCCTTTTCAATTTTTTCAATCCTCACTCTTGTTGACCCTCTCTTCTTCCCTCTTCTTCTCTACCTCCTTCTCTCCCTCTCTCGGGAGATATTAAGTCATCCATGTCTTTTATATCTATCTAGTCTAAGTTTTAAGAGTGTCGATTCTAAATTTTTCCAATTAATTCGTTACGAATCAAATTTTTACAAAACTTAATATTATGTCCTAAAAATTATGCGAATCATAAATGTAAAGTCAATTTTGGGTTATCGCGCCTCTACGGCTTCCAATTTCAAATTCAACGTCGTAATTTTAATAGATTTCTCCAATAACCAACAGATAGAATGACATAATTAAATAATTCAAATATGCAAGCACAACTCCACATAGAATTTCACACTAAATAAGTAATTATGCATATAACTAGAAATGTAAAGCACATAAGAGGGTCGGGTTATTACAGTCAACAAGCTTGATTGAGCAAAATAAACATACAAATTAAATTATACACAGACTAGTGACTTGGATGGACAGACACAAGAATCGCAACCATTTTGATTATTAGCAAAATTCTTGGTATTTTGTTATACATGTACCTGGGATTTTCAACTTCTTCAAGTTTGCATGAAGCCTTGAATTATTTTATATAAAAAGCCTAAATAAAAACAAATTATACTATAATTAGCGCTATGGAAATCCAAAGAATCTAAGAAATGGTCCAGGCATGTTTAAAATAGTCATTTAGCAGCAATGAATACAATCGATTCAGAATCATTACCTTGAGATTTGGTACACACACGATCTGAAGAATTGTAATTATCAGTGCAATTCCCTGATTGAAGAAGAGATAAAAGAAAAATATCATTATTTGAATGCTGCATGAACTTAGAAAAGCCTATGCATGGACAAAATACTTGGCATGCAGAAGCTACTCATGCTCTTGGGTTCATCTATTTTACTGTTGTGTAATGTAGATCTCAATTTTCTAACTCTCACTAAAGATTATACCAAAGATATTTTGGTTATCCTATTCTCATTATAGTAAAAAAGAATACGAATTTATTTGATTTAACTGCGCACCTAGCCCTTGATAGACCAGAATAACGGAAAAGGATTCATATAGCCAATCCCATCTGGTGTGCTTTCTTGCACGACATATAATTGACTTGATTCCTAAAATCACACATATAGTTGACGGAAAAGGATTCACAAGGCTTAGTTTGCTGGTTGGTTGGTTGCCGTCAACTATCTCTCAAGAATTCACCATATTGGTCAATAGAAAAGGCCAAAAAGTTATTTTTATCAGACAGGGAAAAGCCTATGCCAATAAGGGTTTTTAAGAAATTTGCAAACAAAGTAATGTAAAATTGCTAGAAGAATAATTTCCAAAAGCAAAAATACAAAGTTCATCCTTACAAGTATGTCTTGGCCTATCCAGGCAAAGGAGATATTTCTGTAAACTGCCCAAACAACAGCAAATGCTATGCAGAATGCAGAAACAACCAAAGTAAGGTATGAGACAGCTCCAATGAAAGGTACTTCAATGAATGATTCTGCCGTACGTTTGAACCCCCTGAAAAAGTACTTGCCCACTTAGTCCCCCCAAAACTTCAAAAGGAAAATCTAAAATCTCATAACTATATGGAAGGCTCTAATGCAATTATCAGCACATCCAGCAATTCATTAGAAAGAATAAATAACACATTGGCAGATCAACAGAAAATGACACATGCCAATGACATATTGCAAACTTTTGATAAAAGGAAATTGGTTGATAGTGTGTCATCAGAACCCCATGCAAAATAAATAAATAACATATAGATATATAGATAATAATTGAATCGTAAAACATTCATTATATAGAATAGAAATCTATCCAGAATATTTTGTCATTACCAGAATTAAACAAACACTGTGAACCTAAATCTGAAAGCATGACATAGTACTAAATGTACTTGAGGCCTTTCCAAGTAATCATTTTATATTACCACAACACTGTTCACAAATAATGATTGAATTGTGATATATTACCACTCTCAACATGCAAGCATCGTACTGCCTGCCTGCTTCACTATTCCACTCCACTTTTGGTGATAATCATATTATTTCCTCCATCTTATAAACAAGTTTGTCAGTCATATTATGCTTCCATGGCAATATATTTCTTTCTTTCCTTATCTTTTTTTTTTTCCCCATAATCATTCAACTTACCTCCCTGAGGTTTCTCACAAATGCAGAAACATACCTTCATTTATCTTAAATTTGTTAGACTTGTCCCACATGTCTCTCTAAGCCATCTTAGCTTAGTTAATATACTTGAGAGGTCCCTCTTTAACAAAATTACAATAGCTTCTCTGTCAAATCTGGCTGCTCACACAGTTCCATTGACACTTACGCACCCTTATACCCTAACCTATATTCATATTTCTTTTATTGGAAAATAAGTCCCGTCTCACAGTAAAAATCCAATACAAAAATGACAATTAAAAACACCACCAGCAATAGTAATTGAAGCCACAGACACTGCAGCCCAACTCCTCTCTCTCTCTCTCTCTCTCTCTCTCTCTCTCTCTCTCTCTCATGGATCAGTCCCTCCTAAACCTCAGAACAGGTTTTCACAATTGCTCAGTGAATAACTTTCTCCAAAGATCTACAATTTTTTATTATCCAAAAAAATTGATATAATCTCAATAAAATCAAATAGAGCTCATTAAGTCACTTTGATGTTTCACATGCTTGATCTAATGCATTAGACCCATTATGTACCCATCCTTATCCACTTTTCCCAGCCAATATACTTTCGTTCTTTTCTTTTGTGTGGGGGAGGGATTGGGATGCATGGTACCTTAGAAACTGTACAGCTTGATGTTGAATGGAAGTAATGACCAAAATGACATTGTCAATTAACTCAGATTAAAAGATCTTTATTTAAAAAAACGGAGGTTGGGGGTGGGATAGAGGAGAATTAAAATGAATTACAGAGAAAGATGAAAGAAGAATGTGTACATAACAAAAGCAAATTAGTCATCCTCATTCATGAGGAGTTGACAGCAGAAATCATTGTTTCTGCTAGGTACACAAAAGAGACTTAAGCGCAATCTAAGAAAATTGAGGTTAGGTATGTAGGATTGTTAATAATTTCAATGGAAGCATAATCTACCCCACACAAAGTCAGGTATGTTGGATTGTTAAGAATTTCAATGGAAGCATCAAATCATGCAGTTGGCATTCTTGCTCACCTGATTCTGAACTATCAAACAAATATTTTGTGCTCACGGAAAATTATTTCTTACGCCCAAATAAGAAGATATAGACATCTAAAACTCTAGACATGTGATATTCCTTCACTGGTACAATGTATCCTTTGCCAAAATGAAAATTACTCTTACTCCCCTACCATTGAAACAACATTATATTAATATACCTCCAGAGGAAGAGCTGGCTCAACCATTGTACTGATATGCAAGTTAAAGTCCAAAAACCCAAACTTAACCAGAACCAGGGCCAAATTAAAGATTTTCAGGTTTTTGCTCAGAGAGTATAAGAGCTGAAGTACAAGAAAACTGAAATAGAAGACAAGAAACATGCAAAGGTTTTTTTTTTTTTTCACCACCACCTTGTCCTTGCTGCTTGATTCTCATTGCAGATCCACAAGAAATTTGTTCTTTGTTTCTATCTCTCTTTCTCAGGAGGTTTAAGTTCTGTCTAATTTTAACCAAATCCCACAGGTTTTGCAACTTCATACACACCTGGTGCCGCTTATGAGTCACAAAAAATTCTAACAGGTTGCACAAATTCTTTTGCAATCACATTGCATGCTGCAAAATAACTACAGGGTCACAAATAAAGCATGGATTCAAAGCAAAAGGTCATAATTTAGTGTAAAACAAGCTTATATCAACAAATGCAGACTTTCATAGAATGATAGAAGGCAAATGTCAAGAAGAGAAGAATAATTGTACCTTGATAGCAAGGCAACCAAGCAAGTTTGCAGGCACTGGAAGTACAAGAAACTAAAAATCAGAATTCATTAACAACCACAAACAAGCCAACATCCGGCACGTTCAGATTTCAAATAATGTGGACTCAAATTGCGTAACTACTAAGTTTGCAAGGTAATAGATAAATAGATGAAGAAGATTTATGTACACAAATATATATATATATATGCAAGTGGATACATTTGTATATTATGCTAGTATGTAGTAACACATGTGCAGATTGCTAATAAGCACGGATACAACACGAGACAACATGACACATTGAGATGACAATGTTCAAAAAAATCAAGACATGACAGGCAAGTAAACAACAAAATAAATATATATTTATATATACATGAAAACAATAACTATTCCTTCATATTTTATAGTACAAATTTATTGATAATAAATTATATCAATATAGTAAGAAATAATTTTTCCACATTGGAACAAATGTGAACAAAATATCTAATATGATAATTTCTTCTTTTGAAAACTCTATTCATAAACGAATTGGAAGTTTTGGACTTTATAATTCCTCAAATTAAAAATTCTAGAGGGATTAATAGGTAAAAATTCACAATTTTTATTTTAAAATTGGATCTTAAGCTATTTTCTTCAAATTTGCATTGTGTTTCATGTGTGTCTAAGCAATGGACAAGGGTCTCCCGAAAGTGTCTAAAGTGTGTTCAATTCTAATAAAATTGAAAACTAAGGCCATCTCTAGCCTTTACTCAAATTTGAGTAAAAGCTTTATTTGATATAGAACATTCCAATGGACAAACTCATATTTAGCCATAAATTTGAGTAAAAACTTCAATAATGGCAGGGTGGTAAATTTGATAGCCACAAAATAGCCTTGAAAAGTTTGAGTAAGCATTTGGGTCTCCCTTGATTTGGGTAAAGATTTGAGTAAAACTCCATTTGGTATAAGTTTGGGTCAAGGAGTGAAGGGTGTTTTGAGTGATTTTTACCAAAATTTAAATTTAATACAGATTTGAGTCAAGAATTGGAGATGCCCTAATAGGACACAGTTGGAAGTGTGTGTCTGACACAGACATCTTCTTAGAATTGTATGTGCTTCTTAGTGTAAATATCAATTCGGAATGGAAAACGACGACTCACACCTCTGCACCACCAATGGCAAAAAGAACCACCAAAAGTTCAAGGAACCAGGAGGACATTAATTTGTAAAGTATAACCAAGAAGCATGAAGCAATAACAACAAATAAGACTGCTGATGCTGTGCTGATGTCCACAATACCACCAGTAACAGCGTCTTTGGTGGTGGGAAATTCATCTGAAGCATCCTACAAGAACAAATAACTTGATACATCAGTGAACATACAAAGACTGTAAAAGAGAGATACTCTTCATCAAATAAAATTTTTAAATAGTTAAGAAATGGAAGAGAACTTTTAATAGCTTGTCCTGTTCAATAGTTGCTTCTCTTGCACTCCATGCAGACCAATAAGATGCACACAAGATGGTACCAACTGCCATAAGCCATAAAAAAAACTTCTGCTATGTCAACTAGTGGTCGTCGTGGAGAGTATAGCTGCACTGACACTGTAGAGAATTGTGAACCTTAGAACGCTATCTTGTAGAAGTGACGTGAGAAAACCTATGCCAAACAAATTTGGTAAAAGTACAGGATTTTACTTTTCATTGGATACAAAAAGAAGTTAAGAGTTTCAATTAGAATCAGTAAAAGACAGCACAAAGGGGGTGGGGCTAGTGAATCACTTTTCAATTGGATTTTCAGTTAGAAGGCAATGGCAACAATTCTCTTGAGCACTTACACTTTATCAAGTTTTTAAAAATCAGTAAATAATTATATTGACGCTCCGTTTGTTTGGGCGGAAAACATTTTCTGGAAAATGTTTTCCCTATTTTCTGGTGTTTGGTACAATAGAAAACGAAAGTCAATGGAAAACAAACCTATTTGGGTAGAAAATGTTTTTTGGACTAAAATTTACCAATGTCACCATACCACCACCAGCATCACCACGGTCACCGCCACCATCACTATCACCATCACCGCCGCCGTCGCCCCACCATCTCAACCTCTACCTTCATTTCACCACCACAACCACCAAACATAGAAAAATATTTTCTCCATAAAACATTTTCTGGAAAAAGTTTTCCGCAGATCTTGTTCACGTAGGTACATTGTTCCTAAACAAATTTACTGCTCACCATTTCCAATAACAATATTATATTTCATACAACCCAAATCATGCGTTATTGTCTTTAAACAAAAACGTTTTTTTTTTCCTTCTCTCTTTATTTATTTATGTTTTCCCTTACAAGCTCTTTGAGTAGCCATTTGGTCAGAAATCAAACACCAAAAATAGAAAGTAGTTATATCCTTGCAGCAGTGACCCATCATAAATTAATAACTGGTTTAAACCAATAACAGAAAGCCAGTCAGATCCATTTGTTCCAAGAGAAGCAAAAGAAAGTACTTAATGAAGCCACAAAAAGGTTAAAGAGTTTAGACAAATATGAAATTAGCTTTTGACAAGGAATTTTCAGTTTTGCTTTAAACTATGGATAATATGAAAAATTTACCGGATGAATCCAAGCTTGCACCAGCTTATTGAGGCAACAAGACAGCAGGTATGTGTATATCTAAATCAGTTTCATTAGGTTCACAAACTATCTTGTAAAGCTCTTCAAGTAACAGAAACAAGTTTGGTATTATTGAAATAGTAAGAGAGAACCGCAAGTTTAGAAATGTGATCAATCTCCATGTTCCCCACTGTTTCAGAATTTTACATGCAAAACACTGTAAACGAGGTTCATTATTCATGTCCATCAGAAATCGGATTCAAATGTTTAACACGACAAATAATAATAATAATAATAATAAATGTAAGAAGAACATCATTATCAAATGTGAAGCAACCATTAAATCATGACATAAATAAAAGGGATAGCAAAAGCAATAAGAAAAGAGAATTGTATATAATAGGTGCCAACAAATCTACAATTATAAAATGGAACTACGGTGCATTCACTCCATATCCCATCAAGCATACCAAGTCAAAGAATTGGTAACCTTAAAACCAAAAGAATCTCCAATTCAATGCAAGCGAGATAAGAAACAGTTATTTCTCCCCGAGTCTTCATTTTTTTTCTTTCTTTTTTTTCTATATTTGACCTGTGGAGGCCATTGTAAGGAACACCATCAGTAATTGATGTGGACCGTGTGCACACTATCAGTAATTGATTACGCTGAAGTTCTTGACACAAGCAGCAAATAAAAGATTATGCAAGAATTACTAATTACCTTTCTGGTTATTTACAATTAGGACCGCTGAAGCACCAGCATCTTGTGCAACATTTGCCTTGGTTGTGAATTTGCAGTTACGTTGGTCCACCATGATGACATCCCCAGCAAGCTAAAAACAAAAATAAATAAATAATATAAAAAAACATCAAAATTATCAATTAATTGGTATGAATTAAACACACTGCAAGTCTCCAGTGTTAGTGTATAAAAAATCTACATGGAAGTGTAGGGTGGAAAGAAAACCTTATTCTTTGGTTGACTACAACAATCACGAGGGTCTGAACGTGTAAGGCGAGTTTGGTACGCATTTTTTTCCTTTGACACAGTGTTAGTTCCGAATCGAGCACCGACACCAACAAATTCATCATCCTCTATGCCATCAACCCAAGTTTGAACTTTCACCTGAAAAGCTATGACATATTGATGAGTAAATCCTAGTGATGAGAGGAAACAATGGAGCACTAAACATTAAACAATTGTGAAGATATCCAAAAATCAACTTAACTTTTCACATTGGTAAAAAACTAGATGGATTTATCAGCTACAATGTGGGCCATATTAAGTTCATGATAATAGTTCAAATGAACATGAAAAAGTTCCTTCCCACTCATAGCTTTCTAGAGTATGCACATTAGATATTTATATTTTAAACTAAAAGAAGCTACAAAATGAAAGTAATGGGACATGATTTCAATTATGATATGGGAAAATAAAGTATGCAAGTTCATCACCCCTACTACCTTCCTCAGAAATTGATTTCCAGAAAATTCATTACAATTGCACAGAATGTGTTTGCACAAGTATAGATCCAAGGGGAGGTGTAAGGGGGTGACTGACTGCACCCCAAAAAATTTAAACCCCACCCCCACCCGTATTATAATATTAATAGTAAGATAGTCCAAAAATTATAAGGTTTCACACCCCAAAATTAACCATAAGACACTGAGTTTTATCGAATATTAGTCCCCCATTCTTGTTTATTTTTTCCATGGGGTTTTTTTTTTTTTTTTGGTTTAATGTGTGTTATTGGTGTTATATATATTGAGTAACTCAAAAATCTTGCCTTTCTTTGGTTTTAAGAACATTTCACTACTCAAACAAAAAAAGACATTTCCATTGATTGAATTTGTCAGAATATTCCTTCTAAGAAGAACATCTCCAGTGGCAATTTTGTTTAAAAAAATTCAGTAAGTTTTCTCAATAAAGAATTACATTTGTTTTCACCCTCAAAGTTAGAATTCTGGATCGGTCATTGTGTGGGTAGATATAGAAAAAAATAAATAATAATAATAATAATAATAAATAAATAAAAAATAAATTGTAGGAATAAAAAATAAATGCAGCTCACTTCCACACGAAAAAGCTAAAAACAAAAACAAAACAAATGTAAAGCTATTGAATTCAGAAGAATCTTGAAGCTGAAACATAAAAACAAGGAACAAAGAAACAAAGCAAAGCTCCAGCAAAGAGGGAACAAAAAATAGTCAAAAAGTTTATAGGACCCAAACTACAGAGACTGTACATAAATGCGCGAGCACAGACATTACTGAAGAAAACAATGAAGACCCAATTGAAGGATCAAAGAGAAAGGAACTGGGTTGGAGAGAAAAGGGGGGGAAAAATGAAGAATTAGATGGTACCAGTACGAAATCGTTCTCGCAACCAGGCTTCTTAGGAGCCAAATCGTCGTCGTGAACAATGCCACCAGCTGAGACGAAATAAGAGTTGTTGAAGATGAGTAAAACAATCACTGAATGTATAAACACAAGGCAGCAAAATCTCAGCAAATCCATGAGACTGGACTTCAGAAGTTTGATGCCAAAAAACAAAAAACAAAAAACAAAAAAAGTGGTTTGAGAGAGAGAGAGAATCCAGAACAGTTCTACAGACGAATTGAATGGAATTCGGTTTTTTTGCGCTCAAATAGCAACAATATTAGTTTTTTTTTTTTTTAACAAAAAAAAAAAAAAAACTACGCTTTGTACACTTTCCTCTCAAAATATTAATCCTTATTTTATTTTTTATTTATTTAAAATATTAATTTTTTTAAAAAAATTAAAAACTAAAATAATATAAATTTCTTATTTTGTCATTCTTTTAAATTTATTAATAATACAAAAGTATAATTATAATAGTTGATATTTTCAAAAAAATATACTATCGATAGATAATTTTGAAAAATTAATTTTTTTGAAAGTGCAATAATTATATTATCAAAAAAATAAATAAATTCCCTAAAAAAGAACTATTATTTTGAAACGATGGAATAACTAAATATCATAACCAATTTGAATTACAACTCATCATCAATTATAATTAAAATAATATTATAATTAAAAAAAGACATTCGGATCCCCTCCTTGAGAATCCTACTTCATCTCGTACTTGCAACGGTTAAGATCAGCCATTACACATCCAACGGCTATAAAAAAATAAAATAAAATAATAATATGAAATTGAAATTTCAGAAAATTCCCACCCGTTGCTATAGTTATACATTCACTTCCCTCTCACTTTCACTCAGCCGCACACTCACCCGTCCTCCTCCACCGAACCCACACTCACTGGCGACCAGTTCCGACGGCCACCCAGACGGCACCGGTGACCCAGACGACGATCCACCTAGACAGCGACCCACTCCAGCCCTAATATTCTCTGCTTCGTGAACCATAGCTCCACTGCGACCCCCACCATCGGCTAAGCGAAGAAATTTCTTTATGAGAACGTGGGTTCTTAGGCCATAGATGAACCAGGTTTGTCTTCGAAACGTTGAAATTAAGAAGTTAGAGCTGTGTGATTGAGATTGAGAAAATAGATTTGAAATTTCAAAATTAGGGCTTTGATTTGGGATTCCAACAGAGAAAAATTAGGGCTTTGAGAGTGGGTGTGTTTTTGTGTGTTTTTTATGAATCAGTATCCATAAACCTATTTAATTAGTAAGACAAATTGATTAATTTTCTACTTGTTTTTATAAAGAATTGTTGTAGAGTTCTTGAATAGGCTTTGAGGAAATAAAATAATTTTGTGCCTTTTTTTTTGTTTTGTTTTTATACTGGAAACAGTGAACATACTTTCTTCTCCCTTTTGGTTGGTTGATAAAAAATTTGAGGAATGAGAGAAAATCATAAATATATTAAATCTAATGTTTTAGTTGTTTTGATTTACAAGAAGTCAAAAAGCCAATAAGTTGTGGCAATTTGGGTTTTTGAAGTCTGAATCCTGTGCATTAAGGTTGTTTTGAGTTATGCTAGTATGATCAATGATATATATTTCTTCATTCAAAGCACCACTAGTATTTTACTATGAGGGGTAGTGGAAATTTGGCATTTAAAAATTTGGTTTTTGTGCATTTGAGGTGGTTTTGAATTATGCTAGTATGATCAGTGATATGGGCTTCCTAATTCAAGCAATGTTAGTGTTTTACTGTGGGGGGTTGAGATCACAACAAAAGGAAGTCCATTTAAATTTACATTACTTTTTTTCTTTTTGTCTTTTCTGGATATCTCTTCATATGCTTGGTTTTGGGATTAATTCCAACAGTATCTTCTTTCTTGGTTTTGTAGTACATAAAATTATATACAAATCAATGGAAGTAGGCAATGTGGAAGTAGGTACCATGTGTTCTTTTGTTGAATTCTTAAGCCTTCACACTCTGTCCCTCTCCTCTGGAAATATGATATTGAAATGCTATGTTCAAATATTTGCTGGAGAGACCAAATATTATATTACATACAACTTCTGTTATGAGCATAACTCTATATTATTTGCTGGAGAGACCAAATAATATAGAGTTATGGGCATAACTCTATAGAACTGCCATTACTTCTGTTATGGGCATAACTCTATAGAACTGCCATATGTGTGTAATTACAAATTATTTAATTTAGACCTTGTCTATGAGACTTTACAAATCATTATTTTCTCATGAATGCTGATCTTGCTTCAAACACAAACATAGCACAGCATTACAAATTTCTCATGTATGCAGATTTAAAAAATGGCTTCTTCTTCTAACAATAGCAACATAAGATTACAACCGAGACTGTGCAATTGTGGAAGAACTGCTACCATATATATTGTAAGAACCAATGAGAATGGAAATCAAGGGCGTTTGTTCTTTGTTTGCCCATCAAAATATGTAAGTGTGTATTGGAAAATGTAATCCTTTAATAATGACATTAATGTTTGTCTTATTCAACTAACTGATTGTCATGCATTGTAGAGTAACACTCCCACTCCCTATTGCAATTACTTCAAGTTCATGGATGAAGATGATGAAGACGTTACGTCCAAAATCCGTTCCAACACTAGAGCTTGTGATACTATAATAGTAGAAGACTTTAACGATGTAAGGATGAGACTTGATGACATGGAAAATGACTATGGTCGAAGGCTTGAAATGATGGAAAATAATTTGAAAACGATGGTGTATTTCATTGTATTTTCTATCATTTTGTACTTTATGATGTAACTTTTGTACTTTATTGTATTTTGGGAAACTGAATGGAAATTTCTACCATTTTGGGTTTTATTGTACTTCATGATGTAACTTATGTTTATGGAATGAATTTTAAAGTTGAACTTATAACAGAGCTTACTTTCTTATGGAATGAATTTTGGGAAACATTGATCTCATTATTAGAGCTTACTCCCATTCTTAAATTCAATAATTCAATAGCCACCACTTGCAAACCAGAGGCATATTCTGCATTGTAAAAATATGAAATTGGTTATGTTTGGTATTAGAGACTCAGCTACATGTGTTTTGTGTGAGGAGCATAATGAGGACCATTATCACTTATTTTTTGATTGCCCTTTCTCTCAAAGAATTTGGCAGTGGCCTCAACTTCCTTGGAGCAGTTCAATTGAGTGGCTCTGTAAATATACTTATGGTAAGTCTCTACCTACTACCATAACCAAGCTTGTGATTACCTGTTCTATATATTGTATTTGACTTGAAAGAAATTGTAGAATTTTCTAATCCAAAAAATCAAATGAGATTACTGTGCTGAGTAGGATTAAAAATCTGATCAGACATATGTTAGCAAGTTTAAAGCAGATCATTCTAATGGTTGGCATATACAGGAGTGGTCTCTGCCTGACTCTATTATCCAATCATCTGGTTAACATTGCTTTAGGTGGCTTGGTACTGTTTCAACTGTAGTCATCTAGATCTCTGGATGCTATTTATTGCAGGTTTGGCTAGCATCTCTTCGGGGAGTGAATTGAGTGTTGAGAGCCATCCAGATAGGGAATGAGTGTTATAGTGAGCAGTGTGGGTTGAGGGATGTGAGCCCTCAAATGGTTTATCCCTTTGCAAACTAGCAACACTAAAGCACTAAACTGAATTAACAAATATTCCAATTTCAGCAACTTTTGCACAGCTTTAAGTACATTCCATACTAAACTGAATTAACAAATATTCTCCAACTTTAAATCAGAAACATTTTGGTTTCACACCAAAGAACCTCATACATGTTATGGTTCTATGAGTATGGCACTGACATGTTCCTTGAAACCCAAGTCCCAGAACTAGAACCAGCAACATAAAGCTCTAGCAGCAGCACACCAGAACCAGCAATATCAGAACCACCAGCAGAACAGATAACAGCAGCATAACCTCAGTAGCAGAACATATGACTGATCAGCAAAGAACAGATAGCAGAATAACACAGAAATATTGATCCACTTATAACAGATAGCAAAACATATAACAACGACAAATTGATCCACTTAAATACAATTTTTTGACCTAAATATGACTTCAATCTGCTCCTTCATTCTTGGAGGCTAACACTCACATAATAAAATAATAATTAACTTAAGTACATAATATGAACAGCAACACACATGGACCACTTAAGCACCAATACAAGTTAAAAACAGTTAAAAACATGGACAACAACACACATTCTTGGAACACCAATACAAGTTAAAAACAGTTTTAGCAGGACCACTTAAGCAAAAATGGACAGTAACACATGTTTCAGCAACACATGGATAGCAGCACTACATCAGTTTCTTCAGTTTCAGCACTAACACATGGACAGCAACACATGGACAGCAGCATATTAGCAACACATGTTTCAACAACACATGGACAGGTGTTGTGTTTTGTTAATGTTTATGAGTTGCTATTGTGGAAATTTGTAATGCGTTCCACCTGTTTGTGCTGGTCGATAGCCTAAGACAAGAACACAAAAAAAAAAAAAACATTAACAAAACACAGCAGCAAAAGGGTAAACAATGTACAACAAATGTAATATCAATTGTTAAAGTTCATGAAATAACCTGACTACACATTGGACTATTTGATTGTTCAGAATATTGAAATCCAATGTCATATCCAGATGAACCTTCGCCTATTGACTGGAATGTTGGTTGATCATAATAGCGCTGAGGCATTGGATTTGGCACACAATTTAGCACTACATACATATTTTGCAAATTGTTTGCCTACAACAAAGACAACATTATATTAGGGTTGACAATAAGTCATAGAGTGTTATATTATATCGACAACAAAATAATAAAATCTGAAACTGAAACTAACACTCACATGATATGTGGGATACATCAATGAAGGAAGTATTGAATTACCACCCATTGCAACAGATGGATGAAGAGGATGAACATATTAATGACTATAGACATCTCCTCTAACAGATAATGGTGAAGGTCTAACTGTTGGACCTGCAATAGATTGTGAAGTAGCCAAGGTATTAGCACGGGCTTTTTTTTCTTGAGTTTGCTACTAACGCCGCTTCGAATCCACCTTTTACTCTCCTTTTGCCCTTAGTAGTTGCCACCTTTTTCTTCAAGCCTCTTGGTTGCACAACATGATTGTTATCTTCGCAATCCACTTCAACGCTTTGGGTTCATCCTCATTACGTACTTCATTTTCAACTGCAAAATGAGCACTTAACTTGCATTCAACATTTCCACCTAATGTAGTGAGTTGTGCAATTGCCAAATCATAGGTTTCTTCAGTTTTAGCAGCTCTACATGTTATTGCTCTAAAAGCGGTCATCAATATCTTATATCGCGAGGATTGTTGCAATTTTACATCAACTTGAATGTTCTTCCCCGTAATGTCCTTCACAGTTTCAGCTCTTGCTTGTTTGGTCCACCTCTTTGCAATGTATTGTGAAGAAACCTCTTTCATCTTCAATATGCCTCTTATAACCTTCAAAGAGTGAGAACATGTCACGACCCAAACCCGCCCCTATGGGTTTAGCATCGTAACCGGCCAGTAATCCGTGATTACCAAAGGCCTGCTTAACAGTAATGATAGTAATACAGAGTAAGGGGCTGGCGAAAACCAAAACAGCAAATAAAAGATGTCCAATGAGCTGTGACAATCTGAATGTAAAAAGACCTTTTTTAAACATGCCACATGGATAACCAAAACATACATACAACATATGCACAAACATATCTATACAAACAACCCCGTCAGGGACCAAATCCCTTTTACATAACTGTACAGTCAGGTCTAAATATTTATTACAAAACAGAGACGGAATGGTGAAACTGAGACACCCCAAAAAAGCCTTAGCTTGGACAGACTTGGAACCTCGAAGTGAGGCACAAAGGTTGGCTTAACAAAAAGGGAGTTAACCCAACGCATCTAGCTCTGGTCCGGTGCCTGGATACCTACATATAAATATAGACAGTAAGCTAAAGCCCAGTGAATAACAAATGCGTAAAAAGGTTAAGAATGAATGTCCTTTCAGTAGTAAATCAGTCATATCAGTTATATGTGGTACATCCAATAACAAATAGTACAGTAGGTCTTAACAGACCAAACAGTCAGTTGATGGCCATCATAACAGTATACAGTATTGGTTCCAAGTATTGGAACCGACAGAGATCTCTGTAACAGTAGCAATAACAGTACAGTAGCAGTAATTTGCTATGGATGCCACGAATACAGTTTACAAATAGGACAAACATTCATTCATTGAGCAATAACGTTTCAGTAAGCAGAACAGTTAATCCTTCAGAAAATATTCATAATTGAACATATCTTTACAACATTGTTACTCACAGAGCACTGGGCTATAGGCAAGCTAATGAGCGTCCTCGGATGCCAACCCTACACAGTTGCAGAATGAAAACACACTAAATTACACACTTGGGATTAACATCTTAGCCCCTATCTTGACTTGGTGTGGTTCTATAACATTATCCTCATTAAGATGCCTTAAACTAGGCCTAGGAATGCCTAGGATGGAATGAGGATGCAAAGATGCACTTTAAAACACTTTTCAAAATTTTCAGAAAACAGAAGCCTCGCTCGAGCGTGGCTTTCTTCGCTCGAGCGAGCTTTTCAAAACAGTGGGGTCGCTCGAGCGTAGACTTACTCGCTCGAACGGTTTGTAAAAATGCAAAAAGTGCTGGATGTTGAAAATCTCCGCTCGACGCTCGCTCGATGCTCGCTCGAGTGTGAGACACAGTTCTCGCTCGAGCGTAGGTTCCTTCGCTCGAGCGTGTATCTGCACACGCAAAAAACCTGAGAGCTTGCAATCTACGCTCGAGCCATCATTCCTTCGCTCGAGCAGAGCTCTGAACAAAAGGTGGTCGCTCGAGCGTGGAAGCCAAAATCTGGAATTTCCAGATTTGCCTCCCAAGCTCAAACCAAGCATTCAACACATCAAAACTCAACTTTTTGGGCCCATTTTCTGGAAAACACTTGAAAACACATAATCTAACATGTTTTGAAGATCAATTTGAAAAATCAAAGCCCAAAGGAGTCAATTAAACACAAATTTCAAATAAACTTCAAGAACAAGATGTACATTTAACATGCATGTATTCAATTGAATTCAAAGCTTCTAACACATGATCAAATGAGTCAATCCTTCCAAAAACACGATGAATTCATGAACTACAACTAGAAAATGGACATGCATGTGAGGATTTTATGAAAACGACCTCAAATTCCAAGAACATGTACATGCATGTATGAATTAACTACTCAAATCAACTCTTTAAACCAATTCTTGACTTAGATCAATGATGACTCATGAACCATGCAAGATACAGCTAGAATTCACAATCAAGAAGATGATTTCCTACCTTAGGTCCTGAATTCAAAGTAAAGAAGCTCAATTATGCAATTTCTCTTCAATTTTTTCTAGTTCTCCAAGCCAATTCTAGATGAATCAATCTTTTCTCCTATCTCTCTCTCTCTCTCTCTTGCTCACAGTTTTGGTCTCAAATGAGATGAGGAAATGATATAAAGTACAACCATTAAGTCCAAACAAAGTGTGTAGGAAAAAGCCACTCAATGGCAATTTGGTAATAAGGCCAAACAAATGTAATTTAACATTATTTAATTTAATTTAATCATTCCAATCGGATTTTAATTAAATCTACCATAAAATCACATAAATTCTAATTAACACATAACACTAATCAATTTCTGAATCGGTCGCCGATAAGGCTTTCAATTCGCAGTTCAAAGATAAAACATGAACATATTATTTAATGACTAACAGATAGAAATGCAATCAAACAACATACTCATGCATTCAGTTCAGAATTTTAGTCTGTTCAATTACTTATCATGCTCAGTCACAGTTTAGCATTAATCAGAGGTGATGGTTGTCACAGAACACAAAATTCCTTCCATTTCATACTTTGTACAATTATAACCCAAAGAGCCATCCCTCTCCATCTTCACTTTCCTTGCATGTTTCCTACCAACATCAACAACTGTGAAAATGGTACAAGTCTCGCCATATTCAATTGCTTCTATGTCCGATTCAATGGATCGAAAGTACTCATTTTGGAATTCCTCACAAATCTTTTTCGTGTACACATTACCCATTTGAATTAACATTCTTGTAGTCGCTTTGTCCTTTGGCAACCTTTGGCACAAAGCATATCCTACTTCTAACTCCTTGTATCGCTTCTCATAAAGTACCCTTTTCGAAATGTATGAAGAATTCATTTAAATTAAAATCCGAACGAATGTAATCCTTAAAAAAAAACATATTAAAAGATTCACTAAGTTGTGTGGTACTCATTCCCGTAGCCCATGTTGATCTAACATATGGCCAGCCCTATTTTTCTTTTACCGCAAAAGTCAATTTCAATGAATTGTTATCATGCGCATCATATTTCTCAAGCATTTCAGCCCACTCTAACTTCTATTTCTCAAGCATTTTCATCTTCAATGTCAAACAGGAATTTATTTAATACACCATTTACCCCCTTATCTTGGAATAAACAATTAACATGTTTTAATGCATTTTGCATTAAATGCCAGGTACATAATCGGTGACTCGTGTCAAGCATAACAATGGGTATGGCTTTAGCCATTGCAGCATCTTGATCCGTGAACAAAGTTTTTGGTGCCTTTCTTAACATAGCCTCTAAATTTTTTTGAAACAACCATACAAACAATTCAGCGGTCTCATCATATAACAAGGCTGCACCAAATATAACTGTTTCCCTATGATGGTTGAATCTCACAAAAGATGCAAAGGGTCTATGTTCTTTGTTTAACTTGTAAGTCGTATCAAATGTGACAACATCACCAAATTGGGCATAATCCCAGATCATTTGTGTATCAGCCCAAAACATATTCGTTATTTACTCTTCATTATCTAACTAAAAAGAATAAAAAAAAGAAAGATTCTGCAAAGATTTTTCTTTAAAGTATTCCAACACATTGCCTACTTCCCCATATGCTAAACTTTGTTGTCTTTTGGTTCTCAAATAATTTTTTTGATCTAATTTCACAAACCCAAGACATTGCCTCCCACCAGCTTCCCCACCCATGAGTTCAAGAGACTGGCCTAAACAAAGACCAGATTGTGCCGCCGAATCTAACTCAATTGCTTGGGTAGCCAATATCTTTCTTTGTGATAGCAACATGTGGGCACACTCGGGGTGATACAAGATCGTGGTTGTGTTTTTCTTTGAAAGCAGTCACAACAAATTTCCCAATACCCTCATCTAATTTCACATAAAGGCAAGCCTTACAACTAGTCCTAGTTTCAACTCTAGGGTTTTTTGCCAATTGGTCTCGCTTGTTAACCTTCCGAAATCCCTCCTTGTAGCAAACCAAAAGTCTACAAATAAGTTGGTTAGTGAACTTGTTCTTCCTACAATAATCCTTTCTTATGCTAAACCCCATTCTTCCTCCATATGTATTATAAAAATCATACACACATTGTTCAGAATCAAATGTCATTCCCTGTTTTGGCTTCCAAACACAATCATTCTCAGGTTCTATATCCATATCAAAATGCAACTAAAAACCCACATAAATAAAATCTTAGCTACATAAATTAAATCTTTATTTCATAAATTAAATCTTTTTTTCATGCTTCTATGTCCTCAGTATGCTGGTAGTATTTCATTTCTATTTTGATACTTTATTTGTTTTATAAATAACTTTTTCTTGATTGACAATTTGTTAAAAACCCATGAAGCCATCATTAAATTTAGTTATGCATGGGACTAATTTCAATTTATAAATTGCAGTTTGTTAATTACAGTTTATAAATTGCTTCTATTTCTTCTCAATTCCAAACACACAAAATAATTCCAGACACAAAGAAATATTCCACAGAGAAATACTTAGAGACTAATTTCAATTTGAAAAAATTCCAAACACACAAAATGCAGTTCCATCTACTGACATGAAGCTCAAATAATCAATTACAAAGACAAAGACAATGAAGAAGACTAATCTCTAGTTTGTGAAATGAGGGCAGATAGAATGAGGGCAAAGCAATGGGTTCGGTTTGGGGAGTGGGTCGCTATAGACAGGGTCTGCCAGTGCGACGGCTTCAGTGAGATGGAGGAGAAGAACGTGACGGCTCTGGTTTGGCAAGCAGACAGAATCTGTATCGGGTTGATAGTGGGTCACCGTCGTCGGATCTACAACGGCGTCGAGAGTGGGTTGCCGCCGGTATTGGGTCACCGGTGAGGGTGGGTTCGACGGAGGAGAAGGGGTGAGTGTGAGGTTGTGTGAGAATAAGTGCATATCAAATCTGTAAAACACATTAAGCTGTGTGTTTTGTTTTGGGCTTGAAATTGAAATTGAAATTTCATATTATTATTATTTTTTTTTTTTTATGGCCGTTGGATGTGCAACGGCTGATCTCAGCCGTTGCAAGTAGGAGATGAAGTAGGATTCTCAAGGAGGAGATCCGAACTCATAATACACTCTTTTTGAGTATGTATGCTAGAAATTTTCTTTTATTTATTTTTTTATTTTATAATATGATTTAAAATGAATTTTAAAAAAAAAAAGAGGGGTTAGAAATTGACTTTTAACTACTATGATCTACTTTGCGTTTGGTTGGGATGGGCAAGGAAAATTGATGTTGTAAAGAGGTGAAGTGACATCTATCGAATGCGAGGTGGGATGGTACCACGCCGTTTGATTCATTTCTTATAAGACAAAATACTTTTAATTTAGGAGGAATTATTTAGCAGTAAACATGAAGAAAAAAAAAAAAACACAAACTTGATGGGACAAGTCATCTTGTGATGGGGTGTAATTTATATCTTTTTATATTTGTATTTTTTTTTTTTTTTTTTGGTTACATTGTGTAATGATTTTCCCTTTACTTTACCTCTTGTGTGACTTCTCGTCTTAAAATAATCACATAATTTTATTATTGTTTGTTTATGTACTAAAATATATCATTAGATTCATTAATGATTTAATAAAATAAATAAATATATTTTTCTATATAAATAATATAAATGTATGAATTACGAATATTTTTGTTATTTATTTGAGAAGCAAAAATGCACTTTAATTTCTATATTTTATTGTATATGCGATTATCCCTTTCAAATTTAAAAACAGGCATTGACCCTTATGTTTTACATGTGTTTTACACTTATTAAGTTTGACATAATATTTAACATTACTCTTCAATTCACAAATCATAAAAAAATTATTTGGTTATTTTTGAATAAAAATATATAATTCACAGGGCTGTGTAAAATACCGCCCAATTTGCTAAAACTGCACCGATCCGTATCAATCCGCACCGCTCTAACTGCTAACCGCGGTTTAAATTTTAAAATTTATAATCTGCCAACTGAACCGCTTCGCTCCGCTATAATTAATACATATATATTTTTTAACTTCCAATGAAACATCAATATAAAAATGAGTGTGAGAAAGATTTAAGATATGAAAATTATTAAAAATTAGTGGTTATATATATGAAATATATTATGTAAAATTACTTTGCGTTATATATATCTAAAAAATATTATACAAATTAGTGTTATATATTATGCAAATGTATGCTAATTAGTCAAAATATTCTTTAATCTGCCAAAAACCGTCCAAATCGCAATTTGTCAATCTACTAATTCACTAGCCCGCCATTCGGTTTGTAATTTTACTCTCAAACTGCCAGAACTGTACCGCGCACATTCCTAATTCACACATGTACAAAAACACGAAGGCCCCATTTGTTTTCTGATATCAAGGGCTGGATTGGACTGTTAGTGAGGTGAGGAATACCAATATCATGTTTGTTTGTAAAAGGAAGGTCCGGATTTGGAGTCCGTTCAGATTATGAAAGTCCTTGGAGGAGTGGACTAGCAGTCACTTAGAGAAGATGATATTCAGAAATAATCTATAGGGATTAGAGCGGAACCGATTGTCCGAGAGGACGTCCGGGCGATCATCCTGCCAAGTGCAAATTGAAGTTCAAAACCTTGGGCTATTTTGAAAAACCATGGTTGAATTTTTTTTTTTTTTTTGGGTCTCTCATTATTTTATATTTATTTTATATAAAAATAATTTAATAATCCTCACACTAACAACTATCATCAAACAAACACAATTTTACTTAATTTCCTTATTAACAATCTTCTCACTTATAATTTCATCCATCTTACCTCTAAAAACAAACGAGCCCAAAGGGTTGAAGTAGAATTTACCCATTATATAAGAAAGAAACCGTGCTGTATTCATTTGTTGTCCCTGTGCTAGTGAAAGTTCTTTTACTTGATAAATACAAGTGATTTTTTTTTAGTGCGGCTATTAGCACTTACCTTAATTCTTTAGACTTTTCATTTTTTTGAACTCACATCCTAAACTCTAATTTTAATAAGATTTCTTTAAACACCCCACTAATACCAATTTTATCACACCCAAGTGCATATCCACTTAATTTTGCGCGCGCGCACGCGCGCACACACACACACTCTCTCTCTCTCTCTCTCTCTCTCTCTCTCTCTCTCCTTTTTCTGCTTCTTCCAGATCTGGTTGTCTCTCTCTGTCTCTTATTTTTCCAGCAACCAAGGACCAGTTTTACAACGGTAACCGCTTAGCCTATGTAACGCCCCCAAAATAATACAATAAATCCAACTCATGAGCGGAAGAATAACAAAAATAAAATACTTTCATTCATCAGAGTTCGTCTACAAAAGTTAACACATGCGATATACATTCACAAACATTCGTCCTGAATCTACAGCATGTGTCGCAATGATAAGAGAATTAAAACTAAACGAATAGTCATATGCCCTATAGGGTTACATTTTTCCAAGTCATGGCTTGGTTATAGAAAAATGAGTCTAGCTCAATACAATTTAAGCCTTTGGCTATACAAAGAATACAACAAAATAAAGAAGATCTTGCTTACAAAGTCCCTCCAAGCTATTGCCCTGGCGGAGGCAGGTCACCAGCACCTGAAAATGGTTTTCCCCAAATAGGTGAGCCAAAGCTCAGTAGAAATAATCTAATACAGTACATGAGATTTAACAAAGATACAAGTACAATGTGCATATACAATGCCAGTGACAAAATCTCTACATTTTATAAAACAGTAAGACACCAAGGTTCATATTTCAATTTATTTCAAGTTCATTCAGTATTCTTAATTCATGAGTCAATTTCATTATTTTTCAATAACCTAATTGAGACTACAACTTAGTGGTTTTCCAATTCAATACACTACCACACAAATACTTCAAATCTGCCATTTTATAGAAATTTCATCCGCGGGATTGGCACCCATGTATACACAAGATTTCGAGACTTTCACCCTGGACACTCCAGCCAACTTAATTTCAATAGAGTCCATCCCTTATCTCCTCCAAAACAATGGAATACATCTCATTTCTCCTCTAAAACAATCATACATATACAATGTATATAAATCATAGTCATATTTAATGACAACCAACAATAGATTAGTTTCAATTTATCTAATCCTTATGCAATTTCTACAACAATCATAGCTATCCTCCACCGATAGCCCAATACAAATATTTCTAAATAGATATAAAATTTTCTCAACAAATATATTATTCAAATTTCCATAGGTGAGAGACAACACGTGTTTAACTCCACCATTTACATCAATAATCATCCAATTTCACATTACCATTATCAATTTCAATTATTTATATAAAATAACAATTTAACCCATTTAGGGCAAAACTCCCATTTTTTCAAATATCAACCCAAATGGCCCAAATCAAGTATTTGGCCACAATACAACCACACATTTAACTCCATAACCATTTATTTCACATTCACTTAGACAAACCTCTTTCATTTCACACCCAAACCCTAGGTTTGCTCAAACTACTCCCCAAATCCCACCATTGTTACACAATGGCAAATAACTAAGCTAAAAATCATATGAAAGTATAGAAAATCCCTACCTCAAAAGAGAAGACAAGCCAAGCAAGAGTGAAACTTCAAAGATGCCCAAACCCAACTCTATTCAAATCAAAATGGAGATCTTGTGATGGTCTACCTTTTTATCAAAGGGATTAGGGTGAGGAAATCACTAGAAGTAAGTGAACATGTAGAGAGAGAAATAGTGTTTTAGAGAGAGAGGGTCTCAACTTTATGTTTTAGGGAGAAAAGATCTGAAAAAGTGAGGTAAAAAGTCATTTTCACAATCTGATATACGCACAGTCCGCTCAAGCGCAAGCTTGACGCTCGAGCGTCAAACACAAAAATGTTGTTCCGTTCGAGCATAAGAAATGCCACTCGAGCGCCAAGACACAATGAACAAGACGCTCACCACTTGAGCGCAAGAAGTGATGCTCGAGCGTAGAAAACACACATCTAGTAGTTTTGAAGATAACAAACCAACGCTCGAGAGCAGGAAAGGCCACTCGAGCGCCCACCCGCTCGAGCATAGGAAACACCGCTCGAGCGTAGAAATCACTCTCCCAGTAGTTTTGCAGACCTACAAAAGTACTGAGTGTTTGCAAAGCCCGCAAGAAGTGCCGCTCAAGCGAGGGACCAAAATTCTGGGCAACACAATGTTTGAAAAACAAGCAACCAACCTGTGATAACCCTGTTCCGTATTATGCTAATTGGTCCTTATTATGAATTTGATTATATGTCTGATATGATTTTGTGTGCCATTATGATTAGCGTAATTTTTAGATCCTACGGTGAAATTTAATTGGAAATTGATTTGGATCAGATTAAATTGATGAATTAGTGCCCAATTACGTTATTATTATTATATTGGCATTAGTGGGATTTGTTGTAATGAGGCACTACACCCTCAAATTCCCTCTTTAGCTTCATTTTGGCTGATTTTGAACCCAAGGAAGAGAGAGGGCCAGCTATAGAGAGAGAGGGAGAGAATTGTGTAATCTTGGCTCAAGGTTGGGGAATTTGAAGATTAAACTCAATAATTTGCTATAGTTTGGAAGATTGAGCTCCTAGGTAAGGGAATTCAGGAGTTTAATGTTGTAAATTGTGAATTCAAGTTTGATTAATGGTGAAGAACATGAATTAGTTTGATTATGAGGAAATTGAGTTGTATTTGTTGAATTTAAAGTCAATAGATGCATGCATGTAGAAAATTACTATGAATTTCCATATTTGAGCATAATGTGTATGATCCATGTTGAGTTTTGATTAATGACCATGTATTTGATCACCTCTTCACCAATTAAGTTGAGAATATTGTGTATATTTCACATACAAGTGCAAATCATGGGAGTTTGAGTCTTGCATGTTTGAATCTAGTGTGTTGGTGATGAGTTTGAGTTAATTTGAGACATGCATGTGATTAAATTGTGAAATTGAGCTTCATTGTGTTGTAATTTGGTGTTTATACCATGTTAGAATATGTATATATGAAGTTTGAGCCAAAATCATGCATTTGGAACCTTTGAACATCGAATTGAAGCTCAAGAACATGTTCTGGAAAACCCAGAAAATTTGATGTCCGCTCGAGCGAGGAAACCGCTGCTCGAGCGTGAATTTCGTGCTCCCAGTATTTTTCTGCAGACATGGTGTCCGCTTGAGCGAGGGAGTTCACGCTCGAGCGGGGAGCTATGTAGACAGGCCTTCAGCTCGAGCGCCAGACTTCACGCTCAAGCGTAATTTTGATGAGGTCCAGACCCAGACTCAGTGAAGTCTGTGTGGAACAACTAAGGTTTTGAAGAGTCAGCCCTTGCGTCTCACGCACGAGACACGTCTTCGCCCTTTTGCCATTCTATACTATTTTGTCATGTTGGCGAGGACTTTGCTTTACGTCTGTGTATAGTGTTGTTTGGCTGACTTAGATTTGAATGATCCTTTATGTACAGAACTTTATGTTACTATACTTTCTGCCGTGAGTTATTAACATATGTATGTATGGAATGTTATGATGTGCATATAAGCACGGCTCTATGGATAAAGTTTTAATTTTGCTTCCGTTTGGCCCCTTTACTCTGATGAGTTTTGTCTTATTTGGTTTGAGGTCGTAGGTAATCTCGTGATTACTGGCCAGTTATGGCCTTAACCCATAGGGGCGGGTTCGGGTCGTGACACAACCTACCCACCCAAACACAACCACGGCGACTCCAAAACCAATTTCAAAGAGATACAAGGAAAGAAAAAGGTAAATAACAATATGAAAGCATTAAACTTGAGTCCAGAATACCACAAGAGTCGGGTGAAAACCAGGATCACTATAGCCTACGATCCTCACATCCTGCCATCACCGCAAACGGCGAAGCTACTGCTACACTTGCTGCCTTTGGACTACCATTATCGTATTCTCTTTGACTCATTAGAAATCTCTGTTGAGATCAGTGACTAACGAAAATCTCTTCGTTTCATTGAAAATTATGTTAGGTTGAATAGTATCGAAAATAAAGGTTTTGTTCGGAACTCATATACTGAACTAAATGTTCCTGTTCAGCACTGTGTTACTGAACAAAACCGTAATAGTCGGTAAACCAGTACTGAACAAGCTCAAACAAATCAGCAACCATCAAAAATGACCAAAAATCGTTAATGCAAGATTAATAAACTTGTCAATGTAATGACAACCTTATCAGAGTTGTTGTCATCGTCCTCCATTACTCTATAAGTATCAATGAATAGTGAAAACAACCACAAATGTAGATGAAATTTTGATTGGAGAAACTCGGAGTCTATAATAGGATTGTTTGAAACGTTGACTAATTTGGACCGGACTATAATGATGATGAAGATGAATACATTTAGGGTTTAGGATGGTGATGAAGATGAATACGTTTAGGGTTTAAGTTGGTGAGAAATACGTTTAGATGGGGATGGAGGTGGGTGTACAATATTTTAGAGTGTCATTTTAATTGTCTTCATTTGGTGAATGGGTATTCCATTAAAAATTGTCATTTAATGTAATTTTACTTTAAGGTATAATTGTAATAAATAAATAAAAAAAAGAAGTAGAAATTGGGAGGTCTAAAGATTAGATAGGTGCTAATAGCATAAATTATTTTTTTTTTTTTGGGTACATTTCAATATGAATAATTACAATTAATTTATATTTTCGATACAATTAGATTGAATTCTCTTAAATTTTTAATTTGTATGACAATTTGGAGAATTTTTGTAATACACATCTCCAAAAATAATATGTATCATATGCTAATTATAACTTTTATCAAATGCCACTCATAACCAATTATGGTGTTTGTTTTTTATTTTATTAGCGTTGGTTATAATTTATTTATGATATATTGTGATTTTTATTTTAATTATGACTCATTATGGTGTTGATCGGGCTGGGCCTAGGCCTAGGCCTGGCCTCGAGCTTGGGCGGGCCTGACTATTTTTTTTTATTTTTTTTTAAAAATTTTTCTACCAAAATTTTATTATTTTCTACAAAAAAAAGACACTGGGCCTCAAACGGGCCAGGCTTCGGGACGGGCCTTGCATGGGCCTTAAGCGGGCCAATCGGGCTGGGCCACGGGACAGGCCGAGCTTCAAAATGATGGCCCAGGCCCTGGTCTAGGGGCTCAGGCTGGGCTCAGGCTCGGGCCCAAACAGGCCTAAAATGGGTCGGGCCCATCCCAGGCCGCAGGCAGGCTTCGGGTTTCGGGTCATTTTTACGCTCCTAATCTCAACATATTCTTTAGTTCACCATGTGCCATGATTTATGTGGTGGTTATAGCGCAATGTGAAATCTTATGGATGAGACATAGAATCTCATTATTGTTAGGTAGTTGGGTGATAATGCGTAGTGTGACTTACAATTTCTCATGTCGAGAGCTTTACGTAAGTAATATCACATGATATTCTTAGGCTATTTAATAATTTTTATTCAAAACATATCATTTATAAGTAATACTATCTCTCTAATATTTTTCTATCAAATAAAAATTAATAATTCTTATCATTTAAGTGACATATAATATCTAACAAATATTTTATTTTATTTTATTTATTTAAATTACACACGTAATGCGTGTATGTCAAGAGTTCGTTTGAGAAGAATATTTTTAGTGTGACTTTTTAGATTTTTGGCTAATTTAGCCTGGTTAAATTAGTTCCGTTTGGAAAAAAAAAAACTTTTTAATATTTTTGTGAGAGAAAAAGTGAAATGATTATGATTTAGATGTGACATTTTGCCTTATTGACATACGTAGTCTATTTTATCATTATGTATTTTTTTAGTCTCAACCAACTTCCCAAACAGGAACTAATATTATAAAAGGTGTGTTATTATAGAATAACCTAAAACGAGTGTGTTTACCAACACCCTTTCTCTTTCATTTCTTATTCTCTTGTCAAATCAATTTTTTATTCATTAAGTCTTATTGATAAATTTATCAAGTGATAAATTTATATAAATTTATTAGTTAAGATCTGTAAATAAATAAGTCTAGTGTTAGCAAATATTTTAATATTAGAATGTGTCAGTGGTTTGATTTGTTTTCTTTTCCTCCAAGTTAATCTTTTCTTGGTGTACAAAAATCCTTCAAGTCTTCCAAGTCTTTGCCTAGTCAAGTCTTCTTCTAAGTCTTCCAAGAGTCAAGTCGTATCCTCCAAGCTACTTCCAAGGAGCCTCCAAGCAACTTCCAAGAATCCTCATCCAAGAAACTTGTCCACCAAGCTTTCATCTCCTATAAATTGATCTAACTTCTTATCTTGGAAGTGAGAAGAAGTTTTTGTTGTGAGGCTTTACCTAACCACAGAGGGCTTGAATCTCCTTAAAAAGAGCAAATTTCCCGCGCCTCAGCCCTTATAATAGTTATTGTAATTTTTATTATTTGTATTTTCCAGTGTTTTATTTGTAATTATCACCAACAATTTTAAGGAGATTCAAATAGCAAAAGTTCATGGAGCCAGTACTGGAGAAGCCCAACGAGAATATCGGTGATCTCAACAAGCCCTTTCTGGTTCAAAGGAGCCCATTTCAAGAAATGGAAAGGCAAGGTGCTTTTCTACCTCAGTCTCCTCAAGGTGGCCCATATCCTGACCGAGAAAAATTCGAACAAAGTCCTCACTAAAGAGATGACCGACAAGGAGTATGCTGCTCATTTTGAAAAAATCGAGAAATACAACACAGATGAGTATAAATGTCGATATTATCTTTTGAATTGTCTTTCAGATCAATTTTATGATTATTATGATACTACTTACACTACTGCCAAGAAAATTTGGAAAGCCTTGCAGAATAAATATGACACTAAAGAGGCAGGCGCTAAAAAATATGCTGCAAGCCGTTTTTTCCGCTATCAAATGATAGATGGAAAATCAGTGGTGGAGCAAGTTCAAGATTTTCATATTCTAGTGGCTGAAGTTAGATCCGAAGGCATCAAAATTGGAGACAATCTTGTTGTGGCAGGTATTATTGACAAACTACCATCATCTTAGAGGGAGTTCCAGAAGTCAATGCGTCACAAGCAAAAAGAGACGTCATTGGAGACTCTAATCACACGGATTCAGGTGGAAGAGGAAGCACGAGGACAAGATGCGCTTATGACACAAGAGCATTCCACTGCAAATATAAATTTAACTTCTGGAAATACTTTACCTAAAGGTCGAATTCATAAAAATAGTCACTTGAAGCCAGTTAAGAAAATCTAGAAAAATACTGGAAGGCCACAAAATAAAAATTAACTGAGGCAAAAGAAATGGAACCAAGAACCCTCTTCACAAGATCTAACAAATGTGACATGTTTTGTGTGTGGCAAAAGTGGGCATATTGCTCGAACTTGCAAATTTCGGAAACAACAGTCTCAACCACAGGCTAATGTTATCGAGGAACCATTTGTGGCTATGATTACAGATATTTTCGTGGTTCAATCTGTGGAAGGATGGTGGGCAGACTCTGGTGCCAATAGGCATGTCTGCTATGATAAAGATTGGTTTAAAGATTTCACTCCTTTTAATGAGGAGAGGACTGTTATGCTTGGTGACTCTAGTTTAACCAAGGTGCTTGGGTGTGGGGATGTTGAGCTGAATTTTACCTCTGGACGTGTGCTTGTTTTAAAAGATATGTTGTACACACCGTCCATGAGGAAAAATTTGATGTCGAGTTATTTGCTCAACAAAGCTGGTTTCAAGCAGACTATTAAATCTGACCAATATGTAATCACTAAAAAAAGCATACTTGTAGGGAAAGGGTATGCCTGTGATGGAATGTTTAAATTAAATGTTGAGAATAAGAAAGCACATGTTTCTGAACATTAACGACCCGCAAGCTTACTTCAGCCCTTACCAATACCGGAGTCGAAATGGGAACATATCACTATGGATTTCATTGTTGGTTTACCTCGCTCCAATAAAGGTATGGACTCAATGTGGGTTATTGTTGATTAATTGACTAAATCTGCTCACTTCTTACCTGTCAAAACAATTTACAATGCGGACAAATTGGCTACAATTTATATTGATGAGATTATTAGATTGCATGGAGTGTCTGCGTCTATTGTTTCTGATAAGGACTCAAAATTTACATCGAGATTCTGGCAAAGCCTACAGACTGCATTGGGTACTAAATTGAGACTGAGTAGTGCATACCATCCCCAGACGGATGGCCAGTCAAAGAGAACAATCCAGACTCTAAAAGACTTACTGCGTATGTGTGTTCTTGATTTCCAAGGAAATTGGGAAAGTCATTTACCTTTAGCCGAATTCGCCTACAACAACAGTTTTCACTCGAGCATTGGTATGGCGCCTTTCGAGGCTTTATATGGCAGAAAATGCCGATCTCCTATTTGCTGGGCAGAAGTTGGAGATAGGCCTTTGCTTGGGCCTGAGATTGTACATGAAACCACAGAAAAAGTGAAACTGATTCAACAGAGATTGAAAACCGCACAAAGCCGACAGAAAAGTTACGCGGATGTCTGAAGGTGAGACAGGGAATATGAAATGGGTGATCATGTTTTTGTTAAAGTGACACCAATGAAAGGGTAGACTCGTTTTGGGGCTAAGGGAAAACTAGCACTGAGGTATGTTAGGCCGTATGAAATCATTGAAAAGATTAATCCGGTGGCGTATCCAGTAGCGCTTCCTCCTGAAATGGAGCATATGCATAATGTCTTCCACATTTCAATGTTGAGGGAATATCTTCGGGATCCCTTCCATATTATTGAGCCGACCCGTGTAGTGCTAAGTGATGACTACACTTACGAAGAACGGCCTATTCAGATTGTAAACCGACGAATCAAGAAGTTAAGAAATAAAGAAATTCCATTAGTGAAAGTGGATTGGCAAAACCATGGTGGCATCTATGCCACTTGGGAAAGGGAAGACAATATGATGAAAAGATACCCTGAATCCAGTATTCTTCCAGAATGAAAGTAATTCGAGTTTGGAGGACCAAACTCTTTTTAAGAAGGGAAGACTGTAACAACCCTCACCTCTGATTAGTGCTAATCTGTGATTAAGCATCATAAGTAACTGATAAGAATGATATCCTAAATCGACTGCATGAGTGTATTGTTTTAAATGCATTTCTATCTGTTTGATTACTGAATGATCTGTTCGTGTTTTTAATTCAAATTGCGAATTGAAAGCCTTATCAGCGGCTGAATGAGAAATTGATTAGTGTTATATGCTAATTAGGATTTATGTGATTTTATGGTAGGTTCAATTAAAATTTGATTTGGAATGATTAAATTAGATTAAATAAAGTTAAATTACAATAGTTTGAATTTACTACCAAATTGCCATTGTAGTGGGCCACTTTGTTGAAAACATTGTTTGGACTTAATTGTTGCATTTCATATCATCTCTTCAGCCTTTTACTTAGACCAAAACCGAGAGAGAGAGAGATAGGAGAAACTTGATTTGATTTGAGAGTTGTTTGGAGATTTAGAAAGAATTGAGGAGAATTTGCAAAATTGAGCTAGCACACTTGGAATTCTAGACCTAAGGTAGGTATTCATCTTCTTACTTGTGAATTTAAGTTGTTTCTTGCATGGTTCATGGAAAATTGGTGATTAGAGTCAAGAATTAACTTAAAGAGTTGATTTGAGTAGCTAATTCATGCATGCATGTACATATTCTTGAAATTGAGGTTGTTTTCATGAGAATTTCAACATGCATGTCCACATTTTGGTTGTAGTCGATGAATTCACCATGTTTTAAAGTTCAAATCTTGCATTTGCTCATGTTTTGGAGCATTGGAATTCACTAGAACTCATGCATGTTAAGTTTTTGTATCACACTTCAAGTTTCTTTGAAATCTGTGTTCAATTGGCTTACCTTTGGGCTTGATTTTACAAAATGATCTTCAAAACATGTTGTAGTATGGGTTTTCAAGTGTTTTCCAGAAAATTAGCCCAAAAGAATCGGGTTTGAAGCTTTAAAGGTTGAGTTTTGTGCTTCGGGATCAATCTGGAAATTCCAGATTTTCGATCCACGGTCGAGCGGAGGACTTCACGCTCGAGCGTACACTCTGAGTACATGCACTTCCGCTCGAGCGTATAAAGTCACGCTCGAGCATGAAATGCATATGCCCAGAAGTTCATGTGTTTTGCAATCCGCTCGAGCGAGAGAATTCACGCTCGAGCGAGGACCTGAGTCTCATGCTCGAGCGGAGGTCGAGCGCCCATCGAGCGTGAAAATCGTGCATCCAGCACTTTTCATGAGTTTGCAGCCCGCTCGAGCGAAGGAAGTCACGCTCAAGTGGAGCTCCTTTGTCTGCATGTCCGCTCGAGCGTGGACCCTTGTTTTAGCAAATTTTAAAAAGTGTTTTAAAGTACATCTTTGCATCCTCATTCCATCATAGGCATTCCTAGGCCATGTTTAAGGCATCTTAATGAGGATAATGTTATAAAACCACACCAAGTCAAGTTTAAGGGGCTAAGTCGTTAATCCCAAGTGTGTGACTTAGTGTGTGTTCATTCTGTAACTGTGTAGGGTTGGTATCCGAGGACGCTCATTAGCTTGCCTATAGCCCAGTGCTCTGTGAGTAACAATGTTGTAAAGATATATTCAATTATGATTATTTTCTAAATGATCAACTGTACTGCTTTCTAAAATGACATCGTTTACTGAATGAATGTTTGTCCTATTTGTAAACTGTATCTGTGGCATCCTTAGCGACATACTGTTACTGTTACTGCTACTGTTACAAAGATCTCTGTCGGTTCCAATGTTGGGACCACTACTGTTTACTAATTGATGGCCATCAACTGACTGTTCGGTCTGTTAAGACCTACTATACTATTTTGCTATGGGATGTACCACATATGACTACTATGGTTTCTAATTGACTGATATGGCATGAAATATGAGCCACTGATTGAGTAACTGATCTACTGATGCAAATGACTGTTTTAAGTACTGAAAGGACATTCATTCTTAACCCCTTTACGCATATGTTATTCACTGGGCTTTAGCTCACTGTTTATATATATATGTAGGTGTCCAGGCACCAAACCAGAGCTAGGAGCGTCGGGTTAGCTCTTGTTTTGTCAAGCCAACCTTTGTGCCTCGCCTCGAGGTTCCAAGTCCGTTCGAGCCACGGCTGTTTTGGGGTGTTCAGATTCACCCTTTGTTTCTGTTTTGTAATAAATGTTTAAGACTCGACTGTACTGTTATGTTGGAGGGATTTGGTCCCTCACCTGGATGTCAAGTGTATATATGACGTATGTATATATATGTTTTGTCTCTAAATGTGGCTTGTGCATTAAAGTCTTTATGCATTCAGGTTTTCACAGCTCATTGGACATCTTTTATTTACTGCTTGGCTTCCGCCAGCCCTTTTACTCTGTATTACTGTCTTTACTATTAAGCAGGCCTTCGGTAATCTCGGATTACTGGCTGGTTGCGATGCTAAACCCATAGGGGCGGGTTTGGGTTGTGACATCCCCGTATTGGCTTGTGGACCAGTTCATATCACCTCCCGGCCCTTTTTACTTTAACCCTCTCACTTAATTCATCTCCCTTTCTCTTCCAGTCTTCTGCAATTGACTTGTATCCCAGCCCAAAAGTATGGGGGTTGTGACTTATCTCTCTGGCAACAATATTTCCTTGCTTCTCGCTCTTACGTAGTCCCGATTCAAGAATGTGTCCTCACTTATTCATCATATAGATGGATCACGTAGTTCCCGTTATCCTCTGCCATAATAGATTGTACCAGCCAGCCTCTGCCAAGGAAAAGCCAAAAAGGAACACATCCTCTTCCCCCTGCATTATTTTTAACAAGGGCGTGGTAGTTCTCGAGGGAGGGTAGATCGAAGAATTGCCATAAACAATAACAATCCCACCCTTGAATGGATATTTCACTAGTTGGTGAATCGTTGATGAAACTACCCTCATTTGGTGCAACCAAGGCCTTCCTAAAAGCAGATTGAAGGTTACTGGCATAACATAGAAGTCAACCTCATGCTCGAACGAGCCATTCAGTATTTGACTCTTGAAGGTCCCATGACATCTCGGCTGGTATTGTTATAGGCACGAACAACTTGAGTTGTAGGCGTAAGCTAGCTTCAAACCTATGATGTAAGCGATCCTTGCCGAACATACATTTATTGTCGAACTAGTGTCTACTAGCACTACCGGGATCCATTTCTTCCGACTCTCTAAAGTCACGTATAGGGGTTTGTTGTAGTTAGTACCCTTAGGTGGCAATTCTTTGTCCGTAAAAGACAACACTGGAGTAACATCCCCAGACGTGACCAATGACACCAGTTGATCAGTGGTGGTGTCGATAGGCAGCTTAGTTCTATTCAATGCCTCTAGCAATCCGTGCCTGTGCTCCCGAGAAGCCATCAACAGCCTCCAAATTGATATATCTGTCTGGATCTTCTTAAGTTGTTTTAAGACCAGGTTTTTCTCTATGTCTTTCTCTTTTGATTTCTCAGCTTCTTTCTCGGAGGATTCTGGCTGATCTAGAGCTAGGGCTTTAAAATACCGACCACTTCTAGTCATGTAGTTAATCTCATCTACGTACCATGTGTTGTCAGGGGTATCAACTTTCCACCCTTCATTGGTATATGCATGGCTCAGATCACCGTCTTTCCACCATTCCCCTACAGTCATTGTTAGGTTATTATCAAGTTCCACCCGGATCATATTTACATCGAACCCTCCATCGGCACACCACTCCTCTTCTACAACAGATTCAGTCTCTGCATTTCGGTATTGCCTAAGCTTCCTTGGCATCTTTTCCCTATCATTGGATTCCCATTCGGGCTTTTTCAGGGTTTGGACACCGTCTGCTGTCGACTCGGCCCCTTCTTTTCTCTTCTCTTTTCCCTGCTCCCAGGCTATCTTCCTCAAGATTTCCTCTATTCTCTCTCGTTGGAACTGTTCTAACACTCATTCCTTCTCATTCATAGGCATGGCCTCAGCCTTGCTATTTTCACCAGCTTCTTCTCATTTCGGGTTCTTCTTCATCTGCTCTTCTGTTTCGGATTCCTCTTCGCTACTCAACCACCCGTTGATGGATTCAGGTTGGCTTAGATCCCATCACCCGATCTGAACGCTGCCCACATACTCTTCTTCGAAGAAGTAGAGATTCTCCAAGTCTCTCTTTAGTTCTGTTAGGTCTTCTTCTAATTCTGCCAGGTTATCAAGACCTTGTTTAGGGCAGTTATTCAGATTTTGCCCTAACTCATTTTCCCCAATGGCGTTGATGCTGAGGTAGTCTGGCAGTATGATTACAGGCATTGGCTGGTCAGCAGCCACAATGTACCGACTAGGATCATACTCTTCCGCGAGTAAGGCCCCATTTTCCATAACTTGGGTGTCAGATAACCCTTTTTTTGGTGCATTCCTTTTCTCTTCCACAGGCCCTAATTGGGTTTTGGGTGTTATATTCATTATGCACATATTTGTGCTTTCTAGAATAACCACCTCAGGCTTAGGTAGGTGGGATAGGGTGATATATGCACTGGGGTTAAAGGTGGGCGGTAGTGTATGGTTAAGGTTGATGTTTCTGGGTTGGGGGGAGGGACATGGTTATGGGCGGAAAGTGGATTGGTGGTCACATTTGGTTTAGAGGGTGGGGCTATGATTTTATTGTCAATGAGATCCTGGATCTCATGACGTATGCGATAGCAACAATCGGTGGAGTGACCGTGTTGTTGATGGAAAATGCCGTATTGGGTGGGATCGTATCTAGGTGGGAGTGGATCAGGGAGAGGTCAAGGGTTGAGAGGCTTAAGGTGCCCTTTCTCCATCAAGAGTTTAATGGCACGGGTTGGGCTCATGTGAAAAGGGGTAAAGATCTTTTGGTTTCGGTTTGGACCGGTGGGTTGTGAGGTTGTAGCGGCGAAGAGATCGGCCATTTTGGCCGTTGTGGCGACGGTGCTGATCTCAGCAGGCCGAATAGTGCTATTGCTAGCATTGGTACTCCTAGTAAATGGCCTTTTTACCGATTTGTTGGTTCTCTAAATGATGCATTTCTTAAATGCGCTTTCAATTGGACCCCCAATTGGTGCAAAGAAGCAAATGTAGATAATGGCATTACTATCATTCTTTGTAACATATCCGGCTCGAGATTCTGAACTACCAACTAGACTTGTTCTCTTTCCAAGGGCCTATTCGTCATTCTAGTTGCCTTTGCCCTCCATCTTGCAACAAAGTCGATAAAGGGTTCCTTGAGATTCAGAGTGGTCGCTTCCAACTCGCTGATTGTTACTTCTATCTGAGTGTTATATAAGTATTGGTTAAAAAACCCTTCAGACAGTTCTTCCCAATTTTGTTTCATCGAGTTCTCTAGCTTAGCGTACCAGATAGCTGCCACGTTTGATAGAGTTCTTCCGAACAATGATAGTTTCTGAGCCCGCGTCAGGCCCATTGGTTTTAGAACATCCGAGAAAAGATGAACATGTACAATAGGATCTCTACTACCATCAAATCTATCGATGTGAGGCATTTTGAACTTTTCTGGCAATCTAACCGAGGCCTCAGTATAATCGTCTTCAATATCCAGGATGGGATTGAAGCCTTGAGATTTTTTGAGCGCCTTCTCTAGCCTGGCGATTTTGATCATAATCGGATCAATGTTGTTGATGTCGAAGGGAATGAGTCCCCCGTGGGGCTGTGCTAGAGGCCTGTAAGTTGGAGCCTGTACAAACATCTCTTGAGAATCCGAGACCTGAGGGTTTTCAACTAGTGGAGGTGGATCTGGATTTGGCTGTGCAATCAGGACTGGATGTACAGTGGATGTCGATGCCCCAGATGGGCTTCGCATTTTAGCGATGGTTTCATCTTGAGCGGCGATTCTTTGATTCAGCGTATCCATAGTTCTCTGAAAAGCTGCCATCATAGCAGCAACCTCTTCTGCACTCTGCGCCATTACGAGTTTGGGAGAGTTAGGTGTTGGGAAGTTGAGTGGGTAAGAACGAACATGTGATTGCTGAGTAATCTATGTTGGTGATGATAACTGCCCGTTTCTTCTTTGTCGAACAACCGGTGGAAGAGAGACTAACACTGGATGACCGCCAACAAGATCTTGAGTTTTGCAAAGTCTGCCATAGTGAGTCCACAAAACTTGGGGGATATCGGGTCTATCTGAAGCGATGATTGTAAACTTACCTAGCAAAATGAAAGAAAAGGAAAACAACAATCAAAATCGGACAGCACTTCGGCCTAATTGGCAACAGATATAATCACAGTTGAAGCATTATATTTCCCACTAAATTCTGCCCCCACAAACTGATATTAACTTTGTACCACTAATACGATGTATTCATGTACAGTTTCATGATAAAGTACATACCAAGTAAAGAAAGCCAAAACACCCCTATGAGGGGATAGGATTACCCTGTTCTAGATTTTTGACATGATCTAGGGTTTTACTACTTCAAGCAAGTAGTTTCACAAAATCCTATATAAGGGTGAACATTTTGTCCTAAGTTGGAATAGTCACTATGGCTTTACTATATGCAGTTAGGCCGAATGGTCAAAAAGGGGGTACCTCGATAAGAGTACCTAATATACCTCTCACACCTAACACCGAGAAGTGAAAGGAGGATCAAACGGTATGACAGTAATCCAGATCCAAGGGTTATGTTTCCAACATGGCAGAGCCACGACCGGCCAGCCTTTTAACAAGTTTTTTAGGCAAGCCTCCAGCAAGCCGTCTAGGAATAGCAGATGGAAAACACAGTGACTTAAAGTACCAATGCAAATGCAATGCAAAGAACATATATATGCAGATAAAATTTCACATCATGAAGTTTGAGTCAAGTTCTCTAAATCCCCACCAGAGTCGCTAGAACTGTAGCTCGCTTTTCGTGCTCCTTGGAAGGGTTTAGTCTCCTCGGATACGATAGCCCTACAGCTCGGACTCCCGTGGTTTTGAATCTGGTTTCACAAATGCAATGTGAAACAGAAAGAACACAAATGAGTGCAAATCTGATAAATCTTTTGAAAATCCATTTATCATCGAAGACGTCGAAAATGCATTGCCAGATTTCAGAGTCGCCACCTAAATATTTTTGGAAAATTTAGGAAACTCGTGAATCACGCCAAAGGCCACTTGTCCGTCATCACCAAAGTGTCTCGGCTCGGAAACTTAGGTATGAGAAGGAAAGGTCATGAAATGAGCACCTCACTCACCCGATCAAATATCAGCCTCTACTAATCATGATGTGATTTTTATAGATAGTATATGCTCATATTTTGATTATTATGCTAACATTACTATGTGAGGCATACAAGTATAGACTATTTCACCCACTTTGGATCGCTTTGATTTCAAGTTTGTTTTTAAAAGTGTTTTGAATATGAGCTACTTAAAAAACTAAGCTCACATGTACAATGATCAAACCATTCCAATTTAAGAAAAGAAGCCTTCATCCACAGGCATTCAAGAGATATAACAACTAATCACTTAACCTCATGGTAAACATGCTTGATGTGGCAATACTAACATACATGTAATATGCTAAAGTGAAAATACTTACCTAGTATTCAACTTGACCAAGGCAAGCCAAAAGAAATAAAACCATTAGAAAAAAATGCACGTTCTACTATGCAAGGTGACTAGTGCAATGCATACAACACGTAATTAATAGGCTCGGCTACTAGCATGGCATGTGAGTCAATTCAAGGCATGTGATAAAGTACGTATTTGAGTAAGGAATTTGAAATTGACGTTGATTTGTATGATGAGATGAAACCTTATGCATGCAAAACGAATGGATGCGAGTCATGGAAAATGCTAAGGAAAATATGACGCTATGCAACCAGGGTAAATGGGTAAATGAAAGGGAAAAAGAAATGGTGGTTGGAAGACATACACAAATTATTACAAATGTGCCCTCATACAAGAGGGTCCGAATATCCAAGTGTCCAAATTAACTACTTATTACAAATCCAAATGAATACTATCTAATTTATTACAACAATAACATTACAACAAGAATATGTAAAGAATGCACAAGGATCCCACACGTGCCGATGAAGACAGCCCTCAGAAATTGCTCTGTCTGCCTTCTGGGAAACTGTTCTGTTTCACCCTCAGCCACTGCTCTCTCTTAACCAAAGCTCTAAGTCCAAGCTCTAATGGTGTATATGGTGTGTATGTATAGCTCAATGTAGACACCCCATTTTTGACTACTGTAGCACGGCTTTTTCGCGTCTCCTTTCGGAAGGTTTGAAAGAAAGCCCTATAGTTCAGATTCCCGTGGTTCTGAATCTAATCTCACAAGTGCAATGTAAAATTAAAAATCACCAAAGAATCTAAATCCGACAAATCGTTTTAGAAAATTGATTTTGAATCAAAAAGTGCCAAAATTGGACTGCTTTGCCAGATACAGAGTTGCCACCTAAATATTTTATTTTGGGGAAATTTAAGAAACCCTGACTCGTGCCAAAGGCCACGTGTCCATCATCACCAAAGTTGCCTCGGCTCGGGACTTGGGTACGAGAGGAGAAGATCATGAATTGAGCACCCCCGCTCGCCCGATCAAAGATCGGCCTCTACTAATCATGATATGATCTTTTATAAACGTTATGTGCTCTTGTTGATTATTAAGCTAGCTTTACTATGTGATGCGCACAATCAAGTATAGACTAGTTTGCTCAATTTGGAACAATTCAACTCATGTTTGTATGCGAAAATGATTTGAATTTGCCACCTCAAGTGGACTTAAAGTTTGCGGATTTGCCATCAAACATAGTGGGCTTAAAATATGATTTGCCACTCAACAAAGTGGGCTTAAAACTTACATTTGTTGAATCGTTCCAATTCAAACAACAAGCCTTCATCCACAGGCATTCAAGCAGTTTAACAAATAAGCACATAACCTCATGGCAAGCATGCTAATCATGGCAACATTCACATTCATGCGAGTATGCTAAAGCATAAAAACTCACCTAGTACTCCAAGCCAAGAAAATATGAGTTAGAAAAATGCATGATTCCTAACTATACAAGATGCCTAGTGCAACACATGCAATAATGCAATTAATAGGCTCGGCTAATAATATGGCATATGAATCGATTTAATAACATGCGGTTAAACACGTATTCAAAGAATTATTTGAAATTGCAATGCAGTTTGAATGATATGCTGAGCCTCGGTGCATGCAATACGAATGAATGGATGCAAGCATAAGGCATGCTAATTGAAACATGTCTCTAATCTAACCATCAAAAGCGATTAAATAAAAGGGAGAAAGACGTGGGGTTGAAAAACATACACACACGCACGCACACTTATTACAACATTACACCCTCGCGAAGGAGGGTCCGAATGAATAAGAGCTAACTAGCTAGCTGATTAAACTAATCTAATTAAGCTATTCTAATTAAACTAATTAGACTAATTATTACAAACCAAATGAATAACTAGCTAAGCTAATCACTAATTATTACAACACTTTTAACTAGTAAACTAATTAATTAATTTACAATACAAATGCACACGAACTAAGCATGCAAGACATTAAACTGTGCTGCCACTGCTCCACCTCGGGAAGTGGAAGATGCACATGCTCGGTTCTGGCCCGAAAAGACCTCTGTTTTGCTCTTGAAAGCCTCTGTTTGCAGGGTTGAACATTTCCAGAATCTTTCTGCTCTATCTTACCAAAATCAACTGAGGTTTACATCAGTGACCTGCCGGCCATGGATGGCTGCTGCCGGCCCTCCACCGGCCAAAAAGGGGGGTTTGTCGGCCACTGATGGTGCACTGTCAGCCATTGATGGTGCATTGCCAGCCACTGATGCATTGGATCACCATGTTGCAATAGAGCACAGACAGAGCAAAAATAGGGTTTTTCCAAGGGCTATCTGCACAATTCACCTCTCCTTTTCATGGACAAATCCAAGGAATTATGAACTTAAATTACAAACCACTAATCAAAGCAATTTCATTACATGATAGCTTGTGTTTCAAGGTGTGCAAGCTTAATAAATGCAAAGCCAAACACTCAAGAACCATCACCCTATCATGCATCATCACGACCAATGGAGACCTTGGAAAATGGCACATTTCATCACTTTTGAGTATGAAATGTCCCATTTTCCTTATGCTCAAACTAACGTCCGATTTGAACACATGCAATGCAACACAAAGAGATGCTTATCTTGCTTCTTTTACTTATCAATTTTGTTTGCACATTTTAGTTACCAACCATCCTTTAATCACATTAAGTCCAAATGGTGAATTAAGTCCTCTAAGTGGAAAGAAAACTCAAACCAAAGGTTGTTTTAGGCATGAAAGAGATCTCATGCCGTTGGTAATGAACCCCCAAAGGGATTAAACCATTAAATACAAAACCTCAATTTCATACATGTTTTAAACAAGCAAATGGTTTGAACCACTTCCAAAGCAAAAATAAAACCAAGAAAGGAGGGAGGTTCTAGAGATGGTTAAGTGCAGAAAATGAGTGATAAAAGCATAAACAAATGCTATCAACTTAAACAAGAAGGTGTCTAGAGCCTAAATCACCAAGCTTGTGAGGACTATTGCACTACAACCATGCAAAACAAGACTCAACAAACCCAAACAGCCCAAAACAGAGCTAAAGTAGTCTATTTTAGAGGCAAAAACATGCTGGACTTGAGCTAAGTTAAGCTAGAAAAGCATGCTAAAATATGAAGCTAACTAGACTAGCAAACAAAACACAAGGAGGAGAGGCTAACCTCTCTAATTTTGGACTTCAAAATGAGTTTTTTGCCACTAAAAAACCTCATAAATTCAGTGGTTAAAGGGCCAAAAAAAGATGGTTTTATAATGGGAAACAAATGTGCAAAGGCCTTAATGACAAGGAATAAAGAGGGATGAACCATCCTCTAACCTTTAATGGCCCAAAACACTAATTTCAACCCATGAAAACAAAGTTTTTTTTATAGCTCAAAACCAGCCCATAACAACAGGAAAAAGATGGAAAAACAAGTAAGCAAAGCAAGCTTCAAAGACTAGTATTATACCTCTTGAAGGGAAGAGTGGTTCAAAGCAACAATTCAAGTCAAAAACAACTTGTAGAGCTCCAAGAGGGCCTTAAACAACCTCAGCTCAAAGAAGGTCACTTTTGGTTAAGGGTTGATGTGCAAAAGTGTAGTGTAAGTAGGCAAAGATGTAGAGCAATACGAGAGAGAGAGAGAGAGAGAGAGAGAGAGAGAGAGAAAATTTTGAGTCTTAATTCTTCCAATCTCAAAACATGAGAGAGGGCTTCCCTATATATAGAAAATATGAATTCCATACAAAGAGATCCAGCCCTCCACGTGGGGGCAGATGCAAGCCTCTATGCAACCAGCTGGCACAGTTAGCACAAAATATCTACAGAAAACACTGGTGGTCGGCCAGCCATCAGTGATGGCTGACAAAGCATCATTGATGGCCAGCAAGGCACATCAATGGCTGGCAAGCCAAAAGCCCTAGCCAGTAGCCCTCATAAATGGCCAGCAAGCCACCAAAGACTGCAGGGGAAAGAGGCCAAGACATGGTCCAAAAAGGAGACAAAATGGATGCAAGGTTTGGAAAGCTCAAACTTGTGGCATTCCACTGAGGACTTTGAGCGATCGGCAAGCAATCAAACTCATCATTGGATGTACCTGCAAGAACATCCAAGTCTTGAAGGGCCGTCAAAAATGAGGTGTCTACAACCACCCTTAAGACTTGGGCGCCTCAGGTTGATCACTCGATGATGAAAGTTATGCTGTATAAATGTTCAATTTTTTCAGTAAGAAGAGCTTTTAAATCCCAACCTTACACCCCATTTTGACCAAAACTATTTTAGACCTTAAAACCCTCTTTTCAAAATATTTTCCTAAATGTTTCTACGCTGTTCCGAGACTCGTATTTCATTTAAAATATTGCACTTTTCGGTAAACCGAGTAAGGACAAAGTGAAAATAAATGAAAGAGAGGTGAACTCTTTGAAAAAAAACTTTAAAAACATCTTATTTATAGGTTTTGATTTGAAGGAAATAAAAGGGAAGAGAAGAAAACTAGTTGGGGAAAAAGTTGGGCATCAATCCGTTAAGATAGAAATGAGTAGCCTTCACTAAAATAGGCATATCTCTTTGTACACTTATAATTTAGATGTGAGGCCACGTCCATTGGGAAGTAGACTTCCAGGGCTTCAATTTAGACTTAAGAATCACCTGAAACCGAGTCTGGATGAGAGAGATATACCCATTTAAAGTTAGGCCTAGAAGCAGATTTTTGTCTAGCCGGCCACTAATAGTGGCCTGCCGCCCCCTTTTAGTGGCCTGCCGGTCACTTGTGTCAAAAATCAGATATTTTTGCCCGCTGTCTCCACAGATGCATGCACGACACCAACTGTCTATATACAAATATTTTTGACTAAGTATCATGTTTTTCTATATATAGGGGACTTTCCCTCTTGATTTTAGGTTAGAAAAAATTCCAAAAACACAAATTCTTGAAAATCTCTCTCTCTATATATATATACACATATATATCTTGCAACCTGCACACTCTCTCTCTCTACACTTCTAAATCAAAATTTTAGCTCTTCTTGCTGAGGTTCTTAAGCTCAAATCTCAGCCCTTGAGAATATAACTTGTGGGTTTGTTAACAAAAGAGTTACCTTGCTTCAAGAGGTTTAATTTTGGGCATCTCTACACTACTTCTTTCCTATCTTTTCTTACTGTTTTTGAATATTTTACACTATTTTTATGGGCTGAAACTTGTGATTTAATGCTATTAAAGGTAAAGGCGTTAATCACCCTTCTTTGAACCTTGTCTCCTAAGCCTTTACACTTGTGTTTCCCATCTCTTCCTCAACTTTTTTTGAGCTTTTTACCACTGATTTTCAGAGGTTTTCAAAAGCTAAAAATCATGTTTTGAAGTCCCAAAAATGGAGGGGGTAGCCTCCCCTCCTTGTGCTTGTTTACTAGCTTAATTGCTCCATTTTTTAGCTTACTCTTTTAGCTATTTTTACTTTAGTTCCAACACTGTTTTAGTGTAAATTAGGACTACTTTTAGGAGTTAGCTTCATTCATGCTTTGTATAGTATTCTTGTAGTGTAATAGTCCTCATAGGCTTGGTGGTTTAGGCCTTAGCCACCAACCTATTTAAGTTGATGGCATTTATTTCTTGTTTTCCATACTTGTGTTCACCTCTAAGCATCTCTGCAATCTCCCTCATTTCTTGGCTTTTTCTCTTTGTTTTGAGAGTTGCTCCAAAATGAGTGTTGTTTAAGCTTGAAGGATGATATTGTGCTTAATGGTTTAATCCCTTTAGGGGTTCATTACCAACGACATGATCTCCCTCTCATGCCTAAAACAACATTTGGTTTGGTACTTCCCTCCTTTAGTGGACTTAAAGCTCATTATTAGACTTGATTGACTAATGAATGGAAGTTAATTTGAAAAAGGGTAATCAATGGTTTAAAAATGAAACAAGATAATAAATGGTTTGGGTTCAATCGAATGTTAACTGAACCCATTAAGTCTTGAGTTGTTTCATACTTGTTAGTGATGAAAATGATTCAAGAATCAATGTCAACCCTTTCCCTTGATCAATCCATGATAGGGAGGAGATTTTGAGAATCTTTTATTGTGCATTTATCGAAATTGTATCCCTTGGTTCATAAGTTATCACGCAATGAAATTGCACCGATTGATGGCTTGTGAATCGAGCCTACCTCTCCTTTGAGCTGTTTGATGATAAGGAGAGCTAGGGTGGACAAACATCCCTTGAGAATGCTCTGTTTGTGTTTTGTTTATTTTCTGTCGCAGTAGAAGAAAACCAACATCAGTGGCCGGCAGGCCACCTTTATTGGGCGGCAGGCCACTACTTTTGGCCTGCCGACCACTTTTTCCAACAAGGCAATGAACTGTTTCCTACAGAACAGAGCAAAAACTGAGGTGAAAAATCAATTCAATCTCCTGACTGTGCAACATAAGCATTCCGGTAGCAAAACGGAGATCATTTTCGGGTGGAAATCCACATCCATGCATGACCTATCTCTCGATTCTCGGGATCCGTTAAAATAATGTTGTAATAGTAGTATGTTGTACTTAAAGTAGCGAATTTGTAACTAATTAGTTAGTTTAGTTAGAATAGTTAGTTTGTGTTTTGTTGTACTTAATTAATTAGCTAAAGTAGTTAGTTGACTTGTGGTGTTGTAATAATTAGCTAGTATAGTTAATTTATTTCATTTGATTTGTAATAGTTAGTTAATTCGTAGTAATTAGCTAGGGCATTCATTCGGACCCTCTTGTGCGAGGGCTAATATGTAATATTTGTGTATGTCTTCCAATCCCACGTCTTTTGTCATTTTATTTATTTGCTTATGATGGATAGAATATAAAATCATGTTTCATTTAGTATATTACATGATTTGCATCCACTTGTCTTGCATGCATCGAGGCTCAGTTCGTCATTCTAACAAGCATTGTTGTTTATTACTTCGTTGAATACGCGTTTAAACCGCATGCTATCAAATTGATTCACATGTTATATTAGTAGCCGAGCCTATTAATTGCATCTTGCATGTGTTGCATTAGTCATTTTGCGTCATTAGGGTCATGCATTTTTCTTAACTATTTTATCTCTTTTTGGCTCGCCTTGGAGTACTAGGTGAGCATTTTATTGCTTTAGCGTATTGCATGAGTGTGATTGTTGCCATGTCAAGCATGATTACCATGAGGCTAATTGCTTAAGTGATAAATTGTTTGAATACCTGTGAATGAAGGCTAATTACTTAAATTGGGATAATTTTATACTGTGCATATGATATCTCTTTTTTAAATGGTACATATTCAAATACTTTTCAAACAAATGTAAAATCAAAGTGTTTCAATTTTTGCAAATTAGTCTATATTTGTGTGCAACACATAGTAAATGTTAGTCTAATAATCGGAATAAGAGCATATAATGTAAATAAGAATCACAACATGATTAGTAGAGGCCAATCTTTGATCGGGCAAGTGGGGTGGTCAATCCATGACCTTCCCCTCTCGTACTTAAGTTCCCGAGCTGAGACAATCTTGGTAATGATAGACATGTGGCCTTTGGCACGAGTCATGGGTTTCCTAAATTTTTCAAAAATATTTAGGTGATAACTCTATATTTGGCAAAGTAGTATATTTTTGGCATTTTGATTCAAAATCTATTTTCTAAAAGATTTGCCGAATTTAGACTCTTTTGTGTTTATCTATTTCACATTGCACTTGTGAAATCAGATTCGAAACCATGGGAGTCCGAACTGTAGGGCTATCGTATCTGAAAGGAGCACGAAAAGTCAAGCTACACTCAAAGATGATATGAGAGCACAAAGGTGACTTGCAAGAGAAAATAGAGCTCTTAAATATCTTTTTAACTCTTTGAAATTTTTCTAACCATCAAAACAAAGGTCTGAGCTTGTATTTATAGAATTTGAGGCAAATAGGTCATGAATATCTTTAAAAATGTACAGCTGGCGGATTCCCTCCCAGAATACAGTTTGTTGCCCAAAAGGCACAGCCGGATCCCAATGGCCACGGCCGACCCCAAATGAGGCAAAGTCGGACCCCAATGTGGCTCCATTGCCTCTCTGTTCTAAGTTCAATGCAAGTTGGCATAGTGCTCAAAAATGGGTTTCTGAGGTAAAAACATCTTGGGTATGGAAGGTTGGGATTGTTTAGAGCTCGAATTCGAATACCTTTATTGAGAATTCAAACCATTTACACAACGTAACCTTTATTATCAAGTGCTCAGAATAAAGCGCCTAAGTCTTACGGGCAGTCAAAAATGGGGTGTCTACAACTGGGTGACGAAGAAAAGGGTGATGGTGAGGATGGAACCGAGTAGACTCATCTTGGTGGAAACACTGCAAGTGGGGGGCCAGACTAATGTAGAAACACTGCAAGCGATCTCCCCCCCTCCCAAAATATGACTTCCACACATTCCTTCGTATATTTCAAACAAGAAGGCTTCAACCCGGCTAGGGTGCACACATTTCAAAAATAGACTGATGAAAGACTTCTTATACAGTGCTCCAAATAGAGAAAGCTAGAATCTTTTTTATTTCGCTTGGATTTTATTTGATTCTTTCTTGTCAGTAGGCAAAATCATGTCCTTCAAAAAGATGATAGGATCCATCCAGGATGGTCCTAGCTCAGCACACAACACTTCGACCATTTCTGGCTCTTCGATGCTTGGTCTTGGCAAGAACTCAATCAATAGAGGGTTGGGCACCGGACATCGTTGTGAAACTAGCCAGCTCGTCTGCCTCAGCGTTTTTCTCCCTTCCGATCTGTTCTACCCTAGTTGCCTAAAACTTCTTGATTTCTTCTTTAACCAGCATTTGGTACTTAGCAATTCTGTCATCTTTTGCTTCATATTCTCCAAAGATTTGGTTGACTACCAATTGGGAGTCATTATACACCATTAGCTCAGTAGCCTTTATGCGGAGGGTGGATTTTAGACTGGCTAAAAGCGCTTCGTAGTCCACTTCGTTATTGGATATTGGAAACCTAAGTTGGATTGCTTGCTCAACAGTCAAACCATCAGGTGAAATAAGGATGATTCCAAGCCCAACTCCATGTCTATTAGAGGCTCCATCCACAAATAGCTTCTACATCTCCCTAATGAACAGTTTTTAACACTAATGGATCTGAAGATGTTTTTGAATTTGGGATCACAATGACTTCATCAACTGCATTGTCAAGTCACGATGATGTACTTGATTGCTTGTTATCTTTGCTCAGTTGCCTTACTATATCCTTCTCAGGCATGTCATTGCAAATTGAATCCTCTACAGCTTGGTCTACCTCTTTACCCCCTTGTAGTGTGTCATTGAGTCCAACAAATAATGCCACTATTGCCACACTCAATGGTGCATTGCAAGGTTCAAACGTTTGAGGTAGGGCTTCAATTTGTTGCAAGGTGGGAGGATGCTGAGCAATTCCTGATGGTTGAAACTTTGGTTGGTTTAAACTTACGGGAAGCGGCGTGTTCTTAATCTCCGACAAGAATGGCGTACTCTGCGGTTCAAACACTATGTCTTTCGTTATTTTTTCTTGTTCTCATATAAAATTGTGGATTTCACTCACTCCAACCAGGGGCGTAGCCAGGAATTCCCCTCAGTGGGGTCATTCAGAGGGAGACAGAGAGAAAACAAATGAATGAATGCATCAATGGCAATGCAACAATGGTTGTTAGAGAATGAAGCGTTGATGGAGCAAATGAATGAACGAACACTGAGCTAAAATTGACATCACTAAACAATGAATAGCTCCAAATAGATGTGATATATGTGATATTTATCTAGATTCACTAGAGTCATTTTGTTAAAATTGACACTACTAAACAATGAATAGCTCCAAACACTGGGGTCATTTTGTTAAAATCCAAAACTATTAAACAAAATTTCATATATATTTAAACAAAATTTGAAAGTTCAGTGGTGTCAATTGACACCACTGAATTACACATAGCCTCGCCCCTGGCTCCAACAATCACAATATTCCTAAAGTTTTTTTTTTTCCAAAATCGCATGGGAATTTTCTGGCTATATTTGAACCATAAAGAGATGGGTAGACATCCCATTTTGATTGACCCTAATGACCTCACTCTAACTATACTGTGGTGCGTATTATCTGGAATAGCTCTTCTTGGAAAATTGTGCAAGATTGGCACAACCTAGAAAAGAATAGAAAGAAAATTAGCATAGGAACAACAAGGTGAGTACAGTAGGTATCGCCCGCTCTCCTCTTCTTAATGCATACTTGGATGATTGCTTGAGTGCTTGTTGCACACATTCACTCACGTATGAATTGTTGCACCACTACCCTCGAACTACACTGATCTAAATCCTTGCAAACAAGGATAGGCAACCTACGGGTCCGATCACTTGTATGCATGAATGGCACTGATCTTAAGCCTTAGGGTCATGTCAACTGGGATGGTCTCGGATCTTTAACATTCGCTTCTCATCACTTCATGATTGTTTGAGCTTTGTTAAAGAGGAACAATTGTAAACATCCCATTTTGACTAACCCTAAGACTTCAAGTGCTTGCAAGCCTCCCGATGATGAAATGGTAAAGTACTTTATCTTTAGAATGTTTAAGGATACTTGGAGTTGCTGTGTAAACCCATTTTGGCTAAAAATGAACTTTTTACAAAAATGACAATTTTATCCCTGAGCCCATTTTTAGCCAAAAATAAACTTTTTAACCCCGAGAAAGAGAGGTAAGTCCGATTGTGCTATGATCAAATGTATTTTTCAAAATTTGTAACCAATTTTATCAAACACATTAGTCAGATTACAACTCGGGCTTACTTGTTCCGCAATTAAGCCAAGGGCATCAAACCCTGCACTTGTGCATCCATGCATGGCATGTGAACCAAGAAAAGACGCATGTGCGCACGTTAAATGTGAGTGTGCTTTAATTACATGTCATTTTACATCCATACATTATAATCTAGAAATAACAGACATGATGAATTGAATGTAACTCTATTTAAAATATAAAGAGATTTGTCTAAGTTCGATTTGAGCCCGAGCTCAAGTCTTGCTCATACGCTCATTAAATTTAATTCAAATTAATAAATTTTAGTCTAGATTTATAAATTTTAAAATTTGTTATTCAAGTTTTAAAGTATTTTGGGTTAGATTTGAATTACGCCTACTATCCAAAATCAACTGGATAAGAACTCTCAATTGAAAAGTGAAGGTAAAGTTTGAATTCATTTATTTAATTATTTGAGGGGAAAAAAACAGAACTTAAAATTTTAATTTTTTTTTTCTCTTTATTGTAGGGCATTTCTTATTTTGATATGATTGTTGTTAGAGTTGGACTTACTTACCAGTTTTTTTTTTTTTTTTTTTTATAATCTGTCATAACACAAATAATTACAAATGGAGACTATTAAAAATTAGAATTAATTATATTTAACACCTTTTCACTTTATTAAAATTTTAGATAAATTACACTTTTTATTCTATAGTTTGATTTAAATTTCATCGTAGTCTTTATTATTTTAATTTGAACAATTTAGTCTCTATATTTTAAGTTTTTAATTTCAATTTGGTCATTCCGTCCGAATTTTCATTATTATTTTTTTTTTTACGTGTACATTTTAGGAGACTAGCAAATGTCCCAAAACCTTTAATTTTAACCTTCAACTTGAACAATAGAACCAAATTGAAACTAGATATAAAGTGTAAAGACCAAATTATTCATTTTGAAATAATAGGAACCAAAGTGAAATTTAAATTTAAACTCGAAGAGTTAAAAGTATAATTTACCTTAAAATTTTATTTTAATCATTTCACCTTTAATTGTGACAGCCAACCTTTCATATGACATTAATTAAATTGACAAAAATTGAAATGTGTGTCTCCAAGTCAATGTGGTATTTTGAAAAAAATGTAAAGACGTTAGTGAGACGAGAAAAATGTTTGATGAGTATTGTGCCGCGTTGATATCCAACACAGTAGCAGGCACTACACTCTATTTTTTTAAAAGTGTCCGTAATTATTATTTGACTAGTATAGGCTATAGGTACCTAGATAAGTGACTGAACATTTTGCATCTCTCATGACACAAACTGCTGATAGAATTTCCCAATTTACAATCCATCCACAAACAAACAATCCCAAACCTTATTTCTTTCAACTGATGTTGAAAATCATGAATAAAGACCAAGAAGGGACAAAATTCATCTTTGTATTCATATTTCAAACAAAGACAGAATTGAACATTTTTCATGTGGAACTTTACAAGTCATCCCTTTTTGGAAAAGAATGATGATGAAATAGAAAACACACCATGAGAGCTATATCTCTGCAACAAAAGGATCAGCTAAGAATTTCAATTCCTTTCCACTCCTCAAATTTTCCATTCCCAACCATCTTTCCTATCTTGGTTTCCTTTTTCATCTCATCTGTCTATGGAAGTTTCCGGAACCAAAGTGCTCTGGCAAAGCATGGCTTCCCCCGGAGAATCTTATGGCTCCTCCATTCATCCTTGGCCCCAAAATGTGATTGTCGTGAGATAAATTCTCCAGAGGTTGGCTTGGAATGTTAAAACCGGCACCCAGCCCCTGATGAAGTGGAACCGGGAACCCACTTCCCATAGTTGATGTTTGAGTGTTGTTTTGATCAGAGTAATGGTAACACATATTTTGGGAACCTGCTTGAGAAAAGCTTCTGAACTGTTCTGCTTGCTGAATGCCCAAATAGTATCCTCTGCTAGTTCTTGCATCAACCATTAACTTTGCCTTTTCCAAATTCATGCTAGTTTTATTTCCAGTTGCTTCTGGCTGAGTATAGTTGCAAGAAGAATCAAGCTTGTGGTTCTCAGCTCGTGGTGGCTCAGATAGAACAGTGGGTAGAGTCAAATACACAGAAGAAATTACCTGATCAGAGAGATTACATGTAGATACGGGTTTTCTAGCAGACAATCTCAGCATTTCTACTTTTTCCTTTTCATTTGATGCAATAGTTCCAATGGTTTTGTCATGGTTAACTTTCTCTTCAAAAACTTCATGGCAGTTAATCGAATCAGTTGTCCTATCACTTTTCACAGACCTCTCTAAAGATCCCCCATTGCAATTTTGAGTTTTCGTTCCCAATTCAACGTTGTTCTGATGTTGGACTCGGCCAGTTTTTTGCCTGTGATTACCTCCTCCTTTCTTTGTTGGCCTTGAAGCTAACTCGACATCCACTAACTTTTTCATCTCATCTCTCATCCTTGTAAACATGTTTTCTCTAGCAACTTTGAGCTCCTCAATTATCGATTTCATGAAGATCTTAAAATCGTCCAGCAAAATAGGCTCACATGCACTGCGATTATTTTTCTTCTTTCTATTGCTTTTTTTCATGGAAGCCTTCTTTGCCTTGTTCTTAACTCCACGATTTCTATTGCTTGGTCCACTATGCATTTTTTCAGTGTTTGTGAATTCAGAAGGGATGATGCCCATATCAGGATCTAATTGACTCTCCTGTTTAGGCAATGGAGCATTGCCAGTTTCATCATTTTCAGGCAAAGTCAAATTTGAAACCACCGTAAGGTTCTTGAGTACTCGCACACCACCAGAACTTGATTTGGAGTCATGGCTTGAAGAATCAAGATCGTCATCTCTCCTCCTGAACTCCCACCGTTGTTGGAACTTTTGGTCCTGACTCATTTCAAGCACTACACAAACTTCGAATTATATAAGAGAAAAAACTTGATTGGCAACTAAGCATATACTTGGCAACTAATCATATTTTGAATCCCATAACTGAGAATAATTAGATGCCCTAATCACCAAAGCTTTCACAGGTAGCTCAAAGCAAGAACGATGTTGGGCGAAAGGATCCCTGCCCCAACACAAAGCCGAACTCATTTCAAAAATCAAACCAACGATTTCAGAAGGACAGTCCTCCTCATAAACTAAATTCTTGAACTTGAATTTTCAATAAAAAGAGTTCTCTAGTGTTGTCATCACCATCCTCTCCATTGGTTTTGTGTTATCTAGTAGACAACCACAAAAACAAATATCAAAAAATTTAAATTAACTAAAGATAGATTAATCACTAAAAACAATTTTTTTGAGGAAATTAATAAGAATCACAAAATCAGACTGGGAAAATAGATGAGAACGTGAAATCTAAGTGTACAAGTTCAATATAATCAAGTACAAGCTAAAAAAAGAACCAAGATCAAAACACTAAAATGGATTCCAAAAAGTTTCTATTTCAAATCATAACTGATAATATTAACAATCAGGGAAAAAGAAATTGACAACAACCCCAAAGAAAAAACATGAAAAAGCAAAATGAACTAAAGTAATGCAACAATTCAGAGAAACCCGCCCAAAATGCAAGCCACCAAGAAAATTGTCCAAATCAAAAAAACCCTCAAGACTTCTAATCAGAGAAAACAAATAATAAAAAAGAAAAAACCGAAACATGTATTGCATATTAACAACAGCACAAAGATCACACACACAATATGAGACCTAAGAAGTTGATTATTCAACATTAAAAAAAATCACAAACACAATCACAAGAAAGAGAAAAGAATACAACAACAGAATACCATACAAGCAAATAGTTGATATGAAAAATTTTCTTTTTTATTTGGGTGGTAGATTATGCTTACCATACCGCCGTTGATGAAATAGTTGAATCAATCAAAAGCTTCTTCTCCACATCCCCAACTCTGTCCCTCTCTCTCCCTCTCTTTAAGAAGAAGAAGAAGTTTTCATTCTGCATTTATTCTTGATTTTTCTCTCTCTCTCTCTCTCTAAGGAAGAGAAAGATACGATTTTTAATGTGTTTGTGGGTTTATGTAAAGTTTCCATCTAGTGCAGTGTGTGCTTTTCTGTAAATGGAAGGTGGGAAAGTGAGATATTGAGTGGGATGTGGTGTGATGTTGGCATAGAACCAGTGACGGAGAGAGAGAGAGAGAGAGAGAGAGAGAGAGAGTTTGGCCCTTCATGGGTGTGATTACCATTTTTCAATGGGTTGGTTGGTCTGGTAGATATCAAATTACCTATGGACAGGGTGTTCTGTGCAGACAAAACGGTACAGTTTTGACTCTCTGTTTTATTTTTATTTTTATTTTTATTTTTTTAAGAGAGAAAGCTGTTAGTTTGAAACAAAATAAAATAAAACCTTACAAATCTTCAAAAACATTTATTGTAGTAAAGTGAAATATGTACTAATGTATTTTTTATTTTATTTTTGAAAATTCATTAATGTATATTTATTGATTATTATATTTTTGATTTTTTAAAAATCAAACTAGTTATATTTCTTTTGACATTGATATTTATTAGAGTATAGTTACTTATATTCTATTATTCACAGATAAATATAAGTCATCTACTATATATTTAGTATCTGGGCCAACTAGTACCACCTCGAACAATCTTAAGACTTTGAAGTTAATTGGGGAGACTCAAATTAATTGGTTGATTTTTTAATAAATCAATAAATAATATGTAATAATACACATAGTTGCAGGTAAATTTAACAATAATATTTTAAGTGTTTTATAATTTTTTTAATTGGTTTGCCTAAATGAGAACAATATTGATGTTGTTATTATTATTATTATTTGAAAAAATTAAAAAAAAAATAGTTTGACTCTTATAATAAAATAAATCATTAGTTTTTAATTTTACCAATTTAAACGCTACTATTTTGATTTATTTTCAATCTCAATCATTCGCTCATTTTTGTTAAGTAAAATTAACGAAAAAAAATATTTTAATTATTAAACTCAATGTAGATATATATAAAATATTCAAAATATTATTTTTGCTTAAATTTACTTAACGAAAATAGGTCAATGATTTAGATTGAAAATAAATCAAAATATTTAAATTTAAATAGATAAAATAAAAAAATTCATGATTTATTTTATTACAAAGGTCAGATTCTAATATTTTTAAAAAATAATTTCCCCTCATTATTTTTGTTAATTTTGCTTAAAGCAATGTAAAGAAACCAACAGCTGCACACATACCAACATATTAAAAAAAAAAAACCCAAACACACCAAAGTATTGAATGATTTTTTTAAAATTTATTTATTTAAATGTGTTTCCTTTAATACTATCCAAAATAAACGAAAAAATGTTTTCCAAGAAAGTTGATAAATTTGTTGCTCTGATTTTGACAAACCACTCACTTATCCACCACCACCAAGCCTAACTTTTCATGGTTGGGAATGGAAGGTCAAAATTTCCCCATTAGTTCTTTTTTCCCAATTTGAATTTTGCATTTAAAAAAAAAAACCCAATAATACTTATTTTCAAACCCATATGGTTGTTTCTGTGTTTGTCATCCATCAAAACAAGTTAAATGCAAAGATTACATGTAATCTTTGACCACAAATTGGGCACTCTTGGGTGAAACAGTGGGCACGTGATGAATTGTGGGGCACTTTGGGAAGAAATTAAAAAAAGTAGTTTTTTGGCTTTTTAATTTTTTTAGTAAATAAGTCAACTTTTTTATCAAAAAAACTATTAGAAAAGTCAAAAAGTCAACTTTTTACCAATTTTTCAAAACACCCTATATACATTACTAGTTTTCAATAATTTGCACACAACCAAAATTTAATATACATGCTAGTACAATGAGGCCCACGAGAGTTATCATAATTTGCCGTTACAAGAAGTGAATTTCATGATTTTGATATATATATATATATATTCTAATTACTTTTTTGTAGTTTAGTTTTTTATAATTAAAATTTGTATGTTTACTTGTAGTTAGCACATAAAATTCCCACCTAGACATCCAAACGTTTGTGTTTGGTTAGAAAATTTGAGAAGAAAGTTGGGAAGAGAAAACGGAAAGGTAGATGAAATGTGAATAAAATATATTTACATTTCATCTAATTTTACATACATTTTTTATTTTCGTTTTTAAATCTTTTCTCAAATCTCTCATCCAAACATAGTGTAAAGTGAAAGCATCTTATATTTTCGATTCAATAAAATGATATGAAATTTTTGAAGGGTGTATATATATTGCACTAACTTTCGTCAAGATTTGAAAAAAATATAACAAACCTGGTCATTTTTACATAATTGTACCAACCTTGTAAAATATATATTTCATTATAAAAGATATAATATAATAATATCATTTTCTTCATTTATATAATTAACTAATTAATGATAAAAAATGAATTAAGCGTCATGTGAACTAAAATTCAAGTGATTATAATGGGCTAAGAAATTTTGTAACATACACAAAATGGGCCAAAGCCTTTTTGTAATTCTGACCGGTAAAAAAATCTAACCAAGAGTTAGAATAGTGGGCTAAGAAATTTCATTAATTCTAACCAATAAAAAACCTCACTAGTCTAATTGAATCCACAACTGGAGACAAGTGATTCCCTTTTCGAAAATACAATTCATTTTTTACACCATTTGGAATTGAAGTTTGTGTGTATAATTATTAAAACTTAAAATAATAGCACATTTTGCACCATAAAGGCAATCATGCCTCTGAAAAAACACAGAAAAAAAGTGCAATTTATTAGACTATTTTAAATGACAATAATTTTTTAAAGGGACTGAAAATGTGATTCCAAATTGCATGATTCTACTGTTTGAATGTGATTTCAATAGAAATTTGATTCGTGACTTACCGATCCATGTGAATCAATTTCTTAAACTAAAGAAGAATCCAATCCCCTACTTTTACTTAGTAATCTTACATTCTTTTGTCTGAAAAAATCAAATTAAATACTTAAATGAAATAATTTTTTCCTTAGTCAAGATTCTCAAATTATGCAAACACTTCAAAGAGATTATCCAGCCATCAAATTACTAGGAATGAGATTCCAAAGAATGAGATAGTCTTTTGATTCCTGCTATTCAAATAGTCTTAGAGCCATGGTAAAAGAAGCATTTATTTCTTTGTCATTGTTTCTTGGGAAAAATGAGTGGATTCTTTAGTTCTCACGTTTCTGATCTAGACCCGACCCATTGTATGTTTCATATCCGGGTTTCATTATCTTATACAGTTGTTCATACCTTGTTTTCTCTCATCTCTCTTTGCCTTTGGCTTTTGGGATGTGTTGTTCACGTTTGGAACATGTTGGTAGCTTATTTTTTTTTAAATTGTTGATGTTCAGAATTTTGTTCTTTCGCTCAAGCGACAATTCTTGAGTTCGAGCGGTCTTTGTGAACCTTCAGTGCTTTTGCAGGTCTGTAAAACTACTCGGAATTTGCATTCTTCACTCGAGCAAAGCTTTTTGCGCTTGAGCGACGGTCTTCTGTCTATAAAACTATTGGGAGTTCGTATTCTGCACTCGAGCTAGGTTTCTTACGTTCAAGCGGTGAAAATAATTGTGTCTAGTCACTCGAGCGACTCATCTTGCGCTCGAGCGAACTGTGCGTATATTAGTTCGTAAACAGCCACTTTTGATTCACTTTTTCACCTCTCTCTCTCTTTAAACATTTCAAAACCCTAATATCTCACTCTCTCTCTCTAAAACTCACCTAGATCCGTCGATCTTTTCATCCTTGTGCCTTTATTAAAAAGATAAAGCTTGATGAGAGTTTCGTTCTAATCGGAGCAAAGTTGAATTTTGACATCTTTGAGTTTCCACCCCTCCTTCAATCATCTTCTAAGCTTGAGGTAAGAATATCTCCACTCTTTGTATGAGTTTTAACTTAATTATTTGTTATTTCTAAACAATATTGAGATTTTGGGAAGATTTGGAACAACTTAGGGTTTTGGGATAAAAATTAAAAGAGAGGTTTTTCAAATGGGTCCTTGAAAATGATTTTGGTATGGAAGAAAATGGTGAGTTGGGAATAAATTATTGATTTTGAATGTCGGGGTTGATTTTTGAGAAGAAAAGAGATTTTGCCCTAAATGCTTCAAATGCTGATTTTATATAAATTATGAGATTGATATTTGGAATTGTGAAATTGGATTGATGTTGATGAGGATAGTAGATATGTATTATCACTCACCTTTTGAAAATTTGAAGAGTTTATCTTTATTGATAATTATTTATCTGTTTAGAAATATCTGTTTTGGACTATCGGTGAAAGATAACTACGAGTGTTGTAGAAATTGCATGTGAATTAGGAGAATTGAAACTACTTTTTTTATTTTATTTGCATTGAGCATTATCTCACACTTATACATTAAAAATGTTACTGTTTTGAGAAAATTGGTGAATCTGAAAAAGAGTTGTTACTTTGAATAAATTAGCCAGTGTGTCCAGAATGATAGTCCCCAAAACCGTGCGTATACATGGGTGTTGATCCAGTGAATTATTTCTACTACTTTGGCTCACCCTATGTGAGAAAAACATAAGTGTTGATAATATGTCTCCGCCAAGGCAATAGCTTGAGAGAGCAAGAACTTCTTTTGTGTATTTACTGTATTTACTTATGTACAAGCCAAGGACTCTAACGATATTGGACTTAAGTCCACTTTTATTGTAACTAAGCATCAGCTTGCAAAGATGTAAGCATTTAAAGCATTTCTTATTGGTCCAACCTTTCTCATGTCTTTCGATTATATCACTATTTTGTAAAGCTTAATTGTAAATCAATGAAAGATAACTTCTTCATCATTGTGAGCACTTCTTGATATTGAGTATGAGTTATAGTAATTATTTCAGAACATTACATCACCTGTTCAATTTGCCTCATTAAAAAATATAAATAACACAATTTAAGTTTTAAAAAAAAAAACCTCCACTAAAATCTGTATCTTTCAGCTTTATACTGTGGAAGGCTAAAACATATCCAACTCAAGGTTTAACTTCTGAATCCAAATAATCCTTCTCCCAAATATGATTGTAGAAAGAAAGCTTGACAAGTAATCTTCTCATTGAGATAAATCAATTAAAGCATCCAACTTTGCACTGTGACAGGCTTAATTTACAAGAAAATACAGCCTTACATATATCCCAAACCAAATCAAACTAAACTAAACTAAACTTTGTATCCCAACCAAAGCTACATTTACGCCATTCTAACAAAATTGTGATCTCAATCCCAATTCAGGGACTACACCAGTGTTATGCAGCAGCAAGGCCCAGCAACCTGTTGAGGAAATTAACCCAAAAAAAAAAAGAACTATAAGAAACTGTATTTCCGGTACTAATAATAGTTACGCATGCATGAGAAAGAGGTAAAATGAAACAAAAACAGCAGGAGAAGTACATAATGGCTGTGAGCAATGAAGTTGTTTGTTGATAAATTCATTGTTGTCATCAATTTTGTCGTCGACAAAGCATAAGCTATAGAGTGACTCTATTCATCGTTTAAAAAGAACTAAAAACAAATAGGAAAGAAGAAAATTTGATATTACTCTTCTCTTCTCCCTTTAAAGGGATAGGTGGAAACCGTATCGTCTCAAGAGCAGGATCAGAGAAAGTCACCTATTTTGGCCACAAAATGGATAATAGTACCCTAATTGGTTAAGAATCATATTTAGTCAAAATCATTTCAATACTACAACAATCAAGAGAAATGCTTTGTCCAAGGTTGATTTTGCTATCCCCATTATTATCATCTCTGGATGTTGTACAAAAGTCAACAAAAAGTTTTGTTTGTCATAAGCTAAAAAAGTCAAAAAAAACCACTCAACTTTTTCACTTTAAAAAGCCAAAAAGCCGCTAAATTTCCCAAATGCATAAGCTTTTTTAGATTCTTAAAAAATTAAAAAATAAATAAATAAATAAAAAGAAAGTATAATCAAAAAAATTATTTAAAAACAAACAACGAGCCACTAAAAAAGCCTACCCCAAACAAACCAAATTGAAAAACAAACTCAATGGGACTCTTGCATTCATGGGGACAAAAACGTTTAGCACAGTCCTATAGCTCTTTATTATTATTTCCATGGTATTTAAATTATTTCTAATAATTTCACGAGTTTTCCTTAGATTGAAGTTTCCCAATCTTATTTCCAAAAAACCAAAAAATAAAAGGGTTTTCCCATCTAGTGAGATCTTGCTAAGTGTAAGTCAAAACAATGAAACCTCATTTGAAAAAAAAGAAACATTTTATTTCCTGATTTTAGTAAATATAAATAAAGAACATAAAATTCATACCGTCCTCTTTCTGAGAAAGGGCCCTCCAACTTCCTTCAAATGCAGGTTATGTCATTATGTCAACCAAGAGAAACAACATGTTCCAGGATTTCAGCTTTGCTGAATGAATCTTAAAGGAACTACTCAAATATAATGAGATCAATGCTCTTGTAATGGTTCCCGGCCTTGAGACCAGCCTCAAGAATTCTCTACTCCTGATTCTATATCAATGACTTTCTGGTAACCTGTAGCAACATAGGCAAGAGAAGACATGACTATCCAAGCATGTTAAGCATCAAATCTGTTCTTTTTGCACTACATTATTAATTCTTTACTCTAGTAATTTGCATCGTCCTAATGTGGACAACATTAATCTAGTAATTTGCATTGTTAAAAGTGTCAGCACTTTTAACAAGTCAAAGGCTACTAAACATGCCTTACATCCACAGTCCACACCAACAACAATTAGAATATAATTTGATCATGTGCATGAAATCACTAGAGGTAACAAAACTGCAACAATAATGAGCTTTTCTTTTTTCCTCCCATCCACTCCAACATTAATGAGAATAATATTAAATATGATGCACATCACATCACACAATGCAACACATCACACAATGCAAGAAGGATAGGATTCTTCTTTGGGTAATATTTCTGCAGTTATTGATTCAAGTGCAAAAATAAGAAGGATTCAGAAACACACTTCATAGAGCTACTCACAAGGAACACGTGGTTCTTTTTGGTATACCAATAACTTGGCAAGCAACATAAGAGAAAGAAAACTTACCGCCATGGGAATTCACTCGTATCAATTCCAGCTTGGTGAAGCTCATCAACATACTGCAATGCTTCTCTACACTCCTCACGGTCATCAAAGAACTCTTTTTTATCACCTTCTATCTGGTATGTTTCATGGCCTTTTCCAGTAACCAACTGCACATAAAAAGAGAATACAAAATAAACAATTAATAGTGCATGCATAGGCAAGTTATTATTGCCCATTCATAGCATCAAACATGGGGAAGACAAGGGGACAAAGTCATCCCATTACATCCCAAACTCTTTAACAGTCACCAAAAGCTACATAGGGAAACAAAGAGAATTTAGTTCGTTGTTGTATTAGAACAACAAAACACTTTATGCATCTCTATTGAAAAGTTCAGGAATAAACTCATTTCTATCATTTAAGCAATGGAACTGTTTAAGATGGCAGATTCTAATTTTCTCTTTCACAAATCAATGTGTTTCCATCCCCATTAGTTTTGAGTGACTTCCCCAAATTTTATGGCACTAAATATGAATTGATTAACTGGTAAGAAAAGCAGAATGGGGTCTCGAAGACTTACAACCATATCGCCTTCCTCACCCATGGCAACAGCTGCACGTACAGCTACCCGTCTTATATCATGCAAGAAAAGCCTGTGCCCATTAGGAAGAGGTGGATAGTAATCATTCTCTCCATGTTTCAAATACTCCTGCATAGTCCATCCTACACCAGCCAACATGTCATCCAATATGTCCACTGGCAAAGATGAAACAACCAGGAATTAGTAATGCTCTTTGAGCTTTTCCCTACAACTGAGGCATTAGGGGGAATATCCATCCACCATACAAGTACACTAGTCTCTCACCTCGAGAAACAGTAGAAAGATTGTTCTTTTCCACATTATGTGAAGTTTTTCAATAAGAATTAGGACCTTGTCATGGAATTGTTATATATATATATATAATCAACCATAGACAAGCATGTTGTAAACTGATTATATTTTAACTTTGGTGGTGGCATATTTCCTTCATGCAGTATGGTTTGCAATACATACAAGGATCTTCATTCTTCGGATTGTCAGATGTCAAGATAGTCACATCACTTTTATCTGTTGCAATCTTCGTCATCATGGGTCTCTTTCCTCTATCGCTCTCACCAGCACAACCAATAACTTCAGGAAAAACATGAAAATTTGGTTAGACCATGAAAACTTAATTACGTACCATAAGAACTTTAGCTATTCCTAAATCAGTAAGCTTCTGGTTAAAGTACACCAAGACAAGCACACAGAGAGATAAAGGCTGTCAGTTTTCCAGCAAATGGCATTTCTAACCTGTTCCTTTTCTTCCTCAATAGACCACGGCCTAAAGGGTAAACATAAAAGCTGTCAACATCAAGGACAACTGAAGTTCATTCCACAAAAGGCTCTAAATGTCTATCAAATCAATTTCCAAATTCTCAACATCTCAATTTTGACTACTTCCAAAATTAAATATTCATTTGATGAAATATAAATAGTAACACTTTGGTGAAATATTGAAACTTTAAATAAATTATTGAGGCTTCAACCTGGACAATCTCAACTCTGGAATGCAAACTTAACAAATGTTCTTTTTTTGTTTTTTTGTTTTTTCTTTTTTTTATCTTCTTTTTCTTTTTTTTTAATTTTTTAATAAATTAATAAATAAATAAAAACAAACTGGAAGAATAGTTTCTGTCAAAAAAAAAAAAAAAAAAACTAGCCATTTTTTAAACCAAATGAAGAAACTTTTGAGCTACAACAAACCTAGACATCATCAGTTTCTATCAGCACTTGTGTGAAAATTGCAAATATTGATTTTATAAAAGGGACAAACCACAACTCTGTAAAAAGCCAACAAAAATATGGTACCAATCATTTGCATTTTGATAAAGCATATAAGAAGCATACCAGTGATAATCCTCCTTGGTCCAAGCTCCTTTACAAAGTCAAGTAGTCTAGACAAGGCATCAGGAGTATGGGCATAATCCACAATCACCCCAAATGCTTGTTCTTCATCTATCAACTCACACCTACCAGGAACTGAATCAACCTCTTCAATCCCCCTAACAATGTCTTCCAAAGGCGCTCCAACTGCAATTCCAACTGCAACAGCTGCAAGAATGTTGTATATATTATTTCTGCCAAGCAACCCTGAAGAAATCTCCAATATTCCTTGGGGTGTATTTACCAAAACCTGTGTCTCAAACAGAGATAGTTCAAATTTCAAAGAATAAACATCAGCATTCTTATTCTCCATTGCAAATGTCACAACAGGCACATCTGGGTTCCCTTGTGCAATAAAGAAAGCTGCATTTGGGTCATCAATGTTGACAATTTTCCGGTGACGTGCTGGGTCCACCATCCTTGAAAACAGCTTGGCCTTGGCTTCCCTATAATCCTCTTCAGACCCATGAAAATCCATATGGTCCCTTGTCAAATTTGTGAAAACCGCAATATCAAAATCAACCTCATTGCACCTCCCTTGTGCTAATCCATGAGACGAAGCCTCCATGACAACTGCTTCTGTCCCATTATGTACCATCTTTGCCATCAACTTCTGAACCAAAACAGCATCTGGAGTCGTGTTTGGTGACTCCAATTCGTTATCTCCATGAACATAGTATGCCACGGTACTCAACATCCCAGTTCTCAATCCCATTGCTTCATACATGCTTTTTATCAAATACGAAGTGGTTGTCTTCCCATTAGTCCCTGTAATTCCAATCACTGACATATTTGTAGACGGGTATCGATAAAAAGCAGCAGCCAATGCAGGGAGGACTGAACTAGTGTCTTCGACAATAACCAATGCTTTACATCCCAAAGTTTCCTCTATATCTATTTCTTTACTAGCAACTACAGCAACTGCCCCTCTCTTGTCAGCCTCAGTTAGATACAAATGGCCATCAGTTCTCCTCCCAACACAACATACAAACAAATCACCAGCGTCAACCACTCTCGAATCATGTTGAATTCCACTAATCTCAACCTCTAAATTACCATAAACCGATACGGGCACCACTTTAGTCTCATCTAAAAGCTCAGCTAATGTCATCTTAAACTTGGGTTCAACAATCCTAGCCTTAGATTTAGCAAAACTATCAAAATCAATATCAAACGACGAAAGATTAGAAATTTCCCCATTACCCATATCATCATCACTCACCTCGTTCTCCAAATTTTCGGACTCCTCTTCATCAGAATCAGCTGAAATCACAGTAAGCCCCTGAAGTTCATCAATTTCCTCCAAATCAACCACTTCCTCAGGCTCCAATTCTTCAATTCCTTCAGCAATCTTCTCCGGAATCAAAATATCCTTCGTTTTCTTCGGGTTCGGCTTCAAAAGCCCCTGTTTAACAAACTCCTTCCGCTTCATAGCAATGGCCTTGTCGATTTCCCCGAACAAATCATCCCCAGGATCGTCCAAATTCGATGAATCGGGATTATCGGGAGCGTCTTCGACATCGGCGATTGCGTTGAGAAAGGTGGATTGGTCCTTCTTGAATTGCTCTTCTTCGAGCTTTCGAGCACGAGAGGCTTGGCGGTGAATTTGCTGGAACTTGGAAACGCCGTGCATGGAGTCTTCGGGGGCTTCGGGAGGGTCATCGTCGGAAGGGGTAGGGTAGAACTTGCCGTCACGGCCGATGGCAGAAGGGTTTTTGAGAGGGGGTTTAGTGGGGAGATAGAGAAATGGGAAAATGGGTTTGAAATGGGGTAAAGGGGGTTTTAGAGAGAGAGGGTGGGTAGAGGAGAGAGAGAGTGGGGATGGGGAGAAGGGTGGGATGGAGAGGAAAGTGGTGAGTGCCATTGAAGAAGAAGAAGAAGAAGAAGAAGAAGTGCAGTGTGAGAGTGAAGGTTTGGAGGTTCAAGGGATATGGGGTTTACTTTGCACAGTTTTTTTTAATATAAAATAATAATATTAAAAAATTAATATTTTTAAAAATTAATTATAAATTAATGATTAATTATAATTATAAATTTTGTCATTAAGTGGTTGTTTAAATGTCCACGGGGTGTAATTACCTTACAAAAACACACGACAAATTACTGTTTTATTTATTACGATTAGGGGGGTTCGCGATTCGGTTTTGAACAGTTTGCGAATTAATTTGGATTCGTCATGTATATGGTTTAGGAAAAATTCAACCCGCAACCGCCTGCAGTGCAGGTTACGGTTTGTGCGGATAAAGTTCATGGATATGCAGACAGTTTGCGGATTGAACTTTTTTCAATTTTCAAATTCAATTTCAATTTTCAAATTTAATATAATATAAGATTGATTTCAATTTTAAAAGTAATTAACAAATTCAATTTCTCCTCCATGAAGAAGTACATTCAATTTCCTACAATATTCACAGAACAAACAAAAACAAAAACATTCAAAAACAACGTTCTCAAACAATGTTCTCTACAACATTTCTTTTTGTATTATGAAATTAGGGTTTGGTGTGTTGACCAAAAATAACTACGATAGGATGAATAAAATCAACGGTCCAAGTTTTTTTATAAATAAATAAAATAAAATAAATCTAAGTGCGACGGGTTCATGCGGGTGCGGATTCAGCCTGCAACCCGCCCGCAACCTGCAATTTTATCATATTTCAAACCGCATCCGCCCGCATTGTGTCTATGAAACCGCCCATTTGTATGCGAAGCGGTTCGGGTTAGGCGGTTCGGATAACTCTATGCCCAATCCTAATTACAACATGTTTGTTCAATTTTTTTTAAGGGAAATTTGGTCAAAACTCTTCATAATAAAATTTTAATATATTAAGGATAAACATAAAATTTTGGAGAAATTACCAAAAAAACCCCTAGGTTTCACGTGTTTTTCAAATTAAACCCCATAGTTTCAATTTTGACAAATTAAACCCTAAAGTTTCTTCCGTGTTTCAATGTGAACCCTCCGTCTATATTCGTTTGATTGAACTAACAGAATCTGGACAAAATTTTCAGATTCAAGCACACATGTTCAAACATTTGTATTTCTCTCGTTGTAATTCCGTTTCGTCTCATTTTTGCGTCGTTAAATTCACCTCATTGCCTAGTTTTCATTCCACCTCGCATACGCCTTGTTCCACCTCTTTTTGTGAGCTGTTGGAACTCCGAAAGTTAGAAAAAAATATATATTTTTCTCTCTTTGGGCAAAATTTTCAGATTCAAACACACATATTCAAACACTTGTATCTCCTTCGTCGTAACTCCGTTATGCCTCATTTTTGCATATTTGGATTTACCTAATGACCTAGTTTTTGTTTCACCACTCATAAGCCTTGTTCCACCTCTTTTTGCATACTGTCGAAGCTCCGAAAGTTGGCCAAAAATAAGATTTTTCTTTCTTTGGGCAAAATTTTCATATTCAAACCCACATATTCAAGTACTTGTATCTCCCTCATCGTAACTCCATTTCGCCTCATTTTTGCTTTGTTGGATTACCTCATGGCCTAGTTTTCATTTCACCCTTCATGCGCCTTATTCTAGCTCTTTTTGCATGTCATCAAAGCTCCAAAAGTTGGCCAAAAATATTTTTTTTTCTCATCTATTTTCTATCTCTATGCTTCTTCCTTCCTACTTTCTTTCCACGATTATTCTCTTTTTTCCTTTTCCTTCATGGCCTTCCACCGAGCTCGTAGTGGTCACCGAACCTCAAACAGTGGTAGTGTCGTCAAGTATGAATGTATATGACTTATAAGAACGGAAAGAAATATAAGAGTTGGGGGAAGGACCATGAAGGAAGAGGAAAAGAGAAAATAATTGTGGAAAAAAATGAGGAAGGAAGAAGTATGGAGATATAAGATAGAGAAAAAATATATATATATATTTTTGGCCAACTTTCGGAGCTCCGACAACACGCAAAAAAAGGTGGAATAAGGCGTATCAGGGGTAGAAAGAAAACTAGGCTATGAGGTGAATCCAACGACGCAAAAATGAGGCAAAACGGAGTTACGACGAATGAGATACAAGTAGTTGAAGATGTATATTTGAATCTAAAAATTTTACCCAATGAGAGAAAAATCTTATTTTTGGCTAACTTTCAGAGTTCCAACAGCACACAAAAAGAGGTAGAACAAGGCATATGAGAGATGAAATGAAAACTAAGCAATAAGGTGAATCCAACGACGCAAAAATGAGGCGAAATGGAGTTACGACGAGAGAGATACAAATGTTTAAACATGTGTGCTTGAATCTGAGAATTTTGCCCAGATTTCGTTAGTTCAATCAAACGGATATAGACAGAGGGTTCACATTGAAATACGGAAGAAACTCTAGGGTTTAATTTGTCAAAATTGAAATTATTGGGTTTAATTTGAAAAACACGCGAAACCCTAGGATTTTTTTTGTAATTTTTCCTAAAAATTTTCTTAAAAAATCTAACAAATATCATTATTATCAAAATATTAAATTTTAAAATAATATAACTTTTAATGTAAATGTCAATTTTTAATCAAATTAATATTTTTAAAATTCTCTCATCAAGATTTATTAAATAAAATCTATGTTGACTATAAAATTCTTTATAAAAAAAATTATTACCATTAAAATTGATATAAACAGTAACAATAACGTGTTATTCTGTTTGACAATTATTCTATTTGACAGTAATATGTTACTTTAGCAATTTTGTTAAAGAAAGAAAAAATATATTTTTTTTTTACTTTATCCTTACTTAATTATGTATTTTCTCCTTAGGAGCTTTATAAAGAAAAAAATAAAAATAAAAAAATTGGGCTTTTTTTTTCACCAAACAATGGTCTAATGGGGAGATTTTGACTAAATTTATCTTTTTTTTAAAAGTTATGGACAAGAGGTTATAAATTCATTTATGAAACCGTTGGGTTTATTAGCCAAAACTTAAAAGTAGTATTTGATAGAGTTTTAGAATTATGACTTGATAATAGAGTTGTATTTGAATTTTGGAATTATAATTTGAGTGTGAAAAATTTGTTTGGTTATGAGTTTGAATTGAGTTTGAAATTTTTGATATGACATATGATATTTGATTCAAAAACTTACAACTTATAACCAAACTTACAACCCAAAATTCTATTCAAAACTCATAAAAAAAATTTAAAAAAATTGAAAATATTTTTTATTTAAAATATAAAAAATAACAGGTACCAATTTTTCAAAAGAAAAGAAAAGAGCACTATTCCGGTCGACCAGCTGGACGATCGGGTAGGCCAAATTTCAAAATTCAAAACCCTACATGAAACGAGTTTACAAAATGGGTGTGGAATCAATTTTTCAAAATTGTATTCAAACACCATACCCAAATATGAGTGTAGAATCATGATTAGAACTACATACCAAACACAGCAATATTTTTAGACTAACAAAATATTATTTGTCTATGAGGACAACTATCTATTCAAAAGATTATTTATCTATTTGAATATTACCTATTTACTTAATTATCACCTATTTGTTTAATTATATATTCAAATGTGTACACGTACCAACTTATCATCAAATTCAAGTGAATTGATAACTCATTGCTGTTAAATTAGGATAAACTAAAGACATTCCCTTAAGAGAGTAGCTTGCCTCCAATCTTTAATTAGATTGGATGGTATTGTTCGGCCTATAGTATAGAGGTTCATCATGGGTCCCGTTTTGATAATTTGAACCGTCAATATGTAAAACTCATCAAGTACTATATACTTGTAAAAAATCAGGTTGATCAGATATCGATACCTATCTCATCTTATCAGTTTTTTGTCAACCATTAATTTGTTCACCTTTCATTGTTTTATACAAAACTGATTTGATCACATAACTATCGATATATGATCAACGTAATTTTTTATATAGATATAGTATTCAACGAGTTCTACACATTAACGGTTTAAATTATCAAAACGGGACCCATACTGGGCCCCCACGGGCCGAACAATACACCGTCCAGTGCGATTAAGGACTAGAAGCAAGCTGCTATATTCCCTTAAATATATACTTAGGGGTTGTTTGGGGTATCCTAAATAAGTGTACTTTTGGACTAAAAAATTGAGGTTGAAAATATGGATGTTTGGATTAACTTTTTGACTTTTTATGGAAAAATGTGTGATAAAAAATTGTAAAAATTGATTTGTAGGGAAAAATTCGAATTGGGAGTTGTGCAGCCGTAATTGTTGACTTTTGGTGAATAGTGTTAACTTTTTAACTTTTTGAGTAACTTTTTGACTTTTTTACAAGTTTCCAAACTTGACCTTAGTGTATGACTTGTACCATGTACAGAATAATATAATATATTAGTTATAAATAAGGTGCTCGGATGAAAAATCCAATCTTAAATTTTCTTTGCCCAAAAGTTCATGCATTAATTTATTATGTCCCAATTATGGTTATAAATTTAGGAGGCAAACATTCAGTCAAGACGATGAAATTATTGTGAACAGTGAAATTTCACTAGCTGACATAAAAAAAATTTTTTGGATACTTACGTATACGTCCTGATAAGTAAATTTATTGTCTAATAGGTCCTATGGAAAAAATTTGTCATAAAAAAGGTCACTAATTGTAAGTTTTAGCGACAATTTATAAAAATCATAACAAAAAAAGTCACTAATTGTCAATTTTTAGCGACATATATAAAAAAATTGTCACAAAAAAATTATTTTTAGGGACAATTTTACCAAGACTTATTTTCAATAGGACTTGATGAGAATTAAGTCCAACTATTAGGATCTATTGGTAGTTTATCCCTTTTTTTTGTGTGTGCATATTCAATATTTTCAATATCGTGAAATTTTCAGTCTATAACTAAAAATTGCAAAAAAATGGGGTTACTATTTCCAAATTTTGGGCTAAAAAAAGTCAAATTAAGATCTCTCAAATGAGAAATTTGATTTTTTAGGGGGTCATATATCAAAGGAAATTCACTACAAAATATTATGACAGCGAATCACTAAAATTTCAACATAATTTTCCTAATTTTTTTTGTCAATGTAAGTGAATCACCAACTTAACTTAGGAAAATTTCGCTAAAACTAGTGAAATTTCACTCTCACTAAAGCATACATGGGCAACAAAAAGCAAAGTGAGGAACTAGATCTAGAAGATGATGAAAACGTTGAGGATATTGATCCATCAACAATGGCAGATTTGAGCTAATAAGATGAAAAATGATTTGTGGCACTAAAACTGTTGGCACTAATGGCACTAATTTCCTGTTTTGGTAACTTTGTTTTTTTTTTTTTTTCTTTACCTGATATAGAAATTAGTGCCATTAGTGCTCAACAAATTAGTGCCACAAATCAACGCCCCTAATAAGATATCCGTGACAATAGATCCAAGACAGAATCCAAGATGGTACTAGTTGAAGAAAGAGACAATAGATAAAATAAAGTTATAAAGAGAAAGATAATATAAAAAGTTACATAAATCTTGGAAAAAGTTTTAACGTTGTAAGATTATTCTAGATTATTTATATCATAATTTTCTTTATTATTTTAAAATTTGAAATCTCATAAAGTTTAATTAACAAACAAATTTTTTATGGAATAAAATTTTGTAAAAAAAAGGGCAGATTACATTTTAACCCCTCAACTATCGCTATTTTTCATTTTACCCCTCCAAACTAAAAATTGAAACAACGTAATCTTTTTATTTTCTAAAAGTTTTTAATTTAACTCTTATGTCTCCATTCTCTTAACAAAATTGACGGAAAATGTGTATGTAATGTGCACATATTGTATTTATAACGAAAATATGTTTTAAAAATCTGTCATAAATATAACATATGTACATTACATGCACTTTTTTTTTTTTTTTGGTTAACAAAATTAAGACATAAAGATTAGATTGAAAATTTTCAAAAGATAAAAAAGGTGTGTTGTATTATTTTTTAATTTGAGAGGCTAAAATGAAAAACAGTGATAATTAAGGACGATAAATTGTAATCTATCTATCTATCTATATCTATATCTATACTATACTATATATTAAGTAAAAGGGGGTTTTTAATCCCAAGCCTTGTGGGAGCTCCAATCTCCCAATCTAAATTTCCTGATTTTTTGACTTTTTAAAAAAAAATTCTTAGCATTTATTAACTTCTTCTAACTCCCAAGTCTTACCCTCATAATAACACTTTAATGCATTAAGAACAAGCATAAAAAAAATTCTTTGAAATCCAACATATATAAATTCCTTGAAAAGTCTCAACACATATGATTATTATCCCTCATAATAACACTTCAATGCATTAAGAACAAGTATAAAAAAAATTCTTTGAAATCCAACATATATGAATTCCTTGAAAAGTCCCAATACATATGATCATTATCCCTCATAATAACACTTTAATGCATTAAGAACAAGCATAAAAAAAAATTCTTGAAAAGTCCAACACATATGATTATTATCAAAATATTAAACTTTAATATAATATAATAAAAAAAAAAGACATTTAATTCCTTGAAAAGTCCAACACATATGATTATTATCAAAATATTAAACTTTAATATAATATAAAAAAGGAAAAAGAGAAGACATTTAAAAAAAAGAAGAAGATAACATTTAAAAATCACAATTCACATATATAGATAATTGTAAACACAATCCGTGCATAGCACGGGTGATATGCTAGTCTATATACTATATATTAAGCAAAAGGAGGTTTTTAACCCCAACCTTGTGGGAGCTCCAATCTCCCAATCTAAATTTCTTAATTTTTTGATTTAAAAAAAAATAAAATCTTAGCATTTATTAACTTCTCCCAACTCCCAAGTCTTACTCTCATAATAACACTTTAATGCATTAAGAACAAGTATAAAAAAAATTCTTTGAAATCCAATACATGAATTCCTTGAAAAGTCTCAACACATATGACAATTCACATATATAGATAATTGTAAACACAATCCGTGCATAGCACGGGTGCTATGCTAGTCTATCTATACTTACTATATATTAAGCAAAAGAGGGTTTTTAACCCCAAGGCTTGTGGGAGCTCCAATCTCCTAATCCTAATTTTCTAATTTTTTGATTTTAAAAAAAAAAAAAACATCAGCATTTATTGACTTCTCCCAATCCAACCTCAGCATTTATTGACTTTTCCCAACCCACAATCCCTTTTGACTTCTCTCATAATTATTGCAACACATTTTCAATTTCTCCCATACACTATGGTTACACACAAAAATTAAAAAAAAAAGAAAGATAAGAATTTAGTTATAGATCTCAAAAAGATATAATATCTAAATTTGAATTGTGATTTAATAATATAATTATTTTTAACCCCAAGGCTTGTGGGAGCTCCAATTTCGTAATCCTAATTTTCTAATTTTTTGATTTAAAAAAAAAAAACCCCAGTATTTATTGACTTCTCCCAACCCAACCTCAACATTTATTGACTTTTCCCAACCCACAATCCTTTTTGACTTCTCTCATAATTATTGCAACACCATTTTCAATTTCTCCCATACACTATGGTTACACACAAAAATTAAAAAAAAAAAAAAGAGATAAGAATTTAGCTATAGATCTCAAAAAAATATAATATCTAAATTTGAATTGTGATTTAATAATATAATTATGTATTTTTTTTTATGTATATCTATCAAAATTTTAAATTACTTAATGGGACAAATTAATCAATTTTTCAAAATTATTGATTTTTAATTTACAAAATAGATTAAAAAAAACTATTGACTGATTTATTTATTTAATAACAAAAATATTTCATAATCTCTCTCTCCTAATCTCTCTCACAAATTTAAAAAAAAAATATTAAAACTTGCATTTATTTTCTCTTCCCCAAAAAATCAGATAGGAGCTCCAATCTCCTAATCCTAATTTTCTAATTTTTTGATTTTAAAAAAAAAAATTTCAGCATTTATTGACTTCTCCCAACCTAACCTCAGCATTTATTGGCTTTTTTCAACCCACAATCCCTTTTGACTTCTCTCATAATTATTGCAACATCATTTTCAATTTCTCCCATAAACTATGGTTACACACACAAAAAATTTTTAAAAAAAAGATAAGAATTTAGTTATAGATCTCAAAAAGATATAATCTCTAAATTTGAATTGTGATTTAATAATATAATTATCTATTTTTTTATGTATATCTATCAAAATTTTAAATTACTTAATGGGACAAATTAATCAATTTTTCAAAATTATTGATTTTTAATTTACAAAATAGATTAAAAAAAACTATTGACTAATTTATTTATTTAATAACAAAAATATTTCATAATCTCTCCCTCTTAATCTCTATCACAAATTTTCAAAAAAAAAAAAATTTAAAACTTACATTCATTTTCTCTTCCCCAAAAAATAAGATAATATTTTCTATTAAAGTTGTAGATATCTACCTATATTTTATATATTATATTATAACATAACAAAAAAAAAACTAAAAAACTAAAAAAAAACTTTAAATCAATAAAACTCACATGTCTATCACATATCTAACTCACATCATAACTTACCTAAATAATAATAATTAAAAACAAATGGAAACCACAGATAAATTAAATTTTAAAAAAAAGATACCCACAACTTTATCTTAAATAAATTGAAAAAAAAATACCCGAATAGAAACCACACAAAAATAAAAATAAAAATAAAAAGATCTATCTATCTATCTATCTATCTATATCTATACTATATATTAAGCAAAAGGGGGTTTTTAACCCACAAGACCTATGGAAGCTTCAATATCCCAATCTGAATTTTTTAAATTTTTTATTTAAAAAAAAAACTCAGCATTTATTGATTTGGTCAAAATCCCCTGATTAGCATTTATTAACTTTTTTCAATCCACATATTTTTCCACATGCCTGCAATTATTGATTTGATCAAAATCCCCTGATTAGCATTTAAAATCCCTTTATACAAGTAATTATAGATACAATTCGTGTATAGTTACTGCAGTACCCTTTTCAACTTCCCCCATACATTATGGTTAGTGATAAGAAAAAAATCTTAAAAAACATAATTTATATATTAAAAAAAATCTAAAACAAATATAAATATCTATAATTATCCCGTGCATAGCACGGGTGATAGGCTAGTACTATATATTAAGCAAAAATGGGTTTTTAACCCCAAGTCTTGTGGGAGCTCCAGTCACCTAATCTAAATTTCTTGATTTTTTTATTTAAAAAAAAAAAAAAACTTAGCATTTATTAACTTCTCCCAACTCTCAAGTCTTACTTTCATAATAACACTTTAATGCATTAAGAACAAACATAAAAAAAATTCTTTGAAATCCAACACATATGAATTCCTTGAAAAGTCTCAATACATATAATTATTATCCCTCATAATAACACTTTAATGTATTAAGAACAAGCATAAAAAAATTTCTTAAAAAGTCCAACGCATATGATTATTATCAAAATATTAAACTTTAATATAATATAATAAAAAAAAAGACATTTAATTCCTTAAAAAGTCCAACACATATGATTATTATCAAAATATTAAACTTTAATATAATATAAAAAAGGAAAAAAAGAAGACATTTAAAACAAAAACAAAAAAATTTAAAAATCACAATTCACATATATAGATAATTGTAAACACAATCTGTGCATAGCACGGGTGATATGCTAATCTATACTATATATTAAGCAAAATGAGATTTTTAATCCCGAGCCTTGTGGGAGCTCCAATCTCCCATCTAAATTTCCTGATTTTTTGATTTAAAAAAAAAAAAAACCTTAGCATTTATTAACTTCTCCCAACCCCCAAGTCTTACCCTCATAATAACACTTTAATGCATTAAGAACAAGCATAAAAAAAATTCTTTGAAATCCAACACATGAATTTCTTGAAAAGTCCCAACACATATGATTATTATCCCTCATAATAACACTTTAATGCATTAAGAATAAGTATAAAAAAAATTTCTTGAAAAGTCCAACACATATAATTATTATCAAAATATTAAACTTTAATATAATATAATAAAAAAAAAGACATTTAATTCCTTGAAAAGTCTAACACATATGATTATTATTAAAATATTGAACTTTAATATAATAAAAAAAAGGACAAAAAGAAGGCATTTAAAAAAGAAAAAAGAAAAAAGAAGACATTTAAAAATCGCAATTCACATATATAGATAATTGTAAACACAATCCGTGCGTAGCACGGGTAAGGAAAAGGGGGTTTGTAACCCCCAAGCCTTGTGGGAGTTTCAATATCCCAATTTTAATTTTTAAAATTTTTGATTTAAAAAAAAAATCCTCAGCATTTATTGATTTGATCAAAATTCCCTAATCAGCATTTATTAACTTTTTCCAATCCACATGCTTTCCACATGCCTGCACTTATTGATCTTGTCAAAATCCGCTGATCAGCATTTATTAACTTTTTCAATCTACATGCCTTTCTATATGCCTTTTGAGTGCTTTGGTCAAAATTCCCTCATATAGATAATTATAAATACAACTCGTGCATAGTTACTGCAGCACTATTTTTAACTTCTTCCATACACTATAATTAGTGATAAGATTGTTAAATTAATTTTATAAAAAAAATTTAAAAAATAATTTATATATTAAAAAAAATCTAAAATAAATATAAACATCTATAATTATTCCGTGAATAGCACGGGTGATAGGTTAGTATTATATAAGGAAAATGGGATTTCTAGTGAGAAGGCTTGTGAGAGCTCCAAAATCTCATTTCACAATTACTAATTTTTATGTTTTAAAAATAATTCAATTGACTAACAAAGTAATTATAGATTAAGAAATAAATAAAAAACTACCTAAAATTTTGAGTTACAAGTTTCTAAAATCTCTCCCTCCAATATTTCTCTTTCTCCAATATTTCTCTATTTCCTAAATCTTATCTCATAACAAAGTAACTATACATTAAAAAAAAACATTATACATAAAAAAAAAAAAAAAACACAAATCTCATCTCATAACAAAATAATTATATATTTTACAAAAAAAAAAAAAAGCATTAGAGATTAAAAAAAAAAAGTAAAACCACAATTGTTAATTTTTGTAATTTTAAAAATATTTAAAAATAGTACTATTGGCTAACATAGTAACTATAGATTAAAAAATAAAATAAAATTGCAAATTTTTGTAATTTTAAAAATATTTAAAAATAATATTATTGGCCAACATAGTAACTATAGATTTAAAAAAAAAAAAATTGAATTACAAGTTCCAAAAATCTCTCACCTAATATTTATCCCTTTCCTAAATCTCATAATCTATCTATTTATGCTATATATTATACCAATGTGTCTTTTCATCTTAGAGGCCCTAGGTGTTTCAAAACCTTAAATCTAATTTTTTGAATTTTTGATTTTTATAAAAAAAAAAATAAAACATCTATTGCCTATTCCAATGACATAAATATTTACTTTCAAAATTATTTAATACAAATATATTGCCGATAAAAAGAAATAAAGAAAAAAAAAAGGCACATAATTCTCAACCTCCCACTCCTTCTCAAAATAAATCAAGTTTTTATTTAAAAATAATATAAATCTCATTTAATCTTCTCTCTCCTAAAATAAATCTAATGAAAAAGAAACTCTCTCACTTCCCATAAAATGTATTCTATTAATATCTTTCACAATTTATCTGATCTATATAAACATAAAATTAAACCTAACATGAAATAAAAATTAAACCTTATATATAGATTCTTTCTCTATTCCATAATTAAACACAATTTTTTTCCCAAATAAATTTAAGCATATCTATACTATATATATATATATGTATTAAATATCATAATTTATTATTTTTTATAATGATTCAATGATTTATATTTTAGAAAAGGAAAGATAAAAAAATTATTCTTGTGCACTCTTTCTCTAACCAATTCTTCATTCTATCCAAAAATCCTGGCCATCATACATTATACTTTTTCCAATTCCTTGCCCTATAAATATTACATTTATGGAATGATGAAAATCTTTGTTTTTTAACTTTCTTTTTATGAGACAATTTGTGTATTAGTTTATGTTTAATTTATTGTATTCTTTAAATAGACTATTTTATCTTTTAGGAACACAATTTTTTCTTCTTCTTTTTTTTTATTTTTTATTTTTTTTATCTGTGATCTTTTTTTTGTTTTGTATTTTATATTTATGTGTCATTTATCTCTCCTCTCTACCAACCATTATCTATTTTTTTGTTTATAATTATTTTTTGTTAGTTAATATTGTTTTGCTAGAATTTTTATATTAAAATGACATGATAGGGTCATTTATATAATAAAAAACATGTCGCTCATTATAAAGTGACAAATAAAAATCCAAACAAAATCATTATTAATAAATTTTGTATTGATTTTATGTTTGTATATTACTTTTTTTTCAAAAAAAAAAATTACTTTAATATTTTTTTGATATCACGATATGTGTTAATTGACAATTGGTGCACAACAGTACTTCAAAAGTATATAATAGTTTTTCAAAGCTATGAAAAAAAATATTAATTTTAATCAGTTTTTTCAAAACTATTAAAGGTATTAGTCAATTATTTAATTATTTATCTTTAAATCTCATCTCATAACAAAGTAACTATACATTAAAAAAAAAACATTATATATTGTTAAAAAAAATAATCTTGTCTCATAACAAAATAATTATATATTTTACAAACAAAAAAAAACATTATAGATTAAAAAAAATGTAACCGCAATTGTTAATTTGTGTAATTTGAAAAATGTTTAAAAGCAGTACTATTAGCTAACAGAGTAACTGTCACGACCCGAACCTGCCCCTAAAAGTCTAGGTCATGACCGGCCTATCCTCAGGCCTCAAAACGAACATTTTATAATGTTCAAATCATATTGGGGCCTAAAGCGGAAGCAAAATTAATGATAAAGTCCATTGAGCTTGTGCATACATGATATCTGAAATAGTTAAAACAATGTAAACACACTAATATACATATACATATACATATATATCTCACACGCACAAATATAAACTTAAGTAACTATAAACTTCTAACAATACAAGGTTAAAGCCTCAACGCAGAGGCGCATCTTGGGTGGCTTGACTTAGCAGGTTCACAAAAGAATTCCTGAGACTGACCTAAGGATGGTCTCCGGTTTGATCACCTACACATAGATAAAATACGAAGTGAGCGAAGCTCAATGAGTAATAATGAAGTAAAGTGAATCAAGTAAATAATCTAGATCCAAAAGAAGCATAATACAAGACTGTTCCACATTTACATTACTCATAACATTATTCATAATCATATTTACCAAACAGCCTTAGGCCCACCATATAATAAAACGGTCTCGGGCCCATTCGAATATCAAACCGCCTCGGGCCCAATCATATAGCAAAATGGCCTCGGGCCCAGTCTCATATCAAAACGGCCTCGGGCCCAATCATATATCAAAACGGCCTCGGACCCAATCATATGTCAAAATGGCCTTGAGTCCAATCATATAGCAAAACGGCATCGGCCCAATCATATATCAAAACGACCTCAGGCCTGATCATATATCAAAACGGCCTCGGGCCCAACATATCAACAGCTGTTCGGAACATTAGAGGGTAGATGGAACATCGACATGTCTCTACCTCCCTTGCCCTTGGGCTATGAGTCATAAACAGTTTATATTATTATAGGATAGATGAAACATCGGCATGTCTCCATCTCCTTCGGCCTTGGAGCTGCAAGTCATAAACAATCCATATCATAACAGCCGCAGGCCCACCATTAGTAATAGAACAAAACGACCTTAGGTCTATGTTAATGCCCTTGTTCAATCCTTTCCATCGACACTTAATTCACATGACGTACTTCATTGCAATAAACACAATTTATATCCAACAAACATACATGAATCCTAGTACGACTTATTCCACATATACCAATCACGATTATAATATATATAAACCATAGCACAATAATTCCAACGTGCCAAGTATAATCAAGGTATAATAATTCATAAGCAAAAATACATGAACAAATATAAATCATTACACTATTATTACTCACAGTGCTTTGATCGCGTGGGAGTATCCTCCGGCAAGTGACCTACAAGGCATACACACACAACTTGCAAATTATTAAGGTTGCATTTGGTAGAATTTTGTAAATATGATTTGAGAGTATGGGTTGTATTTTGAGTTTGTGAGTTGTGGAATTATGATTTGAGTGTAGAAAATTTGTTTGGTTATGGTTTTTGAATAGAGTGTTGAATTGAGTTTTGAATTGTATGTAGAATTGAGTTTTGAAAGTTTGATGTGACGTGTGAAATAAGAAAATTTGTTTGGTGATGAGTTTTCAAAATAGTTTTCAAAACTTAATTCAACCTATAATTGATAATCAAACACACAACTCATAACTCGATATCCATATTTTTGATCAACAGTCATAACCAAATTATTTTTAAAATACTTAAATAAAAAAATGATTTTTTTTCAATTAATTGTTTTTAAGTAATTTTTTTTCAAATAACTTCTATGTCAATTATTTTTTCTGTCAATTCATTTTTTAGGCTTGTATAAACATTAAAAATATTTTAAAATTATTTAGAAAATTAAAATATTTAAAATATTTAAAAATTAAAATATTAAAAATATTCCGAAAAATAAAATATTAAAAACATTCCGAAAATTAAAATATTAAGAATATTAAAAATATTCTGAAAATCAAAATATTAAAAATATTCCGAAAATCAAAATATTAAAAATATTCCTATAAAATAAAATAAAATATTTAAAATAAAAAAATAAAAAAAAATTAAAACAAAGATTAAGTTGTTTTTGAGTTTTGAAAAGAGTTTTGAGTTGTGTGTTTGGTTATGAGTTTTGAAAAGTAATGATTATAGTTTGAAATGAGTTTTGAGAAATAGGTGTAGAATTATGATTTGAAAACTGCAACCAAATACCACATTCAAATCAGTGGTGGAAGTATGTTTTGAAATCTAAACCAAACAGAGCCTAACTTTTTCCTTAGCCTTTTCCTCTTCGCTTATTGTTTAATTCGTCAAATTCTGTTCAATTATAAACATTGTAGAAGAATCAAATGGACATTTTAACACATTCAGAGGGTCGAAAAGGGTAAAAGAAACCAACGGAATTTTCCCTCTTCAGCTGCACGTGCGGAAATCCCTCGCCAAAAGGATCTAGGCCAAAATACACAGAGAGAGAGAGAGAGAGTATTTTAGAGAGAGAGAGAGTCAAGATCTTGGTTTTTGAAAGTTTTCAAGAGAGAGAAAAAAAAAGTGATATAAAATGTCATTTTCGCGATCTGATATACGCACAGTTTGCTCGAGTGGGAAAGTTGACGCTTGAGCGTCAGACACAAAAAGTTGTTCCGCTCGAGCGCAAGAAAGGCCACTCAAGCGCCAAGACACAATCGACAAGACACTCACCGCTCGAGCGTAAGAAGTGACGCTCGAGCGTGAAAACACACATATCTAGTAGCTTTGCAGACAACAGACCAACGCTCGAGCGCAAAAAAGGCCACTTGAGCGCAGAAGTCACTCTCCTACCACTTTTATAGACCTGCAAAAGTACTAAATGTTTGCAAAGCCCGCTCGAGCGCAAGAAATGCCGCTCGAGCGGAGGACTAACATTCTGGGCAACACAAGGTTTGAAAAACAAGCGACTAACCTGTTCAAACACAATCACAACAACCCAAAAGTCAATTTCAAAGAGATACAATGGAAGGAAGAGGTAAACAATAATATAAAACCATTAAACCCGAGTCTGGGATACCACAAGAGTCGAGTCAAAACCAGGATCGCTATATTATTTAAAAAGAATATAAATCTCATACAATCTTCTCTCTCCTAAAATAAATCTAATGAAAATGAAACTCTCACACCTCCCATAAAATATACACTATTAATATCTTTCACAACTGATCTGATCTATATAAACATAAAATTAAACCTAACATAAAATAAAAATTAAACCTTATATATAGATTCTATCTCTATTCCATAATTAAACACAATTTTATTCCCAAATAAATTTAAGCATATCTATACTATATATAATTTTTTTTAAAAAAAATATCATAATTTATTATTTTTTATAATGATTCCATGATTTATAATTTAGAAAAGGAAAGACGAAAAAAATTATTCTTGTGCACTCTTTCTCTAACAAATTATTTCTTATATCCAAAAATCCTAACCATCATACATCATATTTTTTCCAAGCTATTCATGTCTTTCTCGCCCTATAAATATTACGTTTATGGAACGATGAAACTCATTATTTTTTAACTTTCTTTTTATGAGACAATTTGTGGGTTAGTTTATATTTAATCTATTGTATTCTTTAAACAGACTCTTTTATCTTTTAGGTACACCATTTTTTCTTCTTTTTTTTTTTAATTTTATTTTATCTATGACCATTTTATTGTTTTTGTATTTTATATTTTGTGTGTCATTTCTCCCTCCTCTCTTCCAACCATTATCTGTTTTTTTGTTTATAACTATTTTTTGTTAGTTACTATTGTTTTGTTAGAATTTTTATACTAAAATGATGTGATAGGGTCATTTATATAATAAAAGACATGTCACTCCTTATAAAATGATAGATCAAAATTCAAACAAAATCATTATTAATAAGTTTTTTGTATCGATTTTATGTTTGTATATTACTTTTTTTTCAAAAAAAAATTTACTTTAATATTTTTTGGATATCATGATATGTGTTAATTGACAGTTGGTGCACAACATTACTTTAAAGGTATATAATAGTTTTTCAAAACTATAAAATGAAAATTTTAATTTTAATTTTAATCAATTTTTTCAAAATTTTTAAAGGTACTAGTCAATTATTTAATTATTTATCTTTAATATATGCAACTCCTCTCTTCTTTTATGGTACTTCTCTTTTTATTCTACTGTAAGTTCATATGTTTTTAGAAAAAAAAATCATATATAATTTAAAATTTTGAATCTTTTTATATAGGAAGTTAAAAAATAAATTTTAAAATTTAAAATATAACTATATAAAACCATATCCTTTTAAATATAGTTATATTTATAATTAATTTTAATCTATCTATTACCTATCCTTCTTTATATTATTATATAAATAAAAATGTTGTACGGTAATTGAAATTCAAAGTCCTAATCTATTTTTTTTTTTCAAAATTTAAAATTGTTAAAATGCATATGTTGCAATATTATTAATTTCTTCATATTATAAATTTTATTTTAAATCTCATAAGATTTGTTCAATGACTAATATTCAATTTTTGTAAAAATATCCAATATATTCTTTCTAAAAGTTATATAGCTAGTCTACAAAATCATTTTTTAAAACTTAAAATTATGAATATTTTTATTTTTGTTTTAAATAAGTATGTTAAATAAATAGATATCCAAATAAAATTATGCTTATTAATAAATATGACATTAGTTTTAATTGTAATCACATCTTTTTAAAATCTTTATTTATTTTTTTATCTTTTTTTTTTTATATTTTAAATTACATATTACTATGATTCTTTCTTACTCATTAAGTTTTTAATTTTTTTAAATTATTTCCCTTTCAAAAATTAATATAACAATTTTTTAAAATTCATATATTTTATTCTAAAATAGTGAAGTATTAGAATTATACCATTTTTTTTAATAACAAAGCATAATTTTAGGGTTGGTTTGGGGTGTCTTAAAAAAGTGTACTTTTTATCTTTTTACAAAAAGATGTGCAGAAAAGTAGAGAGGTGATGTGATGGAAAAAAGATAAAAAGATAAAAAGAAGGATTATATAGGTCATGTCAAACCTAACCTTAATTATTAATTATCAATATAACAATTTTAATTTTAATTTTTAATTTTTTTTTGATCATGAAAAAAGGGGATCTGAGGTGTCATCACGCCCCCTGTGGGCCCTAACCCCGGGGTAACCGGTTGCCAGTTAGAAATTAACCCCCACCATGTGGGGGACCCACCACCAGGGCACTGTGTGAAGCTCACCTACGCGCCGCAGGCCGCCGATGGTTCAAACCGAAGTACAGAGGAGGGGTCTCCAAAGAGAACACTTCCACACTCCCCCAGGATTCGACCCTGGGTTAACCTGAAGAGACCAGGTGCTTTCTCCGCCAAGCCACCACCCCTGGTGGTAATTTTAATTTTTCTATACTATACATTATAGTAAAAGAATATTTAAAACCAAACTCTTAAACTTATATATAAAATTTTATTTATGAGAGATAAAATATAAAAAATAAAAATAATTATTTAAATAATATATTATTTTATCCCGTAGGTGACATGCTCGTTTTTTCTAAAAAAAAAATATATAGAATGATGCATGTTAATTTTTTCAAAAATAAATTTTGAAAAGGATGAGAGAATTTTCTCCCAAAACGAGCACAAAAGATTCTGTAGGTAGATATTTTAGGTCTTACTTCCCGCCAACCCACTAAAACCCTAGTTCCCTCTTGCCCGCCACACATCTCGGACCCCCAAAACCCTAGCTCTCTTCACCACCACCACCACCACCACCACCACCACCACCTCCTATCAATGGAAGCTGAAGCCGTGAAAACAAACCTAGTTCTCATCCTGGACTTCGGTTCTCAGTACACCCACCTCATCACTCGCCGAATCCGAAGCCTCTCTGTCTTCTCTCTCTGCATCTCCGGCACCTCGTCTCTCAAATCCATCAGCGACCTAAACCCATCTGTCATCATCCTCTCCGGTGGCCCTCACTCGGTCCACGCGCCCAACGCGCCGTGTTTCCCAGATGGGTTCATCGAGTATGTCGAGTCCAACGGCGTGTTTGTGTTGGGTATATGCTATGGGTTACAGCTGATTGTGCAGAGGCTCGGTGGGGAGGTTAGGGTTGGGGATAAGCAAGAGTATGGGAGGATGGAAATTGAGGTGAACAAGGCTTGTGGTCTGTTTGGGTCTAAGAGGGTTGGTGATAGGCAGGTTGTGTGGATGAGTCATGGTGATGAGGCTGTGAGATTGCCAAATGGGTTTGAAGTGGTGGCGCAGAGCGATCAGGGGTCAGTGGCGGCAGTTGAGAATCCGGCGAGGCGGTTTTATGGGCTTCAATATCACCCGGAGGTATAATTGGATTTCATTGATTTGGGTTTGTGAAATATTTTGTTTTTGAAATTTTGGTTCTTTAGTTTGTTTTTTGTGAAGTCATTGCTCACATAGGGCAAACATATTTCTTACGCATCTCCAATACTTGACTCAAAAGCCTATATCAAATTTAGATTTGTAGAGCTTTCCTTAACCAGCTGACCTTACTTCATAACCTTAGCTTCCCTTTCTTTTTAGTTCGACTAAGTGACTTAGTAACTTTAGCAGACTTTCTTTCTTACTGCAGCATAGGCCTTTGCCACTTCAATTGGGTGCTTCACCGTGCTTTTTTTTTTTTTAATTAGAAGGAGCTGGGCCTTACTTATTCAGGGGGAATGAAAGAAAAATAAAGGGATCAGTGGGCTTTATTATTGGAGAAAGGGAAGGGGTGTGAACACCCCATTCCTTGACCAGAACTTCAAACTTATATGAAAATTGAGATTACTCAAATTTTACCCAAATTAAAGGAAACTCGAATGCTTATTCAAAATTCAAGATTATTTTGTGACTCTTGAATTATGGCTATGCCTTTAGTGGCTTTTACTCAAATTTATGCTTAAATATGAGTATGTCTATTGGAGTGGTTCATGTTAAATAAAGCTTATGGAGATGGCCTTACTAATTGTCTGTACTACACAAGTCCTTGCTGTTAAGGCAAGGACAAGTTTCATTGTAATGGGATGATTGAAGATATTTCATTGAAATGAGAGGACGAATGACTCAGTTTGGTTTTCTGTTTACTTTCCATTCGATGTGGCAGGGCCATTTTTTGATTTTCACAGCCAATAATTTAAAATTGTGCTTTGAAATAATAGCAAAAGAGATGATTTTTGGGTTAAATTAGTATAGGGCTTTTGTACCACTAGTATTTGGTTGTGGCAAGGGCACCACTCAAATTAATGAAATGACGATCATCATTTTGTTTCAAATTAGATGAAAGAGTTGATCACTTTGTCATGTAGTGTACTTTCTTGATGAAGAATGTTTAGTTTCCATACATCAGTTGGTTCTGTTTTCTGTTACTTATGTTTGTGTTCTAGTTGGAAATTATAGGAGTTATATATCCCTCCAAATTATTAGGGTGCTTCAATAATATACACTTAAGGGCAATATGGTTAAACAGGATATAGTTGAATAAATAAGAATTAGTTCCATTTCATGGGGATTGAATTTTTTTGAGCAAAAGGCGCGTGATAACATTTCTTGCCAAATTGGGTTAGTTAGCAGCGTCTTCAATTTCAACATTAGCTTGATATATGCATATACTAATAATATATTAATATTGTTAGTTCTATGTGAATGGCATCGGTTTTAATTGATGACTTGACGTTGATGTGAAATGATTATACAAAGGAGAAATTTTTTTGGTCCCATGAAGTATGCACAGATATGTGTTGGTATTCTAGCATGCTTGATGGAATATTGCACATTGGTATTGGCATCTGCACTTCTATTCTAAACCATGAGTTTGTCTAATCTTGTTTAGGTGACCCATTCACCAGAAGGGATGGAAACACTCCGGTATTTTCTCTTTGATGTTTGCGGAGTAACTGCGGGCTGGAAAATGGAAGATGTACTCAATGAAGAAATAAAAGCTATCAAAGGCATGGTGGGGGCCGAAGATCATGTGATTTGTGCATTATCTGGAGGTGTGGATTCCACAGTTGCAGCCACCCTTGTTCATAAGGCAATTGGAGACAGGCTTCATTGTGTTTTTGTTGACAATGGTTTATTGAGGTAAGAGTGAAATAACATAGTGCCAGACGTAGAAAGTAGATTGTTTTATAAATGTTTGAATTCCATGAAAAATGAAATAAGAATAGTGCTTTCTTAAATACTTATTCATGTTTAAGACTTCCTTGACATAATTGCATTTATATATCATTTGAATTCTGATTGTAGTCTTTATTTCCTATAGGTACAAGGAGAGAGAGCGTGTGATGGAAACATTTGATCAGGATCTTCATTTACCTGTTACTTGTGTTGATGCAACAGAGCAATTTCTTAGCAAGCTAAAAGGTGTTGTTGATCCTGAGATGAAGAGGAAGATCATTGGAAAGGAGTTTATCAGTATCTTTGATGCTTTTGCTCAAGATTTGGATAATAAATTAGGAAAGAGACCTGCTTACTTGGTCCAAGGAACTTTATATCCTGATGTGATTGAATCTTGCCCGCCTCCTGGAAGTGGAAGAACCCATTCTCACACAATCAAGAGCCATCACAATGTCGGAGGACTTCCCAAGGATATGAAATTAAAGCTCATTGAACCGCTTAAACTTTTATTCAAGGATGAGGTTTTACTTATGCTTCCTTGCAACTTTATACATACTTGTATGTGATCCACTGTTATGCTGATTATGCATTTTTATTTCAAAGGTTCGTGAATTGGGAAGGATCTTAGAGGTTCCTGTGGCATTTCTTAAACGCCACCCATTCCCTGGGCCCGGCCTTGCAGTACGAGTTTTGGGTGATGTCACTGAAGGAAATGCCTTGGAGATCCTCCGCCAGGTATAGGGGATTTTTCTGCATGGGTTGTGCATCTTGATTATCTTGGTTATTCTTACCAACATTTTAATATTTTCCAGGTGGATGAGATTTTCATTCAATCAATAAAGGATGCTGGTATTTACGATTCTATATGGCAAGCTTTTGCTGTGTTTTTGCCAGTAAGATCAGTGGGAGTTCAAGGAGATCAAAGAACACATTCGCATGTTGTTGCCCTTAGAGCTGTTACAAGTCAAGATGGAATGACCGCTGACTGGTGAGAATGAATATTTTTATGTATATTCTATTTTATTTATTTTTCCATTCATTTATTGCTTCCTTCTTGCAAAGAGATTTGGGTGTTTTAATCTGACCATGTCATGTTGAAAAGATGTTGGATGTGTACACACAAAAGTTATGATCACTCTCCAATTTTTGTTAACTGATATATGAAAATTAGAAACAATTATGATTCACCTTTGTTGAGCTTTCATGTAAGGTACTTGTAAGTTGGAACTGCTCTCATATATGTCTTTTTCCTTTTGTCTTTGGGAATTGGAAATTTCAGGTACAATTTTGAACACAAGTTCCTTGATGATGTGGCTAGAAAGATTTGCAACAGTGTTCGGGGTGTAAACCGAGTTGTTCAAGACATTACATCAAAGCCTCCGTCAACAATTGAGTGGGAGTGATATTTGCTGGATGCATTTGGCTTGTTGGAAAATGAGTAAGAATTTGGATTAATTTATAGGGTATATAGGTTGATTATCACTTCAAATTTGGTGATGTTGGTAAGAAACAAAATGAGTAGTGGGAATTAATAATGTTTTGGGTTCCGCCCTTGAAACATCCAATAGACTTGATGATTCTTTGTATGACAGTGCTATTGAACAATTTATAAAATTTTGTTGAAGAAAATATTCTACTTTCCAAGCACAGGTTTGATCAGTACATTGAGTGATACAAGTTTTCTTTTGATGCTTTATTTAATAATTACATGTTGCAGTTTCTACTGCAAAATTCAGGAATAATGAATACATTATTCATTTGATATTTATTTCTGTTGCAGCTAAAATGAAAAATTATGTTGGAGAGAACTGAATAATGCTGACACTTCATAAAATGATTCTTTGATTGGATTTTGCCTAGCACATAAGGTTTGAGTTGGGTGATGGCCAAGAATTCCAATTTTAGCATGATGTTTGGTGCAAGGAGGTCCCTCTATTGGAGGCATTCTTGGAACTTCGAAGTATTTGTGTCAACAAAGATGGTTTGGTTGTTGACAATTTGAGTGTTTTTGAATCTGGGATGGCTTTGAAACAGTTTTTCATAATACCTCTTTATGATTGAGAGTTAGAGGTTGTGGATGACTTTTTTGGAGTTCCAGTTTTTTAGGAATGGAGTGGACTCTGAGGTGTGGAAGCATGGAATGGGGGCTTTCACTATGAAGTCCAATTCATTGGGGTATTCGTTCATTTTGAGGACCATTTGGAAATATGGAGTTCCAACAAAAGAGGTATTTTATTAGAGCATATGAAATGCCCGATCATTTATTACTTCATTGTGAGGTGGCTTGGGAGCTACGTAGTTTGCTTCTAGCTATTTTTTAGGTTCATTAAGTGATGCCAGATTGAATTCTTAATCTATTGAAATGCTAGGTGATGGATGTAAGGTGAAAAAGTGAAAGAAAACATGGATGGTGGCGCGATTTGTGTCTTTATGTAGTGCTTGTGGAGAGAAAGGAATTGATAATTGATAATATTGAAGCTCAAAATGTCTCTGTTGCATCGTTTTCATTTATGGTGTAAAGGAGTTTTATTGTGAATCCTTTTTTGCTTTTGTAGATTTTATAGGTGTACTCTTTTTTGAAATGTTGTAGAGCTTTTTGCCCCGAATATATTTTGTATAAAGCTTGTTCCCCAACTTATTAAAAAATATAGTAAAAAAAATAAAGCTACCTTTTATTTATGGAATAAATACGACGTTTTTTCCCCTCAGATTTACTGATGTACTCTTTGATCATGTGTCCTGAATTTAGGTAAAGCCATTTGAATTATTTGAGCTCTGTTAATTTCGACCTAGGTAAAGCTATTTGAATTATTTGAGCTCTGTTAATTTCAACTTCGATGTTTCCTTCAGTTTTCTCTTCTGCTAGTTATCAAAGAGAATCACAGAGGTCTTATATTATTGAAATTTGGGCAGTGGATTAAGAATCTGATTTCTGAAAATGTTGTGGGTTTTTGAGGATGATGGTTAAATTACTACCCTACCCAAGTTTACTTGATGAAGAGGTTAATTAAAAGACTTGGAATGCACAAAATGATATGAATTGTGTAACAAACCTCTGTGAGAGTGAGAGTTCTTCATTAGTGTTGACAGTGGAGATCTGATGTTTTCTTGCGAACGACTGCCCTTTGACTTTCTCATATTCGCTTGCTTCATTCAAGGATGGGAAGATGGCTTTGGCATCAAATGAAGTGGTGGGAGTTAAAAGTCAGGGATCTAAGTGCCATTTGCTAGTTGCATTGTTTGATGTTTTCAGAGAGAACAAATGCAAGTAAATTTGAACAAGGTTGGTCGTACTGTTAAAGATTTTGCAGGATTAGGGCCTCAAATTGGGTGATTAGCTTCGAAAATCATTTCGTCCACCAAGCGGGCAAGAATGCATCATAACTCTAGCAATTTAGAATTCATGGCCGTATTCACTCTTGCTAATGTAATTGTTAGATACTGTGCTGAAATATGATAATCAAAAAATAATATTAAAACTAACTCATTCCATACTTCTTAAATATCAGTTTTTTTTAAACTTATTAAACTAATTTGTCTCATAAGTTGGAACGATTTGACATAGATTACTAAAATTAAAAAAAAAAAAAAAACTCGTAAGTTGTACCAGACAAGATCTATATGATCTTAAGGCACATGTTTTTTTTGTTTGATTTTTACACTTCTTGTTTTTTATTTTTTTATTTACTTATCTTGTCTCAACGTCATTGATAAGAAACTTGTTGAGACTACTCATGATGTTTTTCAAAACCTACTTTGAAAAATAGAATCACCTGAGTTTGGAATAATTGAATGAAATAACCATATGATACTAGTTTAAAGGAGATAATAATTTTTTTTGATCAGCAAAGAAAAATTTCATTTAACAATATGAAATTAAAGGTACAGAAAGATGATATGCATCGAGAGAGATTCAGATCCCAATTAAAGGAGATAATAATACTAATGTCTTGGCAAGAAAAGGCTTTTAATTGGATCCCACCTTTGAAATTTTATTGGCTCCCAAAAAAACAAAAAAATTCCCAGAAAATATGAGAATTTTGATTGAACAAAAGGGTAAAGGTATGAACCAGTGGGAAAGAGGGAACATGGAAAATTTACTGAGACACTGTTCAATTATAAATCTAATTTGAATCAATTAACTGCTGAGATTTTTTTGATAATTCATGACTGTTCAATGAATGTAAGGCTGTCAACTATGGTGATTTTTTTTGAACGGGAGCTAAATCCATTAAGTATTGTGGGGATATATTTGTTGAGTACCAACACGTGGCAAAGGTGACGCCGACGTGTTAGCCGAGGTGCCACGTGTTGTGGTAGTTACGCCGAGGTGATTTCGGAGTTGCCGAGGTTATCTCCGAAGATATCGGAAGCCGAGATAAGCGGATAAAGGACAAGAGTCCTAGATTGAGAGAAGACTTCTGTTTGGGTAAAGATGAAACTCTTAGAGGGTTTATCCTAATCCCACTGGGAGTTCCAGATTAGCAGTAATCCTGAGTTCATTGGAGTTAGGCTCCTATTGGGACTAGGATTGTATTGGCTATAAAAGAAAGGCACCCCCATGGGTTTAAGGTATGTTTTTATACTCAAGCTTGTGAGTTGAATACTTGATTATCTTTGAGAGATATACTGACTTGATCGTCGGAGTGCCCCCAGGTGGAAGAACCACCGCCGGAGCCTTTTCTTTCTGTGCAGGACAGCAGGGTGCCATCTATTCTGCCTGTGTTCTACAGCTGAATTACTAAGGAGGGCAGTGTGATCAGAAAATCACTCACACAATTTGGCGCCATCTGTGGGAAGTAAAGATGAATAGATGGCCAGTAACGCACAAAATGAAAAGGTTGGGGACGACGCTCCCGCTGGGAGTGGCAGGCCTATCGACCTTGACGCCGAAAGAGACAACCACAATGAAGAAACCCACAACCAGGGGAATGGAGGAAAAAACGTCGGCTAGGAGGGCGACACCTCAAAGAAGACGGACCAGGACAGATACTACAACGAAGATAACCTCTAGGTATAGAGAGATAGGTGCCTACGGAGGGATGAAGAAGTAAAAGATTTGGGAGACAAATTGGCAGATCTACAGTCGGTCGTCAATTTCATGATGCAAAACAATGTCATGTAGCCGCCGTACCCACTGCAGGACACGCCAATTCCAGCAGTTAATACTCAGAAGGAAGGAAGGAAAATAATTCCTGAGGCACCACAACACACCAGGAGCAAAAGACACTCTCACCCGCCTTCCGGGGAAGTCGGGCGAGAGGAACCAAGACAACAGAGGTCCCAGAGGACATATCATACGAAGGATCAGGAGCGCAAAGAACATCGGCGTATTCGAGGGCAGGCGCTCTGCTTTGACACAACCCACGGAGAAAGATCAAAACGGGCCCATCACGAGGCCGAGAGTAGTGTGCCAAAGAGACTGAAGTCAATAGATAGCCGGGCTCCAGGGAGGAGTAAAGAAGACTTGAGAAACTACCTCAAGAGGAAGGAACAGAACGCTGAAGCCGAGGTAACCTCACCCGTGAAGCCAAGGACACCGTTCTCGGTAGAACTGGACAAATTTGAAGCACCGAAAAGGTTCAGTATGCCGAGGTTTCAAATATACGGTGGTAAGTCGGACCCTAACTTCCATGTTGGATTATTTTTGAACTCAATGGCACTATGCAGCGGAAACGAGCCATTACTCTGCAAAGTGTTCCCCTCGTCCTTTGGGGAAATTGCATCAGACTGGTTCTATAAACTGCCAAAGGGAAGCGTAAAGACATGGGAAGGCCTGGCCGAGATGTTTGTGGCCAGGTTCGTAACAAACAAACTACAACCATTAAGGGTGGATGCACTAATGGCTCTAAAGATCAGCCAGGATGAAGGCCTTAGGGCCTATGCAAAAAGATACTACGAGGTGTTCAATCGAATACCCGAGTGCAACCAGGAAGTGGCGGTTGTATCCTTCAAGAACGGCCTGAAAGATAACTGTTCGCTGCGAAAATCTTTGGCAAAGATATTACCAAAGAGCATGGAAGAACTCATGGCAAGGATCAAAAAGTATGCTCGAGCCGAGGAGGATACATCGGCCCACAAGGAAGTCAAACAGGAAAAAAGGAACGGCTTGCCAAAGTGAGGCCGAAGTAACAACGGATTCAGCAAAACAGAGATAGAGTTAAAGGCCAAACAGGCAGTGACCACCGTGTTCCAAATTCCAATTCAAAAAGTCCTAGGAAAAATTCGGAACCAGCCCTATTTCAGAACGCCAGCAAGGGAACCGGGAGAATTTATGGGAAGAAACATGGACAGACATTGTGCTTATCACAATGAAAACGGACATACAACACAGGGCTGCAGAGCCCTAAAAGCATACTTGGAAGATCTGGTAAAGCAAGGCCACCTGAGAGACCTTGTCGATGAAACCAGAACAAGAGAAGAACAGGCAAGACTGCCTCAGGCTCTAGCAGCCCCACCACCTCCGCAACCTCGGGCAGAAGGACCTCAGATAATTAATGTGATCCATTCAAAGGTTAACGAGAATGAAGTCAGAGGAGAGACTCAAAGGGTAAGGCATCTACAGCATGTCTACCAAGTCGGGGAAAAAAGACATCGGCCAGCGGAGTACCAAGGACCGATGATAGCCTTCACCGAAGCTGACCTAGAGATGGTACAGCACCCACATAATGATGCCTTGGTAGTATCCCTCCAGGTTGGGGAGTGCCAAGTAAAACGCATCCTAATAGATCAAGGCAGCTCTTGTGACATCATGTATGTTAGATGTTACAAGGAGCTAGGCCTTCACCCAGACGACATGGAGCAATCGAATGGCCCGACGGTCGGCTTCAATGGAACGCCGACGTGGCCACTGGGCGCTACAAACTTAGAAGTACAGGCCGGCACTAAGAAAATCAGGACATAATTCATCGTGATTGATACGCCTTCTCCTTATAACATCATATTGGGAAGGCCATGGTTGCATGCAATGGGGGCAGTTCCCTCAACGTTGCATCAACTATTACGGTTCCCAATAGAACATGGGATTGAAGAAGTCAGAGGAGATCAGCTAGAAGCAAAAAATTGCTCCATGGCAGCAATGAAAACAACCTGCAGCATACAAGAACTAGGGAAATCGGAGATTGAAGACGAGGACATGGAGGTCCTAGACGATGTCGGCAAGGAGCCGGCCGAGAAGAGTGAGGAAACACTAAAGAAAATCCTCGTCCAGGAGGGCGACGAAGAGCGCTTCTTTCTTCTCGGCTCAGGCTTAGCCGAAGAAGAAGAAAAAGAACTGGAAGCCTTTTTGAGAACAAACATAGAGGTGTTCGCCTGGACACCTTATGAAATACCTGGCATTGACCCCGATGTCACATGTCACAGACTGAACGTCGACAGGTCGGCTAAACCTGTAATTCAACGAGCAAGAAGACCGACGCTGATGCACGTCGAAGCAGTGGAAGAAGAAGTAGACAGACTTCTGGAAGCCAGGGCCATCAGAGAAGTCAATTATCCAACGTGGCTATCAAACACTGTGGTGGTAAAAAAGAAAAGCGGTAAATGGAGGGTCTGCGTAGATTTTACAAGCTTGAATAAAGCCTGTCCCAAAGACAGCTTTCCTCTGCCCAAAATTGACCAACTGGTAGATGCCACATCTGGACATGGAAGAATGAGCTTCCTGGACGCTTATAGGGGGTACCACCAGATAGCCATGTACCCCCTAGATGAGGAGAAGACGGCGTTCATCACCCCAAAAGGCCTGTACTGTTACAGAGTAATGCCTTTTGGGCTGAAAAACGCAGGAGCAACCTACCAGAGGCTGGTAACCAAAATGTTCAAACACTTGATTGGCCAAACGGTAGAAGTCTACATCGATGACATGATCGTGAAGACCAAGGAGCCAAAGAGTCACCTTGCCGACCTAAAAGAGGTATTTGAAATTCTCAAAACATATCGGCTCCGACTCAATGCATCAAAGTGTGCGTTTGGAGTTGGATCTGGGAAATTCCTGGGGTACCTGGTAACAAGAAGGGGAATAGAGGCCAGCCCAGATCAGATCAAGGCCATTTTAGATCTACAGAGTCCAGCGTCGGCAAAACAGGTACAAATGCTTATTGGAAGGGCCGCAGCCCTAAACAGGTTCATAAGCCGAAGCTCAGACAAGTGCAAACCCTTCTTCAACCTGGTGAAAAAGACCGCAGACTTCCTGTGGACTGAAGAATGTGAGGCCGCTTTAGCCGACCTAAAGAAATATCTAACCACGGCTCCAGTCCTCTCAACACCTGAACCTGGGGAGGAGTTGTTTTTGTACTTAGCCGTGTCAGAACACGCAGTAAGTGCAGTACTAATCCGAGAAGAGCAAGGAGAACAAAAGGCTGTCTATTATGTAAGTAAAACCTTGGCCAACGCTGAAACAAGGTATCTACCACTGGAGAAATTAATGCTGGCCTTAGTAATGGCCTCAAAGAAGTTAAACCATTACTTCCAGGCGCACAAGATTATGGTGCTAACAGAACACCCACTGAAGTCCTTGTTGCAACAAGGAGACTTAACCGGAAGAATAGCAAGATGGGCGGTGGCCTTGGGCCAGTATGACCTGGAATTCAGGCCAAGAACAGCAATTAAAGGCCAAGTTTTGGCCGACTTCGTGGCGGAATTCACACCTGAATCCATCGAACATCGGGCTCCGTTGAGCCGAGATGAACATGGCCCCAGCAAGCAAGGAGAATCCCAGCCCAAGGCAAGGGAGCAAAAGAAGGAAAAACTCAGACCCTGCAGCATCTACATCGGCGACTCATTCAGACTGTTTGTCGATGGAAGTTCAAACCGGCAAGGAGCAGGGGCAGGAGTACTGCTGATATCTCCAGATGGAGAAATAATAGAACAGTCCATCCGTTTGGGGTTCAAGGCCTCAAACAATGAAGCAGAATACGAAGCATTAATTGCAGGACTAAAGCTGGCAGCAGCAGCAGAAGCAGATGAGGTAATAGTTTTTTGTGATTCACAGTTAATTGTTAACCAGTCAACAGGAGAATTTGCAGCCAGAGACGAGAGGATGTCGGCATATGCAAAAGAGGTCATCAGATTGGCCGAACTATTTCAGAACTGCCGACTTCTTCAAGTAAGCCGAGATGATAACAGCTACGCCGACGCGTTGGCCAACCTGGCAAGTTCAATGCAGACTAGAAAAACAAGAACAATTATGATTGACTATATGTCGGGCCCGAGCATAGAACCACAGAACACAAAGCAGGAAGCAATGTGTGTGGACATGGGGCCAAGCTGGATGGATGCAATTGTTGCATATCTGAAGGAAGGAAAGCTGCCAGAAGACCGCAAAGAGGCACACAAAGTCATATTGAAGTCGGCAAGATTCATCCTGACCAAGGACGGACATCTCTACAGAAGGTCCTTTACTGGACCCTTTTTAAGGTGCGTACACCCTTTTCAGGTTGAAGATTTTTTATATGAAATTCATGAAGGAATTTGCGGAAGCCATGCTGAGGGCAGATCACTAGCCCATAGGGCCATTACCCAGGGGTATTGGTGGCCCTACATGCAAAAAGATGCAGAAGCATACGTGAAGAAGTGCGAACAATGCCAAAGGTTTGCACCTTTGATTCATCAGCCAGCCGCTGACCTGAATCCAGTATCCAGCCCCTGGCCGTTTGCCCAATGGGGCATGGATCTGGTTGGACAACTTCCCCAAGCAACTGGGCAGAGGAAATACTTGTTGGTAGCAACGGATTACTTCACAAAGTGGATAGAGGCAGAACCTCTTGCCAAAATCCGAGATGTGGACGTCAAGAACTTCATATGGAAAAACATTATCACCAGATTTGGCATTCCAAGAGCCATCGTTGCCGACAACGGAATGCAGTTTGACAGCAAACTCATCAAAAACTTCTGTGCAAAATTCAAGATCAAGAATTACTTTTCAACACCAAGTTTTCCCCAAAGCAATGGGCAAGCAGAAGCATCCAACAAAGTAATTTTGGATGGAATAAAGAAGAGACTGCAGGCAGCAAAAGGGAAGTGGGTAGACAAATTGCCCAACGTGCTTTGGGCATATCGGACTACGCCGAGAAGATCAACAGGGGAATCCCCATTTGCCATGGCTTATGGCACAGAAGCAGTCATTCCATTGGAAGTCGGCATCCCAGGGATCCAAACCCAGGGAGTTGAGAATGAGACTAACGATATACTCTTAGCCCGAGATCTGGATCTTTTGGAAGAACGAAGAGAGAAGGCTGCAATTCAGCTTTCAGTATACCAGCAACAGCTTGCCAGAACCTACAACAAGAAGGTCAATCCAAGAGATTTTCAAGTCGGCGACTTAGTCTTGAGGAAAGTCGTCGGCAACAAGAAGGATCCCAGAGAGGGCAAGCTTGGCCCAAACTGGGAAGGACCCTACAGAATTACTTCGGTATTAGGCAATGGAGCTTATCGGCTTGAAGACAATGAGGGCAAAGCATTACCAAGACCTTGGAACACTTGTAATTTGAAATTTTTCTATCATTAGATGTTCACTATTTTTGCCCGATGTCATCAATAAAATCTTTTCAGAATTCTTTAAACGCATATGATTGTTAAACATATTGTTTCTGGAAGACATGAATAATGAGAACCCAAGTGGAACTTAGGTTCACATTGGGGGCAGAGAGAAGTCAAAGATACAAAGTTTACCACTTGTTAAAATTTGTAGCAATTTACAAGTTGGTCAAACCGATACAAAGTTTACCACTTGTTGAAATTTGTAGCAATTTACAAGTTGGTCAAACCGATACAAAGTTTACCACTTGTTGAAATTTGTAGCAATTTACAAGTGGGAGTTAAGCCGACATTACTGTTTCTCTTCGCTTGTTGAAATTTGTAGCAATTTACAAGTCAAAGTGAAGCCGATGTTATTACTTACAGACTTATGGCAACCTACTGGTTGGCTGAAACAAAAAAGATGCTTAACACTTGTTGAAATTTATAGCAATTTACAAGTTGAAGTTAAGCCGACGTATGATCATCTGTTGAAATTCACAGCAATTCACAGGTTGAGGTAAAAGCTAAAGTATATTGTTTAAACCCTTGTTAAAATTTGTAGCAATCTACAAGTAGATCACTGTTTAACACTTGTTATAACTTGAGAAAAGATTGCTGTATATATTAGTCTTTGTTGAAATTTGTAGCAATTTACAAAAAGGATTAGAGTGAAATTACTGTTTACACGTTTGTTGCAACGTGAGGAAAGTCTGCAAAGTTTACATTAAAAAGAATATATTTTATACTTGTTGAAATTTATGAAAAGATTGCAAGTCAGTATCTTGCCGAAGTAAAACTTACAGTTACTATACCCGAGGTATCTAACCCTGAGAAGATTGTGCAAAGGAAGAATTATGTAAATCATGCGAAATATTCTAAGTATAGCACCATGCAGAAGCAAAGAAGAGAAATTAAAGACTAAGGCATTCAGAAGAAAAACGGTTGCAGTTGTATATAATAAAGGCACTATGGCCTACTAGGAATAAATTGTTCACATGTAACAAAGAAAGGCACATCGGCTATAAGAAAAAGCTCACATAGTCCAGCAAATAAAAGAAAGTACAAAAAAAGAAAAGAGTACAAAAGACGTTCAAGATTCTTCAACATCAACAGATGGTTGGGCTGGAACCTCGGAGGACTCTGGGAGAACCACCTCGGTATCTTTTCCCGCAACCTCGGGGTATTTTTCTGCCGCAATCTCGGCGTCAATTTCTGCGACTGTTTGATCAAGACTTTTTTCAACCAAGGGGACATCAGATAATGCTTGTTCAGGAGTGGCCTCTTTAATGACCTCCTCATCTTCCTCATTAGTCAAGTCAAGGACTTGATCACCTTGAGGAGGAGACTTGGTCTCATTGGTACCTTTGGGCTTCCTTACTAGAGCATCATCATCATCTTTATCCTCATCCTCAGCTTCAGACTCAGATTCATCTTCATCTTCAGTTTGACTTGGAGGTGGAGGAGGAGGGAATGGTAGAGGAATAGCATCGGCCTTGCGCAATGGCGAGTCATCTGGGATGTTAAGCTTCTTGGCAAGAGACATCCAACCAAGGGAGAAGCCCCTGTTGCATGCCTGCCTGACTTGAAGTTTGTATTCCTCAGTAACATCGGCCATGCCTTGGGCGTATGCCTTTTCATCAGCCGTCTTGATCTCGGCATCCTTGGTGGCCAAAGCCTCCTGGAGTTCCTTCTCGGTTTGGGCTGCTTTTTCCTCGGCCTCTTTCTTTTGAGCTTCGGCGACATTCTTAATGGCCTCGGCAGATTCAGCTTTTTCTTCAGCCAAGGTTTGGGCTTTAGTAGCAGCCTCGGCTTGATCTTCCAATTTCTTCATTTTTGCTTGAAAGCCCTTATTAATCTTCTGGAGGGCAGAATACTCATTCTTTAAGTCATTTAACTTCTCCCTGGTCTCAAAGGATTGCACGGAGAATGAATGTGCATGCTGGACAGCCTAAAAGAACACAAAGCGAAAAGTTATTACAGAATTTTACAAGTATGGATAGATGAGGATAAGACAAGTTACCAAGTGAAGACACTTACTTGCACACAGCGTTGAAGCATAAAAGCATAATTTTCGTACTCACTCATTTCAGCATTCTTTTCCAGATCACCTGGAAGAAGAAGTGCTGTACTAAGTGCAACGCCGATGTTTATATCGTCGGCGCTATCACTGGCCAGGACAGGCTTGTTCTCCAGAGTAATTGCAGGCGTCCAAAGGACATTTGGTACCTTGGACTTTGAAGTTGTCGCAGAAGAAGACCTCGGCTTCTTTGATTTCTGGGACTCTGCTGGTTGAGTTTTAGCAGACCTTTTTACCGAAGTAGAAGCAGTCTTCTTGCTCTCGGCCAATTGTGAGATGGGCAAGGCATCCTCAGCCTCAGCCTCAGCCTCAGTAGCTTTGGTGTTTTGCTGAACCTTCTTTGTTCTTTTTGGTTTTGGTGGGGGCATCGTTTGGGTTGGAACAACATCAACATCGGCTGGTAGGTCGGCTAGAAGATCTTGGGTGACAGGCTTTGGGCGAACCATTTCGGCAGTTTTGACAAGTCTGCGCCGGCGTTTTCTTTCAGGAATTGGTACCAAGTATGGTGCCGAGGTGGAAGGTTGATTGGTTGGGTCAGATGTGGACTCTTGATCTATTCGGGATGAGGAAGCGACTTGAGTTGTGGTAGTAGGTGGAGAAAGGCTCTTTTTCACCCTCTTTGGAACGTCGGGCAAAGTGGATTTGTACGTTGGGACGAAATTCAGTACCAATGGAGCCTTGCGCTTGTGAATCGGAAGGTCTAGGAGCTTCTTTAAGTCTTTTCCAAGAAAATAGGACTGGCGGAAGTCCTTTGGTGGCTTACGAATGTCTGCAAAGAAAAACACGACATTAGAGACAGACAAAGTCCTGAGGATATGAAAAGAACAACTAAGTGATTGACACTGGGCTCTTACCCTTGCCCTCTTTAACCGTTCGAGGAAGAGGGTAGAGATGGACATCTTCGTTTGGGCCAAACTCCCAATTTCCAGAAGCAATAAGATAATCATCTCCAGCCCCTTTGTTAGAGTCTAAGAGGTCGGCTACAATTTTGAATTCAGTAGACCTCGGCTTGAGGTAATACACATAACCTTTTTCTTTCAGGTTAAGGGCGCACATATTATAACAGTATTGGATGTCGGCGAGGGTGATCCTAACATTCTCCTGCCGGGCTAAGGCTATGATACCATTAAGCACTCTATAGGAGTTAATGGTGAGTTGCATAGGGTTCAGGGTGTAATAGTGAAGAACTTCACGAAAGAGGGGATTGAGTGGGAGCCGAAGTCCACATTCAACAAAAGCTACAATAGGGAAAGGCATCGTATTATCTGTAGGCATGATGGAATCATCGTCCCCAGCTAGCCTAAGGTGAACATCATCGGGAATAGAGAACTCTTGCCTAAAGAATTCGAGTTTGGTTGGAGTGTTTACCCTATGTCTCCACATACCCATGATTTTGGTGTAAAGGTATTTGATTACAGAAACAGAGTGCTCTTAAAAGGTTACTGGGACCTCGGCTTAAAACCTAGGTATATATTGGTAGGGTTTGTTTCAGTTTTTCCTAAGAATTGAAGGTTCTATAAACAAATCCCAACCCTAAATCTAAGAAAGCAAAGATTGGAGGCTCGAATATGGGAAAAACACAGAAAACAAGAAACAAGAACAAGTTTTCAGAATCAAAGAACGAGGTTGGGCTGTCAAGAGCCTAAAGAATACAAAGAGTTGAAGACCAAGAACAGTGGTGAAACAAGTGCAAGTGTTCATGATATGTGCAAAATCATGAAATAAGATACATTCAGGTGAATGATTTACAAATTAAATACTTGAACAGAACAGTAAAAACAGGAAATTCCAGAAACGATCAAGGACTGGGAAAAGAAGGGCCAGTTGCTTACCGGACAAGGTGAGGCCGGAACGAAATTCGCCGAGGACAGACGACGGTTGAAACAATAGCGAAAGCTTCGCAAGAATGGAAGAATGAAGACAGTTGCAGAGCTTCGAGCTTGAACAATGGCGGATTCAAAGGAACGAGTTTAAAGAGAGAGAAAGCAAGAGAAAATTGATAAGCAAAAGTGATAGAAAAGGGGAAAGGTGGAAAAGTTTTGTTAAAATGTGAAACGGCGGCAAAATAAGACATTTAGTGCGCCTAGAAAAACGCATACGTCAGGCGGCGCAGACAGCTGGAAGACGGCTTACAAGCGCGTCACAGACACGGGCCAATAGAGATATAACACGTAATTAAAACGATTGAAAAGTGATGCATGACAGCTCATGCGCGATGGGGAGTTCATTTGAATTCTTGTTCTTGAAAGAAGACATGTCGAAAGACCTCGGTTGAGAAGTTCTTAAGCCGACGTGTGAGAAGGAGGATCAATATAGGTTCCATCACCTCAGAATGCCGAGGTAATAGAACCTAGAGGGCAGTTGTGGGGATATATTTGCTGAGTACCAACACGTGGCAAAGGTGACGCCGACGTGTTAGCCGAGGTGCCACGTGTTGTGGTAGTTACGCCGAGGTGATTTCGGAGTTGCCGAGGTTATCTCCGAAGATATCGGAAGCCGAGATAAGCGGATAAAGGACAAGAGTCCTAGATTGAGAGAAGACTTCTGTTTGGGTAAAGATGAAACTCTTAGAGGGTTTATCCTAATCCCACTGGGAGTTCCAGATTAGCAGTAATCCTGAGTTCATTGGAGTTAGGCTCCTATTGGGACTAGGATTGTATTGGCTATAAAAGAAAGGCACCCCCATGGGTCTAAGGTATGTTTTTATACTCAAGCTTGTGAGTTGAATACTTGATTATCTTTGAGAGATATACTGACTTGATCGTCGGAGTGCCCCCGGGTGGAAGAACCACCGCCAGAGCCTTTTCTTTCTATGCAGGACAGCAGGGTGCCATCTATTCTGCCTGTGTTCTACAGCTGAATTACTAAGGAGGGCAGTGTGATCAGAAAATCACTCACACAAGTATAAGTCAAACAGCACTTACAACGGAGTCCATGCCAACAAAATAGAGCTTACACTAAACAAAGAAAAATGAGCAATGAGGCACTCAGGCAAAGTCAAAATAGTATCAAAGACATGATCCTATAAGATCCTAATCCGTACTGCAATGCAAAAGCAATCATAAGAGATCAGCATTAGGGCTAGTTAGAGATACCATAACAGCTTCTACTCCAGAGAGGGTAAGCCACCAATATCGCCCCCATGGAGTCCAAACAAACAAAAAAACAGAACAAAGATAGAAACAAAAACAAAAAAGCAAACCAAAACATAGATCTGGAGAGGAAGAAACTAGATTTGGTGGAGGATGGGCCGTGGCGTGGCGGTGGTGGTGGTGGTGTTTGTAGCGAGAAGCGGCGATGGGCGTCAATGGGCATCAAATCCGGTTGTGGTGTGGTTAGGGCTGCAAACGAACCGAGCTGTTCGTGAACAAGCTCGAGTTCGGCTCGTTAAGGCTCGTTCGAACTCGGCTCGATTAATAAACGAGCCGAGCTCGAGCTTAAATTTTAGGCTCGATTAATAAACGAGCCGAGCTCGAGCTTACTATTGCTCGGCTCGAATAGGCTCGCGAGCTCAAAAATATAAATATTAATTTATATTTTTATATTTTAAATATATATTATATATTATATTATATATATATATATTTTATATTATAATAAAATATTTATATATTATATTATATTCTATTAATTATAACCAATTTCCAAGTCATCAATAAATAATAAAATCTCCAAGTCATTGTCCAGCAAAGAGTAAGAGAATGGAAAACAATTTATAATGGGTGAGATTCCTTCAAGTTGCCTTTTCATTCAATGTGGGACAGCCAGCCACTGAACAAACTTCACACAAAAAAAAAAAAAAAAAGAATTGTAAATGATGTGTCCCAGGTTTGGGATGGTTGAAGTATCCCACATCGGTTTTTTTACAAAATCAAAAGGGAGAAGGCTCTATATAATAAGTGGAGAAAGCCCACAGCATCCATTGCTTCTGTAGTTCAAATGGCTATTATTTACAACTCAAGCCGAGCTGGAGATAAATAATGTTGAGCTCGAGCTAAGTAATGTTTTGCTTGAAAATGTTGAGCTCGAGCTTGAGCTCGAGCCATAACTTAAAAGTTTATTTGGTGGTTTCACTTGGCTAACGAGCCATAACGAGCCGAGCTCGAACTATGTAAATTTTAGACGAGCCGAGCTCGAGCTCACATATTTAGGCTCGTTTCGAACTCGAGCCGAGCTCGAACACCTTCATAATAGGACAAGCCGAGCTCGAACATAGTGAAACTCGGCTCGGCTCGGCTCGATTACAGCCCTAGGTGTGGTGGTGGTGCAAAAAGCGGTGAGACGTGGTGAAGAGGCGACAAATCTGGTTCTGACAGGGGAGAGGAGGAGAAAACTCAAAAACTTCCACCCTAGGAAGAAGAAGCATCTCACAAGGAGGGAGATCTTGGGAAGGATGATCTCCCAAGACTTATTTTGCAAAAAGTAGAAGAAATATATGTTATAGTTTAATGAGTAGAAATTAAAGATTAAATTACAAAAAATACATTTATCATAAAATATAAACGCATTGCATTCTTTGAGTTTTATAATTTTAATTTATCCCATCATAGAGGTCACCCAATATAATAAATTATATTTGTGAATAAACTAATCATTCATTGTCTACTTTGTAAGCGTAAAAATTTTCTTACTCATGCATAAAATTTATAATTTACCTTATATCATAACTCTTAGATAAAAATGGATTAAGGTTGGATTGTGGAATTAGTGTTGAATTAGATATTAAAAGTGGCTTAGAAGTTAATCAACTCAATTTTTACGCCAAACCTTGACCTAATCATTATTTTTTTTTTCTATGCTCAACTTATGAATCACTTGACCTATTTATTTATTAAATTGATATCTATAAGTATTTTCTATAATAAAAATAAGAAATATGTACATGTTTATGCATATTTATTAAAAAAATTTAAATTTGGGTAAAAAAATTATATATTTATGTATGAAAAACTATCTAAGATCAGGTTTGCAAAAATTAAGGGCCATATTATAGACCTAGTTGTTCACCTAATCTAAAAAATTGATTGATAAATAGTAGAAATATTTAATAATAATAGATTTAAACTTTATATTTACAAAAATGCTGGAGATCCCATATTCTAATAGAGTATTTGATAATTTATTTGGGATTCTTAACATTGCTCTTATATTTAAATTGTATTAGTTTCTTAGATTGTGATCGGCATGAGCTAATTTGAGAGTTTTAGTAATTAGATTAACATTGAAACTAGAGTAGAGATTAAGTTTTAGTCAATTTTTATAAAAATGACTTACGTGTAAGTCCTACTAAGTAGATTTATTGTCTAATAAGTCTTATTATAATTACTGACATTTTTTTATCATACACTATTAAAAAACGTCACTAATTGTTAATTTTCAGCAACAATTTAAAAATTGTCATAAAAAATGTAACCATTATAAGTTTTAGCAACAGTTTAAAAAAGTCGTCACAAAAAAAGTCACTAATTTTCAACTTTCAGCAACGATTAGAAAAATTTATCACAAAAAAGTCACCAATTATAAGTTTTAGCGACAATTTATAAAAACTGTGACAAAAAAAGTCATTAATTGTTAATTTTTAGCAACATATGTAAAAAATGGTTACAAAAAATTATTCTTAACAACGATTATACTAGGACCTATTTCAATAGGACTAAATGAGAATTAAGTCCAACTATTAGGACCTATTGATAGTTTACTTTTTTTATAAAATAAATACTAAAGTTTTTATTACAATTAAGGAGACAAAAACTCCATAAATATTATTGAAAAATAAAAATATATAAGGATGGTGATAATGTAATGATAATTACATAATTTTATTTATCATGTAATGTTTTATTACCACATTTATGACATATATACAAAGAGACCAATTACACGAGTACAATGACATAAATGACATGGTAACTAACATTTGATAAATAAACGTGGTCATATTCATTTTAGATGACTTTGATAATAAGTACCCAAAAATTTATCTACAAAAATAGTATATGGTTATTTTTTAGTGAAATCTATCATTTGAACAAATATGAACCACACACTATTTTTTTTTTTGAATTAATTTAGGGGAAATAACATATGAGTTAGATGAAAAAAAAGAAAAATCAAACAGATACATGGTAAAGTTTAAAATTATAATTATTAAAATTATAAACTTTTTCATGTATTTGTAATTTTTTTTGAAAAGTTTGCCTGATTTGTAACTCTCTATTAATTTATCATCCAAACTATATGTTATTTTTTTAAAAGGGTAAATTACACTGACACCCCCTGATATTTATGTTTATTACAGTTCCTCCCTCACCTTTTGGAAATTATATCTCCCCCCCAAGGTTTAAAGTTTCATTATAGATTCCTCCCCTCAGCAATTTAATTTTTTTAAATATCAATTGTGCCCTCACTAGGTAAATTACATTGACACCCCTCACATTTTAGAAATTACAATCCCCTCCCTAAGGTTTAAAGTAGCATTACCAATTACCCTTTCGGTTAGTATTAGTTGGAAAAAAAAATTCATTGAAAAAAAAATTATTTGAAAATTTTTTTAATTTTTTATTTCTTAACCAAATTAATTTTTAATTTTTTAAAAAAACTTTTAAAAATCAAATCATACTAGCCTAAGAATCTTTTGATAAGTCATTTCTTACATTAGTAACTTATTTAATTATTTGTTAATTTTACGGCATTTTTACCATCTGAGGCCTGTTTGGAAACCATTTCGTTTTTAGTTTTCAATTTATATTTACAAAAATTTAAAAAACTGTCATAAAAACTTGTTTGATAATTTTTTTGATTTATAAATGGTTGTCTCAGTTTGTAAATTTGAAAAAAAAAACGTAAATTCAAAAATGAGTTTACGTTGGCTTTTAAACAAAAATTTAAAAATTTTACTAACAAAATTTTTTTCAAATAATTTTTTTTTCAAATAATTTTTTTCCAATTAATTTTTTTTTCAACTAATACCAACCGAGATGGCAATTGGTAATGCTACTTTAAATCTTAGGGAGGGGATTGTAATTTCTAAAATGTGAGGGGTGTCAATGTAGTTTACCCAGTCAGGGAAAAATTGGTATTTAAAAAAATTAAATTGCTGAGGGGGGAATCTGTAATGAAACTTTAAACCTCAGGGAGGGAGATGTAATTTCCAAAAAGTGAGGGAGGAACTGTAATAAACATAAACTTCAGGGGTGTTAGTGTAATTTACCCTTTTTTTTAATGAATTTTTTTTTCCAACTAATACTAACCGAGGGGGTAATTGGTAATGCTACTTTAAACCTTAGAGAGAGGATTGTAATTTCTAAAATGTGAGGGGTGTCAATGTAATTCACCTAGTGAGGGAAAAATTAATATTTAAAAAAATTAAATTGCTGATGGGGGAATCTGTAATGAAACTTTAAACCTTAGGGGAGAGATGTTATTTCCAATAGGTGAGGGGGGAACTGTAATAAACATAAACCTCAGGGGGTGTCAGTGTAATTTACCCAAAAAAAAAATAATTGGAAAAAAAATTATTTGAAAAAAAAAAATTACTGTTTGTTTCTTAACCAAATTAATTTTTAATTTTTTAAAATTTTTTCTAAAAATCAAACCATACATAGCTTAAGAATCTTTTGATAAGTCATTTCTTATGTTGGTAACTTATTTAATTATTTGTTAATTTTACGACATTTTTACCATCTGAGGTCTGTTTGGTAACTATGTCATTTTCAGTTTTCAATTTATATTTACAAAAATTTTAAAAACTGTCATAAAAACTTGTTTAATAATTTTTTTGGTTTATAAATGGTTGTCTTAGTTTGTAAATTTGAGAAAAAAAAATGTAAATTCAAAAAATGAGTTTACGTTGGCTTTTAAACAAAAATTTTACTAACAAATTTTTTTTCAATTAATATTTTTTTCAAATAATTTTTTTTCCAATTAATTTTCTTTTTCAATGAATTTTTTTTTCAACTAATACTAACCGATGGGACAATTGGTAATGCTACTTCAAACCTTAGGGAGGGGATTGTAATTTCTAAAATGTGAGGGGTGTCAATTTAATTTACCCAGTGAGGGAAAAATTGATATTTAAAAAAATTAAATTGCTGAGGGGGAAATCTGTAATGAAACTTTAAACCTCAGGGAGGGAGATGTAATTTTCAAAAGGTGAGGGAAAAACTGTAATAAATATAAACCTCAGGGTGAGCCAGTGTAATTTACTCTTTTTAAAAATAATACCCACTTTTTCAGAACTATCAGCCATTTGAAGCATTCTAGTTTATCACTTCGGTTAGGTATTGGCAAAAAATTAAGGGAAAATCATAATTATGTAGAGCTTTCACAAAATAATTATAGATTTGTAAAAAATTTAAAACTTTAATTATTAATGTTTATAAAGTTTACTATTGACTTGAAATTTTATAACCTTACACCGAGTTGAATGTTCTCCTAAAATAAATTCATAATACCCAAATTATTGAACTTGACATGCATCTATTGATCTAAAACTACAACAAAAGAGAATGGTTGGATGTTTGCATACATACATGTATATCTATGTATAACTTTAGATTTGTATATATGCATGTCTTCTATGTCTCAAGTTAGAAGCAGTCAATAAAAAAAAATTGATATTAGATAAAACATTAAGCTTTAGCAAGGGATGTGATTTCACTAACGATACTCTTGCCGAGCTCATCATCATCATCATCATCGTTGTCGCCTGCTCACCGTCTCCATTGATCATAACATAACTCTATTCTAGTTTTTGATCCATGCAAATATAAAGGCAAGGTTACAGAAATTTAGAGGTACGGCTAGGTTGTGAAAAGAAAAGAAAAAATGGAAAAGCATAATTTTAAGTTTTCCTATTCTATATTTGTGTGATTCTCTCCTTTTAAAGTCCAAAAATTATAGGATAGTTTTCATAATTTTGAATTTTAAAATTTATTTCTTAACAGGCTAATTAATTAGATTTTTTTCATTTTTTAAATAAAAAACTTAGAAAAATTAGTTTGAGATATTAGAGTACTAAAAATATTAGTTTGAACATATTTTATTTATTTGTTTGTTTAATTTGGAAATTATGTAAGAAACATGAATTTTTATTATATTTTTAAATTGAAAATTTGATTTTAGGCAATGATCAATTTGAATTGATCTTTATTTTATTTTATTTTAGGTAAAGATGTTAGAAGATTTAGAAGAAATGTTAATTATTATTTTTTAATTAAAAAATTATGTTAACTAATTTGAATTGATCTTTCTTTGTTTTATTTTAGGGAAGGAATGATTTTAGGTAAAAAAGTTAGAAGATGGACAAATAAATTTTTAATTCATTTCTTTAAATTGGAACGTCAACAAATTGAGTTTATGTATTTGATTTTAGGAAAGGATGAATTTTTGGCAATGATTTTAGGAGATGGATTTGAAGAGATTTTATTTATTTATTTGTTTAATTTGAAAATTATATGAGACACATGGGTATTTATTATTTTTTAAAATTAAAAAATTAAGAAATTTAAGTTGAGCACCTAGAGCTCTCACATCCTTTCTAATTAAAAATCCCTTTTTCCTTAATATATATTATAGCTTATAGATTACCAAAAGAAAGTAAGCAAAAGCAAAAACAAAGATGAAAACAATTATTTAAACCTTTTCTTTTGGATTGATCATTCATCAAACAGTTGAGTGCTGGAAATTAGAAATCATATTTATATATATATATATGTGTGTATATAGTTAATTATACTTTTAAATCTTATACTTTTGACTTAAATTTTATTTGAGTCTTTATAGTTTTAAATTAAATAATTTGGTTTTTGCACTAGAAATCTAGTTACAATTTGTTTTGCCCTACCAAATTTTCATTATTTTTTCTCATGTGTATATCTTAGAAAACAGGCAAGTGTTCTAAATTTATTGACTTTAACCTTCTACTAGATGGGAAGAACCAAACTGAAATTAGATTTGAAATGTAAGAATCAAATTGTTTAGAGTTTGACACAATAGGTATCAAAGTGAAATTTAAGTCAAACTCAAAGGGTGAAAAGTGTAATTAACCCTATATATAGTAGCAAAACTTACCATTCACTCATTTTTCTCTTTCTCTATTCCTTTTTGACTAACACAAAACCAATCCTTTGTTTAAAATGAAACATCTTTACTTCAAAAGAAAAAAATGACAATGGCATGTCACCAATTTCATCTCCATACAAAACCTAAACAGTGTTTTTGTTTTTGTTTCTCTGATGAGGAAACCACCTCTGCAGAGTAAAACTTCAGATGCTTACAACTACGGATAAGAACTATTCGGTGGTCAAGCTCTCTCTAATGTAAAGAGGAGAATAATTATCCTGGGAATATTACAAACTCAGAATACATAATTAACAATTCAGTTTATTGGTCTGCTCTACTTGGGAAGAAAAAACCACAACTACTTTTGTTGACAGTTAGAGATCCTAATTCAATATTACGAAAAATACACAGTTTACACTAATTGAAGCTCTGCAGCACATTTGAAAAACTCAAAACAACCCATAATTGTCGATGTGAGGACGATCTTCATCACTTTCTAACCACTCTCTGAAAGGTTTGCCTTATAATTCTCGCTGAGGCGACTTTGGATTCCTTGAACTGCAATTTAAGCACAAGGGTCATAGTTAAAATAGCCATTAGGAAATAATAATCATCAACAAAATCAGTAACTAAAAAAAAAAAAAACCTACATAAACTTGAAAATAAAAATGAAAACCCGTGAATATTACTCTGTGTTCTATATGAAAATTGTGAAAAAAATTGATAAATGAAATAAATATTCCTAAAATTTCAGGTAATGCTGGTCCAAACCTTAGATTTGACAGTCAAGGAGAGAATCCCATCAGTGTTAGTTGATTGAATGGAGTAAGAATCTAAATGAAGATGACTAATTGCATCCATGATTTCTAAAAGCAAGCACTCTCTCCATGGACATCTAACCTCAATCAAAACATCCTTTTCGATCATACTGACAGTTACACTATCATTTGAACTATTTTTCAGCACCATTTGGTTGATCTCAGGCTCTATTTCGCCAATGTCACAAGCTTTCCTCTTGTTTATCAATGGTTTCTTAATGTTGTTGGCATAGTTATCGGATGTCCTCTCTGCTGAATCTTGGGGTTTCCTTCTTGTTCTTGCTTCTTGCTCTACAACCTCCTTGCAAGAATCCAACTCCTCAACCCTTCTCTCAAGGTCTTTTAGGTATTTAATTGTATTGTCAAGTATGGACACTTTATTAACCTGCACGAACAAAGACAAAATCTCTAGTGAACGGTCTCTTCAATGAAACTGATGTTTGTGAGACTATAGATTGAAGTACCTTGCTAGTTGAAGGGACCAATGATCCAAGAACCGAAAATCTTTTGTTTATTTTTTCCCTTCTCCTTCTCTCTGACAACACATGGTTTGAATCAATGTCATCAACCTGCGGTCTCCATAGTCCATCTCTTTCTCCATTATTTTCCCTAGAATCAAGCAAAAAAACACTGTGCATTTGAGCAACTTCGAATAGCGCTTTCTTTAACAATCTTTGTGGAGTTCCAATTCGAGGCATTTGAATACCCACAAAACTGCATTTCTTCCAGCTTACAAAGCTCGATTCTTGATTACAGTTTCGAACATTCGGTCCCAAAATCAACTGGTGGGAGGTCTTGAGAAGAGTTGAAAGAACACTTTGATAATGGATATCATTGTCTTGAAGGCCAGTTGAAGCAGGTTTCATCCGATTCTGTTCTTGTAGGTCAAGGAGAAAACCGTCATTTTCATTCTGTCCCTTGAGAAAAGGGCAGACCTTTTCGGGACTAACCAAAGTTTGAGATATACAGTCACTGGAACTCATGGAATTATGGACACAGTTACTAAATTCATCGTTTAGGCCTTCAACCATAAATGATTCCTCATTAAGCCCAAACTTGTTTGAGCTGTTATTGGGAGAACAAACATTTAGTTCTTCACATCCAACAATTGGATTAAAATTGGTATCATCAAGAATGTCCCGATCAAGTGTGGCACGAATAAGGTCTCTGTCTGATGCATTGTAAACAATTGGGTATGGAATCTCCAAGAATGAAGTTTTAATGTGTTGAATGAAACCAGGATCTTCAAGAATCTTGAGAAAAAACAACAAATTACATCAGAGGAAATTGGCTCAAAATTAGATGGAGAAGAAAACTCTATCAAATCGACCTTGTGTAAGCTTCTGACACTAACTTACCAGGTCGGTTATACCCAGCTCAACGACACCTCCCAAAAATGGGAAGCATACCACAGTCTGCCAGTAAAAAAGGGGCTATCTCATTAAATAAATAATTAGAAGAGAAAACTCCATAGCACAAAATGACAATTTAGTTTTTGGTAAAGCATTGGCCCTATTTGGTAGAGCTTATTTCCAACTTATTTCAGCTTTTAGTTTAATTTAAGCTATTTTGATGTGTTTGGTTCAGCTTAACAATACAGCTTATAGCTTTTTGTAAGTCAAAAATCAACTTATTCTTTGAGTGGGGGAGGAGAAGCTTAATTTATAAGTCAAAAATCAGCTTATGTTCACAGTTATAAGCTATAAACTGTTAAGTTATAAGCTATAATCACTTTTCCACAGTTCTACCAAACGTCTATATAAACAGGCTTCTGTCTTGCATTTGATTCATGTACACACACATTTTAACATTTTGCTAATACTTGGTCTTCTTAGGATAATCATATTAGCACACGGGGTTTCTTTTAAAAAAAGATGAAGAAGAAGGCAATGGTACCTGAATAGATGCGCTCTGCATAGGATGTAATCAGTGAAAATCCGGCAGTTGAAAAGAAACAAACAGAAATTCAGTTTATGGAGTTAGTTTGAGCATAATAGGAATTCCATGAAAAAAGGAGTTTTTATCACATTAAGCTCTGCCGCCAAGAAACAGGAAGTTACCTTTGCGAGCAGAGAACGACTGAAGACTTTGCTATCTGCATAATGAGCATTACATAGCCAGATGGGTTGGCCATTTGCTAATGTTCTTCCAGGCAACCTGGAGAATAAGTTAACATGGTTAAGATGCATAAGAGAATTTGTTTGGTGAACTGTTTCCGAAAACTATTTTCAAGAAAATTTCCTAAAAAAACCACTGTTTAGGAAACAAGAAAAAAGTTGCAAGGGACATGAAAAAGATGGGTGATTTTGAAAATTTTTGTTGTTTTTGTTTTCTAAAACATTGAAAGTAAAAACACAATCAAACACGCCCTAAAACTACAAATTGTTTCTATATAAGCCCCAAATCCAAACAAAAGCAATGCAGTGGTTCAGCAATAATGGAATCCTGTGGTCCCCAACATGGATGGTAAGAAAATTTATGGCCACATGAAAACAGAATAGTTCTAAAGGAAAAGGATCATTTCTTCAGCACCAAAACAAAGTGAGTAGAAATCTACTCTGTATCAATGTATGTTGCCTAATAAGTCCCAATTGTAATGAGTTGTGGACCCTATTGAATGTTTAAATAATGAGTGAAGTCAGATGGACTAATAATAGTAAATTGAGAGAAATGGTAAAAAAAGAGAGAAGTTACCCTTGGCCAATATTGAATACAAATGACATGCAAACCAGGTAATACCACTCGGTATCGGTGAGGTCTTCCGGGGATAATGCAGCCGAAGGTCTTCTGGCTTGTGGGCTGCTTTCGCCCGCGGAGAGAGACTCATAAAGCTCTCTCAGTTGTTCACTTCCTCTGCAACCCCAGTTGGTCTGCATTGAATTCTACTGCTTGTACTGTTTTCCTGGTCTTAATATCTCCATTGTAATACCCATCACCCCAATCCAATACTCTACCAATACAATACCATCACAATCAATAAACTAAATTAACTAACTAGGTATGCTTGGGAGAGGCTATATGTTGCAGGAAATTGTTTGTGCTCATATTCAAATAAATTTCTAACAATAATTATACTGTAATTAAAAAAAAAAAAAGAAGCAAAAATAAAACACAGCTAGGACAACTATGAAAAGTTGAGAGTAATTTATTTAATTAAGATAGCTAAAGTAGAGAATAATGCAAAATATGAGAAGTGCCACAAAGTTCAATTTCATTATATCTGTGGATTAAAAGGGCAAACATCACAAATTCGATGTCAATAGCATGAGTTTTGACTCTGCAGTTACCACATTATACTAGATTTTATAAGCAGACCTGAAATTTTCTTTAAATTTACAAAAAAGTGTGGAAAAACATTCCATTTCAAAGTAGAAGTTTTTATTTAAGCCCCAAAAACATTTTCAAATCACCCATTTTAGAAAGTAACTTTCCCACAAACAGCAGCCTAATTGGAGATAATTTGGAAACCCAAGACAATTCCCCCTTTCTCTCGAAGAAAAAACTGAAAACGAACACCCCCCCCCCCCCCCCCCCCCCCCCCCCACAAACAAAAAAAAGTAAAAATTCTGAAAATCATTAAAAAAGAAAAGAAAAGAGAAGAAGAAGAAGAAGAAAAAAAAAGAACAAAAATAAAGTACAGAAGAGAAAATGTTGAATACCCTGGTTGTCTTGATGAAATAGACCAGAAGATTGCATAGCTCCACTGAATGGTTCTAACAGCAACAGCAAGCTGGTTTCTGAGATCTTCTGGCACTCCTTCCTGGTTATGGTGCCCCCCAGAAGCCATACTGTACCACTCTAGTGTTCACACCTCTCTCTCTCTCTCTCTCTCTCTCTCTCTATATATATATATATATAGAATCATGCAAGAAATCCCACCACTTGATCAGATCTCAGAACCATAGGACACATTTTTGGAAACAGGAGGACCGAGGTATCAAGTTTCTTTCTTTTTTTTTTTTTTTTGAACAGGAGCTTGTATCTTTCTTGATTCTTAGAAAAGTGTTCCTGAATTTAACAACTTTTCTTGGTTTTCTGAACCAAACATGAAGCAGAGATAACTCAAATCCAGTTGGGTCTTGCCATCAGAGTTCAAAATGCAAAAGCTACATGGACCAAAATTTCAAGTATAGGTCCTTTCTGGCCAGTCAGTGAGCTAGCTGGGAACTAGAGAAAAAGCAAGAGGAGAAGGACAAATAATGCTCACACTCCTTGGCCGTAAAGATTATAAGGCCACCACACAAGGAACACAGTGGTAAATTATTTCCTGATTTGTACTGAACTCATTCAGGACACCCATCAAACACATACGTGTACATGTATGTATATACTATATGATATTATGACTAGATTTTGGGATTAATCTAGCAAATGGGTACACCAAGATTTTAACAGTTAAGAGGGAACAGCAAGAATGACAACTTTTTTGTATTTTCTTCTGTTTTGGATCTCTTGAGAGGAAAAACAAAAACAAAAACAAATAAAAATAAAAATAAAAATAAAGACATCAAAGATCTGGCCTTTTGGCCCAGAAATCTGATACACTATGGTCTACAATAAAACCAAAAGGTGGGTAATAAAACCCACAAATTAGGAGCAAATTAAAATGGAGATTTGAGTGCTAAGAAGAAAGGAAAAACAGTAGAAAAAATAAATACTTAAATGGGAAACAGATCAGGAGTCTAATAGTTGAAACATTTTTAGTAAAGGTGGTGATGATTAGCTTTTGCTATGGATTTTGGGGTGTGTGTTTGAGCTAATGACTAAAACAGAAAGATGTGGAATGGTCGAGAGAGAGAGAGAGAGAGAGAGAGAGAGTAGCAAAATAATGAATGTAAAGATAGCAGGAAAAGAAAAGAGCACATGATAAAGATTCTCTCATATTCGATCCAAAGTCCAAAAGGGAAGGACAGATATACCAGAGAGGAGTGGAGGATTGGGCGCAAGAGTTTCGTCACATGAATATTTAAGCAGTAGTACGGTCGTCGTATATGCATTATGTGGGGGTTTCCTTTGGTATATCGCAGTCTGCCACTAATTATTAACAAACAGCTATTCTAAACTTTATTGAGCTGGTTTGGTTTTGGTTTTTAAAAAATTTTAGTTTCGATTGGGAAGTTTAACTTGGGGCTTTTTTAGTTATTTTATTCGAAAAAAATAAAGTAATTTTTTTAATTTAATAAAATAAAATATCACATTCAACTTATAATTATTACATTTTTTTTTTTTATAAAAAAGTCAAAAGCCCTTTCCAAACCAGGCTTTTTAGCCCCAGGTTAAAATAGTCAAAAAAACAAAAAAGTTAAAGAGCCAACCCACTTTCCAAACGAAGCTTTTGTATTTTTTTTTCTTATTTTAATATTTTTAATATTTTAAGTAAACTTTTTTTAAAATTTTTAGACGCACTTAACATAAATATATACTTAAAAAATATAATATTTGTGAAAAAATTATTAAAAAATACACTAAATATAAAAAATTATTAAAAAAATGAAAATTCAGTATATTTTTTATATATTTTTGTATATTTATTAATTTTTTAAAATATGTTTTCACAAATATTTTATTATTTAGATACATCTAAGTAAGATATATTTAAAAAAGTAAAAAAATTACTTAAAATTTAAAAATTATTCATTAAAAACAAAAAAATATAAAAAATAAAAAATTCAATTTTCAAAAAACTGAAACCAAACACACTGATTTACTTTTCTCTTTTTTTTTTGACAAGCGGATTGTTAAAAATAGCTTTTGCAATTGTAACAGGATTGTGTTGTATCTAGTTTTGAAATCAGTTTGTGTATTGTTAAATTTTTATAATTTTTATTTTCTTTATTTTCTTTTTTTGAAATAGAAACCATGCCGGTGAACTATTGAAGTATAATTACTTTTATCATATCTAGAGAAATTGAGGACTTCTACAAGCTCATAATTTTTTTAGTAAGAATTTGTTCAGAGAATAGTGGTGGAAATTTGGGCATAATTTGCGAACATAGTTAAAAGTTAATTTAAACCTCGTTTAATATTGATTAATATAATCAATTTTTTTGTGTTAAGACTTTTTGAACTTGACTTTTTTAGCCTCGTTTGGTTTGAATTTTTTGATTTTTGTGAGAGAAAAAGTGTAATGATTATAAGTTGGATGTGATATTTTATTTTATTAACTTATTTAGCTTATTTTGTCATTTTGTGCTTTTTAAACTCTAAAATGATAGCCAAACTAGGACTTAACTTTTAACTTATTTTAAGTCACATCATCTCAGAGTTAAAAAGTCAACTTTTAACTAATTTTCAAACTAACCCTTTTTAGATGTAAAATTCATTATTTAAGAATTGAATCTGGAATATTAATCAAGATTCTGGGTAACTTTTGAGTTTGAACTTCATGTTTGTTAGAATTTCTGAGAGAAATTATTTAGTGGATTTCGCGCATATTACATACCTTAGACCTAATATTTCATAATGAAGACTTTTACTGTTTGACTAACACATAACATACAATAAATGATTTATTTTTCTTTTATTTATTTGAATTGCACACCTATCACGTATGCCAACCAGTAATTAGATAAGAATGATTATGTATTCTCCTACTATTAAGTGAGCACCGAATCATGTGATAAGTTAAACCTACCAAATAATTTCTTCTCATATTGGTTAAAGTAATATTAATTATTGTCAAAATTGCATACAGTTGATTAAAGAATTAAATTGGTGTAACTAAGAATTTGTTGGTTGTTTATTTATTTTTTTCATTAGTTTGATGTTACTCTATTGATGTCTATAGATATTCTCCTAATCATTGACACAAAATAAAATAAAATAAAATCACATGTTAAAAAAATCTTGTAATAAACAATGAGCATGATTTACTAGTTTGATGTGAAATTATATTAAATTTAATAATTACTAAAATTTCGTTAAAGAAAAGATATTAGTTTCTTCTATAAAAAAAATTAGGCAATTTGTAAAGCTTTATAGGCCTAAGCATGCATAAAAAAATAATATCGGGCTCTAATAGTAATTTGTGGAACAGGTCTAAATATATTGGGTAATATTCAAATAATTATATTAATTTATGAGAAGTGAGCAATATGTTTATATTGAGACTGATCTTATATAGTTTTTGATTTGGTAAATTTACCTATATTAATTTTTATTTTAATATTATTTAAACTGTTAAACCCAAACAATAAAATATAACTTTAGGAAAAAAAAGAAGAAAAAGAATTTTTAAAAATTCTGTCCAACCAAACATAGAATAAAGTTTTGTCAACAAGGTCCTAAATGACAGGAGCAAATTGAATTTCACTTTTACAAGTTTTGTCATTTATTAATTATTTTATTTAAATTTAAAAGAGTAGTACGAATTAATCACAAGTCCTCTCGAATCTGCAGTCAACATCATTGGAACGTGCATCAACTGCAGTGATATTCTCGGCTTGGCTCAATTCAATTCTATCGAGTCGCAGCTCGGCTTGATTTTCATGTCTAGTAAATCCAAATTGTTCAAGTTAAAAAATTGCAACTTGCTCTTTATTGGGAGGTTAGTTGTAGATTTATTTATATTTTAAAAATGGGTCAGTATGTTACGCAATTTTAGTTTCCCTTTCATAATTGACTTTTTTTAATTAGTTTTTTTAGATTATTGGCTATTTTAATTTGGAATTAAAGCCTTTTTTGAGAATATGTTATTTTAATAATTTTTTAATTTTTTATAAAAAGATGTACAGAAAAATAAAGAGAGTGATATAACAATTTATAGTGACTTTTTTAACTTTTTGGCTAATATATAGTTGATAAACGAGATCTAAAAGTTTGTTTGGTTTGGTTTTTTTGACTTTTATAAGAAAAAATAAAATGATTATGATTTAGATGTGTCATTTTGTTTTATTGACTTATTGAACTTATTTTATTTTATCTTTCGTGCTTTTTTAGCCAAAAAGTCATTGTCATCACTAAATTTTTTTAATTATGCCTAAAAAAAAAGTCATAACCAAATTCTATACAAGAAATAACTAAAAACTTTTTAGATCATATTTAAAATAATATTGTAATTAATATCATAATAAGTCATAAATGACATTACAGTAGATCATAATAAAATATTACAGACATCGTAACTTCGGATTCCACTTACAGTTTATTATATGGAAATAAGTTATAAAAAATTGATTCATTTGAAACTAGAAATAAGTGCTGTTGCCCTTTGTTTCATCAACTTATAAAACATTGCACAAAACGTGCACTAAACTACCTAAATATAGGTTTTATTTATCATATTATAGAAATTTCATTGTATTATTTATATATCATATTTAATTTACGGTCGTAATTGGCTGGACTTTATTATTGTACTTATATCAATAAAAATAAGAAAAACCCTACAAAAATGCGGTTCACAACAAAAGATTAGGCGCTATATCCATTCCTACTTGGTGTGATGAATCAATACATAATTTCAAATAGATGAAAATGGGATGAATTTGATGTTGTTGTCACTCATTCCAATCGATCAAATGATCTCACACATTTCAGTGGTTGGTTGATACACGGAACAATGCTTTGTGACATCATGTTGAATTCAATATTTATACTAAATTTTATTATTTAAATTCTCTCAACAAAGAAGTACTCATATAGGTTTGCTTTGTGGGCATGTCCTGTAGTGTGTTGTGCACATTGAGGCTTTGTAATGCTGAACATGCATCCAAATATCCAAATTTCTTTTTTTTTTTAAAATTTTTTTTTCTTCTTTTAGATATATCTTGTTTGCATTATTGCTATTTTAGAGAATTTCCTTGACAAGCACAGGATTAATTAATTATTATTATTAGTATTGGAACATTTAATCTTTTTTTTTACAAAAAGAAAATAAAAAGAAAATGAATAGGTATTATCCATAAAAAAATAAATATGAATAACTAATTTCGTATACACATGACATTTTTCATTTTATTGACAAATTTAAAATTCAAACATTGCATTAAGGACCGAAAGATTGAAATAAATATGAACACATTTTCTTCACCAACACTGTGTTTGGTTGCGGGATTTGAAAAGAGATTTTGAAAGTGAAAGAGAAGAATTATGTGAAATGTGAATAAAATATATTTATATTTCACTCAGTTTCACACACCTTTTTTTTCTTTTCCTTTCCCAATCTATTCCCAAATCCCTTAACCAAAACAACGCAAATAAAATATTTTTTTTTTTGCCAGTTAGTAAGAACATTTACGATATTAAAAAAGAAAAATTAGTGAAATATCTCTCTAACTTTAGGTAGTAAGAGAGGTCCAATATATATATTTTTTTATTAACTAAGATCTTTTGATGAAATTTTCCTGTGATCATATTAGAAAATTTTCAAAATTTCTCTGAAATTATATTAGAAAAAAATTTCTATGAAAATTAAAAAAAATTTGTGTCAAATTTTCTCCTACAAAAAAATTATAACAGAAAAATAATCATGATTCAACAAATATATAAGTTCCACAGCCAATCCAACAAAGAGCTTTCATAATGGGAAAGGAATCACTAGCTCACCAACCCAACAATTGACCGGTAATAGTGTAAAAATGACCCATGGCCTGCTCGCGGCTCAAGATGGGCCCGACACGTTTGAGCCCAGGCCTGAGCCTAGTTTGAGTCCCTGGGCCTGAGCCATCATTTTTGAAGCCCATGGGCCCGGCCCGCTTGGCCCGGTCCGTGGTCCTGTCCGTCGGCTTGCTTAAGGCCTACTCAAGGCCCGATGTTTTTTTTAGTGAAAAATAATAAAATTTTGATAAAAAAAATTAAAAAAACAAAAAAATGGTCAGGCTCGCCCAAGCCCGAGGCCAGGCCTAGGCCCGAATAACCTTGGGCCTAGAGATGGGTTTGGGCTTAATTTTTTAGCCCGTGAACCAGGCCGAATTTTGACGGAAGCCTGCGAAACTCGACATGGGCCGGGCCAAGCCCGGGCCCGAGTGGACCGGACTGAGCTAAATTTACACCTCTATTAACCTGTGAAAGAGTCCCATAATAAAAAAATAAATGACACAACAAAATTTCATAATAAACAAAAAATTACCAATCTTTATATTTAGTAAAAAAAAATCCACTAACATACGGAGATAATTAACTAAACTAGCCGAATTAATTCAGGGTTGGTTTGGGAAGTGGGTTGGTTTTTTAGTTTTTTGACTTTTTTGACTATTTTAGCCTGGGCTAAAAAACTTGGTTTGGGAAGGGTTTTTTGACTTTTTGACTTTTTTTGTAAGAGAAAAGTGTAATGATTATGAGTTGGATGTGATATTTTGTTTATTGTGGACTAAAATAGCCTATTTTATTTTTTATGACTATTTTAACTCAAACCAACTCCCCAATAAACATGTTTGTAGTGCCTCCACGTTCCCTCATCAAATTTTTTCTTCGTCAACTTACGGAATTATTTGTCATACTAATACAGCCCATTCATTATTATATTTTTCTTCAAATGGGGCCCACCTGTTACCAAAAATTAAAACCATAATGGTCACGAACAAAACTTCCACCTTTCCATGACAAAGTCCACTCGGTTATATTAGGGACAGGACCGTCTTCATTTCAAATGACAGTTCAGTTTTGTCTATTAAATTTATTTTTAGCTTTCTTTTTGATAATTAGAATAGTTCACATTTTAAAATTTATTGAGTATATTATTCTTTTAAAAAAATTACTTTGATCGGATAATGAATACTATGTATTTGGATATATATTCGGATCACTTTTGTCTAGAAAAAAAATAAACGATTTCATAAAAAAGTGATCCAAATATATAATAACTGTTATTCGATCGATGTGATTTTTACAAGAATAATATACTCAATAAATTTTAAAATACAAATAATTTAAATTATCGAAAAAAAATTCAAAAATAAGCCCAATGAGCTAGACTAAACCCTCAAACCTAAATAGTCAACTGGAGGCAAACCCCAGCCGTTATACTAGGCTGTGGACATGGCATTGTGACCATTGATAGTAATTTCTTTTTGATGAATTAACTAAACATTTACGAAACTTGTCATTTTTGGAATTCAAAAGAATAAAAGTTTAAATTCTATGCCTTTTTTCCAGTTGAAAATTTTCTCTTTATTATTTGATGTGCCCAAATCTCAAAACTTATGTAGAAATTTGTGCAAAATTTTACATTATTTTTTAAAGAGATTTATAGAGGGTAATAAAAAGAAGAGCATCCAACACTTAAACTAAATTTGGATCAACGAAGCGATTTGTAGAGGAAAAAAGTGAATGAAATAAGTGTTAACTTTTTTTCACTTTTTTATTCTCTTTTTATTTTCCTTTATAAATCTTCATTCAAACCTTTATCCAAATAAAACCTAATCTTCTTCTAGTGAGATGCAAGAAAGAAAACCCACAAGCAAGAGAAGAGTCATTGTGTAAGGGTTTGCTCAACTAAACTAGTCCGTTAGTTTTTATTAAAAATATGATAATATAGAAACACATAAAATTGTATACAAATTGTTATAATACGATATGTTAAATTTTAATTTTATTACTTTAAAATAAAAAATTCATTAAAATTACTTATATTTTAAAAAAATGTCATGCCACATCACTTTTCTTAAAATTTTTATATAAAATTTATGTAAGAATATTATTATTATTTTTTATTAATTCAGGAACACAACTGCTGAGCTGGCCATTGGTTTAATTGTTTGATTCTTCTTGTGCCTGAAAAGCAGACAAGCGTCGATATTAATTCATGGACAAAATTTAAATGGAAATTCTCACATTTTTTTTTTTTTTTTTTTTTTTGGTGGGGTTTTTTTTTCAGTGAGGAAAAAAAAATACTTTACCCTTTTCGGTGATAAAGAATTCAGTATGCTTAAAAAAATATAAATAAATAAAGGGTAAATTACACTGACCTCTCCTGAGGTTTTTAACAAATACAGAGACCTCTCCTGTAATTTTAATAATTACGGTAACCTCCCCTACTTTACCTGATATTCTCCAACTTCTCTCATTCTGTCAAATTAGAACAAATGGTGGTACTTTCCTATAGTAAATGACCTTATTGCCCTTCATTTTGGGCACAAAAACACATCCCCTCTATTTATGTCAGACAATAATTAAATTATGAATTATTTCTTAAGATTTATTACTCTTATTACCTTTACTATTTTGGATTTATATTTTTTTAAATATTAAAAAATGTTTAAGAAAATATTATTTTTTTATTTTAAATATATAATTTTTATTTAATTTTTTAAAATATTTAATTTTATTTTGTAAATATTTTAATTTTAATATTTTAAACTCAAAATACAACTCCACACTCAAATCGTAACCAAATACATAACTCAAAATTCAATTCAATTCAAAAATTATTTTCAAACCTCATAACTAAATACATAACTCGAAATTTCACACTACTTTCAAAATTCTACACTCAAATCATAATCAAACGCATCATAAAAAAAATTAAAATATTTAAAAAATAAAAAATATATTTAAAATGAAAAAAATTTAAAATAAAAATTAGGGTTAATTACGCTAATAGTCCCTCTAGTTTGGGACTTGTGTCACTTTGGTCCTTGACTTTTCAATTGTGACACATTTGACCCTGAATTTTAAATCTTGTTCCAAATAAGGACAATTGAAAATATCATTAGATTTTTCAAGGGCAAAATCGTCAGTTTGATAAAATATAAACTAATTTGACAAAAATAAATGTCAAAAAAATAATTTTAATTTTTTAAAAATTATTTTTATCCACCAATGATAAAATTATGTAAAATTAATAAAAATTAATAAAAATTACATGATTAATGTTTTAAAATTAATTTTACATGATCATCATCCAAACATATAATAAAAATTAATTTGGTAAAAAAATAAATAAATGTCTAAAAGATTTATCAATTTTACATAATTTTATTTTTAGTGGGTAGAAATAATTTTAAAAATTCAAAAATATTTGTTTGATATTTATTTTTGTCAAATTAGTTTATATTTTATCAAATTGACAATTTTATCCTTGAAAAATCTAATGATATCTTCAATTGTTCTTATTTGGAACAAGATTCAAAATTTGGGGTCAAATATGTTACAATTGAAAAGTCAGAGACCAAAATGATACAAGTCTCAAACTATAAGGATTATTTGTCTAATTTGCTCTCAAAATTATATAAAATGTTTGATTTAGTTTGATTTATGTTCATAATCTTTCCAGAAAAGATGTATATTGGGAAATGTGGTTAGGCCGTGGATTGGGAATCAGCCTTCAAAATCATGCTTGCAAGCTTTACCGAACGAAAAAGAAGTTCTAAAAGTTTGGACAAAAGTTGTTGTATGGCTGTCTACCGAGTGTGACTGACTTGAGAAAATCATGGTAAGATCTAAGCACAATACAAGTGAAAGAAACTTGTTGCTCAGCCTTCTCAGTGAGATATTCCTCACTATTATGCATGACACAAGGTGGTATCATGTCCTATAAATGAATGACTTTAATCTAATTTATTTTATTTGTTAGTCATTTCTTCCATTAAATAAAATTCTTAACATTGTTTTAGTGAAGCATATATGTATCAAAATTTAATAAGATGGATAAGATGATCATCATAATCTTATTTCATTTTCATTTCTAGTCATTTATAGACATGCAGCTACGGTCTTTAATAACCAATATATGCTTGCGTACTTCTATTAAAGGTAATGGAGGCAGCAAAACCAGATGAATTGGTGTTGGAAAATTGGAAATCTCAAGGCACTGCTTATGGCATGTATGTGCTTGATGATTACGAAGTTGTTGTATTTTTTAAAAAAAGGTTGCAATTGCAAAAAAAAAAAACAAAAAAAATTATTTCGGGCGTTCAGGTGGATGACCGGCCAACATTTGGTATTGGTATATATAGATGGGTTGAGGACACTTGAGGGTATTATGGACGTTTTAGTGTTTGACTTTGATGACATTAGTTTTTTCTATGAAACAAATAAACGGAAGTCAACTGAAGGAGGAATCTGGAGAATGTTAGGTAAAGTAGGGGAGATTACTGTAATTATTGAAATCACAAGTAAAGTCCCTATATTTATCAAAAATCTTAGGGGAGATGAGTGTAATTTACCCATAAATAAATAATAAAAATTTTCTAGGGACTCGTCAACTTCAAAGGTTTTGGGGCTATTGCCCTCCGCCCTAATCTTTTAGAGTCAAAATGATAAAATAATTTAAAAGATCTTATTATGCATTCATTTGAGGTGTGAGTTGACTTTTTAACTTTTTAGTTATTTTCTCGTTTGTGAACATACTATTTTAATAACTTTTTGGCTAAAATATGAGGTAAAAAAAAACTTATATATTTGGAATGACTTTTTGATTTTTTACGAAAAGATGTACAAAAAGTGGAGAGAAAAGAAAATCTTTGACTTTTTATTTTTTTAGTAACTTTTTGACTTTTATGCTAAAACTATTACTTTCCAGATGAGGCCAGGGGCTAAAAAGTCTCATTTGGGATAAATTTTTTGATTTTCTTGACTTTTGTGAGAGAAAAAATAAAATGATTATGGTTTGAATGTGACATTTTATCTTATTAATTTTTTAGCTTATTTTATCTTTTTGTGGCTAAAATAGCCTGCAACCAACATCCAAAACGTAGCCTATGTTTGTCTATTTATTTATTTGTTCACATTATTTATTTATCTCTGCGCCATCTCCTATTTATCCACGTTTCAACTGTTTGTTCACATAATTTATCTATATGTTCATATCACCACCATTACTAGAACCTTCAATTGCCATCGCCGATAGCAACTTCCGGCAATTACCTAGCGACAGTGGGCGAAAAATGGAAAAAAACATTCAAAATAGTAATTGCCAAAAAAGTCAATCCTTAAACTGGGGTAATTTGGAAAGTTGGTTAAAAGTTGACTTTTTAATTTTTTTTTTTTTACTTTTTTGTCCTTTTGTGTGTAAAAAATGTGAGAAGTGACATGACTCAAATTGGGTTAAAAATTAAAAGTTTTTAGCTAACTTCCCAAATTGCCGCTTAATGCCATATCCCCATAGAAATGGACTTATCACTAATAAATCTAAATTTCTAACCCTGTGTTTTGTTGGGAAATTTAGGAAGGAATTTGGAAAGTGAAAGAGAAAATGTGTGTGAAACTAGATGGAATACATGTATATTTTATTCATATTTTACTTACATTTTCTATTTTATTTTCTAAATTTATTTTCAAATCGTCCAACCAAACATAGTGTACGAAAACATTCAAGAAATACAAAAAACATGGATTTGCTTTGTCAAAATTTCGACCACTGGTCCATGGAGGTAAGGGTGTGCGCGGTGTGGTTCGAGCGAGTTGGGAGCAAAATTATAAACCGAATAGCGGATTAGTGGATTGATGGATTGTTAAATTGCGATTTGAGTGATTTTGGACGGATTGATGGATTGAATGATATTCTAACCAATTATCAAGCCTTTGTATAATATATAACACTAATTTGTATAATATTTTTCATATATATAACACAAATTAATTTTACATAATAATTTTCATATATATAACTACTAATTTGTAATAAATTTCACATATTAAATATCTTTCACAATCATTTTTACTTTGAAATTTCATTATAGGTTGAAAAATATATGTGTATTAACTATAGCAGAGCGGAGCGGAGCGATTTCGAAGACATATTGTAAATTTTAAAGTTTAAACCGCAATTAACAAATAGAGTGTTATAAATTAATGCAAATCAGTGTGATTTTAACAGATTAAACAATATTTTACCCAACTCGACATGAATGTATGTATATCTATATAGGCGTCGTTTTAGTGAGTCCATATATAAATTATTTATTTGTCAGCGTTCAGAATATGGCCAAAAAAAAATGAAGGCAATCAAAGATACTTGTCCCTCTACACGCGCGCGCGTGCGTAAGTAGTAAGAATTTTGTATGTTTGTGTTTAGACTACATCCTTTGCAGTTATGAAGTTCCAACTTCATCTTGAGTGTGTGGAACCAAAATAGTGGCCCATTGCCAATTCACTTTTGTTTCAATTACCCCCAAACTAAAGAAGATACTGGATAAATCATTGAATAAAAAAATTTGTGCATTTCAAATTTTTTTTTATGGGATTGTTTTTTTCTTTAAAAAAGTAATGAGATTTGAATCTAGATGCTTTATAAAATCTCAATCTAGTTAAGTAACTTGTAACTAATTTGTTTTTTACCTTCCCGTTATTAGTTTTTCTTGTTTTGATAAAAATTTGGTGGAAATTGGATTCATTTTCTCGTTTTGATAAAAATCTGGTGAAAATTGGATTCATTTTCCCGTTTCAATAAAAAGGTAGGTGAGATGGGATTTGTTTTTCCCGCTTTGTCCCTATTATTAATAACTTTTATATGTATATATATACATACACATATATAATTTAATTATTAAATATAATAAGAATAAAATACCAAAATATTCATATATATATATATATATAACTTTCACCTTTCAATCTCTTACTTTTAACCTTTTCAGTTCTTATTACTTGTCAATAATTTTTACCCATCATATGCTATATCACCTCTCTTTTACTAGTAATCATCTATGCCCAAGGGTTGCAAATTATTTGGGCACTTCCTACTCCAGCGACGATCTCCCCAATTTCTGCTACTTCGACAAGGCACACAATGGCCTTCTTTGGGAAAGGCTAAAAATTAGCTTTTTAGGTTAAAATTCACAAAAAGATAAAATATGTTAAAATAGTTAATAAGACAAAATATCATATTAAACTCATAATCGTTTTACTTTTTCTCTCACAAATATCACATCTAAATACAAAAAAAAATCTAACCATCTTTCCAAATACAAAAATTTTAACCTACTAAAATAGTTAAAAATTAAAATAGCCTACTAAAATAGTTAACTTCCCAAACAAGACCAATAAAAACAGGATGCACAAATTTGGCCCGTTTAGCCCCTCTCCATGGCTTATTCCTAATTTAGGCCAAGTTTGGCATCTACTATATAATCCATCTTTTTATCTTTTTTCCATCATATCACCTCTCTATTTTTCTGCACATCTTTTCGTAAAAAGACAAAAAGTGCACTTTTTTAGGACACCCCAAACCAACCCTTAGTCCAATACAATCTGCTTAAGAAAATTGAATTTTTTTTTTTTTTTTTAAAAATTACAATTTATCATATTGCAATCAAACTCAATAAGTCACAATTACAATGAAAATTAAATACAATATATTATACTCCCTCTGTCCCAAAATAACGGTCCCTTTTGGGGAATCTAACTTTTTTTGGTAGTACATTTATTGCGCTTTAAAAATGTTGATTTTCCAAAATTAACCTTTTGATAATACATTTTTTGAAAATATTAATGTCATAATTGTACTTTTTATATTGTTTATTAATTTAAAAGAAGGGTAAAATAGGAAATGTATATTATTTTTGTACTTGATTTTTGAAGAGGGACTAATATTTTGGGACAATGAAAAATGGAATAAGGGACTAATATTTTGGGACGAATAAAAAAATTGAAAGTGTGTTAAGTTTTTGTAATTGGCAATCCTGTTTAACAAAACTCCTTACAGTTGTAATTTTATTAACTCTTTTGTTCCAGTGAAGCTGTGAGTGTTTAGATGCAAATTCAACCCGAATTATGACTGTATAGAGAAGTTTGTGTTGACATTATGTATCTTGAGTCTTATTTGTTTGTCACTTCGTTGATTATAAACGGTGCCTCCTGTTAGGTCTGGAGTAATGCCCAGGCGGGGTCGAGGGGTAATGGCCTCGAATCCAAAAACAAGTTGAAGTGGTTTGACTGCTCGAGCGGTCATTTATGCACTTTAGCAGTGAAGTGGAACTTCTAGTATTTCAACTTGCATTCAAAACTTCTAAAAAACTTGTTTTACTGCTTGAGTAGTTGGCCTATATATTCTGCACCGCCTTTACTTACACCACTCGAATGGTGAAGTGTGCGCTCGAGTGGTCTTCGTAGCTCTGTTTTCTATGAAGTGCATTGTTTGCTGTTTTTAAGGTTTAATCCATTCAAATTCTTAGAGAAGAGTAAAATACAAAGTGTTCTATATTAGATGGTGATTTATATGAGTTTTCTTGATGTATAGAGAGTGATCGATTGATCAGTGAACTACATGTTGATGAACATTAATGGTTGATTTTGTTCTTTTATTCACATAAAGAGAGATGTGTTCTTCGGTAGATTCTGGGAAACTTGAGCTTGAAGCTTTGGTAGATGTCGGAGTAGCTCATCGTCATGGATTCGATATCGGCATTGTGGATTCAACGTTGGGCAAAGCAGTTCTAAGGTGAAGACAGTGGTGGAAGAGGCACATTGGGTTTGGTTCAATTCAAGCGTGGATTCGTTAGATAATTGAGAGTACTCGTACATAATTCTTTTTGTTTTCTTAATAGATTATTATGTGGCTTTGACTCGTGATTTTTTTATCACAATTGGATGTACTTTAATTGTGATTTTTTTCACGTTAAATCATTTTGCCGATTTGTCGTTGATTGTTTGATTGGGATTAATATCTTTTATTTAAAATTGAAATATAATCATAAATCAATATCTCGAGAGTTTTTACATTTTTCAAAGTGGAAGAGAGAAATTTCAAAAAATACAACAGAAATAAAATTCACACGCATGTACAAAGATTGGCCTACTCAATCTCATAGATTAACCAATTACTTAAATTACTAAACTTTGAAATCACCCGTTGAGACTTTGCTAAAAGTACTAGGAAGTCGTTGCAATTAGCCAAAAACTGAGAAATTTCTCTTATTATGGATGCACCAAAATGTTGGAGCATTGACTATCTCTCCCAATTCATGCTTCCATTTCCAAGGTTGGTTTTTTCCTACAACCTTCGCCAACCATGAATTCAATGCCAAACACCACACATTGTATATAACCTCGTTGCTTACGAAATATATATGCCAGATAGAAAATGTTAAAAACGGTTATTAGAGCAATTGTTAGTATTGAAAAATATATAAAATGTATATTGAAATATGCAAATAAATGTATAAAATATAAGAAAGTGTACGCACCTAGAATTATTCAAAACTTTAGACCTATGGTTTATATTCTTGTTGCTATGGGGACAACACCATGAATAAATCTTGGCCATTGATTGTAAATTCTGGACAAAATTCTGTTTTTTTTTTGTTTTTTTTTTTTTCCTGAGATAATAGAGCTGCTCTAAAAATATATAAAAATATTTTCAAATATGTAAAAAGTATATTGAGATTACAAATATTTAATATTTTATGTTTATGATTGTATTTATGTAAATAAAGTTACTTAAAAGATTGCAACAAAACGGGTTTTTTGGATTTCGCGTGCAAATTCGTAATTTGAAACTTAATTATTTTAGTCATGCAATTTTATACTGTACTCTAATTCTAACATTTTTATTCTTCATGCCCCCTAATTTATCCTACCCTACCCATGCTTCCCCAAACTTTTTTTTAATTAAAATCGAATTAGGAGAAATACAATCATCGGATAATTTTATCATTTCTTTGTCGGTTTATGCACATGCAATTCAAAATGAATTAAGTAAAAAACGCCTTAGCTTTGATGTGAGTAGCTCCAAAAAAAGTCGCATTCGGAGTAATAATTAGTGGACTTTTCGTTACCAAATGATCTCATGACGGTTGAATTACTGAGTGATATGTTTGTCAACTTTTTCCTCAATATTACAGCGGGAGAAGGTATGATATGAGACGTTATTTGGTAGTTTTGGAATTGGTTATGCTAGGAATATAATAGAATACATAGATTTGAGATATAAAAAGAAAGGTAAATTACATAAATAGTCTCTATAGTTTAGGATTTGTGTCACTTTGGTCCTTAACTATTCAATTGTGACACATTTGACCATGAATTTTGAATCTTGTTCTAAATAAGGACAATTGAATATATAATTAGATTTTTCAAGGGTAAAATTGTTAATTTGATAAAATATAAATTAATTTAACAAAAATAAATGTTAAACAAATATTTTTGAATTTTAAAAAATTATTTCTACCTACTAAAAATAAAATTATGTAAAATTGATAGATCTTTTAGACATTTATTTATTTTTTTACCAAATTAATTTTTATTATGTGTTTGGATGATGATCATGTAAAATTAATTTTAAAAAATTAATCATGTAATTTTTATTAATTTTACATAATTTTATCATTGGTGGATAAAAATAATTTTAAAAAAATTAAAAATATTTTTTTGACATTTATTCTTATCAAATTAATTTATATTTTATCAAATTGACGATTTTATCCTTAAAAAATCTAATAATATTTTCAATTGTCCTTATTTGAAACAAGATTCAAAATTCAGGGTCAAATGTGTCATAATTGAAAAGTCAAAGACCAAAGTGACACAAGTCTTAAACTATAGGGACTATTAGTGTAATTAACCCTAAAAAAAATAAAAATAAAAAATTCACATTTGTATTTGTGAACAAGCATTTTTTGTTTGTTTGTTTGTTTCACATTTATGTATTCTATATTTAAAATCTTCTGTTTTACTAGTCTTTTCCTTTTAAAACTCTACTATTTCAACCAATTAAAAACTAACAGTAATGCTCCGGAGCTCTAAAAAAAGAGCACTAAAATAACACTAATTTGTCTTTTTCTTCATTTTTTTTTTGTCTTCTATTTCACTATTTTTTTTTTTTAAATGGGTGACAGCTCATTAGAACTGTCCTTTTTCAGCTCTAATTAGAGCTCCGGAGCATTTTCCAAAAACTAATTAGAGTGTCATATAGATTTGCACAAAAACCATTGTGCAATTTTCTAAGTCATCTCATCTTTGGACACCATTGTTGTATTTTTAATGGACAATGAAACGCCCACGTCACACGTGTATGTCCTCTCGTTGAAAGAATATGCGAGAAGAGTAAATTGTGATGCTATGTAATTAATAATAAATTTTATTTTACAATGATAGAATCTGTAACCCAAAGAGTCGAGAGGGATTTGTGTCTTTTTATATTTTTTAATAATTCACTCCTTTAAGATTTTAATTATTTTCTTAAATTTTAATACCTCGCCTTTTTTTTTTTCCTTTTATATTTTATAACAAAATTCATATATTTTGTCACTTAAAAAGTTTAATTTTGTTAAAAGATTTTTTTTTATAAATTTTATAGTATTTCACTCTCTTCTCTCTCATTTCATCATCTACCCTCTTTATCTGTTTCTTTTGTATGTATTTTGGTATAATTTTGCTCTCATTTTTTTTTTTTTTTGGTAGAGGCAATGTGATCACATTTTAAATTATAATGATTATTATGTTCATAAATTAAAATAGAAAATCAAATTAATAATAAAAAATAATAGAAAACCAAATAAAAATTGATCCGTTAACTTGAGTATAATTCTAATATATATGATTGTGGCATCACACTAAATTTAGTTTAGTTGTTCACAACTAAATGAAAATCAACTTTGATTGTATTGTGATAGATCTTGGCAAGGCATCAACTCAATATTGCTCCCTTTATGTCAAAATTCTCCACCGGTAGGGGACTACATGGTTGACTTCATAGATTATAAGCGAAGTGCACTTAAATCTGATTTGTGACATTTTATTAACCTATAACACTACATACGATGTCGTCACCATTGCACTCAACATTTATTCCAAATCAAGCATATGTAATTAGCATAATCTAAGCGCAAAAAATTATAAAATTTCTCCTCATCGTTTTATAGTATTCAATTTTTTTCCAATTTATTTTAATAATTTTATCTCATAAACTATATGTAAACAAAAAGTGCATGACATAACTCCCAACAAAAATTACAAACACGTTCATAAAATTGCGTCAAACCAATATAACTCAATTGTCATAAATTAGCTTTGACACAAGTGTGCCCTTGACAACAAATGAGAATATGAAATGGTACAATGTTTCAAGTGTTAATTAAGAGCCTCTTTTAAAGTTTGGACTAATTATTGAATGCCAGTACAGAATTTCAAGTTACATGAATTTTCCTTTCTTACTATTAAGATATACAAATAAAAATAGAAGAATAATAGGAGAAACAAGAAGGAAGAGTCAATGTTGATAGGGATCATCCAAGTAGGCTTATGGGATATCCTTAAAATCTATAGCTTAGGCTCTCAAGTTTTGTTTCTTTGGTTACCTCACTCTAGTCTCAAAGTTTGAAGCCTTGTTGTTTGCCTCCTTTGGATTCCAATGCATCAAAGTCTTGTACACCCTTTGCATTTCAACCTTCTGGATATGATCCATAAAGTCCAAACAAGTAAGATTTTGATAGATATAATAAGTTTTATGTGCTCTTGACGACAGTTTGGGCAATTATTTGACTCTTAATAGATATAATAAGTTAATAATAAGTTTTTTTTTTAGTACATCAACGGTTGTAATACTGTAAAAGCACAGTTTTGCATTGAATAAAGGCTAACCTCAATCTCTTAGTGAGGTATATGATTTTGACCAACTAGGGGTGTTTGGGAAAGGATTTTTTTAGCTTTTGGACTAAAATCTAGAAAAGACAAAACAGATTAAAATAGTCAATATGACAAAATATCACATCAAACCTATAATCATTTCACTTTTTCTTTCACAAATATCACATCTAATGATAAAAAAATCCAACCTTCTTTCCAAACATAAATATTTAGCATACTAAAATAGTAAAAAACTAAAATAGCCTACTAAAATAGTCAGTTTTTCAAACGAGGCCATATATTATTAGAAGGGCAAGTATACTAATGTGTTTAATTGAAAAGATTATGCGAGTGTTATGAAATATATAATTAAAGTAGTAGAGAGTATTTTTTTTTTTTGAAAAAAAAGAAAGGAAAATTGAATCTATGGTATGTATGTCCATTCTAGTTTTATGTAATTGCTTTTATGTGTGTTTTCAGAAATCTAAAAAATATGACGTGTGGTGTGTAATTTGCAATCAATGGAGTTGAGAGGTTTTGTTTTTAAAGGAAAAAGAAATTTGAATCTATGTAATCGCTCTTATGCACATTTTTAGAAATTTGAAAAAAAGTGACATGCTACCAACTTCAAGGTAGGGTTTATATATAAATATATACATAAGCATGTGAAAGAATGAAGAGGTGGAGAATATAAAATTGAAAAGTAAAACCATGCTTGGAAAAATGGGGTAAAGATTGATTGGTGGTTGAAAGATCAACTATATACTGAAGAAGAATATTTGGTTGGTTCATAATTTCTCTTAGAGCATGTTTGTTTGGAGGGATAATGGGGTGCGATTAGACTATTAGTCTCATCGGATTAATAATTTATTATTTGTTTGAAAAATTTTGCTCCGGATTAATAGTCTCCCCGGACTATTAGTCCCACAAATATGGGACTATCTTATCCCAGGGGGGTGTGGGATAGAAACTATGGGATTGGTATCCCATGGGATTATTTTATGAAATGTCCATTTTACCCTCCATGTTATTACTTAGTAAACAATTAAAAAAGGGTAAAATAGTCTTTTGAACATTTATAAATTATTTTTTTAGTGTTGTTAATTTAAAACTATATATTAAATAAAAAATTTAAATTATAAATTATAAATTTAATTTCATTAAAAATAATAAATTATAAATTATGGCCTTATAAATTAATTTTTTTTAGTGTTGTTAAAAAATTAAATTTACATATTAAATAAATTTTTTTTTTAGTATTGTTAATTTAAAATTATATATTAAATAAAAAATATAAATTATAAATTAAATTTATTTAAAAATAATAAATTATAAACTATGGCCTTATTTTTTTAGTGTTGTTGAAAATTTAATTCATATATTAAATAAAATTATTTTTTTATTGTCGTTATTTAAAATTATATATTAAACAAAAATATAAATTATAAATTTAATTTAATTGAAAATAATAAATTAAAAATTGTGGCCTTATAAATTAAATTTTTTTAGTGTTGTTAAATTATAAATTATAGATTATAAGGGTAAAATAGTCTTTTGAACATTTATTCTTATCCAGTCCGTCTAACCAAACATTGGATTTACTAAAAATAGTCCAATCCAGACATCTAATCCCATGACTAAACAAATATAAGATACAAATCCAATCCAACCAAATAGTCCCGGAACAATGTATCCCGGGACTAACAGTCCGATGGATTACAATCCCCCCTTATCCAGTCCGTCCAAACAAACACACCCTTAGAAGTATTATTTAGGATGTTAATAATTCATCGGAGGCAAGATAAAAAAAAAAAAAAAAAAAATTAAGAATACAAGACAAATTTTATTAAATTTAATACATTTTTATTAAAATCTATATATGTTTTTAACATATTTTCATATTTTTAATATACTTTTTACACACTTTCTAACATTAAACAATACTTAAGAGACACTTATTAACATTTATCTATTATTTATAATTTTCATTGGAAATACTTCATTGCACTTATTGGTCTTGAAATTATTGAGAAAAAAATTTGGGGAAGGTTAATCTCGATAAGCACGTCTGAATTCTCAATAAATAATTTTTTAGACGTAAGGTAGATTTGGCATTCCTTAAAAAAATTAAAAAGTCAAAAAGTTATTATCTTATTTAAGTCACATCATATCACCTCTCTATCACATTATTTCAAATTCAATCTATATTTCATAAAAAGTCAAAAAGTACATTTAGAATATTTCAAACAATCCCTTACTTTCATCGCAGTTAAACAATTCAAAAGTGAGTTTATTTAAGGCCACATACATTCTTGTCTCTATAATTTAGCTTTTGTGTTAACTTAATCATTGCAATTCAAATTGTATTAATTTTATTTTTTAATTTTTTAAATTGTGTCATTTTAATTTAATTAATAATATCGGTTATTTATTTATTTTATTTTTACCATCTTTATCATTTTCATTACTTTTGTCTCTTTGTGAATTAATCATAGCAGTTGGGCCCACTTTTAGGGGAGGAGTTGAATTAAACCTTCGTACAATTTATTTATTTATTTTTTTCCGCTCGGCGCCGTGCCTTTTTGGAACTTAGCCTTAAAGAGATCATGGATTTAATTTCTCTTATGGAGGTTGAATTTAGGGAGTGTAAACACTTATGCCGTGTTTGATTATGAGATTTGAGAAGAAATTTAGAAAGGAAAACGAAAAAGGTAGGTGAAATGTGAATAAAATATATTTATATTTCACCTACTTTCACACATCTTTTTCCTTTCTCTTTCTAAATCCCTTCTCAAATCCCCCAACCAAATATAGCATTAGGTGTTTTGCCAAGAATAAAAAACTTTTCTCTCATAGATGTTAATCTAACAACTAAACCTTCCCACAATAATTAGGGACAAATTATTCATGAGGTGCTATTCCTAAAATTGATTTATGAATTCTTCCCATTTTTGTTACACAACTTATTAATTCTCAAACCTTCCTACCCATAATTACGGACCAGAAAAAAAGTAGTTCACGTCCTTTACACTATAATTTGGCTAATTTTCTGCCACATGAAAGAGTCCTTGCAGCAAATTATTGGAGGAAACAATAAATCTTGGGCATAAATTAGACATAAAAAGTACATTAAAGAACATTTTTTTTAAGTGGACACTATATAAATCTTATAAAATTCTATCAATGCATGTATGTTGTGTTAATTTTGTAAATTTATGTGTTCCTAAACTTACTTGATCTGGAAAAAAAGACAAAAAAAAGAAAACTTACTTTTTTTTAAAAAAATAAAAAATAAAAAATTCTCATAAAAACTAAAAACTAATTTGGTAAAAAGTTTTAAAAAAATAAAAAACACTTATCATTTTCAATTTATTTTTTTTAAAAAAATTTGCAGGCAAAATCATTTTTTAAACTTTTAAAATATTTTTTTGATATTTATTTTCATCAAATTAGTTTCTATATTTTTAAAAATTCAAGTATTCTGAGCATAATTGCAAGCTAGACCAAAATTTTCGTTTCTTCCACAAAAAAAAAAACACTTTATTATTGTAATTCAGGACAAAGAGCTTTATGTTACATATATATATATATATGTTTGATTAATTCGTTAGACAAGTCGTGTAAATCCTTTTATAAGAGAACTTCTAATTGGGTTGTTTTCCCACCGGCTCTGCTTGTTATATGTAACTTCTATCCCTCTTGGATGGTTAATTTTTGGTGTTAAAAAAAAGAAGACAATCAGGGCCGGTCTTGATTTTTTTTTGGGCCAAGGAGAATTCAAAAAATAGGGCCTAACCCTCATATATATTTTAAAATTAAGATAAGTTTTGAACATTTTTTATTATTATTAACATTATTAATTTATCCACACTTTTTTTTTTTTTTTTTGACATAATAGATTGAAAGAAAAATTAGTCTAAGGTCCCTCTCCTATTTTTAGTGATAGAAGAGATCCACAATATTATTTTGTAATGTCTAAGGTCCTTTAACCCTAGAGTCATATATCACAGAGAAATTTCAATCTCTTACTTTCTCTTTCTACACAACAATTTCTTTTTCTCTCTCTCTGATTCACTGACATGACCGCCATTCATCTTTGTCCATGACTCTCTCGACGCCCCCACAATTAGATGTAATCTGTGTGTGTGTGTGTGTGAGATTTGATCAATCATGAACCGTTTTAGCACCGATTCAGAGGGTTGTTCAGCGCCGATTTGATTCTAAGTCCTACTTGCAGAGCCTCTGTGACTGAGTCTTTGAGTTTGAACTAAGCTTCGACTGCCTGGTTAACGACGGTTGTGGAGATCGGAAGTATACTTTGACGGCGGAGATCAAAGATTCAGATAAGAAGTACAAGTGAACGGCAAAGATCCAGGGCGAGAAGGAGAAGAAGAAGAACAAAAGGAAGAGAAGGAGAAGAACTATAAATGGACGGCTGAGATTAAGGAGAAAGGTAAGGATGCTCCTCCGATTACGAGGACATATACATTTAGAGCATAGAGCAACGATGGAGGTGAACGTAGCAAGTCGGAGAAGAAAGAGAAGAATCTAAAGAAATTTAGAATTTCTCTGGAGAAGTACAGAGAAATTCTCTGGATTGAATTTTCTTTGCTCTCCGCTCCTCCACCGCCGCTTCCGCCAGCTTCTCGATAGTCCTAGAGTCAAGCTTCTTCTCTTTCTTTGCCAGTTTTGTAGATTTTTGTGTGGAAGTTTAAGTAAATGTCTATTTAGATTTCTATTCTACTATTGCATATGGCTTCGTTCTATTGATATACTTCTCCCTTTGTACTTTATTGTCTATATTGACAAATGCAATTTGGTCTCCCAAGACCAGGGTATTTTCATCCACATAAAATTTGCCTTCTTTTGTGTCACTGCAACTTTCAGTTCAATTTGTTCAACGTAATGAGGCGAATTTCTCTGCTTTGGAGAGAATTTCTTTGATTTGGAGAGAATTTCTCTGGATCGAATTTTTTCTAAATCGATTTGAGAGACCTTAAACATTATGAAAATATTAGATGTCTTTTACGTTATAAAATCTTAATACCAGGGATTCTAAAAAAAAAATACCCTAGATTGAATTGTAAAATTTGATAAATTTCAACTAAATTTTTTTCTTTTTCTCCAGAGACAATTATAACTGGTATAGTCAAATAATATTTTATAAATAATTCATGCATTTAATAAATAACCATCTAATACTTTTAAATAATTCACTAATTCAATTGTTAAAAAAAAAAAAATTGTAAAATTTTATTTTTAAACTGCTAATACTATAATGCAGTGTTTGGTTCACTGAAATGAAATTAAATTCAATAGATTGATCATTTTTTAGTCTATTTATAAAAGAACTATTCTCTCACAACAGTGAATGATGATTTTATTTGTAATTTTTTTTTAAGTAAATCAAATGTGAGGATGTACATTATGATGAAATGATTATTTCATTCTATTTTATTAATGAACCAAACATAAATTAAGATAAAAAATTCTTTAGAAATCTTATTTTTAAGACAGAATTTAAAAGTCTACAACGACGGCCTTACTCACATTACTTCAGGACCGACCATAAAGACAATCATAACAAGCCAACTTTGTTTCACTTTCATATTAGTAATATATGTTTCTTATTTTATCATTGTTTTTTTCTCACATGTTTTTCTAGTTCGAATGATGCTTTGCTGATTTTTGCAAAGGCTGCTATTGTTGAATTTGGTTTCCTCCGTTTGGGAAGGGCTCAAGTGGCTCATGAGCCACAAAAGACAAAACAGGCTCATGAGCCACAACAGACAAAATATCACATCCAACCCCATAATCATTACACTCTTCTCTCACAAAAAAAGCCAAAAAAGCCAAAAAGCCAAAGAGCCAGCCCACTTCCCAAACGGAGGCTTTGTACTCTTTGTTTAGCTTTTATTTTTGTATTTACTTGGCAGTAGGTTTTTTTTGGAGAAATTGTAAATCAGTGTTAATATAAAAAAATTATTACATTATGAATGTAATATTTTTTTGTATAATTTTGACACACATAAAAGATTTACACCATACACAAGAAGAATTTGCACCATACATACAGAACATTTGTACCATCATGAAATTATAAATATTTTTCACTATACCACTAATTTGCAAATTTTCCTAATTTTTTTCACCTTTATTTAGGATCTTATGTGTTTTGAAACTTTATGTGTTTTGAACAAATATCACCCTTGTCAGTACACAATTAATTGAGGGTATTCATTCACTTTGCTGCATAATAAAGAAACAAATATCCAGATAACTTACAAAAAAAGTTAATAAACAAATTATATCAAGGGATAATTACTTAACAGTAAAAAAAAATTACAAAAATATAGAGAGTGCAAATGATTTTGTGATGGGATACAAGTGAAAAATTGTGAGGTGCAAGTCTCAATTACACCCTTCTATATTTACGTAATTTGTTTTTTCTAACTAATAAATAATTTTCCCTTATATCAATCTATTGTGGTCAAATACGATCAAATTGAACAAATCACCGGTACAAATATTTTTATTTACGAACAAATGTGATATTCAGGCAAAAAAATTTAATTTCGTTAACCATTCAAGATAAAGAGATTAACATAAACATTTTAAATACATAATTGTTTAAATTTGCAGCAATGGTAGAGGGCTACAATTTTTGTGGCTCAAATGGCTCGAAATTGTCAAAACGACGTCGTTTTGATAATTTCGAACCATTTGAACCACAAAAATTGTGGCGCTCAAACATTTTTCTTAAATTTGTACTCCCGCGAGTAAATTAATTCAAGTGTAATCATTTCAAGTAGTTAAAAGCGAATTTTACTTTACTTTACTTTTTAGGAAAACTAACGGAATGGACAATAAAAAAAATATTATAAAAAATATAATATTTTAATTATTAAAATATATAAATTTTAGGGCCATTTACATACAAATTTTAATTTATGAACTTATATTTCATTAAATCCTAACTAAGATTTTTTGAATCTTCAAGTTCTATTAATTTTTTTATAGTCGGAATTACTCTTCAAACAAGGATTGTTTATAATTTATGATTATTTATAAAGGAACGTTATGATTTGACATTTATTTTGATTTTCAAAACTTTAAAAATCAACTTTTCAAATTGAAAAAACTAAAAAAAAAAAAATTATGTGCAATAAAAAAAAACTAATCAGTGTGTTTGGTTTGAGTTTTTTGGATTAAGTTTTTTAAAAACTGAATTTTTTTATTTTCGTGTTTTTTTGTTTTTGTTTTTAGTGAATGTTTACTTAGAAAATATGAGGAAGAAGAACTCAGAAAATATGAGGAAGAAGGAATATATTGCTGTTATATTCAAAACTTCTTATCTTGTGAAGAGAAAACTACACTCCTTATATAGGAGAGAACAAGAGCTACTATTTGTGCCACTAAGATCCACTATCACCACTAAGAGATCCACTATCACCACTACCTATCTCCTTACATAAAATATACATCCATTATAGCCACTATCTAGATTACTATATACATCCATTATAGCCACTATCTAGATCACTAACATAGTGTATATAGACATTATCATAACCCACTAACAGCCACTATATGTCCACTAACAGCCAAATAATAATCAGATTTCCAGCACTCCCCCTCAAGCTGGTTTGAAGATATCTTCCATAGCCAGCTTGCTAGTCAGCTTATCAAATTGCTTCTTGTGTAGTCCCTTTGTTAGCACATCAGCTAATTGTTCACCTGTTGGAAGGTAAGTCATACAGATTATGCCAACATTGATTTTCTCCTTGATGAAATGTTTATCCACTTCTATATGTTTTGTGCGATCATGTAGAACTGGATTATGAGCTATAGATATAGCTGCTTTGTTGTCACAATAGACCTTCATAGGTGTCGGGTGAGAAAACTTTAATTCTTCAAGAATTCTTTTAATCCACATTACTTCACAGATTCCATGGGCAACAGCTCTGAACTCTGCTTCTGCACTACTTCTAGCTACCACATTCTGTTTTTTACTCCGCCATGTAACTAGGTTCCCACCTACAAAGGAGCAGTATCCGGATGTTGATCTCCTGTCTGTAACACTTCCTGCCCAGTCTGCATCTGTGTATACTTCAACTTGAAGATGTCCATGTTTCTTGAACAGTAAGCCTCTCCCTGGAGTTCCTTTCAAATATCTTAAGATCTTATAAATGGCCTCAAAGTGCTCTGCCCCTGGTGAGTGCATGAACTGACTTACCATGCTGACTGCAAAGGCAATATCAGGCCGCGTATGAGACAAGTAAATCAATTTCCCTACAAGTCGCTGATATTGTTCCCTCTCTTTGACTTCTTCAGCCTTAGCAGCTTGTAACTTCAAGTTAGGCTCGATCGGAGTCTCCACCATCTTACAACCAAGCATACCTGTTTCTCCAAGGAGATCAAGAACATATTTTCTCTGATTAACGAATATACCTTCCTTGGATCTTGCAAATTCCATTCCGAGGAAATACTTGAGGGCTCCCAGATCCTTAATGTGAAATTCTTTTGCGAGTTTCTCTTTGAGGGCTGCTAACTCTGCTTCATCATTACCAGTTAAAATGATGTCATCAACATAAACAATCAAAATTGCAATTTTACTGTCTTTTGAATGTTTATAAAATATTGTGTGATCTGCTTGACTCTGCGAGAAGCCACAACTGATAACTGCCTTCCTAAAGCGTTCAAACCACGCTCTTGGTGATTGTTTGAGTCCGTATAATGACTTGTTCAATCTGCATACTTTGTCGCTACCAAGTCTCTGCTCAAATCCCGGCGGTAGGCTCATGAACACCTCCTCTTCAAGATCACCATTGAGAAATGCATTTTTAATGTCAAGTTGATGTAGAGGCCAATCTGAATTTACTGCAAGAGATAACAGTACTCTGATGGAATTTATTTTAGCAACAGGAGCAAACGTCTCCTGATAGTCGATCCCATAAGTTTGAGTGAAGCCTTTAGCCACCAGTCTCGCCTTGTATCTCTCAACGCTTCCATCTGCGTTACATTTTATCGTAAACACCCATTTACACCCAACTGTTTTCTTGTCTTTGGGTAGATCAACTATCTTCCAAGTACCACTTCTCCTTAAAGCATTCATCTCCTCCATGACTGCTAATTTCCAATTCGGATCATCCAATGCTTCCTGTATATTCCTTGGAACAAACAAGTGTGAAATCCTAGATATGAAAGCTCTATGGTTTTTAGACAGTCTTTGATATGAGAGGTAATTTGCAATAGGATGTTTAATGCAATTTCGGACACCTTTCCTAATTGCTATAGGAACATCAAGGTCGGAAATAGAAGGAATAGGATTACCTAAAATTTCGATGCCAGAACTCGGGTGGACATTCGGGTCATTAGGATGGACATTCGGGTCATTATTCCTCAGATGAAATCGCTTCCTAGTATAAACCTGAAGCTCAGAATTTAGATCATTTGGTAGTACTTCTCCCCCTAAACAAGAATCTTTTTGACTAGGCACCATAGAACTTGGTTCTCCTAAGTGATCATTATCAGACAGATGTGGTTTTTGTGTAGGATAAATGACATTGGGGAGCGGGATAGAAATATCCCAAAAATTGACTTTTACTCCACTTGTCTCCCCCTGAAGAGAAGTGTTGGGGAAATAAGATTTTGTTTCCACAAATGACACATCCATACTCACATGAAATTTCTTGGTTTGAGGATCGAAACACTTATACCCTTTTTTGTTTGAGGAATAACCCAAAAAAACACATTTTATAGCACGGGGGTCAAGTTTTGAACGAAATTGACTGGGAACATGAACATAGGCAGTACATCCAAAAACTTTGGCGGGTAAATCAGAAAACAACCTCGTGTCAGGAAAAAAAGTGTTAAGACAATCAAAAGGTGTTTTGTATGTTAACACCTTTGTAGGCATCCTGTTTATCAAATAAGAGGCTGTTAAAATTGCTTCACCCCATAAATATTTAGGAACATGCATGTAAAACATTATAGCACGTGCTACTTCAAGTAAATGTTTATTTTTTCGTTCTGCAATGCCATTTTGTTGAGGGGTATCCCGACATGTAGATTGATGAAAAATCCCTTTTTTTGCCAAAAACTCACCCAACTGCTCATTGAAATATTCTGTTCCATTATCAGAATGTAAAATACCAATTTTGATTTGAAATTGGTTTTCAATCATATTGTAAAAATTTGTGAATAAATTTTTCACGTCAGATTTTTTATGCATCAAATAAATCCAACATAAGCGGGTATGGTCATCAATAAATGTAACAAACCATCTTTTACCAGAAAGAGTAGTGATTTTAGAAGGGCCCCAAACATCACTATGAATCAAATAAAAAGGTTTGGAAGCCTGGTAAGGTTTTGGCAAATAAGTAGAGCGATGAAATTTTGCAAAAATGCAACTTTCACAATGAAAAGAAGAACAATCAATCCCTTTAAATAATTCTGGAAATAAATGTTTCAGATAAGGAAAACTAGGATGTCCTAGCCTATAGTGCCATAGCATTATTTTTTCTCGAACAGAGATTGAACTAGTACTATTAAAGCTCTGAGCTTTTTTATTACTAACAGGTACTTCATCAAAGTAGTAAAGACCTTCAAGCATCCTAGCACGCCCAATCATCATCCCCGAGTTCTGGTCCTGAAATTCACAATGGGATTCAAAAAATGTAACACGACAATTAGAATCCTTAGATAGTTTACTGACAGACAAAAGGTTACAGGCTAAGTTGGGGACGTGAAGAACAGCATTGAGATTAATTTTCTCAGTTAGTTTAATAAATCCTTTTCCTGCAATAGGTGAAAAACTACCATCGGCTATTCTGATTTTGTCATGACCAGAACAAGGGAAATAGGTACTAAATAAATGGGAAAAACTAGTCATGTGATCGGAGGCACCGGAATCTATGATCCACGGAGAGAAGTTTAGGCAAGAGAAGGCTTTAGGATTTCTACCTGTTTGTGCCAAAAAAACACTAGGAGTACCGGATGAGGAGTTGGATTTTATCAGCTTTAAGAGTTGATCAATCTGCTCTTTGTTGAAGGGACCTGAATCGGCTTCATTAGCAGTAGGAAAGCCACGATTCTTCCCTCCTTGTTTGCTGCTTTTCCAGTTGACAGGTTTGCCATAGATCTTCCAACACGTTTCGCGTGTATGGCGAGGCTTGTTGCAAAAATCACACCAGACCCGTGGCTTATCATCAAACCTGCGCTGGTAATTTGCAGCCTTGTTGGCCGCAACATCGCTAATTAAAGCAGAAATTTCAATTGACTCACCAGTACTTTTTTTCTTAAGCATGACGCTCCTTCGGCTCTCTTCCCTTCTGACTTCGGCAAATACTTCGCCAATGGATGGGAGAGGAGGTCTGCCAATAATTCTTCCTCGCACTTCATCGAACTCAATGTTGAGGCCGGCAAGAAACTTGTAAATACGGCTGTCTTCCACAGTTTTCTTGTGGTGGTTGCAGTCGTCAACCGATTTCCATTCGTATGTGTTGAAGATGTCAAGATCCTGCCACAACCTTTTCAACGAATTGAAATATTTGGTGACGGAATCATCTCCTTGACGAATCTCTCCCAACTTCAAAGTCAATTCGAAAACTTGAAATTGATTTCCTAGGTCAGAATACATCTGACTAACATTATCCCACAACTCTTGTGCAGTAGTATAGCACATGTAATTAGAGCTTATATCCTCCTCCATGGAATTGACCAACCATGTCATAACCATGGAGTTTTCAGCGTCCCAACTGTCGAACAGCGGATCATTAACAGCAGGAGCCTTCTTGTCACCAGTGATGTAACCGATCTTTCCTTGCCCACGGATATACATCCGGACAGATTGTGACCAGCGGAGAAAATTATCACCATTTAGGCGGATGGTGGTGATTTGGACAGAGTGAGAGTTGGATGTTTTCACCGGAATGGCAGCGGCAGGGGTTGAAGTGGTTTCGGACGTGACTTCCGACATGGCTATGACGGTTTTAGGGCTGCTGTGTTTTTGTTGCTCTGATACCAACTTAGAAAATATGAGGAAGAAGAACTCAGAAAATATGAGGAAGAAGGAATATATTGCTGTTATATTCAAAACTTCTTATCTTGTGAAGAGAAAACTACACTCCTTATATAGGAGAGAACAAGAGCTACTATTTGTGCCACTAAGATCCACTATCACCACTAAGAGATCCACTATCACCACTAAGAGATCCACTATCACCACTACCCATCTCCTTACATAAAATATACATTCATTATAGCCACTATTTAGATTACTATATACATCCATTATAGCCACTATCTAGATCACTAACATAGTGTATATAGACATTATCATAACCCACTAACAGCCACTATATGTCCACTAACAGCCAAATAATAATCAGATTTCCAGCATGTTTTTAAAATTTTAAACCTATTTTTTACTTTTTTAGAAGCACCTTACTTAGATGTATCTAAAAAGTAAAAAATTTATGAAAAAATATTTTAAAAAATTAATAAATACATACAAATACAAAAAATGTACTGAATTCTTGTAATTTTTTTTTTTTGTATTTTTGGTATTTAGTGAATTTTTAAAAGATTTTTTTTACAATTTTTTTACTTTTTAGGTGTATTTATGTTAGGTGTGTCTAAAAAATAAAAAAATTACTTAAAATATTAAAAAAAATAGTAAAAACAAAAAAACACGAAAAATAAGAAAGTAGAATTTTCTAAAAAATGTTTTTGAATATGAAACCAAGCAAAGTTTTTTTTCTTGAAAAAATTGAAAAAAACTAAATTATTTTTTTGTGCAAAATTGAAAATTTTGTGTTTATAAAGGAGTATGATGATGGAAAATTGATGTGTAAAATTGAAAAAAAAAATACCTTTAAAAATGGAAAAAAATGATATTGTTCTCAGTTTTAAAACTGAACAAAACTGATAATGTTCTCGATTTTATTGTATAGTTGAATCAAACCAATAAGTAGAAAGGTAAAAACACTTAATCTCATGCTCTGTTTTTTATCAGTTAGTGAAAAAATTGTCTGAAACATTATTATACAAAATTAATAATGTTCTTAGTCTTGAAAATCAAAAAAAAAAAAATAATATTTTTAATTTTACTAAATAGGACTTATTATTTTAAAAAATCTTAAAATTTGAATTATCATAATATTTGTAAATAAAATTTTTAAGTAATTAACTCTAAATTTTAACATTGATTTGTAAATTTTTTCCTTCTCCTCTTAGAGCATCTCCAATGGTGCATTTTATTTTTCATCAAATCTGAGTCAAAAATGACCCATTTCACCAAATTTGATATCACTCGCTCCAACAGTGAACTTTCATCAAATTTGTGCAACCGGGACAACCGGGTGGTCGACCGGCCGGTCGACCGGTTAAGGCAAAAAAAAAATTTCTTTTTTTTTTAATTTTTTTTAATTTTTTTGGAACTTTTTGAACCTTTTAGTGGTCGACCAGCTGGTCAACCGACTGGTCGACCGGTAAGGCAAAATTTTTTTTTTTTTTTTTTTTTACTGTTTGAACCTTTTCATGGAATTGTTTGAACCTTTTCTTGGACGACCGGTTGGTCAATCGGCCGGGCAACCGGTTGGTCGACCGGGTCCCCCTCCAACGGTCCGCAACAGTGTTTTGGTAATTTCAGTATTTCGTCCTCAATCTGATGAAATATTTGATGAAATCTCAATCTGATATCACTTTTAGTGAACCGTTGGAGCTGTGAACAGTAGCCTTTTCATCAGAATTTAAATTTGATATCACTTTTGGTGAACCATTGGAGATGGTCTTACTGTGTTATTATTTCCCCTATTTTTTATGGGCGCAAAAGCTGCCAAGTCCCGCGGCTCAGTAGCCGGCCTACACTAGCATGGCTTGGGAGGTGTGGGTTTAAATATTTAAAATAAATCTTGGGACCATCAAAAAATATATATAAATAAATATATTTTTTAATATATTATATGTAGAAGACACTGGCAATGATTTTGGTATGTTTTTATATTATTGTTATTTTAGGAAGTTAGTTAAAAATTAATTTTTTAATTTTTTTAATTTTTTTTAAAAAAATATATAAGAAATAGAGTAATAATATGATCTAAAATAAATTAAAAATTGACTTTTAACTTTTAAGTTTCCAAATTGATCCATTGTGGGCACGTTTGGGATGTAAATTGATTTTTTGATTTTTTTAGCCTGTGGTTAAAAAATCTCATTTGGGATAGGCTTTTTAACTTTTCTAACTTTTGTAAGAAAAAAATAAAATGATTATAGATTGAGTGCTCGTTTGGCAATGAGTTTTTTAGTTGATTTTTTTATTTTTTTGCCTTTTTTAGTTTGGAATTTTTTTAATCGTTTGATATTCTTGTATGGCTTTTTTGGCTTTGTAATTGTGTTTTTTTTTTTTTGTCTTTTTGTAATATTTATCCTTTTATGATTTTTTGATTTTTTTTAGCCTTTTGTGATTTTTTAACCTAACATAAAAACCAAATGACCCTAAATATGACATTTTATTCTATTTAATTAAAATAACTTATTTTTGTCTTACAAATCGGCATCCCAAACGAGCACTGTATTGCAGCTGCTACTTACCAGTCAAACCACACTCTGTCCACGTGTCCGATGGCGGCTGCTGGGTCATTCTCACAACCACCTTAGTGGGTGGAGTTCCCCACTCTCAATATTTCCTTTTTAAATTTTTTTTTTTAATCGTTATATTGTTGTGTTTGAATAAATTTTAATAAACATACAAAAATTAAAAAAAATAATAATAAATTATTATATTTTATTTACATTTGATTTTTTTAAAGAAATTATCTAAATTTATGATTGAAATAGAAATTTTAAAATGAAAAAGATAATGAATTAAGAATTTATTAGTCCTATAAACAAAGACGATAAGTAAAGTCTCTGCAAATTAAAATTTGCTAGACAAATAATTAAGTATATATATACCCAAAGGTGTGGTTCTATTGAAATTTATTATTTAAATCAAAGTATTTAATAAAAAGGAGAGAGGTTAAGGAAACTAACACTCTTATTAATAATTTTCGTAGCAAATTCACATATTTTGTGTGGCGTACATTTTTCATCTTCAGATTTTAAAATTTCGTTTGTTTTAGATTTTTGGTTAAAATAGTATAAAAAGATAAAATTGACTACATAAGTTAATAAGACAAAAAATCACATCTAAACCATAATCATTATACTTTTTTTTTTCACAAAAGTCAAAAAAATTAAAAAAAGTCAAATCAAACGAGGCGAAAGAGATCCCAACACAAAAAAAACTTACTAAAAAAACCAATATCAAACGAAGACTAAAATAGAATTTCATTTTTGACTTTTCATCTTTTAATTGTAAGAATTGAATTTTCAAACTTTGACTCGTATTTCAATTTGATTCTCTCACCACTTATTATTAAAATCTGAATAAAAAGTGTTCACGTGAACATATTTTTAGGGACATTAGGAGGAAAATTTTGTATGCTAATTACATTTTTTATTTTTTTAACTTTCATTCAAATTCCACTTCTCATATTTGAACTTTCACTCAAATTTTGAAACGATGTGATGATAGACAGATCATATGAAACACACGTTAAAATCTAAAGACGTAATTCTTGTAATTAAAAGATAATAATGCAAAATAAAATTTGGATGAAAGTTTGAGGAGAAAAATGTAATATTTAGGGGTGTCAAAAAAATCGGTGGAATCGATACACTGATTCAATCTGTTTTAAACCATTGGTTTGGTTTAATTTTTATTAGTTTCGATTTTGATTCTGGTTCTAAAAATGGTGAAACGATCCAAATCAGTTCGGTTTTCGGTTCCAAGGTTTTGGCTACAGTTCCGAATCGAATCGGACCGTGACATATTTATTTATTATTTTCATATTTTTATATGTAAAAATTAAAATATAAAAAATCTCTTATAAGATTTGAACACTAGCCTTCATTGTAAAATTAATAAATTCTAACCAACTTAACCAAATTAATTACTAACACAAAATATATATCAGATTTATTATTATATAAAATCTCTGGAACCATAAAACTAAACTGAACGAGCCTGATTTTTACAGTTCGGTTCTACAATTTAGTGATTACAGTTTTAATTTTTCTTGAACTGATTCCTACAATTTGATTTCTAATTTACTTTAAAACCGGACCAATCTAGTCCGTGTACACCCCTAAACAAGTCTTATTAAACTTTGTTGAGTGCAATAGTAAAATTGTTAATGAGAATATTAATGTCTTTAGCATTGATTATTAAAATAAAATATTCAACTATTGAAAAGTCATCATGGTCATTTTTGTAAAAGAAATTTAAAAAAATTGTAAAATTTTTAATTATCAAATTTATATAACCCTTTCAACATCAAATGTTTTTATTACATGAGATAAAACTCGAGAACTAAGAAAATGGAAAAGGGTGGTGAGCATAAGAACCGTCGGCGAAATGTTGAAAATGATGCCTTTTATCTTTGAGCCAAACTTGTTGATTTCTCCACACGCGCATGCCTTTTATGTCCCATTTATTTTGGTGGTGTTAAACTTTTTCTTATTAAACTCTTGTTGGAAAGCGATTGATAAAATTATTTTTTTTATTTATATAATTAATAAATTATTGACCAAAAAAAATAATTTAACTGTTATTTAAATTAAAATCTTAAGAGAAATAATATTATTATACTAAAAATATGAGACTAATTATATTTGGCCCTCAAAAAGATGAGTGCAATTTCTTCTTCTTTGTTTTTTCCCCACTCTTTAGGAAGAAGTATAGTCTAAGAGTATAAAAGTCTTTAATTTATTTTGGCGACAAATATTTTCTATAGAAATTGTTTTTCTAAAAATGTTTTCCACGGAAAATATTTTCTTATATTTGATTATATTCATGAAATTAATGTATTAATGGTTATATTAGTGGTGGTGGTAGTGGCTGCGATAGTGGCGGCAATAAAGTGGAGGTGAAAGTGGAGGTATGTGAGGTGATGGCGGTGACGGTAGTGATAATGGTGGTAAGAATAATACTAATGAGGTAGAGATGGTAGTGGTAGTGGTTGTGAGGCGGTGGAGGTGGAGGTGGTGGTGACGATGACGACGGTGGTGTTGATGGTTGTGGCCATGGTGGTGGTAAAGATGATGGCAATGGTGATAATGTGGTGATGCTGACAAAATTTTTGTTCAGAAAACATTTTCCATTTTTGAAAAGTGGAAAATATTTTTCTTCAAAATAGGCTTATTTTTTATTGACCATGAAAAATATTTTCCATTAACTTTTGTTTTTCATTGTATCAAACAGCAAAAAATGAAAAAAAAAATATTTTCTAAAAAATATTTTTCCTCTATACAAACGGAGTGTTAATGTTGAAAGACAATCTTCATTGAACTTTTCAATTAAAAGTCATCACAGGGAAAAATTATTGAGTGCTCCTGGAGCGCCACATATTTATATTCTTCACTAATCATCATATACTATATACTATTATGTTCTCTAATAATTTAACACAAAATCATAGGTTTCACTATCTCCATCAATCACGAAACCCTTCAAATATTACGTGACCGTATTTCAAGAGCACGCCTCCATTGCAAGTGTGTTTTATGACCATACTTTCAAATTACAAATTTAATTAAAAGTACACCAATCGTGCTTTTAACCAAAAAGTCACAAATTAAAATTTATTTATTCAATTATTTATTATTAGATCGATAGAATTGATGTTAGTACATAATATATGAAATAATTTGAGGGTGATACCATATATATTGTAGGAATACTTAGGGTCCATAAAAAAATTAGGGGACATTTTACATACATATTAAAATTGTATATAAATTAATGAGGGAATAAAATAATTTTAAAAAACTTAGGGAGCATGGCCACCCTTCCTCTCCAAACTCCATTCGTGTATATCAATAAGTTTGACCATTGTGCTAGTTATACAGAATTAATTAAATCATAGTATAGAACACATAATAGAGAGAAAGAGTGTTAATTTGTGATTTTAACTAATTTTTCTTGACCTTACCTTTCTATCTATTTTGTCTAATATTAATTGTCTAATATTAAACTTTCTCAGGCATTCAAGAAAGCTTGGCCCCCTAAACCCAAGAATTAACACAAAAATAATTTTATATAGACACTAGTATTCTTATTAAAAATTTTACTCAAAGTACAAGTGATCAAATATGATTTGTTGTCAAAAAAATAAAAATAAAATAATACTTAAACATCCAATAATGTTTGAATATTATTACATACATGTACTTTTAATAAGATTTAATTTAATTTAATTTTTTTTATTTATTTATAACAATGCAACATATAAGTTAGTCTTTGTTGTTACAGTTCCTCCACTCATTGGCCGACGATTGTCATCTCACTTCAGTGCATGCTTGTATTGGTTTTTTTTGGTGAAAAAAGGTTGGGACCCCTTTTGGGGTCACCCCCTTTGTTACGTGGCAAGAGGTGATTGGAGGAGCAGGAAAAAAAAGAAAAAGAAAAAGAAAAGGTGACCAATGAGAGAGAGAGGGGGTCCAAAGGGGGTCCTAAAAAGGAGGGATGAATCATTGTTATTTTTTTGGTTCAATGTCTATGTTCATGTGTGTGAGAAGAGAGAGAAGAGGGGGCTCCACATGCAAGCTCAATGCGCGATAGCATCCATTGTGGCCAAACTTATCTTTGTGAGGTGATACTAAAAGTATTTGAGATTTTAAAAAAAAATAAAATACTCTATTAATTTGATTCATAATAATATAATGAACAAAAATTGAGAATTCTAATTTTAGATCTCTAAAGAAAATTTTAGTGATGTGACAATGAGCGGGGCTCACATGTGATATGATGTATATGCCTACATTTTTTTTTCTTGCCACATTATTAAAGCTCTCTATCATTATTGTAATATAATATGATAGATATTAATTTTTAGTTTGTCACATACTTAAGTATCACTCAATTCCCTTATAATATCGGGATGAATTTATATATTTAAAATTTAAGATAAATACCAATAGATTTTAATAATTTGACTTAATTTTTATCAAGTCTTATTAAAAATAAATCTTAGTTAAAGTACTGCGAAAAATAATTTTTCGTGACAAATTTTTGTATGTCGTTAAAAATTGGCGATTAGTGATTTTTTTTGTCACAATTTTTATAAATTATTGCTAAAACTTATAATTAATAACTTTTTTGTAACAAAATTTTCAAACTGTTGCTGAAAGTTGAAAATTAATAACGTTTTTTTTGTGATGACTTTTTTAAACTGTCTCTAAAACTTATAATTAGTGACATTTTTTGTGATTTAATTTTCAAACTGTCGTTAAAAATTAATAATTAGTGACATTTTTTAATAGTGTTTGATAAAAAATATCATTAATTATTATAAGACCTATTGGACAATAAAGTCCACCTATTAGGACTTACACATAAATCTCCCTAAAATTTATGCATCTCATACTGGATTTATTTTTACATAGATTTAGGGGTGGTTTTGGTACCATCTAAATAAGCTGCTTATTGGTTTATTTGTTACAAATTGTTACATCACTTCTCTACTTTTCTATATATATTTTCATAATAAGTCAATAAGCCACTAAGCCCTCTTTTGGAATGGACTTTTTTAGTCTAATTTTTTTACTACTTTAGTTTGGTTTAAAAAGTTGTATTTGAGATGATTTTTATTTTTATAATCGATTTGATAATTGTGAGAGAACAAATTAAATGATTATAACTTAAATGTGGCATTTTATCTTATTAACTATTATAATTTTTTTAATCTTTGTGTGAGTAATTTTCCGATCACATTGCCCTCCTTAGTGAATCAGCTGTAGAACACAGGCAGAATAGATGGCTCCCTGCAATCTGCACAGAAAGAAAAGGCTCCGGCGGTGGTTCTTCCACCCGGAGGAACTCCGACGATCAAGTCAGTCTCAATATCTCTCAAAGATAATATAAGTGCTTAATTTTACTGCTCAAAACTACAAATTGCGTACCTTAGACCCGCCGGGGGTGCCCTTCTTTTATAGTCTTTCTCTGTCCTAGTCCCACTAGAAGTCTCACTTCTATGGACTCTCATTCAGTACCTACTCTGGACTCTACAAGAGATAAGGATAGACTCCCTAAGAATACTATCCTTATCCATCTTGAAGTCTTTCTTCATTCTGGGACTCTTGCCCCTTATCTGATCATCTCGGATTCCGATATCTTCGGCGGTAACCCCGGACTCCTGCATTCTCGCAAATAACCTCGGCAACTCTGAGATAACCTCGGCGTAACTACCTCGACACGTGGCACCTCGGCTGACACTTCGGTGTCATCTCGGCCACGTGTTGGTATTCAGAAAATACATCCCCACAACTGCCCCCTAGGTTCTATCACCTCGGTATTCTGAGATGATGGAACCTACATTTAAACTTCTTTCTCGTACATCGGCTTAAGAACTTATAGCCGAGTTCATCTATTCCAGGCCGAAATGTCTTCTTTTCACGAACAAGAATTCACACGAACTCCCCCAAGTGCATGAGCTGTCATGCATCATTTTTCAACTGTTCTCCTAACGCGTTTTACCCTTATTGGTCCGTGCTGGGGACGCACCTGTAGGCCATCTTTTCTCTGCTTGCGCTGTCTAACGCGTGCGTTGCCCTAGGCACAATAATTACCCTATTTTTGCCGCCGTTTCACCTTTTGAACAAAAACATTTGCCTCTCTCTCTTCATTCTTTACTTTTTGCATTCGAGTTTTCCCTACTTTCTCTCTCTCCGAACCTTCCCAAATCCGCCATTGCTCTTACTCCAAGCTCTGCAACTGGTTTTATTCCTCCATTCTTGCGAAGCTTTGGCCACTGTTGCCCTTGTCGTCTGATCTCGGCGATACTCACTCCGGCCTTCATCTTTCCTGGTAAGCAACTGGCTTTTCTCCCCTAGTTCTTGATTTTTTCTGGAACTTCTTGCTACTTGACTGTTCTGCTCACTATTTGATTTGTGAATCGTTCATCTGAGTGTGTATTATTCTCTGGTTCTTGCATATGTTATGAACACTTGCACTGTTGCACCTCTTGTTCTTGGTCTTCCACCCTTTGTGTTCTTGAATCTGAGGCTTCGTTTTTGCTCTTCTGTTTTCCAGATTTCTGTCTTTCATACTCGTTCTTCGTAGATTTAGGTTTGGGATTTGTCTATAGAACCTTTAATTCTTAGGGAAAACTGCAACAATCTTTTGCCAGTATTCACCTAGGTTTAAGCCGAGGTACCAGTAACCCTTCAAGATCACACTGTTTCTGTAGCCAAGTGCCTTTGCTCCAAAAGCCATGGGTATGTGGAGGCACAGAGTGAATTCCCCAACCAAACTCGAATTCTTTAGGCAAGAGTTCTCTATCCCTCCCGATGTTCACCTTAGGCTAGCTGGGGATGACGATTCCATTATGCCTACTGACAATACAATGCCCTTTCCCGTTATAGCGTTTATTGAGTGTGGACTTCGGCTCCCACTTAATCCCCTTTTTCGTGAAGTTCTCCACTACTACACTTTGAACCCTATGCAACTCACCATCAACTCCTACAGGATACTTAACGGTATAATAGCCTTAGCTCAACAGGAGAATGTTAGAATTACTCTCGCCGACATCCAATTCTTTTACACTATGTGCGCTCTCAATCTGAAAGAAAAGGGCTTTGTATATTACCTTAAGCCAAGGTCTACCGAATTTAAGATTGTAGCCGACCTTCCTGACTCCAACAAAGGTGCTGGGGATGACTACCTTATTGCATCTGGTAACTGGGAGTTCGGCCCAGATGAGGAAGTCCATCTCTACCCTCTTCCCCGAACAGTTAAAGAGGGCAAGGGTAAGAGCCCAGCGTCAATTACTTAGTTGTTGTTTGTTTTTCTCCAAGTATACAAGAGTTTTTATTTGTTTCTGATGTTGTGCTCCTTGTTGCAGACGTTCGAAAGCCTCCCAAAAATTTTCGCCAATCTTACTTCCTCGGCAAAGACTTAAAGAAGCTTCTGGATCTTCCTATCCAAAAGCGAAAAGCTCCAGTCTTACTGAATTTCATCCCAACACACAGATCAACTCTTCCCGACGTTCCAAGAAAGAAGAAAAAGAGCTCCTCTTCTCTTACTGTAGTAACTCAAGCCGCATCCACATCCCGGACAGATCAAGGTTCTACCTCTGACCCAGCCGATCTTCCATCCACTTCAGCCCAATACCTGATCCCACCAACAGAAAGAAAGCGTCGCCGACGTCTCGTAAAAACTGCCGAGATGGTGCGCCCGAAGCCAGTAGTGCTAGACCTTCTCGCCGACCTTCCAACTGATGTGGATGCTGTACCATCCCAAACAGCGCCCCCACCGAAGCCGAAAAAGACCAAGAAGCCCCCACCAAAATCCAAGGCTACTGAGGCCGAAGTTGAAGATGCTTTGCCCATCTCCCAACTAACCTCAACTGTGAAGACCACTTCTGCACCTGCCAAGAGATCTGCTGAGGCCCAGCCGTCGGGGTCAACTCAGCCAAAAAGGCCGAGGTTGTCGTCTGCGACGACTTCGGGGTCCAGGGTTTCCAAAGTTCCCTGGGAGCCCAAAATTACACTTGAAAACAGGCCTGTCTATGCCAACGAAAGCGCCACCGATGTTACTATCGGCGTAGCGCTCAGTACTGCAGTTCTCCTTGAAGGCGATCTTGAGCGTAATGCCAAGATGAGTGAATATGAGAACTACGCCTTTATGCTGCAACACTCTGTCCTAGTAAGTCTTTGAATTTGATAATTTTTCTCACTGCCACTTTCTTCATACTATATAAAGTCTTGTAATATTTTGTGATAACCTTTGCCTTGTATTCTTTCAGGCCATGCAACATGCCCACTCCTTCTCCTTGCAAGCATTTGAAACGAAGGAGAGACTATCCGAGATGGAGAAGGAGTGTGCTGCCCTTCAGAAACAGAACAAGAATCTTAAAAATAAAATGAAGATTCTGGAAGATCAAGCCGAGGCTGCGACGCAGGCTCAGCAAGAGGCTGATGAGAAGGCCGAGGCCGCTGAAGCCATTAAAACAGTTGCCGAGGCAGAAAAGAAAGAGGCTCAGGCGAAGGCTGCCCAGGCCGAGAAAGAACTGCACGAGGCGCTGGCCACCAAGGACGCCGAAATCAAGGCGGCCGACGACAAGGCGTATGCCCAAGGCATGGCCGATGTTGCAGAAGATTACAAGTTACAAGTTAAGGAGGCATACAACAGGGGATTTTCCCTAGGTTGGAACTCCTTGGCCAAAAAGCTTGATCTTCCTGCTGACTCACCCTGGCGCAAGGCTGAAGCCATTCCTTTGCCGTTTCCTCCTCCTCCTCCTCCAAGTCAGACTGAGGAGGAAGCTGAATCTGAATCCCAGGCTGAGGATGAGGATGAAGACAACAGTGATGATGAAGCCTTGGTGAGGAAATCCAAGGATGCCACTAAGACCAAGTCACCTCCTCAAGGTGATCAAGTCCTGGACTTAACCCTAGAGGAGAATGAGGAGGCTGAGAAGGTGCCCAAGGAAGCGGACTCAGTTCACTTATCATCTGACCTTCTTTTGGCTGAGAGAAGTGTTGAAACAACTCTTACCGAGATTGATGCCGAGATAGCGGCAGACAAGGAGGGCGAGGTTGCGGTTCAAAAAGATGCCGAGGTCGTACTCCCAGAGACTACCGAGGTGGTTCTTCCAGAACCCTCCGAGGTTCCATCCCAGTCATCTGTTCAAGTTGAAGAAGGACAGCCCTGATGCTTTTTGTACTTTGTTGTTTTTTCTTTGCTCTTGTTAATGTTCCCTGAACAATGCAAGCTTCTTCTTTATGGCCGATGTGCCTTTTGTTGCTTTAGAACAATTTACTTCTGCTCGGCCATTGTGCCTCCTTTATATACAACTGTTTCTCTTTGAATGCTGTAGTCTTTAATTTCTCTTCTTTCCTTCTGTTTGATTCTATACTTAGAATATTTTGCATGATTTATATAAATCTTCCTTCGCTTAATCTCCTTGGGGTTACATACCTCGGGCATGTTTACCTGAAGATTTACCTCGGCTAGGACTTCACCTGTGAACTTCTCATAAATTTCAACAAGTATAAAGCGTATAAACTTAATTCAACTTCATCTTGTAAATTGCTACAAATTTCAACAAGTGAAGGTAAACAATTATATCGGCTTAGCTTTAACTTGTAAATTGCTACAAATTTCAACAAGTAAAGATAAGGAATTTATCGGCTTAACTTTAACTTGTAAATTGCTACAAATTTCAACAAGTAAAGATAAGGAATTTATCGGCTTAACTTTAACTTGTAAATTGCTACAAATTTCAACAAGTAAAGATAAACAATTATCGGTTTAACTTTAACTTGTAAATTGCTACAAATTTCAACAAGTAAAGATAAGGAATTATCGGCTTAACTTTAACTTGTAAATTGCTACAAATTTCAACAAGTAAAGATAAGGAATTATCTCGGCTTAACTTCGGTTAAGCATCATCTCCGTTTAACTTCGGTTAAACTTCATCTTAGATTTAACTACTGTTAAACATCTCGGCTTAACTTCGGTTAGGCATTACTGTCTTCTATCTGCCCCCAATGTGAACCTAAGTTCCACTTGGGTTCTCATTATTCAAAAAACAACGTTATGCATAATTTAATAAGTTCTGGAAAATTCTGGAAAGATTTCATTGATCATATCGGCAAAAAGTCAAACAACATCTAATGATAAAAAAACTTTAAATTACAAGTGTTCCAAGGTCTAGGCAATGCTTTGCTTCACTATCTTCGAGCTGATATGCCCCATTGCCTAACACCGAGGTGATTCTGTAGGGTCCTTCCCAGTTTGGGCCAAGCTTGCCCTCTCTGGGATCCTTCTTATTGTCGACGACTTTCCTCAAGACTAGGTCGTTGACCTGAAAATCCCTTGGATTGACCTTCCTGTTGTAAGCTTTGGCAAGCTGTTGCTGGTATGCTGCAAGCTGGATTGCAGCTTTCTCTCTTCTTTCTTCTAGTAGGTCCAGATCTCGGGCTAAGAGCACATCGTTAGTCCCGTTCTCAACTCCCTGGGTTCTGATCCCTGTGATGCCGATCTCCAATGGAATGACTGCTTCTGTGCCATAAGTCATGGCAAAGGGGGACTCTCCTGTTGATCTTCTCGGCGTTGTGCGATATGCCCAGAGCACATTGGGCAATTCTTCTACCCACTTTCCTTTTGCTGCCTGCAGCCTCTTTTTTATTCCGTCCAGAATTACTTTGTTGGATGCTTCGGCTTGCCCATTACTTTGGGGAAAGCTTGGTGTTGAAAAGTAATTCTTTATCTTGAACTTTGCACAAAAATTCTTGATAAGTTTGCTGTCAAACTGCGTTCCGTTGTCGGCAACAATTGCTCTTGGAATCCCAAATCTGGTGATGATGTTCTTCCAGATGAAGTTCTTCACATCCATATCTCGGATTTTGACGAGAGGCTCTGCTTCTATCCACTTTGTGAAGTAGTCTGTTGCCACTAGTAGGTACTTCCGCTGCCCAGTTGCTTGGGGCAATTGTCCAACGAGATCCATGTCCCATTGGGCGAACGGCCAAGGGCTGGAAACCGGGTTCAGGTCGACAGCTGGCTGATGTATCAAAGGTGTAAACCTCTGACATTGTTCACACTTCTTCACATAGGCTTCTGCATCTTTTTGCATATAGGGCCACCAATACCCCTGGGTAATGGCCCTGTGAGCTAACGATCTGCCCCCTGCGTGGCTTCCACAAACTCCTTCATGAATTTCGTATAGAAAATCCTCGACCTGAAGAGGGTGTACACACCTTAAAAGAGGTCCAGTGAAGGATCTTCTGTAAAGATGTCCTTCTGCGGTCAGACTGAATCTTGCCGACTTCAATCTGACCTTATGTGCTTCTTTTCGATCTTCTGGCAGCTTTCCCTCTTTTAGGAATGCAATAATTGCATCCATCCAGCTTGGTCCCATGTCCACACATAATGCCTCTTGCATCGTGTTCGGTGGCTCTATGCTCGGGCTTTCTAGGTAATCGATCATTATTGTCCTCGTCTTTCCGGTTTTCATTGAGCTTGCCAAATTGGCCAACGCGTCGGCGTGGTTGTTATCGTCTCAGCTAACCTGAAGAAGTCGGCAGTTTTGAAACTTGTCTGCCAGCCTGATGACTTCTTTTGCGTATGCCGACATCCTTTCATCTCGGGCAGCAAACTCTCCTGTAGTTTGATTCACTATAAGTTGTGAGTCACAAAAGACTATTACCTTATCTGCCTCTGCTGCTACTGCCAGCTTCAGTCCAGCAATCAATGCTTCATATTCCGCCTCATTGTTCCAGGCTTTGAACCCCAGTCGAATAGACTGCTCCAATATCTCCCCATCGGGGGAAATTAACACTACTCCTGCCCCTGCCCCCTGCCGGTTTGAGCTCCTATCAACAAAAAGTTGAAAGGAGTCGCCGATGTAAATGCTGCAAGGTCTGAGTTTTTCCTTCCTTGGTTCTTTAGCCTTTGGCTGGGCTTCTCCTTCCCTGTTTGGACATCGTTCATCTCGGCTCAACGGAGCCCGATGTTCGATGTATTCTGGCGAGAACTCGGCCACGAAATCGGCCAAGACTTGGCCCTTAATTGCTGTTCTCGGCCTGAACTCCAGGTCATATTGGCCCAAAACTACGGCTCATCTTGCTATTCTTCCAGTTAAGTCTCCTTTTTGCAACAAGGACTTCAGTGGGTGCTCTGTCAGAACCATTATCTTGTGAGCCTGAAAGTAATGGTTTAGCTTTTTTGAGGCCATTACCAAGGCCAGCATCAATTTCTCCAATGGTAGATACCTTGTTTCTGCATCGGCCAAGGTTTTGCTCACATAATAAACAGCTTTCTGCTCTCCCTTCTCTTCTCGGATTATCACAGCACTTACTGCGTGCTCAGAAACTGCTAAGTATAGAAACAGCTCCTCCCCAGGTTGAGGTGTTGAGAGGACTGGAGCCGTGGTAAGATATTTCTTCAAGTCGGCAAGAGCGGCTTCACATTCCTCTGTCCATAGAAAATCCGCGGCCTTTTTCACCAGGTTGAAAAAAGGTTTACATTTGTCCGAACTTCGGCTTATGAACCGGTTTAGGGCTGCGGCCCTTCCAGTAAGCATTTGAACCTGTTTTGCCGACGTCGGACTCTGTAATTCCAGAATGGCCTTGATCTGGTCTGGGCTGGCTTCAATGCCCCTTCTAGTCACTAGGTATCCCAAGAACTTACTGGATCCGACTCCAAACGCGCATTTCGATGCGTTTTGTCGGAGCCGATATGTTTTGAGTATGTCAAAGACCTCTTTTAGGTCAGCAAGATGATCCTTTGGTTCCTTGGTCTTCACGACCATGTCATCAATATAGACTTCTACTGTTCGGCCAATCAAGTGTTTGAACATCTTGGTTACCAGCCTTTGGTAAGTTGCTCCTGCGTTTTTCAACCCGAAAGGCATGACTCTGTAACAATACAGACCTTTGGGAGTGATAAACGCTGTCTTCTCTTCATCTGGGGGGTACATGGCTATCTGGTGATACCCCCTATATGCATCCAAGAAGCTCATTCTTCCATGTCCCGACGTGGCGTCCACCAACTGGTCGATCTTTGGCAGAGGGAAGCTGTCTTTGGGACAAGCTTTGTTCAAGTTTGTAAAATCTACGCAGACCCTCCACTTACCATTCTTCTTCTTTACTACCACGGTGTTTGACAACCATGTCGGATAATTGGCCTCTCTGATGGCCTTGGCCTCCAGAAGTCTGTCCACCTCCTCCTCCACTGCTTCGACGTGCATCAACGTCGGTCTTCTGGCTCGTTGTATTACAGGTTTGGCCGACCTGTCAACGTTGAGTCTGTGACATGTGACCTCGGGGTCAATGCCAGGCATTTCATAAGGTGTCCAGGCGAACACCTCAATATTCTTCCTCAGAAAGGCTTCCAGCTCCCTTTCCTCTTCTTCGGCTCCCTTTCCTCAGAAAGAAACGCTCTTCATCGCCCTCCTGGACGAAGATCTTCTTCAATGCTTCTTCACTTTTCTCGGTCGGCTCCTTGCCGACATCATCTAGGACCTTCATGTCCTCTTCTTCAACTTCTGCCTTCTCTGGTTCCCGAATGCTGCAGGTTAACTTCATTACTGCCATGGAGCAATTTTTCGCCTGCAACTGATCTCCTCTAACTTCCTCAATCCCATGTTCTGTTGGGATCCGTAGCAGTTGATGCAATGTTGAGGGAACTGCCCCCATTGCATGCAACCACGGCCTCCCTAAAATGATGTTGTAAGGCGAGGGCGTGTCAATCACAATGAATTCCGTCTTGATCTTCTTCGTGCCAGCCTGTACTTCCAAGCTTGTTGCGCCTAATGGCCATGTCGGTGTTCCATTGAAGCTGACCATCGGGCCGTTTGACTGATCCATGTCATCAGGGTGAAGGCCTAGCTCCTTCTAACATCTGACATACATGATGTCGCAGGAGCTGCCTTGATCAATCAAGATGCGTTTCACCTGGCACTCCCCAACCTGGAGGGATACTACCAAGGCATCATTGTGCGGGTGCTGGACCATATCTAGGTCGGCTTCTGTGAAAGATATCATCTGTCTTTGGCATTCTTCAGGCCGAAGTCTTTTTAGTCCGACCTGGTTGACGTGCTGCAGGTGTCTTACCCTCTGTGTCTCCCCCCGTATGTCGTTTTCATTCACCTTTGAGTGGATCACATTAACCACCCGAGGTCCGCCTGCCTGTGGTTGCTGTGCTGGCGGTGGCGGGGCTGCTGGTGCTTGAGGCAATCGTGCCTGTTCCTCCCTCGTTTTGGCCTCATCCACAAGGTCTCTCAGATGGCCTTGCCTCACCAAATCTTCTAAGTGTGCCTTAAGGGCTCTGCAACCCTGAGTTGGGTGCCCCTCCTCATTGTGGTAGGCACAACGCCTACCAAGGTTTCTTCCCATAAATTCTCCTGGTGCCCTTGCCGGCGCCCTGAAGTAGGGCTGATTCCGAATTTGATCAAGGACTTTGTGGAGCGGAATTCGGAACACCGTTGTCACTGCTTGCTTGGCCCTCAACTCAGTCTCCTGTTTGTTGGGTCCGTTGTTACCTCGGCCTCGCTTCGGCGAGCCGTTGACTTTTTCTGTCTTTGTCTCCTTGTTCCCCGAGGTATCTTCATCGGCTCGTGCATACTTCTCAATTCTTGCCATGAGTTCCTCCATGCTCTTTGGCAGGGTTTTCGCCAAAGACTTCCGCAGCGGACAGTCATCTTTCAGGCCGTTCTTGAAAGACACGACGGCCACCTCCTGGTTGCATTCAGGTATTCTGTTGAACACCTCATAGTACCTCTTTGCATAAGCCCTAAGGCTTTCGTCTTTGCCGATCTTCAGAGCCATCAATGCATCCACCCTTAATGGCTGCAGTTTGTTTGTTATGAATCTGGCCACAAACATCTCGGCCAGACCTTCCCAAGTCTTCACGCTCCCCTTCGGTAATTTGTAGAACCAGTCTGATGCAATCTCCCCGAAGGATGAAGGGAACACTTTGCAGAGCAACGGCTCGTTCCCACTATATAATGCCATTGAATTCAAAAATAATCCAACATGGAAGTTAGGGTCTGACTTACCATTATATATTTGGAACCTCGGCATACTGAATCTTTTCGGCGCGACGAATCTGTCCAATTCCACCGAGAATGGTGTCCTCGGCTTAACCGAGGAGGTCACTTCGACTCCGGCATTCTCTTGCTTCCTCTTGAGGTAATCTCTCAAGTCTTCTTTACTTCTCCCTGCAGCCCGGCTGTCTCCAGACTTCAGCCTTTTCGGCGCACTACTCTCGGCCTCATGGTGGCCCCTTTTCGACCCTTCCCCGCAGGATGCATCGAAACACAATACCCGCCCCGGAACATGCCGATGTTCTTTGGGGTCTGCTTCCCTTTCGCGATATGTCCTTCGGGACTCTTCTCTTCTCGGCTCTTCTCGGCCGACTTCCCTGGAAGGTCGGTGAGAGTGCCTTCCACTCTTCGTGTGCTGTGGTGCTTCGGGGATTTCTTTCTGCCCCTTCTTCTGGGCGTTTGCTGCTGGCATTGGTGTGTCCTGTAGCGGGTAGGGCGGCTGCATCACGTTATTTTGCATCATGAAGTTGACGACCGATTGAAGGTCTGCCAACTTATTTGCCATCTCCTTTACTTCTTCGTCCCTCCTCAGGCACCTGTCTTTCCAGGTCTGGAGGTCGTCCTCATTGTAGTATTTTCCCCGATCCGTTTTCTTTGCTGTGTCGCCATCTCGGCCGACGCTTTTCTCTGCGTGATTCTGATCACGAGTTTCTTCGTTGTGGTTGTCTCCTTCGACATCAAGGTCGATAGGCCTGCCACTCCCGGCAGGAGCGTCGTCCCCAATCTTTTCCTTCTGCGTGTTACTGGCCATCTATTCTTCTTTCTTTCCCACAGACGGCGCCAAATTGTGTAAGTAATTTTCCGATCACACTGCCCTCCTTAGTGAATCAGCTGTAGAACACAGGCAGAATAGATGGCTCCCTGCAATCTGCACAGAAAGAAAAGGCTCCGGCGGTGGTTCTTCCACCCGGGGGAACTCCGACGATCAAGTCAGTCTCAATATCTCTCAAAGATAATATAAGTGCTTAATTTTACTGCTCAAAACTACAAATTGCGTACCTTAGACCCGCCGGGGATGCCCTTCTTTTATAGTCTTTCTCTGTCCTAGTCCCACTAGAAGTCTCACTTCTATGGACTCTCATTCAGTACCTACTCTGGACTCTACAAGAGATAAGGATAGACTCCCTAAGAATACTATCCTTATCCATCTTGAAGTCTTTCTTCATTCTGGGACTCTTGCCCCTTATCTGATCATCTCGGATTCCGATATCTTCGGCGGTAACCCCGGACTCCTGCATTCTCGCAGATAACCTCGGCAACTCTGAGATAACCTCGGCGTAACTACCTCGACACGTGGCACCTCGGCTGACACTTCGGTGTCATCTCGGCCACGTGTTGGTATTCAAAAAATACATCCCCACAATCTTTATTAAATATTTTAACCAAAAAATTATATCCCAAACAAAGCTAGCCATACCCAAACCACCCCCTTAATTGTAAAAAAGAAACACAAGTTACCCAAAATATCTACATTTCATATTAATATGTTGTTTCTCAAATTTGAGTCAAATTTCAAACAAAATGAGTGGATTTGGAGTTTTTAACCAATCATACAAATGTCACATTACTTCGACCTAGAAATTCTTACATACTGGTTTGGAAGGAAATCGTATTCTAAAACTAAAATGACAAATTACACTAGCCTCTCTTAATGTTAAAAATAAGTACAATTAAATTCACAAATTTGATATAATTATGCTAAGAATATTTGATATCTTTTCATTTGTAATTCATTAATTGTATGGAAAATTCATATCTTTTAGATTGAAATTGATATTTTATCGTTGTTTACTTTATTCTTGTAAATTTATTTTATATATATATATATATATTTTCAATTTCAAGGGTGATTTTTGTATAATTTATTCAAATAAAAACTATCTATTTGTTAATGGATGGATGTTAGTCCTATGACATTTCCTAAGTAACTTATATGGATTAGATGAAGAAAATATATATAAAACACGTGCAAACAAATGACGTAGGGTCGAAAAAATAAATCATAGAGAATTTATGGAGAATAAATTAAGATATAGTCAAATATAGGGTTTGAAGCAATGGGTTTCGAATTTAATGAGTGCAAACGACATATAAATGCAAACATTAAAATTAGGTAAGAAACTTAATAAATATTAATATAATTATTTTGATTAGTCTTCGGCTTTGTTTGGATTGTAGATTTAGAAAGAAAAATGAAAAATATGAATGTAATATGAGTTAATTTTTTTTTTTTTCCACTTTTTAAATTTTTATCCAAATTTATAATTCAAACACAACGTTAATAAATTTAATCACTCAAAGATGTTCCCTCTTTCTCATGTTGGATTGGTAATTGTCATGGTGGGAAAACAAAGTTGCATACCATCATATAACTATGTAGATGAATTAGTTAAATGGGAACTATTCCATGGAAAAAATTCGGTGAAGATATTCTATGAAAAATAATACTCAGGTGATAGCACTCGACTATATAAAGAGGGAAGCAAGAAGAGGAAAGAGGTATAAACAATCTTTAACACTATAAATGAATTACTTCTCTATATTCTTATAACAAGTATATTCCACTGACTTGATCGTTGGAGTCATTTCTAACCTAAAACCTTTGGTTGAACACCTCTCATTCCACGTATGTTTTTTTTTATAGAGATTTGGAGATATGCATGAAATTATCTTGCTTTTTACAATTGAGGAATTTTATCCTTGCACACCAAGTTTTAACTTCACTGAAATGGCAAACGACACCATACATGTTTAGTTACAACAGATGAACAGTTTTGCTACCATTACAAATTAATTTATTAATTTGTATACTAACTACTCACATGTGTGTGAAATCTATATACACCAGACTAGTTAGTAGAAAATTTGATAATTCAATTTTTTGTTATATATTCAATTAAATTAGTTTAGTTGATTAAAATCAAAATAATTTTTGGAAGTTACGTGTTTGAGTCTTTTGCCAAAAATAAATAAATAAATAAATAAATAAAATGTTTGAGTCTTCTCCCCAGTTTGTGGTCTATGACGTCCAAAATATATATTTAAAAAAAGATAAATTACAAATATATTTCATGAGATTTGATTAAAATACAAATCGCTCATGTGGTTCTGGAAATTAGATTTCACTCTTGAGATTTCTAATTTCATAACAAATCACCCATATTATTAATAAATCATCAAGTCAATTGAAAGTTTTTAATGATTTTAGAAATATATTTCAATTAATAATTTAGGTAATTTATTATTGTATAAGAGAGCAATTATGAATTTTATTTTTTTAGTTAATTCCGTTAAATAAAAAATTCTAACAAGGAGGTATTTGTAATTTTCTAAATCATAAGGGACAATTTATATTTTATACGAATCTCAGGAGGTGTATTTATAATTTACCCTTTTTAGGGTAAATTACAAAAATAGAAATGATATAGACTCAGAAACTATTACAGGAAATTTATCCTGAAATTGAGTGAATGGTATATATTAAGCTTAATCTATTATGGTTATGAGAATTGATTGAGACCCCCCCCAAAAAAAAAACCCCCACACACACGTGTGGGGGCTGGTGATTGGAGGACAAGGGAAAAAAAAAAAAAAAATTGGCCAATGATAGGCCAGAGGGGGTCATGGGGGTCACCCCTGAGGGCGTCCGGATCATTTTTGTATGGTTATACCAACAATAAATCTGATCTACATAATTTAAATTTTATATAATTTTTTTAATTTGTATAAAAAATCATATTTATGCAGGAAGTTTGCACACTTGCCTTGGTATATTGGCCCTGTTTGGGAACTTTGGCAATTTTAGTGGCCTTTTAGTCATTTTAGTCTAGTTAAAAAAGTTATGTTTTAGAGCATTCGTAGCAGCTCCCTTATAATAGCTTTTTGCTATTATAATGGGTAAATTCTTCAGAAATGCTTCCCCAGTACATCCCTTATCCAACCCCCTAAATATGTGTGTTGCTAAGAGCATCCCAAGCAGGTGCCTTAAAATAACTTTTCGCTGTTGTAAGGGACTGATTCTTCAAAAATGCAACCCCATTAGATCTCTTATATGATCCCTTAAATTTAGGACTGCTATAGTGACTCCCTATTTGTAGGGAGTCATTGTAACTCCCTCACATCTAATAAATTCATATTTTATTTCGTTGAAGACGCTAACACAGGGACTGGATGCCAGGGAGACGTCTGGCCGGACGTCCGGCCGGAGATCCGGGCGGATAACCTCACCTCTGTTGAGAGAGCCTTCGTTCCAGGGGGTTGAACACAGTAGATTGTTGAATGATTTTGGATTTGAATTTCCAAGGGATTGATCCACGCTTGAAACATTGTTCTAGTGAGCCTTTGAGTTTGAAGCCACAAATCCACGCTTCAGATTCTTCACAACAACATTCTTGACATTGAAGCCAACGTTGTCACTAGACAGGGCCTCCAAAAGATCTTCATGTTGCATCTCCCTCATTAATTACCACATATATATATATATATATATCCAAGAACAACAATACAAAAGTCACCACAAACATGTATATATATAAAAGATGGGTTTGATTTGATCAGATCAAATTAGAAAGTAGAGATATGGAAGGGAAAGTGAAAGAAAGAAGATAAAAAAGTGAAAGAATAGGGAAAAAACATTTTAATAATATTTTAGGGAAAGAATAGGGAGTTTGTTAGGAAAATTAAATGAAAAAGTGATTCCTAAAATAGGAAATGAATTTTTTAATAATATTTTAGAATAAAATTTAGGTAAACTGATAGGGATGCTCTAATAGGGAGTCGCTGTAGCTTCTTTATAACTCATAAATTCTTATTTTATTTTGTTGAATATACGCAGGGGATGTCCTCTCGGATGTCCCTCTAAATGTCCCGTGAGTGATTGGTAATTAAAGAAGAAAAACACTAAAAATTAGCAAGTGGTCGACCACCCAATCGTCCGGCGAGTCAACCGGCCAGTTGGGCACCATTCTTTCCTGTGAGTGCTTTGTATGCACCATCTGTTGCATTTCCTTTGTTTTCATTATTTTATTATTAAAACAAAATTTAAATTTAAAAGTAATTAAAAAGATTATTTTAATAGAATAGTGAAATAATAGGGAGTTTGTTGGGAGAAATAAATAAAAAAGTGATTATAAATTTTTTAATAATATTTTAGGATAAAATTTAGGTAATCTGATAGACATGCTCTTAGATGATAGTTAGCTTCTTTTTTTTTTTTTTATAATTGATTTGATAATTATGAGAAAAAAATAAAATTATTATAGTTTGGATGTGATATTTTGTTTTATTGACTATTTTAGCCTATTTTCTTCCAACAACATTGCAAACTCACTTTTGGATTGAGAAATCAAAAAACATGTTTGGTTTACTATTTTTCAAAATTATTTTTTCTCTCTCCTCTCTCATATTCTCTCTCTCTCTCTCTCTCTCTTACACATCAATCAATTATTTTTCTCTTTCTTGTCTACTCTCTCACATTCTGTACATCAATCAATCAAATTTTCTCTTATATTTACTAATTCAACTACAAATCATCCTAAAATTATTTTTAAAACTCATAACCAAACAAGTTTTCAATTTTCAAAATTCTTTTAAAAAATATATCTTTCAAAACTAATATCAAAACTAAACTAAACAGATTACTTTCTTAAGTCATATTGTCCAAGTAAAAAAAAGTATTAAGGTTTTTTTTCAAATTTCATACTTTTTTTTTTGGGGGGTTGATAATATACAAGTGGGCCAAAAAAGAAAATAAAAAACCTCTATTTTGGTTTTTGAAAACTGTTTCAAAAAAAAAAAAAAATGAATTTTTTTTTAGTTTGGTGATTTTTTTTTTATATTTTTTTTATAACTTTTTGCTTTTTAGATGGACTTAATTGGGAACCAAATTAATTCAATTTAAATACTAGAGATAAAAATAAGGGCAAATTACACAAATAGTCCCTATAGTTTGGGCTATAGTTTGGGGCTTATGTCACTTTGGTCTCTGACTTTTCAATTGTGACACATTTGATCCTGAATTTTGAATCTTGTTCCAAATAAGGACAATTGAATATATAATTAGATTTTTCAAGGGTAAAATTGTCAATTTGATAAAATATAAAACTAATTTGACAAAAATAAATGTCAAACAAATATTTTTGAATTTTTAAAAATTATTTCTACCTACTAAAAATAAAATTATGTAAAATTAATAAATCTTTTAGACATTTTTTTTTTTACCAAATTAATTTTTATTATGTGTTTGGATGATGATCCTGTAAAATTAATTTAAAAAATTAATCAAGTAATTTTTATTAATTTTACATAATTTTATCATTGGTGGATAAAAATAATTTTAAAAAAAATTAAAAATATTTTTTTGACATTTATTTTTGTCAAATTAGTTTATATTTTATCAAATTGACGATTTTACCCTTGAAAAAGCTAATAATATTTTCAATTGTCCTTATTTGGAACAAGATTCAAAATTCAGGGTCAAATGTGTCACAATTGAAAAGTCAGGGACCAAAGTAAAACAATTCTTAAACTATAGGGACTATTAGTGTAATTAACTCTAAAAATAATACAAAACTCCTACTTTAGAGACTAAAAATGTAATTAACCCCAAAAATAAACTATTTATGAAGAAATCTATAAAATAAAATAAAAAATCAATGAAGGAAAAAAAAAAAAAGAAAGGAAAATGTGCCGAACTTTTTGTTTTTTTGAATTTTTTTTTTCATTGAATTTTTTTTTTCAAATTTTTTTGACAAATATTTTACTTTTTAGGTGCATTTAGCTTAGATACATTTAAAAATTAAAAAAATTGACTAAAATATAAAAAAAAATCGCCAACAAAGAAACAAAATCCAAAATAAAAAAATTCAAAAACTAAATTTTACTTTAAAAATCAAACTAAATGGTCGTTGGGCAATATTTTAAATTAGTCAAAAAAATTATTAAAAAGAGAACAAGTTTTTTTTAAAAAATCATATAAAAAAGTTAAAGATACATTCTTGTTCTTTTTACTTTTGGTTTTGTTTTTGTTTTTCTATAAATCAAAAGTCAAAAAACAACACTTCTACTTTATTCATCATATTTTAATCAAAAAAATCTATTTAAGAAGTTACTTACCAAAGGAAGCCTAAGTTTGTTTTCTATTTCCCTTAAACTGAAAATATTGAATGTAATAATCATACCATCTTATTACATGGTTCTTAATATAAAGGTTCAAAAGAATTAAATGGACAAATGTTATCTCCCACTAACCTAATATTATTATAGACTAACCTCCTATTATTTAGTCCCTATTGCAAATAAAAATTATTCATTAGAAGGTGATACTATTAAATGATATTACTATTATATTAAATAGAGCATTATTACATTCATCGAATTTGGACTCGCCCGTATTGCTTAAATTTGCGAATGTTGATCGTTCAGTCAGTTATCTTGGCGAATGTTGATTGACTCATAGGTAAATAAAGGTGATAAGGGTGACAACCGCGATTAACAAGAGTGAATATCCGACTTATAAAATTCGAACAATTCAAACGAGTTCAAATTATCCAATCTAAAATAAATAAATAAATAAATAAATAAGGGCAAATTATAGTTACCTCCCTTGAGGTTTCAATAATTACAGGCTCCTCCCTTGTAGTTTCAATAATTACAGAAACCTCTTTTACTTTTTCTGACATTATCAAGATTCTCTCCTCCCATTAGTTTAACCCAAACGGTGTTAATTTAATAGTATAAATGACCATAATACCCTTTAAGTGTAATTTACCTATATATTAAATTATCTTTTTATTTCTCACAATTTTTTTTTTTTTTTTTGTACTTCCTTGACTTTGTAATTTTTTTTTCCACAAAAAGTTTTTGAACTTCTATAAGTTAAAAAAAAAAAAAAAAACCATTAATGAAATTAAGAAAGAATATCAATGTTTCTTGTTTGAATTAATTTGAGATTTAATTTAATAAAAATAATTTAAATGAAGGAAACAAAGATGGAGATATAGATTTTAGATGTAATAAAAAAAATTTATTTATTTTATTTTTTCAAATTATTTATTTCTTCAAGTAAAATTCTATTTTAATTAGATGTACGAAATGAAAATTTTAAATAGTTTATTATTCTCAAATAATTTCTTTATCTTTCATTCTCTATCAGCTAATTTTAATTTATTGTAACGTGATTATATATTGTTTCACTTTTATATTTATTTTTAAAATTTTTAGTATTAAGGTGAGAAATATTGTCTCATTTTTTTTTAATATCCATCGACTGGAATTTGAAAAATCCAAAGATGAAAATTAAAATTTGAGAATAATATAGGATTATGAAAAGATAAAAATGATAAAAAAAAAATTTATATATATTTATGAGGTAACATTAGGTAACTTTTACAAGTCATTTTTTTTTTATAATAAATATGAAATGTTATAATGTTTATTTTTTTAAAAAGAAAATTAATACACAAACATGTTTGCAAAAAAAAAAAAATCATGTTTGGTATGTTGCTATGGTATTGGGTGATGCTAACTACTATTGATGAAAGAGAAAAAATGATAAAAAAATAGAGGAAAAAAATAGAGAAGAGAACAAATAATAATAAATTATATGGTGTTGCTATTGGTTGCAATGACACTATGAAAAAATGAATAAAAGAATAAATAGAAAGAAGAATGAAAGAAATAAAATAAAGAAAATGGAACGAGAGGGATAATGTCTCCAAATATATATTTTTCATACAAAAAAAACAAAATAAAAAATAAAATACCTATATGTATTTTTAAATTTTTATTCAAACTCTAATTTATCAAAATAGGTATTCATAAAATTGGCGATCTTGTAAAAAATAAAACATTTTTTTATATTTTGTTTTGTAATTTTCAAATAAATGAGTGTATTTAATTTAGTATAAGGTTTGATGGTGATCAATTTGATATCTTCTTCTCTTTTTTTTTTCTTTTTTCTTTTTAATTTTAAAATAAGGTAATGTTTGATTATTCTACTATATATATATATATATATTTGTCTTAACAATTTGAATTTTTTTTAGATTATTGCATAGAATTTAATAATTTTGTTTAATATTATGAAAATAATATATGGGTCTTTATTAATTTTTTTATAAAATCTCAAGAGACATATGTGAAATTTATTATTTGAATATATAAGAACAATTTTGAATTTTTTATTTATAGTACATGACATCAATATGATGTTAGCGTATTTTGTTAAATAAATTAGCAGAAAATTAAGGAGAGAATCTTAATAATAGTTTTAAAAGTAAAAAAAATTCAATAATTATTAAAATCAGAAGGAAATTTTTTATAATTGTCAGAAATTTTAGGGAAAATAAGCGTAATTTACCTAATAAAAAACTTAAAAGGAGGAGTGAGGGACCATTGCAAACATTTTACAGTAAGGTCATGTTTGTTTGGGTGAACATGAGTTTGGGATTGGACTAATAGTCCAATAAAATTATTAATCTGATGTTTGGTTAAACAATTGAAGTACGGACTAATTATTTTAAATTTGACTATTAATTAAGATAAAATACATAATTCAATGAATTCGTAGTCCTAAAACTATTAGTTATGGAAATGCTAATCCAGTCTGTCCAAATAAACATGGGCTAACAGAAATGATTTGTCAAGTGCAGAAACGGTCACGTGACCTTCCTGAATCTTTTTGGCTCACGTCACTCATTACTACTTCGTCTTTGTCATGCTTAAATTATTGGATTGGGGAATCAGCATCACAGCTTTTCACTTTGCACCGGATAATGTGGTGTTTTGTGTGGTTTATTTTAGCCAATTTATAAATTTTAGTTTTAAAAAAATTATTTTAGACTGTTTAATTAAATTTATTTTAAATAGTTTTTGATTTTAATAACTTATTTTAACTTTAAAAAATTGATTTTGACAAGTTGTTCACTCTTTGCTTCTGAATATCAGCTTTTACTGTGAAAATGTTAATTTAAAGTTATACTCTTAGATTTTTTTTATTTTTTATTTTTTAAAAAATAGAAAAAGACCCAAATGGATTATGAATTATTATTATTATTATTTTTCATGAAAAATATAGACAGCTAGTGAATAACAAAAAAAAAAAATTAATTCAAAAAGTTATTTCACAACTTATTTAACAAATACTACTCAGCAACTTAAGTCTATAATCCAACTGCTACACCAAACATATCAACAGCTTATGATTAAAGTCATAATTTATAATCTGTTAAGTTATAATGTATAATCTGTTTAACAGCTACACCAAAAGGGGCCAATAATTTATACTTTTGACAACAATGATAGAAATTCTCTTTTTGGAAGACTCTCATAACCTCCAAAGTGATCTACACCACTCGTAATGTGAGCCCCACACATACCTAAGTGGACCCTACATATCATGAATGATGTAAATCACTTTGAGAATTGTGAGAGTTTTTAAAAACGAGGGTCTCACTCATTTTTCTACTTTATTTTTTATTTTATTTTATTTTATATTACTGTACTGTAATTCCCTCTAAATTATTACTCTAGGGTAGGGTTGTTTGAGAATTAGTTGTTTTAATTAATTTTTTGAATTTGAATTTTTATGAAAAAAAATACAAAAGGTAGAAAAAAATAGTTTATTTAGCGATTTCCTACCTTTTAATGTTTTTGTAATTTTTTTTATATTACTGTACTGTAATTCTCTCTAAATTATTACTTTAGGATAGGGTTGTTTAGAATTAGTTATTTTAATTAATTTTTTGAATTTGAATTTTTATGAAAAAAATATACAAAAGGTAGAAGAAATAGTTTATTTGGTGATTATTTAAATAAGTACATTTATTTGGATTATATTATTTTTATATTTTTTTGCACATCATTTTATAAAAAATAAAAAATAAAAATTGAAATAACCTATTGCCAAACTTGCCCTTGTTTTTATAAAAAAAAATTCAATTATTATATATATAAATATTTGATTTTTTTTATACTGTTGTTATGGTTAATTTAATATCAAAATTACAAAATAAAATTTTGATCTTACTAAATTGCGTGCTTTATATAATATTAGGCCTTGTTTGGAAACAAGTTATTTTAGTAACTTTTTGACTTTTTAGCTAAAATATAAAGTTAAAAAAAATTAGATGTTTGGAATGATTTTTTGAATTTTTAAGAAAAAATGTCAAAAAGTAGAGAAAAAAAGAAATATTTAAAAGAAATATTTAACTTTTTGATATAGGTTATAGGCTTTTTGTTTTTTTTTGAAAACTTTTTGACTTTTAGGCTAAAAACGAGGCCTAAGTATACGCCCTGTTTGGGAAGGGTTATTTGGACTAAAATAGCCAACAAAAATAAGATAGGTTAAAATAGTTAATAAGACAAAATGTTAAATCCAAACTATAATCATTTACTTTTTCTCTTACAACCATCAAATCAATTTAAAAAATCAATTATTTTTTCAAATACAACTTTTTAAATCAGGCAAAAAAAAAAAAAAAAACTAACTAACTAAAATAACCAACTTTTCAAATGAGGTCATTTATTTATTTATTTGGGTGGTTTGAGTAATTTAATAAATAATGAAGATATGTTAAATTTGAACATGATCTATGGCAGTTGTTGAATAAAAAATTTATAGTTAACAATGTGAGAGATATTCTTAAATAATAATAATAATAATAATAAAGCATGATGAAAATCATCTTATGTGTAGTGTGCTTTTAATTGTAAACACCCAATATTTTTTTAAAAAACAATTTCTACAACAAAAATATTTTTTTTATCTTTTTAAAAATATATAGTTTTTGTAGAATTTTTTTCAAAACATTTTTGGTAAATATTTTATCAAAAAAATTCTATAATTTTCAAAAAAATAAAAAATATGTAACTTACATGGATAGTCCTATACTTTCTTTGGTTTTTGTGTCATTTTAATTCTTATAATATGAATTGGCTCTATTTTAATCATTGAATTTATAACTTTGTTTCAATTTGATCCAATTTATTATAATTGTTATCATTTTTAATAAAAAATAAGCACAACAGTAGTATGTGTCATGTTTTTAATGTTAAAATTATAAACTTGATCAATTCAGTAAGTTAATATCAATCAACTTAATGATGATTTTCTGTCAAAAATCATATGGACATTATCAATTGAGTCAAATTAACACAAAATATAAAAGTTAATAATTAAAATTAGGGGGATTTGATCAAAACCCCTCATAATAAAATTTTAATGCACTAAAGATAAGCATAAAATTTCTTGAAAAGTCCAACACATACTACTATTATCAAATTATAGTTAATGAGTAATTTAATATTTTAAACTTTAAAATAATATAACTTTTGATTTAGATGTCGGTTTGTAATAAAATTAGTATTTTTAGAATCCTATCATCACGATCTATTAAATAAGATCTATGTTGATTATGAAATTCTTAAAAAATAAAAAATAAAACAAATACCGTTGAAATTGACGTAAATAGTAACATGTTACTTGAGTTTATAGTTACATTTTATTGTTTCAAAAAACAGAGTATATATTAGATGAACTAACCAAAAATACATATACATGACATTTTTAAACTTGTATAAAATAAAATAAAAGTGTTCATCATCAAAAGAGTTCTGTGAGATATATATATATATATACGCATGGGCAATATTATCTAAGAAAAAAATAAATTTTACTCTACCCTTGCTTAATTATACGCTTCCTCCTTAGGGGATATATGAATCAAAACAAATTGAATTGTCTTTTTTACTAAGAGTCCAATGGAGGAATTTTGGCTAAATTTTTCTTAAAAATGAGTCAACTAAAAACATAGAGACTAAAACTGCACAAAAAATAAAATGTAAAAATTACCAATATAGTTTATGAATAATATTATATACATCAATTGGTATACTAATTAGTATATTAACAGATGATGTGTCATAATTTTAGAAGTTTTGGATATTTGTAATTTATATATAATGGGTGAGATCAATAATAAAGTTATAGGATAATGTTAGGGATATCAAATTTTTTACTAAATAAATGACCAAATGTCTCACATGATTGTGGGCCTGCAATTTTGCGAACCTCATACCCATATGAGATATTTTTTCATTTATTTGGTGAAAAATTTGGGACCTATATCATTCTTCAAAGTTATAATATATATTGGCACATTAATTAATACACTAATTAGGCCAAGTTTGACAAGTTGAAAAAAAACCAAAAAGTTACTCAAAAAGTTAAAAAATTATCATTATTTACCAAAAGTCAAAAAGTACGGTTGCACAACTCTCAATCCTAATTTTCCTCTACACACTAATTTATATAAATTTTTAATACACATTTTTTCATAAAAAATCAAAAAGTTAACCCAAATAATCATATTTTTTTCCTCAATTTTTTAATCTAAAAATTCAAAAAATATACTTATTTAGTACATCCCAAACAACCCCTTAATATATATAACACTACTGAATAAATAAATAAATACACAACTAAAACCGCCCTCAATTATTTATGTCACATTGTCAACTTGTCAATTTTTCTACAGCAATGCTATACGGACCCAATTAATGTTAAGTTCGCTACAACAGTACTATGATACGGACCCAATTAATACTGGCATTTTATATTGAATAATGCTATATATACCAATTAATATATACATTAGTGTATTAATAGATGATGTGATATCATTTATATAGTTTTGAGTATTTATAACTTGTATAATAAATATGATTAATAATAATATCATAACACCAGTTGGTACACTAATGTGTATACTAATTGGTACGTGTAGCACCATCGTTTTATATTGAGTTTGATTATAAGATTTAAAAAGGAACTTAAAAGAAAAAAATAAAAAGATGTGTAAAATTAAGTGAAATATAAGAATATTTAATTCATATTTTATCTATTTTCTTTTTTTTTTAAATTTTTTAATTTTTTTAAATTTCCTAACTGAATACAACATGATTATCATGTTTTATTTGATTTTAAGATACGGACCCAATTAATTTAAGATACGGACTGACATTTTAGTTTCCTATTTTATTTGATTTTAAGATAAATTATAAATATATTTTTTAAAATTTATTTAAATATGAATTATCCCTTATAATTTAGAAAAATTATAAATACCTCTTTTGAAAAAATATTTATTTAATAGAATTAATTAAAAGAATAAATTTTTAACTATTCTGTTATACAATAATGAAATTACTTAAATTATTAATTAAAATAAGTTTCTAACATCATTTAAAATTATTAATTAACTTGATATTTTATTAATAAAAAGATTATTTATTATAAAATTAAAAAAAATTTAAGAGACTGGACGTAATTTTCAAAACTACACAAGATAATTTTTATTTTAAACAAATATCAAAAAATATATTTACAATTTACCCTTTATTTTATTATACAAAAGTCAAAAGTGAATGCCCGACTTAAAAGAAAAATATTGACTAGCTCACATGACACGAATATAATATTATTGCTTAATAAAAAATTATAAGATTGTTCATTGAATAATTGTATTACCATGTGAAGGGACTAAATAAGAGATAGGTCGGACTCAAGCCTTGAGCTGGTCCAATCCTCTAAGCCTAAATCCAAATGGGCCAGATGAGCATATGGACAACCCAACTAAGTCCAACTTCATTACTAACGGTCTACCCAAGTTCTCAAGCACTTGGGCCCAATTCGCAGTGGAAAAGGCAGTCCAGCTGTGATACTGGACTAGGGCCGAGCTGCAAGACCCATTATATGGGCCGAACTGGCAGAACGAATCCATCAACAGAACCAAAGTGTGCCGAGTCCATTTACAAAATGTCCGAATGGGCCAGCCCATCCCAACAAAAGCCTCGCAAAGGGCCGAGCCGAGGCACAACGGTGCTGAGCTGAGGAAACCTCTCAAAGAAACGTGGAAGCTATGAGTATATGCATGTGCAAGTTGCCATCTCAGCTGATCCCCTACACCTAGAATCACGGAAACAGTTAAACCGAAGGAATGTGATTTGTTATCAGCATGACTACAATGAGTATAAGCACCTTTTGACAACTACCAGATGGTCCCCTACTGAGGGCCATACTAAAAGGAAACTTGGCAGCACCAAAGCTTCATGAAACCATCTTGGGAAACAAGTAAGGAACTCTATATATACTACATAAACTTCACATTGAAGGTAACTAATCCAAGCTGAACCCCATTTACTTAAAAACTCAACTCTCTACACTTCTTCTCCGATCACTGATTCCCACACCGAAGGGGTTATCCGGCCAACCCTGGCCGGGCAGCTCTTACGGTACTTCTTGCTGCAGGAACTTCATTCCTTGGATAGTCCAACTGAGTGCGGAGCCCCGATCCACTTTCATCTAGTGCGGTATCCGGTACGCACACCATCTGAAGTAAAGATGTCTTATTTTATTGCCAATTTTGCATTGAAAAAAATAAAAATAAAAATTTAAAAATATTGAAATAAATCACAGACCTGAATAGAACCTTCTTATAATTATAATAACATCATATTAGGAGAGTGAATAAGAACTGAAGCCTTCCCATTCTCATCTTATAGGATTTTGAATTATAATATAAGCCTACGGAGTTGGATTCAACAATATTTTTATGCTTCCACAATCTCATTCCTTATAGGGCTTTGAATAATATATTTAGTTCATCATAAAAAATAAAAATAAAAAAATTATATATTTGGCTAGTAGAGTTGGATTGGCTCATTTATAATTATGGACAAACTTAAACAGAATACTTTAAATTCGGCCTGACTTGCAAATTATACACAGAATATATAATTAATCTTATTTAACTTTTGTACACCCCAAACACGGCGTTACAGCATCCATAGCAATCTTTCATCCGTTCGGATTGGGTGACTTGCTGAACAATGTCAAAAAATGTATATATAAATAAATTCTTTTCTCATTTTTAATTTATAAATTCAATGAAAAATGAATACAAATGGCGAGAATTTAAAAGAGAAATTATTTTATAGGTTGAGAAAACAACCGATTGCTTATATATTTTTCATAATGTAAAAAAGTTTCATTCATATTCTTATATCACATTTTATTTTATTTTATTTTAAATTTCGTATAGTGTTGCATGATAATTGATATTTCATAGATTGTTCACATGCTGAAAGTGATATTGCTAATCTTATGGTACACACCATAGGCAAGTCACGTGATTTGTGAGTTTGATTATTATAAATAACATAATTTAATATTATAAAAATAATTAAAAAAATGAGTTATAATTAAATATCATATAAAATATAATAAAAAAATCTTAGATCATAATTAAAATAATATCATAATCAATATCATAACTAAAGACACAAATGTCGCAACTAGACATAAATATGGTACATATCCAAAAAAGAATGTGTACCATAAAAATAAAATAATTATAAATTAAATGTAATATTTTATCTTTTAATAAGTTATTTTATCTCAACTCCCCCTCCAAACACTCACATTATATCCTGTTTGCACAATGTTCAAAACAAAGAGAGATAGTTGCATGTGGGACAACAAACATTATTATGACTTTGGCTTGTTGATGGGTTGCAATCCAGTGTGTTGCATGTATAGAATCGACAAATTTGTAATTCTTCTGTTAGATTGTGACGGTAGACATAACAAAACAATACGCATCCCAGATGAAATACGGCTTTTAAAGTGAAGAGTCCATTTGAACTGCATCATTCAGTATAAAAATTTTATATCAATTTTGTTTTAAAATAAAAAGATCACATGATTTAATCTTATCTTAGTGGGTCTTTAACCATTAGCCCTCCCTTAAGATTTGAACCTGTAACATTTTGTATAAGAATTCTATGCCCTGGTTAATTAGGACAATCCAATTGGTTATATATTTTCATTATTATTTACCACAAAAAAAATATTTTCATTATCGATATATTACTTATTTGTTCAATTAATAAGCAAGCAATTATTGAAAAGGACAATCTAAATATAAACTTAAATATTTTGAGGTCAATTCTTCACATATATTTTAAACTTAATCGATTTATGATTTACAAATATGCTTGAAACTATATTTGTAAGAAAAGATTGTAACTAATGATCGCTTGTTTAATATATATATATATATATTAAATAGTTGTTTTGATAGTTGAACACGTAATTAGAATCAACACATCGTGTTTAATTCACACATTAATTAAATGCAAATCGGTTTTCTAAGAATGTGTCTTATTGATGCAATTGGACTGTGAGGAATATTATCAACCAAATTAAACAAGTAATGTAGCTAACTGGTTTTTTTTTTTTTTTTTAATGAACTTTATTATTACTATAATTATACAAATAATATAGGGTAGCTAGGATTTATACTTCATACAATAAAGTCGTTTTCAATAGCTTCTATTGATTCTTTAAGTGTATGTGATTTAGGTAGGATTTCCATCAGATTCTGTGTCTCCCTCTCTCTCTCTCTCTCTCTCTCATGAATTGTTTTGTAATACATTAGTTGCCTTGGGGAATTTTGTTGTATTGTGAATTTGAATAATAATGGCTTGTGCTTGTTTTTTTTTGAACGGTAATGACTTGTCCTTGTTGTATGCTCTTTATTTGCACTCATGAATGTTATCTCCACAAAAGTAGAAATAATGGGTTGGTTCAGAAGAGACGGAAACTCGTGTATTCAAATCAACTCCATGGAAAATTATAAAATAGCATCATAATATTATATGGTTATATTTTCTTTTACCAATTACTATTTATTATGTTGTTCATATTTTTTAATTATTCGATATAAATAATCAAAATTTTACTTTCTTTTACCAATTATATTATCATAGAATACTATCTGTATTCTTAAACTATCAAATAATCAACCTCAAAATAAGTTTTTTGTTCTTGTTTTGTGGTGATTAATTTCAAATTGAGATGTAATAATGCCCAAACCATTTTGGCTTTGATTTTAAGAGTTCATGTAGTTCTATTAGAGCTTATGATAACATGCAAGGTTGAATGATACAGAGTCTATTACGATCTCACTTATAGCCTTATTAGTATAAATTATATGAGGGATAATTTATCAATAGATTTTACTTTCGAGGCTTATTATTTATTAAATTTTATTGATAAATTTATCAAGTAATAAATTTATCAGTTTCTCTTATTTTTATAAATAAATTTACAACAATAAACTTATTAGTCAAAATATATAAGTAAACAAGTTTAATTAATAGGACGGATTGATAAGTACTCCTTATTCAGAATTCACTTGTAATTTTTGGCTTTTAAAGGTGAATCCTATATAAGAGATCTGTATCATTTAATTTCAAAGCATGGGGACATCACCAAAATTTTGAAAATCTTGTGATGAAAATCTTGAAAAACAATATAATATATCTAGAAAGTGATGGGAGACATGGCCAATATTTTGAAATTCTTATTGTCCATTACAAAAATACTATGTATCATGAAAATTTATTTCAAATTTTATTCTAAAAATGAATGTCTTTTGTAAATTTAATATTTTTGCTCTGAAAATAAATGTATGGTGTAAATTTACAATTAAAGAAACCTCAGAATAAATGTATGGTGTAAATTTATGAGTGCGTATCATATACACTTATTATGTATTTTTATAGCGTATGTTATATATTTTTATAATAAAATATTATGTAATTTTTTAATAGAAATACAATAATTTGTGATTCGAAAATAAAATTACGTATTTTGTGGTAATGTTACATATTTTTTTTATCCAAACATCTTTTAACCAAAAAATTTGTAACATTACCATAAAAATACGTAACATTACAACAAAACACGTAACTTCATTTATAAATCATAAATTGCCTTAACTCTACTAGAAAAAAATAAATAACTTTTAGCACGAATACATAATATATACTAATTTTAAGCTGCGTGTAGCATAGCATTACTTTTTTTTTTTTTTATCCATCCACTGCCTACCCTCTCTGGGTTGTCTTTCTTGTGCCTTAATTCCATCACCTGCATATTCAAATCGATTGATATCAACAAAACACAAATAAATTTGTAATTATCCAATATCTTTCTTCTATGTATCAACATATTTGTATGTACAAACATCATCATAAAAGAAATAGCAACTAATGGAGGTTTTGATTAAGGAAAGTGGATAATCTTGAGAGTAAATTCAACTGGTGACTACAAATATCTATAATATGTAGAGATGTGTGCCTTAGAAAATTTCTCACCATTAAAAAAAAGAAGAAATTATTGGATGCTTGGAACCATATTTGTAAAAGAATTTACCCAAAAAAAACTGTAATCGAGAATTACTTTAATATATATATATATTGTGGGAGCTGAATAAAAATAAATTTAATCGGCAAACAGAATACATCCAAGCCCATCTTCGATGGGCTAGATTTAGCCAAGACCTATTGGACTCAAACAAGTCATTGTCGAGTAGATACAAATGGAATGAAGAATGTGCCGAGTTAAGGATAACTAAACCGTGTGTTTGAACCGAGTATATTAGATAAGTCGACATGACCTCGTTAAGTGGCCTAGAATGTCATCTTTTGAAAAGTATAATAGGGAGATGGGCCCTGACATCATCATGATGAAGGGCTAAGCTATAGGAAAAAATATCAAGATAGCAAAGACTCTTCTTTCTAAAGAAACTAGCTTACTCGTCGGAGTGCTAATTCAGGTACTACTGATTGGATTTGTTTCTTCTGTTTCAGGTGACATCTCAAGGATCTTTCAAGAGTTTGTTTGGATTAAAGGAGTATTCCAAAATCACTCCCCACATATGTATATATATATCTTTTAAATAGTTGTTTGGATAGTTGAACAAATTATTAGGATCACCACATTGTGTTTAATTTACACATTGAATAAATACAAATCGGTTTGCCAAGACTATGTCTTATTGATGCAATTGGACTGTAAAGAATATTATCAATGAAATTAAACAAGCAATGTAACCAAATTTTTATTTTTATTTTTTTAACTTTAAATTATAATAATTATATTATATAGGGTAGCTAGGGTTTTATACTTTATACAATAAGTCCCTTTCCTTCACATTTTCTATTGATTCTTGAAGTGGATGTGATTTAGGTAGATTTCCCCCACATTCTCTCTCTCGCCCTCTCTCTCATTCTCATGAATTGTTTTGTAATAGATTAGTTGCCCTTGGGAATTTTGCTGTATTATGAACTTGTATAATAATGACTTGTCCTTGTTGTGTGCTCTTTATTTGCACCAATGAATGTTATCTTGACAAAAGCAGAAACAAAAAAATAACCCAATCCACCTTCCCCTTTTTTTTAAGTAAGTTTTATTTTCTTTGTTTTGTAGTGATTGATTTCAAATTGAGACATGATAATATGCCAACCCATTTTGGTTTCATACGAGTTTATGTAATTCTACTGGAGTGGAGCTGAGGATAACAGGTAAGGGTTCAATTATATGGAATCTATTACGGTTTCACATAAGAACAAAATATAATTAGCCTTGGTAATATAAATCATTTGGGATCCCTCTTCTTGTAAACTGACTTTCAAAAGTGAATTCTATTTTTTAAGAGATTTGTATCATTTAGTATCAAAACATTGGAGACATAGCCAAGATTTTCAAAATCGTAAAACACAATCATAAATCTAGAAGTGCATTAGAGACATGGCTAAGATTTTGAAAATCTTATCATCGAGTTACAAAAATATTATGTATCATGAAAATTTATTTCGAATTTTACTACAATGAATGTATATATTTAATGTAAGTGTAACCACAGAATAAATGTATTCCATCTATTCACTTTTTTAGTTAATTTTTATAAACATGTAGTAGAGTTGATTGAATTAAGAGCTTGATTTCCATTCTTGACTAAAAGATTTTAAAAAACAAAACATTGCTATGTTTGAATCTTGAGATTGTGGTGCAGTGAAGGTATTTTAAAGAACACAAAACTAAGAGATTCAAGAAGGAAACATTGCTTTGATTTTTTTGATCCCTCCATTGCCTACCCTCACTGGGTTGTCTCTCTTGTGCCTTAATTCCATCACCTTCATATCCAAACCAATTGATATTGTCGAAACAGAAATAAATTTGTCATTATCCAATCTCTCTCTTTTATGTATCAACATATTTGTACGTACAAACATCATCATAAAAGAAATTAGAAACTAATGGGGGCATTGATTAAGGGAGTGAATAACATCATCATAAAAGAAAATAGAAACTAATAGAGGCTTTGATTAAGGGAGTGGATAACCTTGAGGGTAAATTCAACTGGTGTCCTGAAATTCTAATTTCCCAATTTTGACCTTTAATTATGCATAAATATCAGCCATAAAAACCATAATAAATGAACAATTTGAGGACAATATTGGCATGGAACAAAATCCACACAACACCAATAGCCTTCATATATTAGTATAGAGGTAATATCAACCACACCGAAACAATCATTAAAAAAATAATCAAGTAAACTAGCACATCACAGGTACAAAGAAATTTGAAGAAGCAATCTTTGCAACTGACAAAATCAGTGTCAAGAATATCACCATCATGGAAGATGGAGGAGCCTATTCACAGCCGAGTCCAAAGTATCGACGTTCTTCCTCAGAATTTTTCTTTACAAACATCAAGGAAGCAAATCCAATGGAACTGCAGAGTGAAAATCTTTGTATCGATGAAAGATTGCATCGAATGCTACCAAGGTTTTGAGGTTCTGATTCAAAATTCAGAATATTACCTTGTCAAAACTTGGCATAACGCCAATGAACCACCAAAAAAGTTCTTTGGCCCTTGATGTCAATGTGTGTGAGTGTTATTAATGTACGATTGAAAAAATGAAGAAAAAAAAAAAGAAAAAGGAAAAAAGAAAGGATGTCAATCTCTCTGGTCTTGAACCTTAGAAATTTATCATACAAGAAAGGAGTAGGGAGAAGCAATATATATAAAGTAAGCTCAAGTAAAACCAAGGATACAGTTTTGTGGCCTGACTATCCATGCCTTTTATTTCCTCATTTAATCTGCAAACAAGCAAGTTCCACAAGAAAGAGTCAGTGCAAATGCAAGTTCCTTTATATGTAAAATGATAATATTTGATGTTATAATGAAAGCACTGAAGTTCAATCCCCAAGGAGTAGCAGCTCCCACATTAATATCTGAAGTTCCAGTTCTAGATTTGATTTAAGATCCCTGAAACTCTCGAGTCACCAACTGGCTGCTGAAGTACAAAATGACACAGGCAACAGCCAACCTTCCTCCCAATGAAATTTATCAAAATTTATTCCTTTTCTTTTCCTTTCATTTTGGCAGGTACTTCAATTTTAAATTTTAACTAACTACTAAAAAGTTTGCCTTAGCTATTGCCACAAAATGTATATTGTCGTACAGTTATTGTCCAGCTCCAGTTTCCATAACTTCCCATGTAAATGCCATTAGAACAAAGCAAAACATCCTTTCGGAACAGTAGTTCAAAATTGATCAAAACATGCTGAAAAGTTATCAGGATTTATCAAAATGGCAAGGTGAAATCAAATTATATACCTGAGACAGGAATTTATATAGTGATTCCCTTTTGTTGCTGCATCAAGTGCTGCAAAAGAATAATAAAATTCAAATCAGAGGATCCAAAATATAGGTCAGCAATAATTGGGTTTAATAATAATTAAGGATGAAATATAAGAAAAGTGAGCCTCATATGTGTGTGTGTGTGTGTGTGAGAGAGAGAGAGAGAGTCACAAGGAGAAACTAATGCAGAAATAAAATCTCAGACAAAAACTAACTGTTGTGTTGCAACTATCACCAAGCTCTTCTGTAAAGGCAACTGGGCAAGTGATGGAAAGGTAAAGAATAAAGCCTGGCACTGGCAGCAGGATCTCTGCAGCCATGAAGTGGAAGCGCAAGAGAGAGTCTACGGCCAGACACTACCAAATTAAAAAATGAATATACTCAATGTTGAGAACTTTTCATTACATTGAGATGGTACCAAATATAATACAAAAACAAAAATTGAAGCCCTAATGCTGTGTTTGGTTGGAGGATTTGGAGAGGGATTTGGAAAGGGAAAGGGAAAAGGTGTGTGAAACTAGGTGAAATGTAGGTATATTTTATTTACATTTCACTTAACTTTTCCCTTTCCCTTTCCAAATCCCTCCTCAAATCCTCCAACCAAACACAACGTAAAGGAAATGCAGTCAGTAATATTGTACATTCACTTATAGTAAGACGAATGAAGTCTCACAAAACTACACTACAAGTATCTGCCCCAATTCCTTCCAACCAAACTAGGGTGAAGCAACCATAACATGTTGATCACCCATAACCTTCCTAAACCACTACAGGAATTTAAATCCTAGACTTTTCTAGTGAGCTTCAACTTGTATTAGAGAACTGTTATGCTAAATAACTGTTTTAATTCGGCTAGTAGTATATTCTTTTGCTTTCCTCTGTTCAACAAGAGAAAGCAGACAGAAAGATTGCAAAGAACTTAATTCTTTTTTGCAATAAATTTTCCCTTCCCTTCTCTTCTCGTGTCAGGCAACCTATGAGCACCTTAGAAGTCATAATCATACTGGATTGTAGACCAATGCCATGGAAGGAAATGACAATTGTATGAATATCCTATATTTTTAACACAAAGATTCAATTACTCTCAATTCCACCAAAACATTTTGAGTTTATTAAAGACATAAATATATAAAGCACAATATCAATCACTATAATCACAATTTACCACATTCTTGAAGTCGGCCTGCAGCATCACTGAAGCATCGCATATGGTCAACTGAAGTGCTTGTTACCTGCAAAATATTACTTTGTGTCATCACATAGACACAATATTTAATAAAAAAAAATCCAATTTCAACTCCATAGAAATTAAACAATCCCAACTTCATACATATTTTGACCATGTTTATTTGACTTAATAGTTTATCAAACTGACACATATAATATATACACAATCTTTTAAATTCTCATACAGCTTACTTCAGGTCTATAGTCTAGAATCCAAATCCACTATCATCTACCACTTCAACAATGTCAAAGAAACTGTATACATCAATTTTTCACTCAGCAGTTTCGCCATACCAAATAAGGAAACATGGTTCACCAAGTTGCAATAAAGATATCCACCATCAATTTTTGCTGGAAAATCGGTTCCTGACTAAAGAAACAGAATTCTTCCAAGAGCAAGTCCTCATTTTCAACCAAAACCAAATGCACGATTTTCCATTTTTATCCCTCTTCAAATGAACACAAAATCTGAGAATATGAAACTAACAATTACACAAACTTGGATCAGAATATATTTTTCATAAACAATTGAATTATTTTATTGCCCACCATCACCATCACCATCACCATCAAAATTTTCCCGTCTAAAGAAACAGAACAATTCGAATAGAAAAGGCCTCATTTTTATCCTTCTTCCAACGAGGACATAATCTAATAATATGAAACTAACAATTATAGAAACTTGGACAAGAAATTTCATAAACAATTGCAGTGAATAACAGAGAAGTAGAAGAAGATTATACGAAATTGACTGACTGACTGACTGACTGACCTCGGCGAGAGCCAAGCGTAGGGAAGCGAAGAGAGAGGTGAAGCTGTCGGCGATTGCCACCGAGTCTCTCTCCACGACCTCCAAAACTCTCAGAATCTCCTTCTGATCCAACGATGTCGATTTCGATACTCCAATTTCATCAACTCCCACTTCTTCCTCAACATCTTCTTCTGAGACTAGGGTTTCATTCGTCGCTTTCTCTGATTCCATCGTTTTCCGGCGATTTTCTCACTCAAAAGTTAATTAATCGACTCTCAAAAGAAGGGGGAAATTATTGGGGGAGCTGCTGCTGATTTTTTCTCTAATTATTATTATGAGCAATGCTATACCATTAAATTGTCATCACTAATCCCACCACTGGTGAAGTGGCAACTGAAAAAAAAAATAAAAAATAAAAAAATAAGGCACAAAACACATGTGACAGTGGATGGGATCCACTGCCATATCATTGGAGCCACCACTAATTAGTGGTCTAAAGCATTTTTGTTATTATTATTCACCTTCTTATTTTCACTTTTAAAAAAATACTTTCAGAAAATTCTATTTTTTTATTTTTTGTATATTTTTATTTTTATTAAATTTTTTAAATATTTTAAGTAATTTTTTTACTTTTTAGACATATCTAACATAAATATATCTAAAAAGTAAAAAAATTATAAAAAAAATCTTTTAAAAATTCACTAAATACAAAAAATATAAAAAAAAAATACAAGAATTCAGTACATTTTTTATATTTTTATGTATTTATTAATTTTTAAAAATATTTTTTCACAAATTTTTTACTTTTTCGATACATCTAAGTAAGGTACATCTAAAAAAGTAAAAAAAATGTTTAAAATTTAAAAAATATTCACTAAAAACAAAAAAATACGAAAATCAAAAAAGTCAATTTTCAAAAAATTTAATCCAGAAAACTCAAACGAAACATATTGATTATTATTTTTTAATTTAATCCTAAACTATCATTTCATTTATTTAAGGGCAAATTATCTAGAAGTTTTATTTGAAAGTGGAGAAATTTATTTAGTCTTATAATATTTTGGATATTTTTAAAAGTTTATTACGTATTTATTTATTTATTTTCCGTTCTTTTCTATCTCCTTTTTTTGATTTTTGGTGGTTGGTGATTACACATTACTTCTTCTATTTCTTTTTCTGATATATAGTCATTGGCTATCAAAAATCACCATTGATTGGGATTCATCGATAACCATCGACTATCGATTCCTTACTTCACCTTCCCCAACAACGAAGGAGACAAGTTTCCGACGAATAAGATGAATAGATCTACTCAAAGATCTACATTTAAGTAGATTTACATTAGATCTGACGAGATCTAAACCAAAAATAGCTGTCAGAATACAATCTTCTCTCTATATTTATTTCTCTCCTTCAATCTCTCAATTTTTCTACTTTTTCTCAACTACACACTTCTATTTTCTTGTTTTAATGGAGAAAATTTTCAAGTTCAGAATAAGTTTTTTTCGAATTTTAGTTATAGATAGTGAAAACTGTAAAATTTCACAATTTCATTTGTTTGGGTGCTGAAATGAATTATTTTGTAGTTTCATAACATGTTTTCTAGTTTGATTAATAAGGATAAATACTTAATAGAATTAAATTTTGAAACGGTAACATTTCATAATTTCAAAACTTATTTTTTCAGTTTGATCAATATTGGAGATCGATCAATATTGGAGATTATTTACTTAAATCCTACAAAAATTAAAAAATAATATATATATTTTCTCATTGTTTCTGTTTGTTCTTGTTGTTTTTATTTTATTTTTTTATCAACATTTTTGTTATTTTTTTTTACTTTAATTTCTCCATTTATTCTTTTTTTTTTTTTCTTGACAATATTCTAGAGATTCTGGTAAGTCTCCGACGATATTCTTAACATATCTGACGAACTTCCTAGTGATGTTGAATATTCCGACGAGTCTCTAATGGCCATCTGACGACAGTCCGGTAGTGGTAGGATGTAGCAACGTTTTTAAATTTATAAAAAAAAAAAGATTTTTTTTATAACAATTAAAAATATATAGGACTAATTGGTGAATGTATTTTGTTTTGGGACTAGATGGGTGTTGAACTGTGTGCATGAGACTTACTGGTAACTGCCCCTTCACTTAATTCTTAAAATTTCTAGTTTCTGTTTGGGATTGGATTGTCTCTAGTCCTTTATCGGACTGGACAGTTCAGTTCGACCCATTGGGCTGATTTTTGAGCTCTATTTTAATAATCTCAATCGTTTACATTTTAAGATTTGTTAAGTACAACATCTCTGTAAAAAAAATCAAGTTCATCGGATAACAAAAAAATATGTGTTTGAATAAACTTTATATGAATTGTTTTTTTTATACTGGCTATTTTTTTATTATACAAAACTGGTCCGAACACGTAATTGCCGTTATCCATTCGACTTGATTTTTTACAAAGATAATATACTCAACAAACTCTAAAATATTCAGATCATCAAAATGGATCCAAAACTGAGTCCACTGGACTAAACAACACCTTTCCAATTCGATGAAGAACCGAAGAGAAGCGAGACCTTTTTTTGTTTACGTATGGTATAATTTAGGATAATTATACAAATCATTAAAGTCTAATTTAATAATAACAGAAATTATTTCAGAATTCCAATAATTAAACACTTATTTTTCTTGTTATTTTAAAAGAATTATACCTTATAGCTAATTGACATGTGATTAATAACTTAACATTTGTTTTTCAATTTCGTCTGCGGAGGTAAAAATAGAGAAGTAAATTAAGGTACCAAAAAAGGACCAAATGTGAGCATAAACCCCTCCAAGGTTAAAAGCAATGCTAAATCCTATTACTATAAGGATTTGGAAAGGAATCCAAATACTCTTTTCCTTGTTATCCAAGTCTATATTATGTGGAGATAAAAATTTTCTTGGCAAATTCGTTTACACCAAAAATAACTATCAACACAACATTCATTCAGTATTTGTACTCACAATTATCGCCAAGTTCTTCTTCAAGATGGCTAGTAGGGATGGTCTTCAAGCACACCATACATGGTAGCAAATTGATTCGACACCAGACAATGAATCATTGAACTCCGATGATTTAATCCTTTCATTCGACGAGGCCTACGCTTCTCCTACTGTGTCAGTCGATCGAAACAAAGGTCATTTCCTTCCTAGTGAACCATGACCTACTAACATCGTCACCATGTCTTCTCTCTCAACTGCTTTCTCTCACATTCATTGCTTCGGCTTCCCTTGATGAGCAATTGATAGAAAGCGTCATGGACTGCATTCGTACAGTGCCAAGTACATATCGAAAATTGACTATAAACATAACTATGGCAGAGGCATCAACGTGAAAAAGGGATGAAGACGATGATGGTGATGAGTTTGGATTGTGTGCCACTGTGCAATTTTTTCAAGGATTTGATACAATGAAAATGGATCAAGTTTTAGGTTGTATGGTTTAGTGTTCGATTTGTTTGGAAGATTTTTCGATTAGGTCAGAAGCTACTCGCATGCCTAGCTCGCATTTGTATCACAGAGACTGGTATCTTTCAGTGGCTTGGAAAGGGTAACTCCTGTCCACTATGTCGCTACCAAATTTCTAGTTAAATTTGATAATTTTTACAATTTTTGTATGTTACAACTTATATATATATTAATAAACATATTTAAGTATTTATAGTATGTAACAAATTTTTTATATACATACTTGTTAGACTTATTTATTTTGATGATTTATTTGAAAGAGAAAAATAGAATCAACATTTATTTTGCCCCATTATTTCTCACTTAAACTTTTATCCTAAATGTTGTTGGAATGTATTTAATATTTGCTTAAATTAGGAGTTCAAACAGCTCAAAAACAGAGGTTCAAACAGCCCAAAATCAGAGGTTCAAACAGCCCAAAACAAAGGTTCAAACAGCCCAGCACAGTAGCAGGCCAAAAGGTTCAAGTGAAAGATATTCAAATTAGTAATGATGGAGTGGAAGATATTCAAATGAATACAACGGCTATAAACGATCATAAGTTTCATTATATATACCAAAGCCTCTAATGTAAACTAATTACAAAAAAAAAAAAAAATACAGAAAAAATATTCTTTGATCTATAGTCACTCACATCTATTCTCTGAAAAATTCTCTGAGAAGTGTTTTTTAATTTTTGTTTACATTCTTTTTCAGAAATTATACACTGAGACGTATAGCTTTAAGTCCATCTTTCCTGTGTGAGGTTTACAGAAAAGCCAGAGTTTCATTTTTATATCTATTTTTGAGAGATAATTCTTGTAGTTTTCTGTGAAAGCAAAAACACATTCTTTTTAACAGTGCAAGAGTGTAGTACACTCAGTGTTCTTGACTTAGAAAATCTGTGTAAAATTCGTGGAGGATTGTTCCATTTATAAAGAGGTTGCTAGCACCCCCGTGAAACTAGAGTATAGTGGAAAATCTCAAGTGAAGCTTGAGGAGTGGACGAAGGCTGAGTTGAAACCGAACGACTATAAATTTGTTTGCCTCTCTCTCCCTTATCTCTTTATTTTATTTAAATTGTTGTAGCTATATTTCACATTTTCACTGTGCTAAAATCATTAACTGACATAGTTGTTAGAACACTTGTTTTAATTATTTTTATTTCATTAACTATATTTATCTATTGTGCTAGTCATAATTTTTATTAGGGTATTATTAATTTTTAATTGTAAAAACCTAATTCACTCCCCTCTTAGATTGTTTTTTGGGTAACAATACTTAAATGGTCTGGTTTGGTTTTATAATTATAAAATCACGGATCAAACTGTGAAGTACAATTTGCCAATTTTAAGAATCATAACCGAACAGTATATTAAGAAAATCAAATCAAACCATACAATTTGATCTAGACTGAAACTAATTTGTAATTATTTTATTTTATTTTATTTTACTTAGCCCTAGTTATCGTGAAGAGTTCATTTACGATTTTTCAATTACAAAATGACACGTTGGATAGATGAAGTCCCCTATCCCTTTTTAAATATAATCTACATATATCCGAGAAATATATTTAAAAAACTCAACAAATACAAAAAAATAAAAATATATTGAATTTTTATATTTAGTAAAATTTTAAAATATTTTTTCATAAATATTTTACTTTTTAAATGTATCTAGATTATGATGATTTTTCAATCAGTTAAAAATGTTGTATAAAAAGCATTTATGTAACCACGATTATGTGACCGATTTATTATTTTATCTCAAAAAAATCTATTAGAGCCTACTTTAGATTTAAAAAAAGAATTAATTAAATTTAAATTTTGCAAAGATGAATAAACATGTTTATATAAAAAGAATGCTATAAATATTTCAAAATAGGCAATACTAACTGAAAAAATAGCATCTTTCATACCAATCCAGAAAATTACTAGAATTTTGATGTAAAAGATTTATAGATGGAATTAACCATTTGGTTACTATATCCAAAGCCATTCCATCATGATTGAAAGAAATTCTTATGGATCCAACAAAGAAAGTAAATTGGAACAATACGAGTACATGAAATAACATAGTATTATCTGATTCATAAGGATACGAATAAGTGTTCTTATTGCCAAAATGATTAATAGTAATAAAAGGATGTATTATCTTTCTTCATGCTCCACCAACATAATTGATTACGCTCAATAGTTCCTACCCCTTGGCTAAGTGGGGCATCGACTTAGTCAGTCATTTGCCCACTCATAGGGGACAAACCAAGTTCACTGTGGTTGCCATTGACTATTTCAACAAATAAGTGGAAGCAGAACCCCTTGCTACAATTACTGAGCGAAACACCACCAAGTTTATTTGGTAGTCGATCGTGTGTCGATTTGGAATCGGAATCCGCCAAGCCATTGTCTCGGACAACGAAAAACAATTCGATAATGCCAAGTTCAGGAAATTCTGTGAAGAGCTCAACATGAGACCATGTTTCTCTTCCCTAGGCCACCCCCAAGCCAATGGGCAAGTCGAAGTCACCAATCGCTCCCTTCTAAAGATCATCAAGACTAAGTTGGAAACCGCCAAAGGACTCTAGGCTGAGGAATTACCAAACGTGCTCTGGGCTTATCGGACGACAGTTCGAACCCCCCTAGGAAGACCCCTTTTCGCCTAACATATGGCGTCGAGGCGGTCATCCCAGTGGAAATCGGCCTCCTGACCCCTCGAGTTCTACATCCGAATCCAGAACTAAACGAAGAGTTGCATCGGGCTGATCTAGACCTAATTGAAGAGCTCTAAGAGGTAACTGCTGTCAATCAGGCATCATATCAGCAGAGAATGAGAAAACATTATAACCGCCGAGTCCGACTTCGAGAGTTCATAGTGGGAGACCTCATCTTGCGCGAAGCAACCCTTGCTACTAAAAATCCAACTGAGGGCAAGCTAGCAGGCAAATGGGAAGGACCTTACGTTGTCAAGGCTAGACCCCGCCCGGGTACTTACTGTCTCCAAGATATGGAAGACAGAGACCTCCCCTATCCATAGAATGTCGAGCACTTGAAACGTTATTTCCAGTAAAATGACGTCTCTTGCTTTTGTATCATTCAATTGTTATATGCTCTATTTTGCCGATTTGAACACTTTTTCATTTTTGCCCTTTCCATACACGGTGTAAATTTGTGATCGATAGACTGTGCCTTAATAACAACAATTTCACATCTTCATTATCTGTGTTTGTAACAACCCTCGTACTGATTACTGAATTACGTACTGATTACTGCTAAACCGAACTGACAATGACTGATAATTGGATTAACTGAAGTACTGAATGAACTGATTGAAATCGGAACTGAAATTGAATAAGTTATCTATTGAATTGCATATTGCATCTGTTTGATTGATTGAATATCTGTTTGAATTCATATGTTTGAACTATTAATTGAAGGCCTTATTGGCGGCCGAATTGGGAACCGTTTAGTATTTTGGAGTCAGTAGAATATTTATGATTTAGTGGTATATTTATCTGAAAATTGATTAGGAATGATTAAACTAGATTAAATAAAGCCAATTAAAGAGATTGACTTAATTACCACATTGCCACCTAATGGACCTTTGTTTAATCTTATTATTTGAGCCTTATACACTTGAATGAAAACATCTCCTCAGCCATTTGCTTGCTATAGCCGAATTTAGAGAGAGAGAGAGGGAGAGAGTGCATTCTTCTTGTTGGATTGCTTGGATATTGAAGAAATTGTTAGAGAATTGTCAAATTGGACTCTTAAATCTTGAATACAAGACTAAGGTAGGACATTCATCCTCTTATTGTTGTCATTAAGATTGATCTTGCATGTTCCATGCATCATTGTAGAGCTAAGCCATGTTTTAAGTTCAAGAATGTTGAATTGAAGCTTGGTTGTTGCATGCATCACCATTTTGGTGTGTTTGGGAGTTGAATTCATGGTTGATTGTACATGCATGTTCATGTCTAAGCTTTAGTCCATGTTTTCACTTTGTTTTCCAACTATTGAGCTCTTGAGAGCAAGATTTGAAACTTGAAATTGGTTTGAAACTCATGCATGTCATATTTGAATGTTGTTCATGCATGTTCTTGAAAATTGGTTTGGAAATGAGTTTGATTAAACACCCTTGGGCTTTGATTTCTTAAATTGAGTTTTGAAACATGTTATTCTATGTGTTTAAAAGAGTTTTTCCAGAAAATAGCCCAAGAGGATCGAAAACATTGCTTTTGAACGTGGTTTTGAGCTTGGGACTCAAATCTGGGATTTCCAGATTTCTGTTGTCCGCTCGAGCGGAGAAGTCGAGCTCTCAGCATCTTGCATTGTGCATCAGTCCGCTCGAGCGGAGCATTGGGCGCTCGAGCGGAGGACTGGGTGACACGCTCGAGCGGGCGTCGAGCGGAGATTTCACCTATCCAGTACTTTTTGGTCCGCTCGAGCGGGGGATGTTGCGCTCGAGCGGGGACCTTTGTTTGCCTGTACGCTCGAGCAGGGAAACCTGCGCTCGAGCGGGGCTCTGTTTAACTGAAAATTCTGCAAATGTTTTCTAAGTGCATCTTTGCATCCTCATTCCATCCTAGGCATTCTTAGGCCTAGTTTAAGACATCTTAATGAGGATTTAGATGTAGAACACACCGAGGCATAATAGGAAGTTAATTATTGTACTTCCCCAACTGTTAAACTTAGAGTGTGTTCAATGTGTTTACTGTTTAGGGTTGGCACTCGGGGACGCGCTCTAGCATACTGTAGCCCAATCTCTGTGAGTAACAGATTGTGTAAAGATATGTTCAAAATGGTTATCTTTTGAATACTGAACTGAATTGTTTATTGAACTGATATTGTTTATTGAATGAATGTATGTCCTGTATTGTGAACTGTATTGTGGCATCCTTAGCATTGACTGTTACTGTTACAGAGCTCTGTCGGTTCCCTTGTGGAACCATACTGTTTACTGACTGATGGCCATCACTACTGTTGGGTCCGTTGAGGCCCGGTCCTTTTGGACCTACTGTTTATAGGCTAATGGATGTACCACATATGATTGATTGACTGACATACTGAAAGACTGAAATACTGTTTAATGAACTGTTTTCATTAATGTAAGGACATTCATTCATAACCTCTTTACACTTATTGTTATTCACTGGGCTTTAGCTCACTGTTTATATATATATGTAGGTTCTCAGCAGCCAGACCGGAGCTAGGAGCGTGGGTTAGTCCCCCAGTTTTGTCAAGCCAGCCTATGTGCCTCACCGCGAGGTTCCGTGTTGCCATGCTATGGCTTGGGGTGTTTTTGTGTCCCCCTACTGTATAGACCGTCTACTGTTTACTGTACTGTTATCGAGGGATTTGATTCCCGTACTGAATGTTGTATATGATTGTATATAGATTGTACTGTTTGAACTAAATGAATGCATGAAAAATGTTTTTGGCATACAGATTTTCACAGCTCAATGGACACTAGTTATTTACTGTAATGGCTTCCGCCAGGCCCTGTACTCTGTTTTACTGTATTACTGTTCAGCAGGCCTTCGGTAATCTCGGATTACTGGCCAGTTACGGTGCTAAACCCATAGGGCCGGGTTTGGGTCGTGACAGTGTTGTGCTTCAATGACAAGTTTTAGGCCTAGTCTCAGCCAGACTGAGCTCTCCAAGTCTCAGCCAGACTGAGCATGAAGAGCTCAGCCAGACTGAGTTAAGCCAAGCCTTAACCCGACTGAGCCCTCCAAGCCTCAGCCAGACTGAGTTAAGCCAAGCCTTAGCCCAACTGAGCCCTCCAAGCCTCAGCCAGACTGAGCATGAAGAGCTCAGCCAGACTGAGTTAAGCCAAGCCTTAACCTGACTGAGCCCTCAAAGCCTCAGCCAGACTAAGTCCTTCAAGCCTCAGCCAGACTGAGTTAAACCTAGTCTCAGCCAGACTGAACATAAAGAGCTCAGCCAGACTGAGTTAAACCTAGTCTCAGCCAAACTGAGACCTCCAAGCCTCAGCCAGACTGAGCATAAAGAGCTTAGCCAGACTGAGTTAAATCTAGCCTCAACTAGACTGAGACCTCTAGAGCATGAAGAGCTCAGCCAGACTGAGTTAAACCTAGTCTCAGTTAGACTGAGCATGAAGAGCTCAACCAGACTGAGTTCAACCTAGTCTCAGCCAGACTGAGCCCTCTAAGTTCATTCTTATCCTAGGTCATTTTTACCTACGTTAGATTACTTATCCAATCTTACCATTCATACAAGTTAGATTGCTTATCTAATTTTACCATTCATACACTTTATTAACAATTTACCATTCGAAAAAAAAAAAAAACAACAACAACAACAAACCATTGCAGAGCTGTCACCTTTATTTATTAATGACTTGCACCATCATACACTTTATTACAGAAATCACATTCAGTTCATTATATTCACTTCATTACAAGAAAAAAAAAACCAACAATAACAACAAAAACAAAAACACAGGAAAAACACCTAGCCCTCACTCCCCCTCGCTGGACACCAGATCTTCGTCTTCCACCCCCTCATCTAGGGGAGTCTGGGCGACATCGTCCTCTCCTACTTTCACCAGATTGAAGTCCACATCTGGGAACAGCTCCTACTAGGGCTGATCGCGGGTCGGTTTTGGCCGGGTGCGGGTCAAAACCGACCCGACCCGCACACATGCGGGTTGAAGAAAACAGACCCGCAACCGCCCGCAGTGCGGTTCGCGGTTTGTGCGGGTGGGTCAGTTGGTTGTGCGAGCGGGTGCGGTTCGGTTTGCGGTTTGGGCTTTTTTTAAATTGGGCTTAGTTAATTTGAACAAATTTGACATGTTGGGCTACTTTTTAAGCATTTTGCTATTATTTATAGAAAATTTATAAATTAAATTTCATGATAACATAAATGCCCATATAATGATAATATGATATAATAAATTTTACATTCTTCCAAAATACAAAAATAATTGATAAAACTAATTACAAACTAAAACATTAAAATTCACACTAAAATCAATCTCCATCCATCCACAATCCAAAGCTTACCTATTAATCAAAATGCAAAAATAATAATAATAACTAGTTAGAAACTAAAATAAATTAGTTTTCATCCATCCATCCATCCAAAATCTAAAGCAAGCTTACCTAAAATTTAGTGCTCCAATTAATTTTACATTCATCCAAAATAAAAATAATAATAATAAACATTAGTTACAAACTAAAATAACATTGTCTACAAACTTCATCCAAAATAATTTCAAAAGGTGGTATCCATCCAAGGCTTCACTAAACTCTTTAGGTCCAATGTCCAATGTCCAATCTCATCCCACAATCTGCCAAAAAAAATTCCAATGAGCCAAATTAATAAATATAAATAAATAGATATAAATAAACAAACATTAATCTGATCTCAACTAATTAGAAAAATCTCACACATGAGCCAAATGAACATTAAAGTTCAATTATAGCATCTACATTAGACTTTGGGGTTGAAGAGGAACATGGCTCCAAAGTACCTAAAACATGAGTCAACAAGAGAAGATAAATAAACTTGCATAGTAAAAATAATAATAGAATTAAAAATGAAGAGATATTCACATATTACCCGAGTCGTATTGCTCAAATTCCTCGACATCATCCATTGCTTTTCGAAGAGAAATTGGAAGGTTGCTTTTAAGCCAATTTTGTGTGCATACAAGAGCTTCAACCATGGAAGGGGCAAGTGAACTACGGAATGGATCAAGGATACGTCCCCCGGTACTAAAAGCCGACTCCGAAGCAACGGTAGAAATGGGCATGGCCAACACATCCTTTGCTATTTGAGATAACACCCTATACTTTGTTGCATTATTCTTCCAATATTCCAATATCTCAAATGTCTGATTTTTGGCAAAATGTTCAACCTCGCCCAAGTACTTGTCTAATTCCGACTTGCTTCCACTAGTGAAGCGCCCTTCCAAATATGAAATAAATTGGGACTCCATTTGAGAATCCAAATCATCCTCATCAATCACCATTGTCTCCACTTCAGTCACCCTCGAGACACTCTCATTTGATGAATAAATTGTGGCATAATGGTTGTACAAACGAGTCAAACAAGAAACAATTTTGTTCACCATCTCATCCACCTTCCTCTTTTCTCCATGAAATATATTTGTAAAACAAAACTCCAAGTATGCTATCTTTTTTGTAGGATCAAGAGCAACAGCAACATACAACAACAAATTAATCTTATTTCCATCCCCCCAATATTTGTTGAACTTTTGCTTCACACTCATAGCCATTGTGCACAAAACATCATCATTGTCCAAAATTAATTGATTAATTGTGCTTTCAATTTTAAACATCTATTTATGAAATGCATTGGAAGTAACAAAAAGGGACCCGGAAAATTTCTTTGTTGCAAGGTAGAATAGTTTCAAAAATCTCACAAACAACCTACATTTTTTCCAATCCTCCTCATTTGGAATCCTCCTAATCCCACCATCAACATCCTTGAAGTAAGTTTCAAAATTGGAGTCTTCATACTTCAAACGGTTAAAAGCCTTCTCAAACTTTTCAGCGGCCTCCAACATTAAATATGTGGAATTCCACCTTGTTGGTACATCTAGGCATACAAGAGCAGTAGTCACAAGTTTTAGATAGGCCGCACACTTCTTAAAAGCATCTTGCCGATTAGGAGAAGACCTCACATACCTAACCGCAAGTCTAATATTTGCAATAGAATCATCCATTTCCTTCAATCCATCACTCATAACAAGGTTTAGAATATGTGCACAACACCGCATATGCAAAAACTCATGCGCCAAAATGGTCCCCTTCCAATCTTTGGTATTCCTTCTCAAGTATTGAATGGTAAGATTGTTGGAACTAGCATTATCAACAGTTACAGTGAAGATACTATCGATGTTCCACTCAAGCAAGCACAACTCAATTTTTCTACCCAAAGTTTCCCCCTTGTGATCTTCAACTTGTTGAAAGTTTATGATTCTTTTTTGTAGTTTCCAATTATTATCAATGAAATGAGCCGTTAGACACATGTAACACAAATTTTGAATAGAAGTCCAAGTGTCTGTAGTGAAGCAAATTCTATGACCCTTCATCAACCTCCTCAATTTATCCCTCTCGTTGTTGAATATGTTTGTCACCTCTCTTGCTATGGTATGACGAGATGAGATTGGTGTAAATTTAGGAACGGCAACATTACAAAATCTTTTAAACCCAACTCCCTCCACAAATCGAAAAGGTAACTCATCAATAATCATCATCTCGGCAAGAGCCCTTTTACAAGCCTCAAAACTAAAACTTGTTGCCACAACCTCAACACCCTCTTCGGCATTTTGTTTTGATTTAAAACTCAATGTTTGTTGCCCATCTTTATCATTGTTTGGAAATTGTTTGCAATTAGGGGTATGACTTCTCAAATTACTAGTCCCATGAGTCCTAGAATCGGCCATATACTCTTTAAAACAATACTTACACACTGCTCTACGTTTCCCATCTTCTCCCATAACCTTATCAAAATGGTCCCAAACCGAGGATGGTGCTCTCCCACCACTACTCTCACTCTTTCTTTTGTTCGGGGGTTTAGGAGGCTTAGATACAGATGGGGAAACATTAGTTTGAGAATTAGATGATTCTGGTGGAACAATAGGGCTTCCGGTAGATTCAAAACTAGCATTGTTATCTTTATCCATTCAAACTGGTAATAAAAAATTAAAAAAGTATGAGATAACAATTAAGTCATGGATGGTATAATAATTGAATCTAAACCATAACAATTCTAGCAAAAGCATCAGCTATTTTCAACATGAAAATAAAATAAATACAGTCTGTCTTATAAACTTGAGTCTTATAAACCATCCACATCTCATTCACCATTTTTGTTTTCAAATTTCTACTCAAGTTTATAAATCAAATAAATACAGTCTTATAAACCTTATTAATATTATGAATGTGACCTACATGCTACTAATTTTAAATTCACAATATACAGATGAATTATGTATGTTATAGTTTTTATTTGTTGAGAATGAGTATTCAATAATTTTCCTACTTTCATGGATTAATTAATCATTATGGTTCTTTCTCCTATTTATAAAAATGATTTAGAATAATTCCAATGGTAAATGTAAAAATAATTTTGCTAAAGTGTAAAGAAAATATAACCAATTCTCATTTTTGGCTATTATCAATTTTTATTTTATTTTGTTGATGTGCAAAGATTAAAGTTGTGCAGGGATTTGTGAAAAAATAACAAAATAAAATAAAGTAAAGAAAAAAATTATATGAACAAAGGAATGGATACAAAATACAAACAAGATTTAAAGAATTTATTAATGAATTAAATTTTAAAAAAATTTATTCGATTACATGCATTAGGTTTAGGTGTCTGATTTTTCTCTTCCTAATAATTTTTTTGAAAAAAAAGAGATGGGTACCTACTAAGCTTCAACCGCAGATCCACATCTAAGTTTCAAAAATCTAATGAAAGCAAATCCACATCTAAGTTTCTGCAGATCCACATCTAAGTTTCTGTAGATCCACAAATTTCAAAAATCTGGCACACCCAACCCAAGTTTCTGCAGATCAGATCCACATCTAATTTCAAAAATCGAATGAAAAAGAGAGAGAGAGAGAGAGAGAGAGAGAGAGAGAGAGAGAGAGAGAAAAGCGAACCTGTGTTGCTGCCGATCGCCGGTTGCTTTGCCGCTGCCGATCGCCGGCGTCTCGCCTCGCCGCCGCTGCTGCTGTGCTGCTAGGGTTAGCGGCTGCTGAGCAGAAAATACAAAAGGGGGAGAGAGGAGAGAATGAGAAATAGGCGGGGCTGGGTGGGTTCGGCTGCCCTAGTAGTATAATAAATAAAATAAAGGTTTATTTTTGTAATATATTATATATATATATAAATATAAAAAATATATATATATATAATGATACGCGGGTCGCGGGTTGCGGTTCGGGTAAGGTCAGAACCGCAACCCGACCCGAACCCGACTTTTGGCAGATTTCTTAACCCGCACCCGCCCACCTACCTATATCGAAACCACCCAAAAGGCTGCGGGTAGGGTAGGGTCGGGGCGGTTTGTGTGGGTGGGTGGGTTCTGTGCCCAGCCCTAGCTCCTACACCTTATATTTAAAGCTCATCCAGCCGCTGTCCCAGTACTGGCTTATTTCGTGCTTATAGAAGTCTGACCGCTGAAAACTTTGAATTACTTCTTCTTCGCTCCTACCAGCAGCGGCCACTCCTGATGGCCCAGTACCCCATTCACCCTCCTTGGCCAAACTCTTCGCGATCGCTGCGTCGATGGCCATCTGGAATTCAGCAAACCCCTTAAACTGCTCCACCGTCGCCACGCACAAGTCTGGATATGCCGCCCTCTCAGAGGCCATTTTGGCCCTCTCTTCTCCCAGCGTGCTCTCCAACTCCGCGATACGCCTATTCGCTTCTTCTTTGTCTTTTAAGGCCTGGTCGCGCAGATCTTCATTGTTGGAGAGGGCCTCTTGGACTTGGCAGTGTTGCAGGCTTCTTGGACTTTGTCTACCTTCCTCTGCTCACCCACCAGCTCAAACTCCAGCGATACCGCCTCGTGGCGCACAACTTCCAATTCCGATTTGGCGACGGTGAGCTCGGAGGTAGCGTGTTTTGCCAAGTAGCTCTACACCACCACCAATACTTCCATCTTTTTCGCCCTTTGCGCATAGTCCAGGCCCTTTGTATAGGCACTCCGCGTAGCTTTTCTCCAGCTCGCCGTCTCCACCCTTAAGTTTTGCAATTGTGCCTTCACTTCTTCCAGCTGGGCCTTCAGCAGCTCTGTCTCCATCTTCGTCGGTGCCGCCTTATTCAGCAGGGCCGCCGCTAAGGTCGTCGTTTCCATCTGCGCTGAGCAAGCTCTCTCAAGAGGTCGGCCTCTGTAAATTGTGCCACCGATCACACGATCGCATCCTCCATCGCACTCAGGAGACGATCTGCGGCGACCCTGGCTTCTCCCTTTCTTCTGCCAAACAATCGGCCACTGTACGAACATGATGTGTGGCGATCTTCAACGCGGTGCTCGTCTCCCTACCCCGGGACTTGGGGACACTTCTTTTATAGGCACAATCTTGGACAATTGGTCTTCCAACCGTTCGCCTCCTCCAACTGCTCTAGCTCAGCTGTTCCACTCACCACTTGGGTACCTGGGCACTGGGCCTCTTCTACCCTTCCTGATCTCCCCTATCTCTATTTCTGGGGATACCTCCGCCATCCCCTTCTTCGCCTTCTTTAACACTGGCCCTCCCTCACCCTCCTCCGCAGCTGCCCTCTTTTTCTTCTTTTTCTTCAACACCACCTCTACCTTCTTTTTGCTCATTTCTTTCAGCGGATCCACTAGCGGTGGCGGTGGCAGCGGCGCAAAGTCGGTCAAATCCTTGTCTCCTAGAGGCTTAGGGTGTGGTCGGACTCGCTCATTCATGATCAGCTTAGGCGCACGGCTTAACTGTGATTCTTTGTACTTATCTGCCTTGGCGAACGTCCTTTTGTCCTCTGCCTCCTGCATGTTCCCCCTCGCCTCCAACTCTTCTGGTGCAGGGTCCTCCTCGGTCGGCTGTGGCCCCAGATTCAAGGCAAACAAGGTTGAAGGCTGGATAAGGTCATCCCACTTACGCCCTTCTTCTCCCTCCACTCCTTTACTCGTTTAACCCTATTCTCTGCTTCTGTCTCCAGCCTTGGCTCCACTGACTTGATGGGAATTTTTCACATTGCACGCACCCCCTACCGCCATTTGCCGATACATAAAACCACCTTGGTCTCCACCCATTCATCGACGATGGCAAACCCGCCACTAATCCTCTACCCGCCACTACCTGTAAGGTCACCCATGTTTCTTGTTGACCAAAGGCCTTATAACAAGAAAAGAACTCATCCACTATCATCGTTGCTCCCCCGGTCGCCCATGGCCATACGATCGCGCAAGCCAGCAATATTTTCCATGCATTGGGCATAAGTTGACCTAGCGCCACTTCTAACCGGTTCAACACGTCTACCACTATTTGTGGGAGTGGCAACCGCAGACCCCCCCACAACGCCTCCTCATATAGTGTAAACTCCATCAGATGTGCATCCGACGCCCTTTCTTTCGACATCGGCAACCTTCATTTTGACCTCCTTTAGCAAGGCGATGTAGCACTCTCTGGCTATTGTCTGCTCGCCCCTCACTGTGCCGACCCCGAGGTCGGTCGGGAATTTCATGGCTAGATGGTATGTGGAGGTGACAGCTTGGAAGGCATTAAGAGCCATGCGTCCGAGGATGATGTTATAAGTAGAAGGACAGTTGATGACGAGGAAAGTGAGTAGTTTGGTGGTCTGCCGTAGATATTCTCTGATGGTAATGGGAAGATCGATGGAGCCTATGGAGGTCACCTGATCGCCGGTGAAGCCGACTAACGGGGTTTGGAAGGGGGACAACTTTTCTTCTCCGACCTTGTGTTGGCGATAGGCGTTTAGGAAGATGATGTCTGAAGAGCTGCCGTTGTCGACAAGGACCCGTTTGACTTTGTAGTTGGATAGGAGAGCGGAGATGACGAGGGAGTCATCGTGGGGGTAATGGATGCCTGTGCAGTTGGCCTTTGTAAAGGTGATGGGTTCAGACCATTGCTTTGGGTGTTTGAAGGGGCGGTCCAATGTCGTTACTTCCTTATCGGAGTCTTGTCTGCTTTTTCCGAGTTCGGCTCGCTGGGCCGATCGACATGGCCCTCCGCATGCGAGCCCACCAGTGATGACTCTGATCTCGCTAACCCGAGGGGGCGGGATTGCTTTATGGCCGGGGCTGTGGTGGGAGCCGCTCATTGTCTCGCTTAGGTTGTGCGGGTTGTCGGGGAGTATGTCGGCGGTGGTCCCCCTGCGGGTAGATCTTCAGCCGTTGCTGGGGACGGGCTGCCTTGAACCGACTGAGGCGCCCCTGGTGTATCAAATCCTCTACCTGGTCTTTAAGGCTAACACATTCCTCAGTGTTGTGGCTGTGGTCTTGATGGAAACGGTAGTACTTGGATTGATCTCGCCGGTTGGAGGGAGATCGTGATGGTTGAGGCCATTTTAGGTTGTAGTCTCGTTGAATTTGGTTAAAGACTATCATTCAAACCGACCAGGTAGTCGAGTAGCTGCCGGTCGATCGGCTCGAGCAAGTCGGTCAGTATATTGAGGGGGTTGATGTATATATTGGGAGGATCTAGGTTCGAGTTCTTTTCTTTTGTCCTTAAGGGGTGGATTTTTAGGTGTGGAATCTTGGTGGGCTGCCAAAGAGTCTTCGGCATTCATATATTTTTGGGCTTTGGAAAGGAGGGTAGCCATGGCCGTCAGGGGGTTTTTAGAAAGGGAGAAAAGAAAATCGGATGGTTGTAAATCGGCCATGAAGGCTGTGAGGATGACCTTGTCATTGTTTTCCGCCACCTGTAGGGCCTCAGTGTTGAAATGGGTGACAAAGCTACGTAGTGACTCTCCTTCAGTCTGCCGGATATTAAGCAGTTGAGTTGCCAGGCGTCGCTGGCGCTGAGCGCCAATGAAATGGCTCAGGAAGGAATCACTTAGATGTTGGAAAGTAGAGACAAAGTCCGACGGTAGCTGACTAAACCATAGTCGAGCCGACCCCTTAAGCGTCACATGGAAAGCTCGACACATGATTTCGTCAGGGAAAGCATGGAGGATCGTGAGGGTCCTGTAGGTCTCCAAATGGTCGACCGGGTCGGTTGTGCCATCGAAAGTGTCGATCGAGGGCATTTTGAACTTGGGGGGTAGGGGTTTGTCCCTGATGGAGGCGACAAATGGGGAGTTGACTATTGTGGAGGGTTTATTCTATATGTTCTGCATGACTCCCTGAAGCTGGAGTTTCATGGCTCGGAGTTCCGCATCCCAAATAGGAACATTGTCCCCTCTAGAGTGCAGTGGAGGCTAAACACTACCAGCCTCTCCTTTAGGGATAGGTGCTTGAATTGATGGATGTAAGCCCCGAGGTGGTAGGTTCATGTCTTGAGGTGGGGCTTGTAGACCTTCTAGGTTGGAAATGTGGGCTTGTAGGAAAGGATGGCTTGATGTTTGTTCCCAATTGGGAGGGATATCTTGTGGTGGTGTAGGAGGTACAGGGAGATTTCACTAGAGTAAAGTGTTGATCAAGGCCTGGTTTTGTTCGGCCAAGCGGTTGATGTTGTTGGTGAGCTTTGTAAAGTACTGAGGTGGGTTGTTTGGGTTGGGAGGCTCGGCTTGGGGGTCAACAACATTGTGTTGAGAAGCCATGGATCTCGTTGTAACCATCCACCTCGATGGAAGGTAAGGAGAAATTATCGGGGAACGGGTCTCTGGCAACAATGAGCACAACTGTTAATCGGAGTGACGTTTCCCACAGACGGCGTCAACTGATGATGTTGTTGATCCAATGGAGGACGAGTCGGGCTGACCCACGCCTCCAACACCTTTTACCGGTCTCAGAGCTTGCTGGTGGTGCTTGCAAAAAGGTCCAATGGGGAATGGGAGTCCCCCAGCAAACCCTTCGATGATCAGGTTTGAATAAAGAGATTGATTGTGTAGAGAGAGAGAGAGAGAGAGAGAGAGAGAGAAGAAGAAGAAGAAGAAGAAGAAGAAGAAGAACGATGATGATGAACTTAACCTTTGATGTGTCTTGGAAACTTTCTTATATCCTTTGTCCATCATTTCCTTGTCCACTCCAACCTGTCGCGCTGGCCGAAAGTCTATACTCTAGCTTGCATTGTTCACGGTGAGGCTACTTGTTCCGACGTGAAGGGGTTGTCGCATTTAATGCTTTCGGAGCCTCATTAATGGCGGATGTGTGGTACAATAATTCTGCAAAATCTTTGTCTACTTACATGGTTGGTTCCTTACTTGACAAGTGTTTAAATGTTATTGGTCCCTGGTTCAACATTGGGTTCTCAAGGGTGCTGGGCTTTAGTACTTGAATCGTGAATTGGGTTCTAAGTCGTGGGCCAAAACGTTTTGTGGGCCTTGCTCAACTAAACTAGTCCGTTAGTTTTTATTAAAAATATGATAATATAGAAACAAATAAAATCGTATACAAATTGTTATAAAATGATATGTTAAATTTTAATTTTATCACTTTACATTAAAAGATTCATTGAAATTACTAATATTTTAAAAAAATGTCACGCCACATCACTTTTCTTAAAATTTTTATATAAAATTTATGTAAGAATATTATTATTATTTTTTGTTAATTCAGGAACACAACTGTTGAGCTGGCCATTGGTTTAATTGTTTGATTCTTCTTGTGCCTGAAGAGCAGACAAGCATCGATATTAATTCATGGACAAAATTTAAATGGAAATTCTTACGTTCCTTTTTTTTTTTTTTTTTTTTTTTTTTTTTTTTTTTTTTTTGGGGGGGGGGCGCGGAGATGGAAGGTTTTTTTTTTTTCAATAAATAAATTTCATATATAAATTCATCTATAGCTACCATCAATATGATATTCCATTCCATTTACCCAGTAAGAAAAAAAAAAAAATTACTTCACCTTTTTCGGTGATAAAGAATTCAGTAAGCTTAAAAATGTATAAACAAATAAATAATAATAAATTTCTAGGGACTCGTCAATTTCAAAGGTTTTGGGAGTATTGTCATAAGCTTAATTCTTTTATAGTCAAAATGATAAAATAATTTAAAAGATCATATTATGCCTTCGTTTAAAATATGAGTTAATTTTTTGATTTTTTAATTATTTTAGTTTAGGACTAAAAGTTTCGTTTACGATGGACTTTTTGATTTTTTGGACATTTGTGAGGAAAAAAGTAAAATGATTATGTTTTAGATGTGACATTTTTTTTATTAATTTTTTAGCATATTTTTGTCTTTTCATAACTAAAATAGCCTAAAACAACATCCCAAACATAGCCTATGTTTGTCTATTTACTTATTGGTTCACACATTATCTATTTATCTGCGCGTCATTTCATATTTATCCATATGTCAATTGTTTATTCACATAATTTATCTATATGTTCATATCACCACCACCACTACCACCAATTGCCATCGCTGATAGCGACTTTCGACAATTACTTGGCAGTAGTGGCCGAAAAATGGGAAAAAAAAAAAAATTCAAAACAGTAATTGCCAAAAAAAGTCAATCCTTAAACTTGATGCCATATCCGTATAGAAATGGACTTATCACTAAAATTTTAAATTTCTAACACTGTATTTGGTTGAAAGATTTAGGGAGAGATTTAGAAAGAAAAAGAAAAAAATATATATATAATTAGGTAAAATGTAAATATATTAGCGTATGCCTATGCCTGAAGGCACGATGTAAATAATGTTAGGATTATAATATAATTGTAATCGCAACACTATTTAAATTTAAGATTAAAATGTAATTATAAAAATATATTTAATAGACTTCACTCTACAATTCCAAACAAATCAAATATAAAATAAATAAATAAATAAATATCAAATAATGCACACCAACCAATACTCTGTAATTTAAAAGAAATTAAAATTAAAATGCACACCAGTGACACTTTTTTGCTCCACTTCATGTGTTCCCAAGGTATCCACTGCAAGAAACCAATAAATACAAAAGAACAGATATAGAGTCAAATACAACTGCCTAAAACAATGATGCCAAGTGAAAGGACAAAAGTGGAGTAAAAGCAATATGCCAAAAACTTCAAACTTACGGCACACTGTGGGGATCCTTTAATTGCTAAAATATTTTGATCAAAATTCTGAATTGAGGTTTGTGTTAAATTGTTTGCTTGTCCCCAGTTGGCTTTTATTTTCAATGTATTGTTATGGTGTTTTTCATTTTTTGTTCAGCCTTTATTTACACTTATTGCCTGTCTATTGATGCTGACAGTGCTGAATTATTGATTTCATTGTAGGAAGATTGGAGTTGACTTTGTGTTGGATGACCGCATTGGTGTTTATTTAGTTCTGCTAGGGAATGGCTGCCAGAGGGATTTCATCTGTTAAATCACACAATTTTTTACTCAGATTTACCATGGCTTTGGCATCAACTGTCCTTGAGTGGTTACTGACCTGTATGTTGTTTATTGATGCAATTTTCTCGTACTTGGTCACAAAATTTGCTCGTTATTGCAAATTGCAAGTTCCATGCTTGCTATGCTCGAGACTTGGATCATGTTTTGGGCAATGAAAAACTTGGATTTTATTGGGATTTGATCTGTGGAGATCATAAATTTGAGATTTCATCTTTTGTTCTCTGTCGTGTGCACAACAAACTCACAAAGCCTCCAACTCACACAGTGGATTGGGAAGAATTCAACAACAACAACTAAAAAATAAATAAAAAAAGAGGAGGAATTTGTTCGAATTTGAGCCTTGAACACATATATGAGCTCAAATCCTTTTTTTTTTCTTTTTTAAAAAAAAAGGCCTCAGATCTATCTTTCTCTCTTTCTCTCTTATCTGTTGAAAATATCTAAGCAGCAAATAAAGAAATGATAAAAGAGAGGACCTCTCCTGTGAAGCAATTCATCAAGCATTTAGCAGACAAAGGAGAATAAGGTGTATTTGTTGATCCAAAATGGTGATAGATTAAACCATAAATATCCATTCATATTAAAAAGGTTAATACAGTACAAAAATGTAATCACCATTGTCTCATATCATCCATGACATAAATATCTCATCAAAGTTTGTAGTAGTCCAGTTCTAAGAGTAAAGCTAAATCCTAAATAAATGGAACTCACCACTACTTACCAATTACCAATATTGCCTAACTAAACACATTAAAATCACAAATCTAACAGAGAAGTAGCAATAAATTGTAAACAACGTAAAATTAAACAATTTCTCTAAGAAAATCAACTTCAGATTTCACATAGCAAACCATATGCATACGTTTCGTCTGTTAAGAAATTTTTTTTAAAAAAATGCTAACCATATATGCGTGTATTATTAAACTCTCTTCTAACTGGCATAATCAATACGGCAAAATACATATACATTCATGTAGATAGGATAGAGATTTACACTAATGGTAGAGTTAGCTCCCTCTAGTCGAACAGGTCAAAGACTTGATTTGAATCCTATGGAGCATTAATTCAAACATGCACAACACAGTCTCACTGTTCAATTTAGTCCATTCTTAATAGACAGATTCCAAAAATCTCCTCACAAAATGGTAATATCCATTCAAATTGGTCCCAGATTTAAGAATAATAAAACTCAAACACAGGGAGATTTAATATAATAATGTTAGGAAATAAATGATTTAGTCCATGAGAAAAACACAAATTGGTTATCTCCCTGTGTTATCTCCTAGCCTTCATTTTATTATTCTCATTATTCATTATTAGAAATATGATGAAACTAATGTTTATATAGTAAATATGATGAAGTAAAATATTAGAGAACACAAAAAATTTTACTATATAAACATTATAGTAAGCTTATTCCACACTTTTAATATATATTATTCCACACTATATAAACATTAGCTCATGGAGATAAAATGAAGGCTGATGTCATTTTACTTAAACAATTTTTTGTGTTATCTCCCTGTGTTAAAACTCAAACACAGGGAGATAAATGATTTGAGAATAATAAAACTCAAACACAGGGAGATTTAAAACTCAAACACAGCAAGATTCAAATTGGTCCCATATTTTAATTTGTTTACTTCTCTATTAGATTTGTGAAATCAAACACAAACTCAAACACAGGGAAGCCTTCAAATTGGTCCCAGATTTGAAATGTTCAACTGTGATCAAGATCTCGTCTGCTTTTCTCTTCCCAACTCTGTAATTCACTTCTCTCCAATACATAGATCGACTGATATATACATATATATATACACATTTCCAGAGACACATGGTTTTCATTTTTCTTTTTCTTTCTCTTCTCTAGGATCCCCGAATTCCTCATACATATGCACACACATTTGCAGAGATATATATATCTATATATATATAGATACAGATCAATCACCAATTTTTCTTCTTCTTTCTCTCCTCTAGGATCTCCAAATTCCTCATACATATACACACATATTTGTAGAGATATATATATATATATATAGATCACATCCACCAGAAATTTATGTACTGCAAAATTTTACAAACAACTACTAAATCAAAAAATAAACAGAGATCCGTCGCACCACATAACAATGGTTTTTAAAAAAATGTAGAGCAGTGCAAAGAGAATGAAATCACTTACAGTTTACAGAAGAAAGAAAAAAACCTCCAAATCGCTCCACAAATCCAAATGCGCTGTTTTTCTCTGAATAATAGATTTGTTACAAATTCGAGAGAGAGAGAGAGAGAGAGCAATTAGAATCTCACCTGAAAATTAACCCTAATGCTTCAAGGTACTGCAAATCAAACTTGTGACCAATGAAACCAACAAATGAAAGAGAAGAAATACAAAAGAACAGGACATATAATCTTTATAAGATCTATACAATTACCTAGAGAGCAGCAGTTTTGGGAGTGAGGGTATGGAAGAAGAAGAACAGGGAGGGAGAGAGAGATAAAGAGGGAATGGGGTGGGTGAGAACAAAGAAGGGAGGAGATAAAGATAGAATAACAGAGTGATCTTGAAGATAGAATCGTTGAAGATAGAATCGAGATAGACATGGGTGAGTAGGAAGTTTAGTATTTAGGCGGGAAGTAAATTGATATATATTTAAGGGGGTAATCTCATCCGTCTATGTAAATACACAAGTGAATCATGACCATTGAAATGTCCTAGTAGAACAATTGTCTCTAACATATTTTCAAAAACTTTTGTGCCTTATTATATAGATTTTATTCATATTTCACTTAATTTTTTTATTTTTTATTTTTTAAATTTCTTTTCAAATTTTCTAATTAAATACATCATAATAAAACATTTAACAAATACAAAAAAAAAAAAAAAAAAAAAAAAAAAAACATGGATTTGCGTTGTCACAATTTCGACCACTGGTCCATGGACGTATTTATATCTATACAGGTGTAAATTTTAGTGGAGTCCATATATAAATTATTTATTGTCAGCATTCAGAATATGGCCAAGAAAAATGACGGCAATCAAAATTACTTGTCCCTCTACACAGAGTTATATGTAAGTAGTGAGAATTTTCTGTGTTTGGGTTGAGGCTACATCTTTTGCAGTTACGAAGTTCCAACTTCATCTCGAGTGTGTGGAACCAAAAAAGTGGCCCATTGCCGATTCACTTTTGTTTCAATTAGCATATCACCCGTGTTATGTATGTGATTAAATTTTAAAAAAAAATTATTCATAGTTATGTCAAACATATTTTTAAATTGGTAGCATAAAATATATGTAATTTTAAAAGAAAATATTGACATTGCATAATTAAAGTAATAAAAATAAGAATTTATTGCATTTGTTCGAAATTCACTGAATAAGTAAAACAAAAAATAACTAAAATCTAAATTATTATGGGCCTTCTATCAGCATTCATGCATTGTCAACATGATAGTTAGTATTATAATTAATGAATAACACATATATTATGTATTTATAAAATGTTATAAAGTAAAAATGTTATACTTACATGTTTTTTTTTTTTACTTTCTGAAAGGTATAAACATTCTTCAGACCAATCTATATTTAAAACAAAGGGCACGCATGGTGCACAATCTAGTTGACGTGGCATTGTTGGTACAAGTATGATAAATGCATAGGTACGGTTTTGGCATGACGTAATATAATCTTTAACCATTCTAACGCCATTATATTAAAAAATCAAATTATAATTTTTTTTTTTTGGCTAGACCAAATACAAATAAAAAAATGAGATAACTTTAATCATAAAAATCACAAATATTTTTATGCTATCTAACTGCAATCATATTTTTTTCATAATAAAAAAAATGATTGTAAAGAAGAACCATTAAAACAGTAAATAAAACGATTAAATCACATTTTAAAAAAGAACCATTGAAATAGTAAATAAAAAGAATATTTAGAACCATTGAACAAATTACAATCACATTTTTTTTATGAGTGTTTATGTTTATCTAATTTCAATCATATTAAAAAATCAAATTATAAACAAAAGGAGATAACTTCAATCATACAAATCAGAATTTTTTTAATGCTATCTAACTACAATCACGTTTTTCTCATAATAAAAAAATAATTGAAAAAAAGAACCATTAAAATAGTAAATAAAAAGATTATTTAAAACCATTGAACAAATTACAATTACATTTTTCTTTTTGTGAGTGTTTATATTTATCTAATTTCAATCATATTAAAAAATCAAATTATAAACAAAAGGAGATAATTTCAATCATACAAATCACAATTTTTTTAATGCTATCTAACTACAATCACATTTTTCTCATAATAAATAAATAATTGAAAAAAAGAACCATTAAAATAATAAATAAAAAGATTATTTAGAGCCATTGAACAAACTACAATCACATTTTTTTCTTTTTGTGAGTGTTGATGTTTATCTAATTTCAATCATATTGAAAAATCAAATTATAAATAAAAGGAGATAACTTCAATCATACAAATCATAATTTTTTTAATGCTATCTAATTACAATCATATTTTTCTCATAATAAAAAAAAATAACTTTTAAAAAAGAACCATTAAAATAGTAAATAAAAAGATTAAGTATTGAACAAACTACAATCACATTTTTCTTTTTATGAGTGTTTATGTTTATCTTACTTCAATCATATTAAAAAAATCAAATTATAAACAAAAAGAGATAACTTCAATCATACAAATCATAATTTTTTTAATGCTATCTAACTACAATCATATTTTTCTCGCAATAAAAAAAATAATTAAAAAAAAGAACCATTAAAATAGTAAATAAAAAGATTATTTAGAAGTATTGAACAAACTACAATCACATTTTTCTTTTTGTGGGTGTTTATGTTTATCTAATTTCAATCATATCAAAAAATCAAATTATAAACAAAAAGAGATAACTTCGATCATACAAATCACATTTTTTTTAACGCTATCTAACTACAATCACATTTTTCTCATAATAAAAAAAATAATTGAAAAAAAGAACCATTAAAATAGTAAATAAAAAGATTATTTAGAAGTATTAAACAAATTACAATCACATTTTTCTTTTTGTGAGTGTTTATGTTTATCTAATTTCAATCAATATTAAAAAAATCAAATTATAAACAAAAGAAGATAATTTCAATCATACAAATCACAATTTTTTTAATGCCATCTAACTACAATCATATTTTTCTCATAATAAAAAAAATAGTTGAAAAAAAGAACCATTAAAATAGTAAATAAAAATATTATTTAGAGCCGTTGAACAAACTACAAACATATTTTTCTTTTTGTGAGTTAACTTCAATCATATTAAAAAATAAAATTATAAATAAAAGGAGATAATTTCAATCATACAAATCACAATTTTTTTAATGCTATCTAATCATCATCAATAATTAAAAAAATCAATCACAAATTAAGTCAATTGATAATTAAAAAAAACATTAATTTATTTTTCAAAAAGCATAGTGAGTTAAAAAGATCAATTACAATTTTTTTTTGGTCAAAATACAATCTAATCATCATCAATAATTGGTACATTATGTGACCCTAATGAGTACAATCCATTTTGTTTTTCAAAAAACACAGTGAGTTAAAAATCAAATTAAAAAAACACAATAATTTTTTAAAAAAAAACACAGTGAGTTAAAAAAATCAATTACAATTTTTTTTTCAAAATACAATCTAATAATTATTAATAATTGGTACTTTAAAAATCAAATCAGAAAAAAATCAAATCAAATCACAAATACTTTTATACTATCTAACTGCAATAATATTTTTTTCATAAATAATTGTAAAGAAAAACCATTAGAATAGTAAATAAAATATTAAATCACATTAAAAAAAAAGAACCATTGAACAAACTACAATCACATCACATTTTTTCCATAATAAAAAAAATAAATAAATGAAAAAAAGAACCATTGACTAACTACAATCACATAAAAAAAAGAACCATTGAACTAACTACAATCACATTTTTTTCTTTGTGAGTATTTATGTTTATCTAACTTCAATCATATTAAAAATAAAATTAAAATAGTAAATAAAAAGATTAAATAACATTAAAAAAAAAAACCATTAAAGTAGCTACAACAATCATATTAAAAAAAAAGAGCCATTGAACAAATTACAATCACATCACATTTTTCCCATAATAAAAAAAAAAAAAAAAAAAGAACTATTAAGCTCACTACAATCACATTAAAAAAAAAAAGAATTATTCAACTAATTATAATCACATTTTTCTCTTTGTGAGGGTTTATATTTATCTAACTTCAATCATATTAAAAAATCAAAAATAAAATTAAAATAGTAAATAAAAAGATTAAATAACATTAAAAAAAAAAAACCATTGAAGTAAGTACAACAATCATATTAAAAAAAAGAGCTATTGAACAAATTACAATCACATCGCATTTTTTCCATAATAAAATAAATAAATGAATTTTTTTTTTATTAAACTAACTACAATCACATTAAAAAAAAAAAAAAAAGAATCATTCAACTAATTATAATCACATTTTTCTCTGTGTGAGAGTTTATATTTATCTAACTTCAATCATATTAAAAAATTAAATTATAGTTTTTATTTCGCTAGACAAATCACAAATATTTTTATGCGCTATCTAACTACAATATTAAAACAGTAAACAAAAGAAAAAGTCAAGAAGGAGAAAACAAAAAGAAGACTTACTGTTTGCATACGCGGTCACTGAAGTTGAAAGTGTAGAAGTGAGAAGTCAAGAAGGAGAAAACAAAAAGGAGACTCACTATTTGCAATAGGTATGTGAAAAGTTAAAAAGAGTGTGTGTATTGAAGAAGTTAAAAAGATTTGAAAGAATTTAATAAGTGCGAATTTTTTTTTCAAAAAAAATCAAAAAAATTAAGAAATTAAGGTTCAGATATTGGAACTCCCACAAAATTTGTGGGTTAGAGATAAATATAAATAAATAGATAGATATAGATATAGATATTTATATTTGTTTTAAATTTTTTTGAATATACAAGTTATTTGTTTTGGAAAAGGTACTGTAGTAATTATGAGAGAAGTCAAAAAATCTTGTGGGTGAGAGAAGTTAATAAATGCTGAGGTTAATTTTTTTTTTTTAAAAACAAAAAATTAGAAAATTAAGATTGGTGTATTGAAGTTCCCACAGGTCTTGAGGATTAAAAATCTCATTTTACTTAATATATAGTATAGATTATCCCCAAACTAAAGAAATTGGATATATCATTGAATAAAAAATTTGTGCATTTCAAAATTTTTTTATGGGATTTTTTTTTTCTTTAGAAAAGCAATATTGAGATTTGAATCCTGACGCTCTATGAATTCTTAATTTAGTTAAATAACTTGTAAATAGGGATGATAATTTGAGTCATTCCTGTTCTTTGTCCTGTTCTTAAATTTTCTAGTTTTGACAAAAAATTTGGTGAAAATTGGATTCATTTTTCCCTCTTCAACAAAAAGGTAGGTGGGATGAGGTTTGTTTTTTTTGCTTTGTCCCTATTATTAATAACTTTTATATGTATATACACATATATAATTTAATTATTAAATATAATAAGAATAAAATATCAAAATATTCTTATATGTATATTGTGCGGGGGAGAAATATTCACCTCGCTTCGTACCTCCTTGCTGCCAAGCTTGCTTTACTGCGTTGGAACTCCGTGACATTGTAAAGAGAATAAAGAAGAGCTACCCGGCGGGTGGGTTTGTCGGAAAAACCTCTCTAACAGTCAAGTTAGCTTTCTGGGAGAAAAGAGGAGGCAGAGAGCACTATAGAGAGAAAGAGAGCTCAAAATTCTTTCTGGTTGCATACCTCTAATGTCTGCATGTTCCTCATTTTCAAAGCAGGCCATACAGCCTCAGAGATTGTGGGCGCACTACCTCTGCTGTCTTTCTCTGGGCAGGTGACTGTGCTCCCCCTCTACATTTCTTACATGTGTAGACCAAAACCTTCAAACAGTGTTTGTCGCACCGCCAAATGATATTGACAAAATATCAGGAGTGGATTTCCCTCTTCTCGTCATTGGACCACGTGAAATGTCGAAACGAGCTATTACTTGGTGAGCCACAGACTACATTGGAAAGCTCAATGCCAAGCTTAACCAAACCGATCTATCAAAATCGACCGAAGGTGAGTACGTCGCATGGCATCTCGGCTATTGACCGCGATCTTACGGACCATTTCTGCCCCCACTATTGTGGACCGAACTATTTATAGCTCGGTCGTCAAGTGGTTCAGCTACCTAGAATCCTAATGTCGAGGCAGTTCTACCCATCGACACCAACTCGGCTTGCTTTGGTAAGACGTATCATTTAGTGTGGGTCCAGCTCGGCCCAATGCCAGATACCACATGGATCTAGCTCGGCTCAATGCATCTCAGGTAACCTTAGTCTGGTTTAGCCAAACAGTGCGCTCCAAGTTCCCCTTACGCGGCCCAACATCACATTCCGTGCTGGTGCAGCCCAGCCCACCGTTCGGCCCAATCTCCTTGTCAATTGCCCCTTAATCCCATCCAAGCTGAGCGTGATTGGGATTACCATTTCCAACCGAATTATCCCGTTTTGCTCGATTTTTGAGACTTGCGCCGGTTGTCTCGCCATCAATCAATCAGTCGTGCTAACAACCCGTCAGTTGTACTAACAGCCAGTCACTTCCAGGCCATGTGGCGCTTGCCCAGAGGCTCCGTGCAGTCCCTGCAGTTGTCATTGCCATGCCAAAATTTGAAAAGTTGCCGCCTTTTGAGCTTTCCTCCATAAATAGGCCATTTATGCCCCCCACAGCCCCTTCACTGTTCATCTTCTTCTTTTGTGCCAAACCCTAAACCCTTGAGCTCCTGTCTCCGTCACTGTCGTTGTCGCTGCCGTTGATTTCGTTCGAGCCGTCTTTAGCACTTTTCGTCTTTGCGAACATCACAGCAGGGGTTGAGGCTGATTGGGTCTTGATTTGGCACCCAAATCTGTAAGTCCTTCTCATTCTCATCCATTTTCCATTGTTGTTCTTCATGTTCTTCCTTTATTTGGGACTGTTAGTACCCTGTCGACTCCCGTCTTTTGGGGTGGAGTTGATCGATATTCGTAAAACCTAAGCAAAACTGGAACAAAGAACACAAATGGGGCCCCCGTGCCTCCCATTTCCCATAATTTTAGTATACAAACTTCATACTTAGGATGAACGGCCTAATTCTTGGGCGAAGCCGAGCAAAATTTAATTTTGGATCTTAAAATCGTTCCAAACGAGCAATAATGTGTTTGTGGTCCTTTCGTGCGATTTGGACCGCGATAGAGACCAATAGGGGTGTTAAACTGATATAAGTGCTAACCCTTTCTAATGAAGTCCATAACCGGCCTAACCCCTTAGGTTTCACAATCGAGATAAAATGATAGTTGAGATAACATTGATGGCTTAGTGGAAACTTTTAGCCGAGCTAGGCATATTTTGGTAGCCGCACATTTGATGCTGTGCTAACACTTGCGCTTATTTTTTAATAATACAGAAACTAAGACCGACCAGGCACACCTCAACATCACCATTGGTGAGGCTCAAGACCGAGCAAATAATCACCTGAGATGCTCAATTTTAACCGAGCTACTATCAGATTTACCGTATAGAATAAAACCGGGATAAATGGAAAAATACAACTTTATGATCAGCTCGCTAGGGGCAATGGCTTCCATAGAGAATATAACATTCCAGACGACGTCCACCTTGAGCTGGCCAAGAAAGGAGATACTCTCTAGGGCACATTGGACAAATGCCCCTTCACGGTCGTGTCTATTGTGGAAAGCAGCCTACGCTTCCCGATCCAATCCCTAATTTGTGAATTTTTGAGGCAGACTAGGCTGTGCCCAACCCAGGTGTCCAACAATACATACAAGATAATAAATGGCGTGCCCGCACTGAACCAAATCCTCGGTTTGAATCTCGACCTCGTCGAGATATTCCACTAGTATATACTTAGCAAAAATAAAGGATGCTTTTGCTGGTACCTTAAAGATAGGAAAGGCCGAGCAAAACTTATTGAGGGGTAATCTAGACAAAAAAATAAATGATGATGAATTTTTGTGGGTGTCTGGGAATTATGAGGACACCTAGGCACCCATATCGGGTTGGTACATATGCAAAAATTTCGGGAGCGCTGGTGTGCAACATAACGCGGTTCAATTTTTGTATTTGGTTTGTCTTTGCCGATTTCTTTTTGCAGTTTACAAACTCTTGGCAGCGAATTATTCTCAAACTAACCGAGAGGCCATCAGGGTTGCTTTGTGACATCTGGTCGAGGAGTGTGAACCTAAAAAACTGCTCGAATACGAGGCGAGCTACCGACACACGGCGCCGCGCAAGAGTAGGGTGATCAACTTTCTTTATGCCCCTTCTCCAGAGTCGGATCTAAACCTTCCATCGATCAAACTTGTACCATTGACAGAAGAACAAGAAATGGCCAAAATCCGAGCTATAAAGTCCATGATCACGGGTGAGTCGAGCGACTCATAGTCGGCCGAAACGAAAGGGGGCCAAACTTCTAGGCTAGCCGTGCATGAAGGACCCGTGCTGGCTCTTGCCAGTGAAGTTTTTGGTCGGTCGAAGAAGAGGCCGAGACGGGCTTCGACCGAGCAAAGACTGGTTGACGAAGATTCCTTCGAGCTTCCGTCTACTGATCAGGGAGAGCAGACCGAGCAAGCTATAGCCGGTTAATCACACCAAACCTTCCCCCCCCCAGTGTGGTTGCCCAATCTCAAATATAAGGGCCGAGCTGTGACCACCACTGACTCCGTTTATGCAGATAAGGACTACTCCTTAGGCTTCAACATGACCAAAGGTGTGCTGCTCCCAGCAGATATGAAGAAGCACGAGGAGCTGTCCGACCTGAAGGTCCTCAAGTCGGCGGTGAAGTCGATCGTGCTGGTAAGTGAACAAATCTCTTAATTACTAAGTTATTGGTCGATTTCGATGTACTAACCATTGTGTGTTGCAGGCCGTGCAGAAAAACTACTTAGCCCACGAACACATGATTTCCATGTGGCAGAATCTGAGAGAAGCCATTGCTGATAACAAGGCCAAAATGGCCTAGCTGGGGAAGGTGCTAGCTTCTCCTGAGTCAGTGATAGCTGAACAAGATATGCTGGCCGAGAAGCTTTCGAAGGCCGAAGTTGACAAGGAAAAAGTTGTGCTGGCCAAAAAAGAGTAGTACTTGGCCGAGCTATGCAAGCTCCACGTTGTTCACAAGGCCGAGCTAAAGGACCAAGTCGATAAGGCCGAGGAACGCGGTTACGCGGAAAGCGAGAAGGTGTACGAATGACAAGTGGAGGGAACGAAGGATATCTTCTTTCAATGCGGCTGGAAAGCTGCTGCAGAAGTGCTTAGCCATGGGCTTGACACTGATATTTTTAAGAATCCTTCACTGGCCTTCATTCTGTCGCACATGCAAGCTTACGCCGCAGCGTACAGTAGAAGTTGATTGAAGCGGCGACGGCTGCTAGCGCAGTTAAGGCAACACCTCCCTCGCCGACCAATAAGAGTCTACAGCCGGTCACTGAGGAAGAAGAATCGTCGGGCGGTAGCGGGCCCGATCTGAAATCCGATCTAAACCCTATAATCGAAGAAGAGCCCGCGGTGAACGTGACCGAGGAAGTCTTAGGCGAGCAAGAGGAGACCGTGAACATAGATTAGGCACTTTTGTATTTTCCTTCTGTTTCTTGTCCCCCCCCCCTTTTTTTTGAATGTAGCTGCCTGGCGGCCCCACCTTTTGTAATCAAACCTCAGTACAAATGAAAATCGCCATCTTTTTGCTCACCATGTCTTCAATTTGTCTGTCGAGATAAAACTGTTCAGTTAACTTTATTGTGCTAACTTTTTAAATGCACATACATGTAAAATTTCGTTTCAAAATTGGTGAAGCATAGCGTCCCCCCGAGCAGAAATCAGCTCGGAAGAAACAAGCAAAACCAGCTCGGTTTGAAATCAAGAGTTGTTCATAATGCCAACTTTCTATTGAGGCATGGAAAATCAACTGTTGGAACGGATATAAAGTGTGCTGGGCAGTCGAGCTAGTTTCTGCTAAATCAGTATGCTAACTTTCTAAGGTGGGGATGCACAATGTCCCTCCAAGCGCATATCAGCTCGGTTCAAATAAAGAGTTGGGTAGATCACCAACTTTCACCTCAGCGAGCGAAATCGGCTCGGCTTCACAGTAGAAGTTGGGCAGAACACTAACCTTTCATTAATCTGAGCAAGTTTTGCTCCGAAAAGGCAAGCAAAATCACCTCAGCCAAATATAAACAAAATCAGCTCAAAACAAGCGTACATAGCTGGGGATGACACCAACTGTTTGCTCGGCAGGAAAAGTTAGCCCGGATTGAGTGAAGTCAGCTCGGTCTTGTGCCCTTAGCACTCTATAGCTTAATACTTTAATTCAGAAACACATAATACAAGATAAATAAGTGGTTTTTTTTCTATTACACATCAAATATTACATGTAGAAACAAAAGGCCAAGTTTCAAAATAAAAAAGGAAAAAAGATTACATTTCAAAAGTAAAATAGCTTAAGGTTGGCCACATTCCATGGCCTTGGTATGGCTTTGCCATCCAAGTCTTCCAGATGGTATGCCCCTTTACCGGTAGGCTTACTATCTTGTACGGCCCTTCCCAATTTGCACCCAATTTGCACCCAATTTGCCTTCTCCAGGAACCAGCATGTTGCCCATCACCTTCCTCAAGACCCAGTCCCCAACTTTGAACAGTCGTGGATGCATGGTCTTATTGTATTTCTTGGAGAGCTCTTGTTGATAGGCCGCAATGTAGATTAGTGCTTGTTTCCTTCTTTCTTCAGCCAGGTCCAACTCCAGACCAATAGCTTCACCATTCAAGTCAGGCTCAAAGTTTTCAGATCGGATGGTTGGCATGCCGATCTCCAGGGGTATGACTGACTCCATGCCATATCCTAAGGTGAATGGAGTCTCCCCGGTTGAGTGCCTCGGGGTAGTTCGGTATGCCCAGAGCACGTTGAGGAGTTCTTTTGCCCACCTCCCTTTGGCCTTCTCCAGCCGTTTCTTCAGCCCGTCCAAGATAGTTTTGTTTGAAGCCTCGGCTTGACCATTTGACTGAGGGTAGGCCGGTGTGGAATTGTAGAACTCAATCTTCATGTTACGACCCAAACCCGTCCTTATAGGTTTAGCATCGTAATCGGCCAGTAATCCGTGATTACCAAAGGCCTAATTAACAATAATGACAATAATACATGATACGGGGCTGGTGGAAGCCAATCAATAATAAGACAATGTCCAATGAGCTGTGAGGACCTGAATGAAAATAAAATTTTATATACATAGCCATATTCTTAACCACTTATGCCATAATCATATATACATATAAGACAATATGCAAGTTAGGGCATTAATCCCATCATCAAAGACAGTATAACAGAAGTCTTAAACATTCATTACACTTAGCAAAAATCAAAATGGTAGATTTGCACCACCCAAAAAGCCTTGACACATTCAGGTTCGAAACCTCACTACGAGACACGATAGCTGGCTTAACAAAACAAAGGTTTAGGTCGGTGCCACTAGCTTTGGTCCGGTGCTCGATCACCTACATATATATAATAAACTGTAAGCTAAAGCCCAGTGAATAACAAATGTGTAAAGAGGTTAAGAATGATGTCTTTACGGTCTTTGAAACAATAGATTTCAATCAATATCCTTTGTCAATCAATCGCTCAATCATTCGATTCAATCAATCAATCATTTTCAATCATATTCATATTTATATGGGTCATACGTGGTACATCCAATAGCAACAATAGAATACAATAGGTCTTAAAAACCGAGCAATCAATTGATGGCCATCAAACAATAACAATAGTTCCAAGATTTGGAATTGACAAAGATCTCTGTAACAATAGCGATATCAATAACAATAACAGTAACAATACGCTATGGATGCTACTAATACAATTCAAAAAAGGATCATCATTCAATCAATAGGAAGTAACCATTTAGAAACAATATAATTTATCATTCAAAAAATAAATACTATTTGAACATATCTTTACAACATTATTACTCACTGTGGGGTTCTCGATACACGTACTATTGGTTCGGTGTCCGACCTAAACAAAAAAATTCAAGCACAATAATTCAATGACTTTCATGTCGCTGGTCAATTCTATTCGATTCGGTTGTTATTTCTTCAATAACTATTCTTCTTTACTAATTCGGTTCTAATTTTTTTTCATTTATGCACTCTAATGCACTTGTGAGATGCCAATGATCATGAAAACATTTTAAAACCATGCAATTGGAGGCCCAGAAAGTAGAAAAGAGAAGCGAAAAATAAGCCGGGTCTGCCCGAATAGGGCCGCACGTGTGGGACCATCACGCACGTGCCCCCCGCACCTGCATATAATGTAGTGTGCTCAGCAGAAATGCCCTGGTTTCCGCACGTGTGGGGCTCCAAGCCGCACGTGTGGCAGTGCTACAGGTTTAATCCGAAAATTGCTCTGTTAGGTAGTGTACCTAGTTTACAGATTTCAACTCTATTTATGTGTAGTCCACTCCCAAAACTCAATTAAATATGCTGGAATTTGGGTTGAACACATCAAATAAAAGCAATACTTGGAAACAAACTTCAAATTTCCTTATTGAAAGAGCATAGACTCCAATTAACTTACAAAGGTATAAACCATGAGGTTTGAAGCTTCAATCTCAAAGTGTATGAAGAAATTCCCTTGGAAACTTTAGAATTCAAAGGGTTCATGCAAAAATGACATGTTGGAGCAATAATAAGATCATGCAAGTCCATAATTTAAATTAAGTTTTTCTAATTTGGTTGATCAAAACTTCCAAGAAGTGACAAGAGCATGAATCATGTGTTTCAATAATTCTAATTTTAAACTTTGTGAGGAAAACTCTTTGAAACTTGTATACTCCATGAAGATCATGCAAGAGGATATGCATATAAACCTAAATGTCTTAAATTCATGCCATGCATGGAGAAATTTAGGTCAATTTCCTTTGATTCATTCCTAATTTAACTTGCATGTTCTAACTTGCCAATTTCCACAATAAAACTCCCAATTAACCATGAATTCATCCTAATTAACCTTCTATCTTAGGAAATGATGAGTGTAGGAGTCTCAAGTTCAAGAATTTGAAAAAAGAAGCTTACCTTACTTTGATGATTTAAGAGGATTCAAGCTAGCTTTCTACCTTCCTCCTAACTCTTTCTTTCTTCTTCTTCTTGTTGAATTGTTGAAGTCTTACTTTCTCACAATCTTTCCCTCTCTCTTTACGTGGCTGATTCCATTCAACATAAGACCACTACACTCTATATTCCAATTACATGGATGTATAGTTGAGTAAGACACTTGTATAGGTTTATCGTATTCAATTTTTTTATTTTTTATTTTTTTGTTTTTCTATCAATATTTCAATTAATTCAACTTTACTTAAATTAATTAATCTCATTTAAATTAAACTAATCTCTAATATTAGAACTTAAATCAAACTAGTTTTAATTTTCCTAATATGAATTAGGCTTTAATTTCATATTTTATTATTAAATTTTAAGTTGGTAAAATTAGCGATTCAGACAGGTTAAATCCATTACACTACATATCTGTTCTCAATAACACTACAATATCAATCAATGCAAGCATCTATCATATGGCACATAACTCATGTAATACATAATCACATGATTAGCAATAAGCATATAATTAATATAATTAATTTACGCGTAATTAAGGAGGCGGTTGTCACACTTCAACTCTTCGCAAAATTCGCGGAAGAGCTTCTCATCAAATTACGTGCCGTTATCCGAGATAAGGGCCTTTGCGACACCAAACCGAGTGATGACATTATGCCAGACGAATTTCTTTACATCTTTCTCCTTGATTGTGGCCAACGGCTCGGCTTCCACCCATTTGGTGAAGTAATCAATGGCAACAATGAAAAACTTGCGATTGCCCGGAGCAGTTGGGAGTGGCCCGATGATATCTAGCCCCCAGAGGGCAAATAGCCATGGACTTGTCAAGGGTAACAACTCTCTGGCCGGCTAGTGGATCTGCTGAGCAAACTTTTGGCATTTTTCGCATTTGCGAACGTATTTCTGCGCGTTAGCTTGTATACACGGCCACTAATAACCTTGGAAAATTACTCGGTACGCCAAAGATCTTGTAATAACCCAACCCTCTTATGTGCTTTACATTTCTAGTTATATTCATAATTACTTATTTAGTGTGAAATTCCATGTGGAGTTGTGCTTATATATTTGAATTATTTAATTTTGTCATTTTATTTGTTGGTTATTGGAGAAATCTGTTAAAATTATGACATTTGAATTTGAAATTGGAAGTTGTAGAGGCGCGATAACCCAAAATTGACTTTACATTTATGATTCGCATAATTTTTAGGACATAATATTAAGTTTTGTAAAAATTTGATTCGTAGTGAATTAATTAGGAAAATTTAGAGTCAACACTCTTAAAACTTAGACTAGATAGATATAAAAGACATGGATGACTTAATATCTCCTGAGAGAGGGAGAGAATGAGCTAGAGAAGAAGAGGAAAGAAGAGAGGGTCAACAAGAGTGAGGATTGAAAGAATCGAAAAGGGCTTTGAGACTAGAATTCAAGGTATGTATAATCTAACTAGAACATCCATCTCTCTCTCTCTCTCTCTCTCTCTCTCTCTCTATTTAATTTGATAATGAAATCTTCACATTCATGTAAGTTAGGGTTTACAACAAGAGCCTTGCTTGTGGTAGTTGGTTGCTTTGATGGATGATCCTTGTGTTTAAGGTTGTTTTGAGCTATGTTCCTTTAGCTCTACATGTTTTGAGCTCACACATACATCTTGTTGTTTATGGAGAAATATTGTGATCAACCAAGCATGGATGAAATATAAAGAATTTGGGATGTGTATATGAATTTAAGAGGAAAATGGACTCATTATGCTTGTGATTCATGTTCATTATGATGATATACCATGATATTGGGCTAATTTTTCCCTATCTTATACCTTGCAATGAGTTTGGTTAGTTTAGTTTTTGTCTAGGTTTTGGACTGCCAAAGCAGGGTATACGACCGCACGTGCGGGGCCCTTGGCTGCACGTGCGGGGATCTTAGCCATACGTGCAGAAAACAAGGGAGAAAGATTGGGCTACACAGTAATAAAAGTACGTGTGGCCCGCACATACGGCGCACCTGCCCGCACGTGCGATGGGGACTTCCACACGTGCGGCCGAAGCTGAAAAATTCTGTAATTTTCTTTTGCTCTTTTCGACGCTCTAAATGTGTTATTATGTCCATTCGATGTTCCTACAATGCATTTAATTACATGAAACTTAACGAATCGAATAATTGAGGAATAAGAGGAAACTAAGGAAAGGTGATGTACTTACGAGTTGAGTGCTATATGTAGGGCACGTACAGGAGGGGATTAGCGTTCACCCGCATCACAGTGAATGATAGTAGTGTAATATCATGCTCTATTCACATATTGTGTTTATATATGTTGTTCGGTATCTTTTTCACTTTTTTTTAGTAAACAACTTATGTTATATGAGATATGTTTGATATATGTTTGAACTTTGGCATATGAGATATGGACCCGAGGTCGTTCTGTTTGCTAATATGATGGGCCCAAGGCCGTTCTGTATTACGTTGGGCCTAAGACTATTTTGTCTTATATGGGCCCGAGGCCGTTCAGGAAGGGAAATATGAATAAGACCAACTTATGATTTCAGAATATGCACTGTTAAATTATACTCGTACTCCTGATCTATTCGTATTACTATCATTCACTGAGCCTTGCTCACTCCATTTTTTTTTATGGATGTTTTTTAGGTGACCAAGTCGTAGGACAACCATAGGTCAGCCTAGGAGCCTTTTGCTGGACCTGTTTTGCTGAGTCACCTGAAGTGACTCTTTTGTTTATTTTTGGGAAACCCGTATGTTGGCATGTTTTGTTGGATTTCGGAAGAATAGACATGTGTATATATTGTCAATACCTAACTTTTGGATCGTCCCTTTTTTCCTCATCCAGTTATATAAATGGTGGATGGAATGTTATGTACCTATGTATGGTAATGCATTAAGATCCTGGCATGTAGTCACAGCTCAATGAATGTTTTATTCTATATTTTTTTTGTTCCGTTCTGACCCCAATATTGAGTAAAACTTATTAGAGCAAAGTTGAGGCCTTAGGCTAAGCCGGTCATGTCCAAACTTTTAAAGGCAGGTTTGGGTCGTGACACTTGGTATCAGAGCACGAGTTGCTACCTCACGCACGAGTTCATTGAGCTTTAGAGTGTCTAGAAAAGACTAAAGTTACATACATGTAATTTTTGGTGTGTACCAAATGATATGTGGTAGCTAAATTGTGCATGCAATGATCACTGATATATATGTAAATTTTGGTAATGACTATGGCCTATGCCTACTTGTGTCTTTTTTTTATTTATTATATATGTACTATAACTAACTGTTGTGTAGATCATGGTGAGGACAAGAACAGATGATCCGGAAGATGCTACCTCCATACGGTTGGATAGAATGGAAAGGATGATTATGGAGATGGTAGAAACATTGAGGCAACAACAACAACAACAACAACAGCAATAACCACCACCACCAGTACCTATACCACCACCAGAGGTACAAGATTACAAAAGGGTTGTCAGGGGTATTTGTGTAGTATTTTAGGTGAACAACCAGTGGATGGGGGCACTGACGCAATTCCAATCGTTCAGGATTTTCTGGATGTTTTTCCAGAAGAGTTACTGGGAGAGTTAATTGATCGTGAAATTGAGTTTACAATTGATATAGTGTTGGGAACTCAGCCTATTTCCAAGACCCCTTATAGAATGTCCCCCGCTGAAATGAAAGAGTTGAACGTCCAGTTGCAAGACCTCCTTGACAAAGGGTTCATTCGCCCGAGCACTTCTTCTTGGGCTCACTAGTTCTTTTTGTGAAAAAAAAAGATGGGACCCTCCGGTCGTGCGTGGATTATAGAGAGCTCAATAAAGTGACCATAAAGAATAAGTATCCTTTGCCTAGGATCGATGATTTGTTTGACTAGTTACAGGGTGCTCAAGTCTTCTCTAAAATATATTTGCGATCTGGATATCACCAACTAAAGGTTAAAGCTGAGGATATTGAGCAAATTGCCTTCCGGACCCGTCACGGACATTATGAATTTTTACTTATGCCATTTGGGGTTACCAATGCACCAGCGGCCCTTATGGATCTAATGAACCGAGTTTTTAAGCCCTACCTGGATGACTTCGTGATTGTGTTTATTAATGACATCCTCATTTACTCAACAAGTGTGGAAGCTCATGAGAACTACCTACGGTTAATTCTTCAGACTCTTCGAGATAAGAAACTGTATGCAAAATTGAAGAAATGTAAATTTTGGTTATGTGAAGTAGGATTTTTGAGTCATGTCATAACAAAGGAGGGTGTTTCTGTCGACCCACACAAAATTGAAGCTATTGTGAATTGGCCAACTCTTACCAATGTAATCGAGGTGCGTAGTTCCTTGGGGTTAGCCGGGTACTACTGAAGATTTGTTAAAGATTTTTCCAAAATTGTTGTGCCACTTACTCAGTTAACTCATAAAGGTGTCTTGTTTGAGTGGTCAGAACAACGGGAATCTGCTTTTCAGGAATTAAAGACAAGGTTAACTACAACACCTGTCCTTGCCTTACCATCTGGTACTGAAGGATTCGTAATTTATAGTGATGCTTCTTATAAAGGGTTAGGTTGTGTACTTATGCAGAATGGAAGGGTTATTGCATATGCCTCTCGCCAACTTAAACCTCATGAAAAGAACTATCCTACGCATGACCTGGAGCTAGCTACAGTAGTCTTTGTTATGAAAATATGGCGGCATTATTTATATGGAATTACTTGTGAAGTTTACACCGATCACAAGAGCCTCAAGTACTTCTTTACCCAAAAGGAGTTGAATATGCAACAAAGACGATGGTTAGAGCTCATTAAGGACTATGACCTACAAATCCATTACCACCTCGGTAAAGCTAACACGGTTGCAGATACTCTTAGCCGAAAGGGTACGGGGAATTTAGCAAGTTTGCTCACGAGGCAAAAGGAGCTGTTACGTGACTTGGAAAGAATGAATGTGGGAATTGTGTTGCATGGCCAAAATGCGATAGTAGCAGCGATATCAGCTCAACCGACATTTATGGAAGAAATCAAGCAACGACAATTGGAAAATGAATTTCTACAGAAAATTTGTGATGAAATGGAAACAAAGCCAAAGTCCGGATTCATGATTGAAAATTCGGTATTGAAATTTCAAGGAAGATTGTGTGTTCCAAATGTGTCAGAAATCAAGAAAAGAATTATGGAGGAAGCACATAACTCCAAATTTGTGATGCTTCCCGGTAATACGAAAATGTATCGAGATCTGAGGCAGAAATTTTGGTAGCCTGGTATGAAGAGGGAAATTGCAGAATTCATCTCAAGGTGTTTGCAATGTCAGCAGGTAAAAGTAGAACACCAGAGACCGGCGGGTTTACTCCAACCCCTCCCAATTCCGGAATGGAAATGAGAATATTTAACCATGGATTTTATTGTGGAATTGCCGCGAACTCCTTGGGGCATGAATTCCATATGGGTGATTGTTGATAGACTAACTAAGTCAGCCCATTTTCTACCGGTAAAGACTCAATACAACGCAGACAAGCTGGCTACCATTTATGTGGATGAAATTGTGCGATTACATGGTGTTCCAGTTCTAATCGTGTTCGATAGACATCCAAAGTTTGTATGAAGATTTTGGCAGAGTCTACAAGATGCTTTGGGAACGGAATTGAAATTTAGTGCAGCCTTCCACCCTCAAACAGATGGACAATCCGAGAGAACCATACAAACGTTGGAAGACATGCTTCGAACGTGTGCTTTGGATTTTAAAGAAAGTTGGGAGACTCATCTATTGTTGGCGGAATTTGCATACAACAACAATTACCACTCAAGCATAGGAATGGCACCCTATGAAGCTTTATATGGAAGAAAGTGTCGTTCTCCCGTGTGCTGGACTGAAGTTGGTGACAAGTCGTTGTTTGGACCCGAGATTGTTCAATTGACAACAGAGAAAATTAAAACTATCCAAGAAAGGTTAAAGACCGCACAGAGTAGACAAAAGAGTTATGTAGATCACCGGCGAAGGGATTTAGAATTCAAAGTGGGTAATCATGTTTTTGTGAAAGTTACACCAATAAATAGACACTCAAGATTTGGCAAAAAGAGTAAGTTAGCATCCCGATACATTGGTCCGTTTCAAATCCTGGAAAGGGTAGCTCCAGTACCCTATCGTGTTGCTCTTCTGCCTAATATAGAGCAAATGCATGACGTATTTCATGTATCAATGTTATGAAGTTATCTTCAAGATCCATCCCATGTTATAGACTATCAACAAATTACCTTGGATGATAAATTAATTTACAAAGAGAAACCAATTTAGATTCTAGACCGGCAAATAAAACAACTACGAAGTAAAGTGATCCCTATGGTGAAAGTAGAGTGGCAAGAACATTATGGGAAAGAAGCGACTTGGGAGAGAGAAGAGGAAATGAGACAACAGTTCCCAAAATTATTTTCCCCCTAAAGTAAAACAAGTTTGAGGGACCAAACTTATTTAAGGGGGGGGAGAGTGTAATAACCAGACCCTCTTATGTGCTTTACATTTCTAGTTATATGCATAATTACTTATTTAGTGTGAAATTCCATGTGGAGTTGTGCTTATATATTTGAATTATTTAATTATGTCATTCTATCTGTTGGCTATTGGAGAAATCTATTAAAATTACGACGTTTGAATTTGAAATTGGAAGTCGTAGAGGAGCGATAACGCAAAATTGACTTTACATTTATGATTCGCATAATTTTTAGGACATAATATTAAGTTTTGTAAAAATTTGATTCGTAGCAAATTAATTGGGAAAATTTAGAGTCAACACTCTTAAAACTTAGACTAGATAGATATAAAAGACATGGACGACTTAATATCTCCTGAGAGAGGGAGAGAAGGAGCTAGAGAAGAAGAGAGAAGAAGAGAGGGTCAACAAGAGTGAGGATTGAAAGAATTGAAAAGGGCTTTGAGACTAGAATTCAAGGTATGTATAATCTAACTAGAACATCCATCTCTCTCTCTCTATTTAATTTGAGAATGAAATCTTTACATTCATGTAAGTTACGGTTTACAACAAGAGCCTTGCTTGTGGCAGTTGGTTGCTTTGATGGATGATCCTTGTGTTTGAGGTTGTTTTGAGCTATGTTCCTTTAGCTCTACATGTTTTGAGCTCACACATACATCTTGTTGTTTATGGAGAAATATTGTGATCAACCAAGCATGGATGAAATATAAAGAATTTGGGATGTGTATATGAATTTAAAAGGAAAATGGACTCATTATTCTTGTGATTCATGTTCATTATGATGTTATACCTTGATATTGGGCTAATTTTTCCCTATCTTATACCTTGCAATGAGTTTGGTTAGTTGAGTTTTTGTCTAGGTTTCGGACTGCCAAAACAAGGCATACGACCGCACATGCAGGCCCTTTGGCCGCATGTGCTAGAGGCACAGCCGCACGTGCGGGGATCATAGCTGCACGTGCGGAAAACATGGGAGAAAGATTGGGCTACACTGTAATATAAGCACGTGCAGCCCGTACGTGCGGTGGGGACTTCCGCACATGTGGCCCAAGCTAAAAAATCCTGTAATTTTCTTTCGCTCTTTTCTACCCTCTAAATGTGTTATTATGTCCATTCGATGTTCTTACAATGCATTTAATTACATGAAACTTAACGAATCGAATAATTGAGAAATAAGAGGAAACTAAGGAAAGGTGATGTACTTACGAGTTGAGTGCTATGTGTAGGGCACATACAGGAGGGGACCATCGCTCACCCGCATCACAGTGAGTGATAGTAGTGTAATATCATGCTATATTCACGTATTGTGTTTATATATGTTGTTCGGTATCTTTTTCACTTTTTTTTAGTAAACAACTTATGTTATATGAGATATGTTTGATATATGTTTGAACTGTGGCATATGAGATATGGACCTGAGGTCGTTTTTTTTGTTAATATGATGGGCCCGAGGCCGTTCTGTACTACAATGGGCCCAAGGCCGTTCTGTATTACGATGGGCCTAAGGCCGTTCTGTATTACGATGGGTCTAAGGCTGTTCTGTACTACAATGGGCCCAAGGCCATTCTGTATTACGTTGGGCCTAAAGTCGTTTTGTCTTATATGGGCCCAAGTCGAGGCCGTTCAGGAAGGGAAATATGAATAAGACCAACTTATGATTTAAGAATATGCACTGTTAAATTATACTCGTACTCCTGATCTGTTCGTATTACTATCATTCATTGAGCCTTGCTGTAGACGCGCCCTTGGGCCTCACTACAATTCAGGACTCAAAAATTGTCACGGTTCTAAATCCTGAACCAAAGAGTCCAAATCCGGCAAATCGTTTTGAGAAAATAGATTTTTAGAAAGAAGTGCCAAACATGGACTGCTTTGCCAGATATAGAGTTGCCACCTAAATATTTTATTTTGGGAAATTTAGGAAACCCTGACTCGTTGCCTAAGGCCACGTGTCTGTCATCACCAAAGTTGCCTCGGCTCGGGAACTTGGGTACGATTGGGGAAGGTCACTTCGTGAGCACCCCCGCTCGCCCGATCAAAGATCGGCCTCTACTAACCATGTTATCTAGTTTTGAAAACATTATGCATTCTTATTCCGGTTATTAGCCTAGATTTACTATGTGATGCGCACAGCATACAAGTATAGACTGGATCGCCTGAATTGGAACAAAACATTTCATGTTTGTTTTTGAAAATGGTTTGCTACTCGCAAGTAGGCTTAAAATGCATATTTTTGCCACCCTCGGGTGGGCTTAGAAAAGATGGTTTTGCCACTATCTAGTGGGCTTAAAACTCACAGTGAATGAATTGTTCCAATCCAAATAACCCAACCTTCACCCACAGGCATTCAGACAGATATATCACATAAGCACATAGCCTCATGGTAAGCATGCTATCATGGCAGTCACTCACACACATGCAAGGATGCTAAAGCACAAAAACTTACCGAGTACTCCAAACCAAAACAGAAGCTGATTAGAAATCATGCATGATCCTAACTATACAGAAATGCCTAATGCAACACATGCAGAAATGCAACTAAGATAGGCTCGGCTATATTAAACATGGCATGTGAAATGCTACAACTAACAAGTATTCAACTTGGAATTGAAATACAATGCAGTTAGTATGATGCGCCGAGCCTGGTGCATGCAAAACAGATGAATGAATGCAAACATGCTATCATACTGTATGCTAATTGAAATATGCCCTAATCTAACCATCATAAGCTGGTAAATAAAAAGGAGAAAGACGTGGGGTTGGAAGACATACATCACACACACGCACACTTATTACAACATTGCCCTCGCGCAGAGGGTCCGAATAAATAATATACAGTCCCAAATAAATAGTTACAGTCCGAATAATTACAAAATCCTAATTAATTAACAAATCAATCTAGGAAAGCAATAAATGGCACGCAAATCCATGGACCGCCTCGGCTCTGTTCCGTAATGATGAATGATGCATGCTTGAATTACTTGCGCGGAAATCCATTGCGACGCCCCGATTAGCCTCTGTTTGCAATTGATGCCGGAATGCTGTGCAAGGCTTTTGAAAGCTGCTGATTTCTGATTTGCTGCAACAAAGAGCAGGAAAGGTGCATAGCAATGTATTTTCACGTATGTATGCATGCCTTGATCCTCGTGCCACCAATCACGCATCTCGATGCATTATGGCCGAGGAGTCGAATTGCACAACTCAATATGGGATGAATGCACATGAAAACACAACAAGACCGAGACTCCATCATGGATGATCCGGAGTGTCGGTGACTGGGAATTGAGACACGTTCCGTCACTCGAAGTACGAAACATCCCTCGTTTCCCGTGCTCGGGCTAACTCCTATCCCAAACACAATGCAATATACATGACATGCATGAATGCGACTAACATACACCCTAGCATACTCAATGCTATGGAATGGCATACACAATGCACGATGTAACATGGCATGCACGATGCTCTAACATACAACCTAGCACATGCAATGCAAAGGACTAAGATGGCATACACAATGCAATATGGGCTTACACTAACATGAGTGGACCTCAGCCACACTCACATCAAAGGCCATTAGATGAAAATGAGACACTCGAAATGCGTGCACACATGCACGCAAACCGAGGACCGATCTTAAGGCACAAAGGCCACTCTACCAAAGCATGGCAAAGCATGGAACATGGCATACAAACATGTGAATTTCAACACTGAAATATGATGCTAAATGGCCCCGAAACATGGAAACATGGCACCCGATGCATGGAATGGTCCCGAAACACAAAACTAGGCACATGCATTGACCTATAGCTATACAAAGCAAGCATTATTTGATCATGAGACCTAAAGACAAAACCAAGGAAGTCCCAAAACATGCACATTTCCAGTTTAAGGCATGCCCAAAAGATGCTAGCAAGATGGACTAAAATAGCATGCAACTTTGACTAGTAAACATGGTTTACATGGCAAGTACATGAAGCAAGTGAGAACTCATCAAACCAACAAAAATCAGTGAACTAAACATGCCAAAATATGCCCAAATAAACATGGAAATGCAGCCAACACATACAAAAATGAGGGGCTCCTTTGGAGGGCATACAAAGGGATTATTAGGCACATACAAGATAGACATGAAGCATGACCAAAAAAACTCTAGAAATCAAATATGGTAGTCCCAAAACTCACCAAATTGGGCCTGAAAAGTGGCTAAGAAGCATGCAAAGAGGGGTCCCTTTGGAAGGCCAAAATGACCACCAAACAAGTCAAGGTGAGAGGGGGTCACCCCCCTCTGATTTGGAGGCTCAAAATAGTGTGCTAGCCACTGAAAATCCATTGGATTTCAGTGGCTAGAAGGCCAAACCAAGCATGCAACAAGAGCTTAGGTGTAAGGCTCAAAATAAGGGACAATCAAGCATACAAGGGAGCATATGACCTTAAAAAAAAAATGGAACCTAAATCAAACATGAAGATGATGTTAAAACAAGACTTTTTCCAGTTTATAACAGATCTCAAAAGTGAACACAAATAGGGCTAATCTATCATGCAAAAATGACCCTAAAAGAGAGATTAGAGATAAGGGACAGCAGCTGGCCCCAAACAGTAAATAGCTCTTCAACAAAGTTGAAGAGGGGCTAAAAAAAAGTACTTTACAGTTTACATCAAGTCTCAAAAATGAACACAAGTAGGGCTAAACTACCATGCAAGAAAAAGGCCTAAAAGAGGGATAAAGAGGCAAGTGGTAGCAACTGACCTCAAACAGAGGAGAGCCCTTCAACAAAGTTGAAGAGGGGCTCAAAAAAAGACATTTCACAGTTTATGACCAAGTCCAAAACAGCTCACAAATAAACCTAAAATACCATGCAAAAATAGGCCTAAAAGAGGGTTTAAACACAAAGGGTGAGGAGGAGACCTCAAACAGAGAAAGACCCTTAATCAAACATGGAGATGGGCACAAAATATGACTATTTATAGTTCGGGTCGGAGCCCATAAATGCTAGCAACAAAGGCTAAAATAGCATGCAAAATAAGGCAAGAAAGAGGGAAAATGGGACTCACCCTTGTAGAACCAAGCTTCAACAGCTCTTGGACCAGGTTTGGGAGCTCTTAACCTCTGGAAAACAGCCTCAAGTTGTTGGAATGGATGTTGGAGATGTGGTGCTATGGGTTGTAGTGTAAAATGGTGTAGGACTTAAGGGGTTTTGAGGGTTGAAGTGTAGAGAGAGAGAGATTCAATGCAAGAGCTCAAAACCAAATGTTGTAACCTCTCCAAATGCAGCTGGGGGTGCTGGTTATATAGGCAAAGGAGTGGAGGAAAGGGGGGGAAAATCAAATTCAAATTTTCCCCCCAAAAGACCCCTCCCGGATATAGGATCTAGGGGGAAACAGAGGGCACAGCTGGAATGAACTCAGGGAGAGGAACATGGCCGGCCAGTTTCTGAGGTTTCAGGTGGCCGGCCGGCCACCTCCCCTGGCCGGCCGGCCAGGGTCAAAAGGGTCAATGAAAATTGTTGGCCGGCCACCCCATATTGGTGGCCTCCCATGTGTGCACAACACAGCTATGTGGAGAAAAACTGGAAAAAGTGAACCATGAGAGAGAAAAGCTAGCTTTTTAGAGGGGTTCAAAAGGGTCAAGAATGATTACTGGCCGGCCATGACATATTGGTGGCCTCCCAGGTGTGTACAACACAAATATGTGGTTGAGGGTCAAAGAAAGTGGCCCGGGAATGGTCAACATCAGCTTTCTAGCGAGAAAAACGGGCAACGGAGAGCAATGAAGGAATAAAGCTGGCCTTCAGAACAATTGCTGGCCTCCCACCCTTCTACGACCTTCATAACAATGAAAATAAGGTCCTTGCCAAAAATGGACCAAAACCGATGCAAAACGAAGGTCCGGGGGCCAAAACACGCAGCCCGGGGCCCCGAAAACTGACTGTTAAGCACCGGAGGTGGCGTTTGACCACGAAGTTGGCCTCTTGAGCCACAGTGTCCCTCAAAAGGGAGTAAATAAGATGTATGCCAAAAACCGGAGCAAACAGAGGTGGTTAAGTGGTCCCGAACCGAGGCACACGGCCGACGGCGCCGAAAACTGGGAACCGGGCTCCGAAATGGGAAAAATGGCCTACGACCATGAAACGTAGCCTACGGCTACTGAGAGATGATCTACGAGACCTCTCCCTCCCTTCGGGAAAAGAAAACGGAAAAAACAAGACCTGGTTTGCAAACCGATGCAAAGCACAAAAGAGTCCGAAAGTCTGGAGGCAAAGCTCGCAGCCGTGACTCCGCAACCTCAGAACGAGCACAATATGCAATATCACCAAGTGCTCAATCGGTGACGTCTGAGTCTTAAGGTCGGTCAAAAATGAGGTGTTTACACTTGCTCACTCCATTTTTTTTTTATAGATGTTCTGTAGGTAACCAGGTCATGGGACAACCTTAGGTCAGCCCAGGAGAATTTTGCTAGACCAGTTTTGCTGAGTCACCCGAAGTGACTCTTTTGTTTATTTTTGGAAAACCCGTTTGTTGGCATGTTTTGTTGGATTTCGGAAGAATAGATATGTGTATATATTATCAATATCTAACTTTTGGGTCATCCCCCTTTTCCACATCCAGTAATGTAAATGGTGTATGGAATGTTATGTACCTATGTATGGTAATGCATTAAGATCCTGGCATGTAGTCACAGCTCAATGAATGTTTTATTTTATATTTTTTTTGCTTCCGTTCCGGCCTCAATATTGAGTAAAACTTATTATAGCAAAGTTGAGGCCTTAGGCTAAGCCAGTCATGTCCAAACTTTTAGGGGCAGGTTTAGGTCATGACAGATCTGCTCCCAATATGGCTACCACGAATGCCTTTATGAATCTCAAAAAGGAAAGCTTCAACCTTGCTGGGATGGACACACTTCAGGTATGGCCCAATAAAGTACTTTTTGTACAAGGCGCCAGATGGAGAGAGCCAAAACCGCTCTAACTTGGCCTTGATCTTGTTGGCTTCCTTCTTCTCAGTGGGCAGAATTTGATCTTTTAGGAAAGTGATAATTGGATCCATCCAGGACGGCCCCAAGTCGGTGCAGAGTACCTCAGGTGCCTCTAGTTCTTTAATGCTCGGTCAGGGTAAGAACTCTATCATCAAAGGATTGGAAAAGGTCATTTGCATAGATACCAGACCGGCTAGTTCGTCGGCTTGACTATTTTCTTCGCCGTTAATTTGTTCCATTCTTATCGCGACAAACTTTTTGACCTTCGATGTGTACCAACTCTTGATAATTGGCTATCCTTTTGTCTTTGGCTTCATATTTCCCAGAGACTTGATTGACCACCAGTTTGGAGTTGCTGAATACCATAAGCTCTGATGCCTTCATTCGTAGAGCACTCTTCAACCTGGCGAGGAGGGCTTCATATTCGGCCTCATTGTTGGATGCTGGGAACCTAAGCGTGATAGCATGCTCAATGGTCAGTCCATCTAGCAATGTCAACACGAACCCCAGCCCGACACCATGTCTGTTGGAGGCACCATCGACGAAGAGCTTCCACATCTCGCCAATGAACAATTTCCAGTAGTTTGAGGGGTTTTGAGAGTTTCTCAAATCCGAGGTATTGGTCGGTTCAGCCATTTGCTTTCCTGCATTTGCACCCAGCTTTTCGTTCGGTAAATTGGCTACCTTCTCCACTGCTAGCCCGGTATCATTTTTTCATTCTATTGCTTGTTTCTCACCCCTTTTTCGTGTCATTGCAATCGTGGGCTATTCTAAGTCCACACTAGCCAAATTAATAGGACAAACAGGGTGAGTGCCAGGGGCAAATTCCGTCACGAAGTCGGCAAGGGCTTGAGCTTTAATAGCAGTGCACGACTGGAACTTGATGTCGTACTGACCCAGCTCTATAGCCCACTTCAAAATTATGCCGGTAAAATCCGCTTTCTCAAATAGCACCTTAAGCGGGAATTTAGTTAGCACTACTATCGTCTGGGCATGGAAATAATGCGCCAATTTTCTAGAGGCCATCATGAAGGCTAAGGCCAATTTTTCAAGCGGTAGATATCTTGATTCGGCTGGGAGCAGTGTCTTGCTGACGTAAAAGATAGGGAGGTTTTGAATCCCTTCAGCTTAGACGAGGACCGCACTTACCACGTGCTGAGAAACTGCCAAATATAGATAGAGCTCTTTGCCTAGCCGTGGGGTGCCCCGGATTAGGGCGGAAGAGAGATATGTCTTTAGGTCTGCCAAAGTGCGGTCACACTGTGTATCCCATAAAAACTTGGCTTTCAAAGTCTTGAAAAAGGGCCTGTAACGATCTGATGATCGGCTAATAAATTTGTTCAGCGCAGCAGCTATTCTGGCGAGATGTTGCACGTCCTTTTTGGAGTTTGGTCGTTCCAGCTCTTGGATTGCCCTGATCTGTGAAGGGTCGGCCTCAATTCCTCGGTTGGTAACCAGAAAGCCCCAAAATTTTCCAGTTCCCACACCGAAAGCACATTTAAATGCATTCAATCGTAACTTGTGGTGTTTGAGGATAGCGAACATTTCAGCTAGGTCGGTGAGGTGTTGAGACTTATCTTTGCTCTTTACCACGATATCATCAATATAGGCCTCCATAGTGCGGCCAAGAAGAAGAGCGAACATTTTTGTCACCATCTTTTGGAAAGTTGCCCCGGCATTTTTAAGACCAAATAGCATGACCTTATAGCAGTACAAGCCTCTTGTAGTGGTGAATGAAGTGATCTCCCTGTCCGGCTCGTACATGGCTATTTGGTGGTAGTCACGGTATGCATCTAAAAAGCTGAACCTTTGGTGACCAGTGGTAAGGTCCACCAGCTGGTTGATTTTTGGGACTGGAAAGCTATCCTTTGGATAGACACAGTTGACCGTCTTATAATCGACGCATATCTGCCACTTCCCATTTTTCTTCGGTACTACCACTGTATTAGAGATCCATCTAGGGTATTGCACTTCTTCTATTGCCCCAGCTTCCAGTAAATTTTTGACCTCCTCGGCTACCACATCGCCATGGTGCAAGGTTGAGCGTCGTGTCTTCTATATGACTGGTCGTGTGTTGGGAAAAACATTCAATTAATGGCAGATGAAGCTAGGGTCGATGCCAGGCATATCGTAAGGCGTCCTTACAAAGACTTCAATGTTGGAGACCAAAAAGTTGACATATTCCATCCGCTCGGCGCTGGACAATGATGACCCTAAGAGAAAGAATTTGCAGATCGTTCTCATCAATCCAAACCTCCACCAAGTCTTCAACTGATTTCTCTTCAGCTTTTCTTCCTACATCTTTTAGGACTTCGCTTCCTTCTGGCTCTTCTATCATTTGAACAAAGCCTTTGGCAGCCCGGCTGCTATTCACTGCAACGAAGCATTGCTTTGCCATCACTTGGTCCCCCCAAACCTCTTCGATTTGCCCGGTCGGAGCAGGAAAAAGCATAACTTGGTAGTAAGTCGACGCTACTGCTTGCATGGCATGCAACTAGCCCATCTCCAAGATCAGGTTATAGGTTGATGGGACCTTCAGCACCCAAAACTCCACTTGCTTTGTGACTAACCCAGCTTGGACCGACAATATGATCTTCCCGATTGGTCATTTCGGTTGAGAGTTGAAGCCGACCAAAGGAGACGTTGTTGGAGCCAGGTCTTTGTTCTCCAACTTCATTTGCTTGAATGCATTGTAGTACATGATCTTGACCGAACTCCCTTGGTCGATCAGTATTCTTTTGATGTCGAAGTCCTTGAGGCGAAAAGTCACAACTAAGGCATCATTGTGAGGTGTTTGAATTCTTTCCAAGTCCTTACTTGAAAATGTCAAGATGTCTTTTATCTCGGTCTTTCCCTTCTTTACGATGGGCTGAACAACACTTCCCTCATGTACTCGGCCTTCTTGATCATCCCTCTCAGTTCGTAAACTCACACTGGCTCGATGATGCCATGAATAACATTAATTACTCCTTGGGGTGCTGCATCCAAGACGACAAGGCCATTTGGCTCAGCTTGTCCTTGTGGAGCGGCCCTCATACCCCCGTCTATGTATTGATCAAAGTGCCCAGCCACAACCAGCTCCTCCAAGTGTTGTTTTAACGGCACGTAGTCCTCTGTTCGATGCTCCCTTTCTTCATGGAAGGTGCAGCGATACCTTGAGTTGAAGCCCCTCTGTGTCTCTCCTAATTTTTCTGGCCAACGGATGTATGGCTCACCTCGGATTTCATTAAGGATGCGATAAATTGGGATCTTAAAGACTGTGGTGATGCCGGTTCATGCCTTCAACTTTCTCTTGGCATCTTCCTCTTCATTGCAAGGAGCGTTAGCTCGGTCATTCCCGCGGCCTTTGTTTCTGTTGTTGCGGTTTAAACTGCGATGTTGTTCTCTAGCTCGGTTATTAGGGTGGTTATCCTCCTGCTTCATCGAGTGAACCTTCCTAGCCACACGTCTGTTTGCTGCAACCGGATTTGCCTTCTCGGTTGTGGTGATAGTGGTGGCATCATCTTCAACTCGGATATGTTCGTTGATCTGCTGCATTAAGGACTCCATGGTTGTGGGCTAATGCATCGTGAGTGAGTCTTGTAGCCTATGCCTGACTGGTAGACCTCGCTTGTATTGGGCGATCGCCAAATTGGTGGGGCAATTGAGGATCTCATTGTAGGTCTCCCAATACTTGGCATTGAATGCCTTCAAAGAACCGCCTGACTCCATCTTGATACTTAGGAGGTGGTTGACCTCTTTTAGTGTTCGAGAATCGGTCTTGAACCTAGTGACAAAGGCCTCCGCTAGTTGTTGCCACCCCTCGATACTCTCCTCCGGGAGCCTTTTGAACCATTTCAAGCCTCATTCTCCCAAACTTGCAAGGAATATGAGACACATCAAGGCGTCGTTGTGCCTGTGGCCAGCCGTTACTTGCTGATAATGACTAACGTGCATGTACGGATCCGTCTTGTCGTCATACAGCGTGAACTTAGGTTGGTGGAATTCGACAGGGAGTGGTGTGCTCTCTATCCTTGAAGACAGTGGGGTAGTGGTAAGTCTTGCCAGCTCTCTATCCATCGGTGTTGGATCCACCATTCTAGGCGTCGGCATTGCCACCTCCACGCTGCAACGGATTTGAGGGCTCAGCCTTTGTAACACCGGCACTCTTTAGGCCTCCCTGCGGCGTACCCGCTCCTCCAGCACATCCCTCAGGTCCCCCGAATGGGCAGAGTACGAGTATCTCGACGTCGTCGACGGACATGATGGATGGTAGCTGCTGTCACGCATGTAGGACCTCTCCACCGGCGGATCGGAATCACCAACTCCAAAGCTTCTAGTGATGGAGAGCGAGAGTGTCCCCCGTTGGTGACGATTGTCGGAGCGACAGGGTTGGGTGTGCTCACTATGGTTGCCCACTCCAGCAACACCCTTCCCTTTGATTTGTCACTTCAACGTCTCTATCTCAGCCGCCATCTTCTGAATGAAGGCATCCTGGTCCCTGAGTTTGTGCTCCAGGCGATGAGCATGTGATTCTCCTTGTCGGCAGCGGCCTTCACGAATCTTCGAATGGTCAGTACTCCACGCGCGTTTGTCTTGCGTGTCTTTGGGCTGCCCTCTAGAGGAGGTTTCCAGGCCCGCCATGGTCCGAATAGCGGGAGGGCCATCCCTCTTTTGGACCGACTCTGGTGTGATGCCGTCGACGACGGACAGCAGTGTTTTGTCATTGTTTGCCATGGAAAACTGAAAAAGCTTGGAGAGCAAGGTTTGTCTGTCAAAGATTCCCACAGACGGCACCAATTGTGCAGGAGAGAAATATTCGCCTCACTCTGTACCTCCTTGCTGCCAAGCTTGCTTTACTCTGTTGGAACTTTGTGACACTGTAAACAGAACAAAGAAGAGCTACCCGACGAGTGGGTTTGCTGACAAAACCCCTCTGACGGTCAAGTTAGCTTTCTGGGAGAGGAGATGAGGCAGAGAGCACTGTAGAGAGAGAGAAAGCTCAAAATTCTTTCTGGTTACATACCTCCAACATCTGCATGTTCCTCTATTTCAAGGCTGGCCATACAGCCTCAGAGATTGTGGGCACACTACCTTTGCTATCCTTCTCTGGGCAAGTGACTGTGCTCCCATTTACATTTCTTACACGTATAAAGACCAAAACCTCTAAACAGTGTTTGTCACACCACCAAACGGTATTGGCACATACCAGGAGAGGATTTCCCTCTTCTCATCATTGGACCACGTGAAATGTCAAAACGAGCTATTACTTGGTGAGCCATAGACTATGTTGGACAGCTCAATGCCGAGCTTAACTAGACCGGTCTATCATAATCGACCGAAGGTGCGCACGCCGCACGGTATCTCGGCTACTGACCGCGATCTTATGGACCATCTATGCCCCCACTATTGTGGACCGAACTATCTATAGCTCGGTCGTCAAGTGGTTTAGCTACGTAGAATCCTAATACCGAGGCAGTTTTTCCGATCAACACCAGCTCAGCTAGGTCTAGCAAGACGTATCATTCAGTGTGGGTCCAGCTCGGTCCAATACCAGATGCCGCATGGATCTAGCTCGACTCAATGCATCTCAGGTAACCTTAGTCCGGTTTGGCAATACATTCAGTGCGGACCTGGTTCGGCTAAATAGTGCGCTCCAAGTTCCCCTTACACGGCCCAACATCACATTTTGTGCCAGTGCAGCCTGGCCCACTGTTCGGCGCAATCTCCCTATCATATATGTATATATAAATATCACTTCACCTTTCTATCTCTTATTTTTAACCTTTTCAGTTCTTATTACTCATCAATAATTTTTAGCCATCATATGCTATATCACCTCTTTTTTATTAGTAATCATTCATGCCTAAGGGTTACAAATTATTTCGACATTTCCCCACTCCAGCGATAATCTCCCCAATTTCTCCTACTCTAACAAGGCACATAATAAAAATGGGATACACAAATTTGGCCTGTTTAGCCCCTCCCCATGGCTTACTCTTAATTTAGTCCAGTATAATCTGATTAAGAAAATGACAAACCATTTTTTTTTTTCAAATACAATTTATCATATTACGATAAAACTCAATAAATCACAATTACAATGAAGATTAAATACAATATATTATAATAAAAAAAATTGAAAGTGTGTTAGGTTTTTGTAATTAACAATCTTCATTAACAAAACTCTTTTCATTTGTAATTTTATTGACTCTTTTGTTTTAGTGAGGCTGTGAGTGTTTAGATGCAAATCTAACCCAAATTGTGACTGTCTAGAGAAGTTTATGCTAACATTCTGTATCTTGAGCCTTACTTGTTTGTTACTTCGCTAATTATATACAGTGCCTCCTGCCGGGTCCGAAGCAATGCCCAGGCGGGGTCAAGGGGTAGCACTCCCGAATCCAAAAAGAAGTTAACTGCTTGAACGGCCATTTGTATGCTCAAGCAGTGAAGTGGAGCTTCTAGTATTTCAACTTGCATTCAAAACTTCTAGAAAACTTGTTTTACCACTCGAGCGGTGAAGTATGTGCTCGAGCGGTTGGCCTATATATTTTGCACCGTCTTTACTTACACCGCTTAAACGGTGAAGTGTGCGCTCAAACGGTCTTCACATCTCTATTTGTTATAAAGTGCATTGTTTGCTGTTTTTAGGGTTTAACCCATCCAGATTCTCAGAAAGGAGTAAAATACAAAGTGTTCTCTATTGAAGGGTGGTTTATATGAGTTTTCTTGATATAGAGAGTGATCGATTGATCAGTGAACTACATGTTGATGAACATTAATGGTTGATTTTGTTCTTTTATTCACATAAAGAGAGAGGTGTTCTTCGGCAGATTCTGGGAAACTTGAGCTTGAAGCTTTGACGGAGTAGCTCATCGCTATCAATTCGATATCAGCATTGTTGATTCAATGTTGGGCAAAGCAGTTCCAAGGTGAAGACGATAGTGGAAGAGGTACATTGGGTTTGGTTCAATTCGAGTGTGGATTCGTTTGGTAATTGAGGGTACTCGTGTATAATTCTTTTTGTCTTCTTAATAGGTTGTTTTGTGGTTTTGGCCCGTGATTTTTTATCACAATTAAGGGTGCTTTAATTGTGATTTTTTCCACGTTAAATCGTTGTGCCGATTTGTTATTGATTGTTTGATTAAGATTGATATTCACTATTTAAAATTGAAATATAATCACAAATTAATATCTCGAGAGTTTTTACATTTTTCAAAGTGGAAGAGAGAAATTTCAAAAAATACAATAAAAATAAAACTCACATGCATGTATAAAGATTTGACCTCCTAAATCTCATAGATTAGTCAATTACTTAAATTACTAAACTTTGAAATCACCGCTTTACCCATGATTAAAATTTTAAAACTTTAGTAATTGGTATTTATGAGACTTTCCTAAAATGAATTAGAAGTCTTTGCAATTAGCCAAAAAATGAGAAATTTCTCTAATTATGTGACATGGGTAAGCCCATAAAGGGTATAGCCCACCCCTTAGGGCCCAATACATAATTCAAATACTAAAGCCCAACGTTGCTGGAGCTCAACATGGCATTAAGAACCAATAACATCTAAACACGTAGTAAGAGAAGGACAAGCCACATAAGCAGACAAAGATCCTGCAAAGTTATTGCACTGGACATCAGCCATTAATGAAGTCCCTTACGGCATTTATTGCGATAACCCCTCCCCGTTGAGACAGAACGGCCTCACCATGAACAAGGCAAGCTAGAGCATAGACTTTCGGCCAAGATGACAGGTCGGAAGGGACAACAAAATGATTACCAGATGATATAAGCAGGTATCGAAGACAAGAAGAAGGTTAAGCTTTCTATCTCTAATCTTATCTCTACATTCCATCTCTCTTTCTAACTTGCTCGTCGGAGGGTTCGCTGGGGGACTCCCCGTTCCCCGTTGAACTCTTGTGCAGGTTCCCCTGTGGGCTTGGTACCTCGGATACTGGTTTGGGAAGCGTGGATCAGTCCGACCCATTCCATCTGGAACACGCTGTATCATCAGTTGACGCCACTGTGGGAACCCTTTTGCTTCGCGTGCCAGTTGTACTCATTGTCGCCAGAGACCCTTTCCCAACAACCCCTTCCCGCCATCCACCAAGGTGGATGGTCACAACTAGATCCATGACTTCTCACCACAATGTTGCCGACCACCAAGCTGACCCTCCCAATCCAAACAACCCGCCGCAGTATTTCACTGAGCTCACCAACAGCATTAATCGCCTAACCGAGCAAAACCAAGCCCTGATTAATGCTCTACTCCAAAGAAACCTTTCTATGCCTCCTCCACCACCTCCAGATATCTCACCCAACCAAGAACGAGCCCCGTGCCATACTATCCAGTAGCCCCATCCACCCAACTTGGAAGGCTTACGACCCCCTCCCCAAGATATAAACCCGCTACCCCGGGTCCCACCTCCATCGGTCCAGGCACCCACACCCGAGGGAGAGGCCAGTAATGTACAGCCCTCGCTACATTCCGGTGGTGACAACGTTCCACTCTGGGACGCGGAACTTCGAGCCATGAAGCTCCAGCTCCAAGGAGTCATGCAGAACGTACAACATAAACCATCTACCACAGCCAATTCACCATTCGTTGCCTCCATCAGGGACAAACCTCTACCTCCTAAGTTTAAAATGCCCTCTATTGACTCTTTCGACGGTACAACGGACCCAGTCGATCACTTGGAGACCTACAGGACCCTCATGATCCTCCATGCATTCCCTGATGAAATCATATGTCGGGCTTTCCCCGTAACACTTAAGGGGTATACCCGACTGTGGTTTAGTCAGCTACCAACGGACTCTGTCTCTACCTTTCAGCACCTGAGTGACTCCTTCCTCAGCCACTTCATTGGTGACCAGCGCCAACGGCGTCCGGCAACTCAACTCCTTAACATCCGTCAGACGGAGGGAGAGTCGCTGCGCAGCTTTATCACCCGCTTCAACACCGAGGCCTTGCAGGTGGCAGAAAATGATGACAAAGTCATTCTCACGGCTTTCATGGCCGGTCTATGATCATCTGATTTCCTCTTTTCCCTCTCCAAAAGCCCCCCGACCTCCATGGCAACCCTACTTTCCAAAGCCCAAAAATACATGAACGCCGAAGATTCCCTAGTTGCCCGACAAGAACCTATAGCCAAAAACCTGACCCCCCATAGAGAAGAGAAAGGACTCAGAAACCAGAAACACCCGGTACACTCACCAAACACCTCAGTATACCAATCGACCACCCCAAGCCGATCGGTCGGCGTCAACCCGACCGTCCGGCTTGTTCGAATGGTACACCCCCCTCAACTCACCCATGGAACAAGTCTTGAACCAGATTCAATGAGATTATTCCCTAAAATGGCCCCAACCGTCACGGTCTTCTTCCAACCGGCGAGACCAGTCCAAATACTGCCGCTTTCATCAGGACCACAGCCATAATACGAAGGAGTGTGTTAACTTCAAAGACCAGGTCGAGGGCTTGATACGTCAGGGACGTCTCAGTCGGTTCACGGAAGCCCGCCCTCAGCAGAGGCAAAGGACTGAACCCATCAGAAACAACTGCCGGCGCACCCCTCCTCGACAACTCGCACAACCTAACCAAGGTCATGATCGCCTCCTACAGCAACCCCGAGCACAAGGTAACCCCGCTCCCCCTGTTGGAGAGATCAGAGTTATTGCTAGCAGGCTTGCTTGTGGAGGACCATCCCGCTCGGCTCAGCGGGCAGAACTTAGAAAAATAAGGCAGAGCTCAGACAAAGAAGTTGTCACATTGGATTACCCTTCCAAATAGCCCAAGCAGTGGATGGAGCCCATCACCTCTACGGAGGCTGACTGCACAGGCATCCATTACCCCCATGACGACCCCCTCGTCATCTCTGCCCTCATCTCTAATTACAAAGTCAGACGGGTTCTCGTCGACAACGGCAGTTCTTCAAACATCATCTTCCTAAATGCCTTTCACCAGCTCAAGGTCGGGGAAGAAAGTCTGTCCCCTCTCCAAACCCCATTGGTCGGTTTTGCTGGAGATTGGGTGACCTCCATCGGCTCCATCGATCTTCCCATCACAATCGGAGAATACTCGCGACAGACCACAAAATTGCTCACATTCCTCGTCGTCGACTGTCCCTCTGCTTACAACATCATCCTCGGCCTCACCGCCCTAAATGCTTTGCAAGCTATCACATCCACTTTCATCTTGCCGTCAAATTCCCCAACGACCTTGGGGTCGACACGGTGAGGGGAGAGCAGACCGTGGCCAGAGAATGTTATGTCGCTTCATTTAACGAGGTCAAGCTAAAGGAGGCTATGATCATTGAAGGGCTCGACGTCAGAGACGAGGATGAGCAGGTCAGAGAAGAACCAGTGGAAGAGCTTGTCGAGGTCCTCATCGATCCTACTAACTCGACAAAAACTGCCAAGATCGGCAGCCAACTATTCTCCCAGGCCAAGGCCGACCTTACTGCCCTCCAGATTGAGCACAACGGCGTATTTTCCTGGACCCACTCCGACATGCCGGGTATTAACCCCTTATTCATCAACCATCGTCTTAGCATTGAGCCCCATTTCCGACCCTTCCTCTAGAAGCAACGCATCTTTCACCCGGAGCGCAATACTCTTATCGCTTCTGAAGTAGATAAGCTCCTTGAGGCACAGTTTATCAAAAACGTGGAGTACCCCAGATGGCTGTCAAATGTGGTCTTGGTCCGTAAAAACAACAGTAAATGGCGACTCTGTGTCGACTACTCCGACCTTAACAGAGCTTGCCCCAAAGACAGTTATCCCCTTCCTCGCATAGATCTGCTTGTTGACGCCACGGCCGGTCATCAAATGCTCAGCTTCATGGATGCCTTCTCTGGGTACAACCAAATTCTGATGCACCCGTCTAACCGAGAACACACACCAACCAGGGAACCTACCATTATTGTGTCATGTCATTTGGGTTGAAAAATGCTGGGGCCATTTACCAACGGTTGGTCAACGCCGTCTTTCATCATCAGATAGGCCAGAACATGGAAGTATACATCGATGACATGCTAATCAAGAGCAAACTCTCCACTGATCATCTGGCCGACCTGCGAAAGACCTTCGGCACTCTACGAAAGTATCAAATGAAGCTCAATCCGGAGAAATGCACATTCGGCGTAAGATCTGGGAAATTCTTGGGTTTCATGGTCAGTCAGCGGGGTATCGAAGCTAACCTCGAAAAGATCAAGGCCTTGATAGAAATGCAGTCGCCCAGAACAGTTAAGGAGGTTCAGAGGCTTACTGGCAGAGTCACCGCCCTCAACCGCTTCATTTCTTGTGCAACGGACAAGTGCCTCCCCTTCTTCAAAGTTCTTCGGCAAACTTTCGAGTGGACGACCGAATTCGAAGAGGCTTTCCAACAATTGAAACAGTGCATGGCCAACCCCCCCTTACTCTCCCAGGCGCTCTCGGGTGAGCCACTGTTCCTCTATTTAGCCGTCTCCAGCACCGCAGTCAGTGTGGCCCTCATCAGGGAGGACGGTTCGGTACAGCGTCCGGTTTATTACATTAGCCGGGCTTTCAGAGGCGCAGAACAGAACTACCCATTGCTAGAAAAAATGTCCTTGGCCTTGGTCACCGCCTTAAGACGACTCCGTCCTTACTTCCAAGCCCATTCCATAGTGGTCATCACTGACCAACCCTTGAAGAAGATAATGCAACAACCAGAGCTATCTGGCAGACTTATGCAATGGTCGGTCGAGCTCAGCCAATTTGACATCTCCTACCGACCTCGAATGGCGATCAAAGGGCAGGCTGTTGCCGATTTTATCCTAGAATTCACTAATCCCACTCCAACCACGACCCCCCCACCCCTGCAACCCCACACTGAGGCAGAAGACCCCCACTCTTGGACCCTCAACGTCAACGGATCATCCCGTAAAGAAGGCAGTGGGGCTAGTCTCATCCTCACCGCTCCCGAGCGTGGTTATTTCAAGTGTGCTCTCCGCTTCTTGTTTGACGCAAGCAATAATGAGGCTGAATATGAGGCATTGATCGCAGGTCTCCGCCTTGCCAGAGACTTTGGTGTCAGCCATATCTAAGTGTTCAGCGATTCCCAGCTCATTGTCGGACAAATTACGGGGGAATTCGATGCTAAGGAAGACACAATGCGGGCTTACAGAGATATTGCACTCCCCCTTGCTCGCCTCTTCAACACTTTCCACATCAAACACATCCCTCGGACGAAAAACTCCAAGGCAGATGAGATGGCTCAATTAGCTTCTCCAGACCAATCAGACCTCAGCCATGGTGTCCACCTCGAGTACCTGGCCCACCCTGCCATTTCCCCAAACCAGCAGCAAGTCCACTTCCTCCAAAACGAACCTATTGCATAGGTGGCCGACATCTTTCTATTTTTGACAAAGGGGGAATTGCCAGACGACAAACAGCAAGCTACCAAGGTCAGGGCCCAGTCGTCCAACTACATTCTCATCAGCGGCCTCTTGTACAAACGTGGCTTTTCACGCCCATACCTGCGATGCCTCAATCCTGCTCAAGCGACCTACGTGATGAGAGAAGTCTATGAGGGTATATGTGGTAATCATTCGGGTGCCAGGTCACTAGCCCACAAAATACTTCGCATCGGTTACTTCTGGCATACTCTCAATCAAGATGCCACTGAATTCGTGCTTAAATGTGATAAGTGCCAACACTTTGCCAACATCCCTCATGCTCCTCCTACAGAACTGATCACACTCTACAGTCCTTACCCATTCGCCAAATGGGGGATCGACATAGTCGGCCCATTGCCCACCGGCCGAGGCCAAACCAAATTCGCAATCGTCGCCATTGATTACTTCACTAAATGGGTGGAGGCGGAACCCCTCGCCACAATCACCGAGCGGAACACAATCAAATTCATCTGGCAGTCGATCGTGTGCCGATTTGGCATCCCTCAAGCCATCATCTCCGACAACAGCAAACAATTTGACAATGCCAAGTTTAGGAAACTCTGTGCAGAGCTTCAAATCCAGCCCTGCTTCTCTTCCCTAGGCCATTCCCAAGCCAATGGCCAAGTTGAGGTTACCAATCGTTCTCTTCTGAAGATCATCAAAACTAAGTTGGAAGCTGCTAAGGGACTCTAGACTGAGGAATTACCAAACGTACTCTGGGCCTACTGCACTACCACCCGAACCCCCACTAGGGAGACCCCTTTCCGCTTAGGCGCTGAGGTGGTCATCCCAGTGGAAATCGGTCTGCCCACCCCAAGGGTTCTGCACCCGAATCCGGAACTAACTGAAGAGCTACGTTGGGCAGACCTAAACCTGATTGAAGAGCTCTGAGAGACCACTGCTGTCAGGCGGGCCTCATATCAATAGAAAATGAGAACACACTACAACCGCAAAGTCTGATCGAGGGAGTTCGCCGTGGGGGACCTTGTTTTGCGCGAAGCAACTCTTGCCACCAAAAATCCGGCTGAAGGCAAGCTGGCAGCCAAGTGGGAGGGACCTTACATTGTTAAGGCCAGACGTCGTCCGGGTACTTACCGACTTTAGGACATGTAAGGCCGAGACCTCCCCTATCCATGGAACGTCGAGCACTTGAAGCGTTATTTTCAATAAAAGCCCTATTTTTGTATTGATCCATTGCTGTATTTTCTTTTTGACAATCTACACACTTGGATGTTTTTGTCCTTTTCTCACATGGTGTAAATTTGTGATCAATGGGCTACGCTTTAAATAACAACAATCTTATATCTCAGTTATTTGCGTGGAATTTCAATAACACCTTGCTTGCAGCCTCAGCTCGACTGAGTAATTTAAAGCCTCAGCCAGACTGAGCACGAAGGGCCCAGCCAGACTGAGTTGCTTGAAACCTAAGCCAGACTGAGTTAATTATGACTCAAGCCAAACTGAACACAAATGAAGAGCTCGGCCAAGCCCATTCTTGCAACTTCATGATTGTGGCATAGTTGCTATACCTAGTCAAATTCCAGGTCCATGCTTTTACGTCTCTTAACATTCTTTACATTTTTTAACTTTCATTTCCCAACCCAATCCTTCATTTCTCAACACTCTGACCACATGATTTAACATTTCAAGACTCTCACATTTTAAGACCTTTACACTCTCACATTTTCTCAACACTCTTACATTCTAAGGCCTTTACATTTCAACGTTTTTATTGTTAACATTCTTTGCGTCATAGTTTTCTCACAAGCTAGATTGGCTCCCTACTTCTCAACTTTTACTATGATTTATACACCAGCCTTATTTGAATGACCATTCTTATTCTTTTTAGATCTACAAGAAATAAAGACAACAGTATGAAAAACACAATTCATAATTTTATTTACAAACTTATACATCAATTCACTACAGAAATTACACGCCCAACAAAAAAAAAAAAAAAAACAAAACAAAACAAAACAAACAAAAACAACAAAAATTTTATTTACACATCTTATTTGCATTAATCATTCATGCTCGTTCAAAGCAAGGTCTTCTTCGTCAACACCTTCGTCTAGGGGGGTCTGGGCCACATCGTCTTCATCTATCCTCACAGTGTTGAAGTCTAAGTCTGGGAACAGCTCTTCTGCTTTACGCTTAAAAGTTTTCCAGCCGCTGTCCCAGAACTCCGCCATCTCATGCTTGTAGAAGTCCGACCGCTGGAAACTCTGGATCACTTCATCTTCACTCTTCTTTCCAGCGGTCGCCCCCGACGGGCCAGCCCCCCTATCTCCTTCTCTCGCCAGGCTGCTGGTGATAGCGGCATCCATGGCCATCTGGAAGTCGGCGGACCCCTTGAACTGCTCTACCGCCGCCATACATAGGTCGGGGTACACCGCCCTCTCAGAGGCCAGCTTGCCCATTTCCTCCTCCAAGGCCTTCTCCAACCCTGCCTTTTCAGCCACTGACTTGGCCCGCTCGTCCGCCAGCACCCTCTCCAGCTGAGCGATCTTCTGATCTGCTTCTTCTTTTTCTTTGATCAACTGAGCGCATAGGTCTTCATTATAGACCATGGCTTCATCCCACCTTTCGTTGGCGACAGTCCAGGCTTTCTGGGCCTCTTCCAGCTTCTTCTGCTCGCCAGCCAGTTGGAACTCGAGCGACACCACCTTGTGGCATTCCGTCTCTAGCTCTAACTTGGTCACGAGCAGCTCAGCATTGGCACGGTCTGCTGAATAGCCCTGCACCATCGCCAACACCTCCATCTTCTTGGCATTTTGGGCATACTCCAGCCCCCTTGCACACGCGCTCCGCACGGCCTTCCTCCAGCCACCGGTCTCCCTTCTTAAACTTTCAAGCTGGGCCTTCATCTCCTCCAGCTTTACCTTCAGTGGCTGAACTTCGCTTTTCGCGAGCGCCGCTTTGTTCAGTAAGGCTCCCGCTAAGGTAGTCGCCTCCATCTGGGCAGAGCACAGCCCCTTTAGCAACTCGACCTCAGTGAAACTTGCCATTGAACGCTTGGCCGCGTCCTCTAATACTCTCAAGAGGCGATCTGCAGCAGTCCTGGCTTCACCTCCTTCTCCTTCCAGTCGCCCAGACACTGCTAGAGCGTGGTAAATGGCGGTCTTCAACCTGGCCCTCTTTCCTTCTCCTTGGGGCACAGGACCCCCCTTGGGCTGTTGCTCTGCCCCCTCCTCAGGGCCAGTCGCCCCGCCTTCCATTTGTTTTTCAGGGCCAGTCGCCCCACTCTCTATTTCCTTCGCTGCTCCCTCCAATTCCACTTCGGGGGTCTCCTCTGCCATCACCTCCTTCATCCTCTTCAAGGCTGGCCCCTCCTCCCTCTCCCTTACTCTTTTCTTCTTCTTTAACACAGCATCTACCTCCTTTTTGCTCTTCTCCTTTAGAGGATCCACTGGAGGTGGTCGTGGCTCAAAGCCGCTCAGATCCTTCTCTTCCAGCGGCTTGGGGCGTGGTCGGACTCATTTCCTCGCGGTCGGTTTCGGAGCAGGCCCCAACTTTGCCTCTTTATATTTGTCCGCTCTAGCGAACAATCTCCTCTCCTCCTCCTCCTCCGCCTTCCTCTACACCTCCAGCTCCTCCCTTACCGGATCCTCCCCCAACGGTTGCGGTCCCAAGTTCAGGGCAAACAACGTTGAAGGAAGGACCAGCTCGTCCCACCTCACTGCCTTCTCTTCCCTCCATTTCCTCACCTTCTTCACTCGGTCTTCGGCCGGCCCGTCCAACTTGGGCTCGACTAATTTGGTGGGGACCTTCCACGTTGTCCGAACTCCCCTTCCACCGTTCACTAACACAAAAAACCATCTCGGCCTCCATCCCTTCACCGAAGATGGCAGCCCCACCACTACACCTCGCCCTGCTACTGCCTGCAGCGTCACCCACGTCTCCTGTTGACCAGAGGCCTTGTAGCAGGAGAAAAACTCCTTCACAGTCATGGCCACTCCTCCGGTTGCTTACTGCCAGGAACTCGCATAGGCCATCAGTATTTTCCAGGCGTTCGGCATCAACTGTCCTAGCGCCACTTCTAGCTTATTCAGTATGTCCACCACTACTTGAGGGAGAGGTAGCCTCAAAGCTCCTCGCAACGCTTCCTCGTAGAGACTGAATTCGTCCGGCCGCACATCCGACGCCCTCTCCCTAGATGTGGGCAGCCTCAGCCTATTTCCGAGGGAATTTGGTACTTCCTTCTTATTCCCTCCAACTCCTCTGCCATAAGTGTGGATCTGTCCGATTTGGTGTGCCAGTGGTCCGGCTCCACTTGACTAATAGGTCTCGCGGCTGCAATCATTGTCCTAGGGCGAGCCCGCACCGCCTGACTCACTACCTCCCCCTCCCTTCGCTCCATACGATATTGCTCCGCCAGGTCCACCGCGTCGTCGTCCCCCAACGCATCTAGTCTCACGGTGGGCGCATCCTCTCGAGCCATCTCTCTGGTATGCCTGCGTATAGCTTCAGACGCTGGTACAAGATAGTTCACAAAATGTTGCAAAGGTGTATCACTTGACACAAAAGAGGTTACTTCTGGAACGATTTGGTTTTTTGCAAAAAGAAAGGTAAAGTAGATAAAACCAAACGCCCAAGGCTTACCTGTATTCCAAGAGTCAAGGTCAAACTTTGCCAGTTTGAAAATTTTCAAAAAAATTTCAAAACTGCCTTTTCAAACACCCTATATTGACCTATCGTTTCATCTCTTGCCCAATGCCTAATCTTCTCCATCACGGGATTCCGCTACGTGTACGACCATAATCCATTGCCCCTTTCCCCTTCCTTGTCTATTCCACTTCACCTCACCACGTGCCCCGCGCGCCGCCACTCACCCTTCGCGGTCGGCCCTCCTCACGGTCGGTCCCTTTCCTCGGTCACCCTTCGCGGTCGGCCCTCCTTACAGTCGGTCTTCGCCCACCTTCCAGTCGGTCTTCGCCCCGTCGATCTCTCACCACTACTGTTTTCTTCTTTATTCCCTTCGTTGGACTAAAGCTGCACTTGGGAATGGGGGACTACTGACACGGGTAAGCCCATAAAGGGTATAGCCCACCCCTTAGGGCCCAATACATAATTCAAATACTAAAGCCCAAAGTTGTTGGAGCTCAATATGGCATTAAGAACCAATGACATCTAAACACGTAGCAAGAGAAGGACAAGCCACATTAGCAGACAAAGATCCTGCAAAGTTATTGCACTGGGCATCAGCCATGAATGAAGTCCCTTACAGTATTTATTGCGATAACCCCTCCCCGTCGAGACAGAACGGCTTCACCATGAACAAGGCAAGTTAGAGCATAGACTTTTGGCCAAGATGACAGGTCGGAAGGGACAACGAAATGATTACCAAAGGATATAAGCAGGCATCGAAGACAAGAAGAAGGTTAAGCTTTCTATCTCTAATCTATCTCTACATTCCATCTCTCTTTCTAACTTGCTCGTCGGAGGGTTCGTTGGGGGACTCCCTGTTTCCCGTCAAACTCTTGTGCAAGTTCCTCTGTGGGCTTGGTACCTCGGATACTGGTTTAGGAAGCGTGAATCAATCCGACCCGTTCCATCTGGAGCACGCTATATCATCATTATGGATGCACCAAAATGTTGGAGCATTGACCATCTCTTCAAATTCATGCTTTCCATGGTTGTTTTTTTCCTACATACGACACCTTCGCCAACCATGACTTCAATGCCAAACACCTCACACTTGTATATAACCTCGTTGCTTACAATATATATACATATATATATGCCATATAGAAAATGTTAAAAACGGTTATTAGAGCAATTGTTAGTATTGAAACATATTTAAAATGTATATTGAAATATGTAAAAAAATGTATAAAAATATAAGAAAGTCTAGGCACCTAGAATTATTCAAAACTTTAGATCTATTGTTTATATTTAATCTTGTTGTGGGGACAATACTATGAATAAATCTTGACCATTGATTGTAAATTCTAGACAAAACTTTAAAAATATATAAAAATATTTTTGAATATGTAAAAAGTATATTGATATTACAAATATTTAATATTTTATGTTTATGGTTGTATTTATCTAAATAAAGTTACTTAAAGGGATGGCAACAAGTCAGATTTTTCAAGTTTCAAATGTAAATTCTTAATTTGAAACTTAATTATTTTAGTCATGCAATTTTATACTGTACTCTAATCCTAACCGTTTTAATCTTCATGCCCCTCTAATTTATCCTCCCCTATCAGTGCTTCCCCAAACTTTTTTTTAATTAAAATCGAATTAGGAGAAATACAATCATCGGATAATTTTATCATTTTTATGTGGGTTTATGCACATGCAATTCAAAAATCTTTGTATAATTTTCTATGTGATCTCACCTTTGAACTCATGGTGGTGTTGTGAAAAGATGATAAAAAGTTGATTTTTTAAAATTTTTTAAAATATTTTTTGGCTTTTTTGTGTTAAAAATTTAATTTTTTTGAGACTTTTTTGTGTTAAAAAAATAAAAAGTCAAAAAATTAACTTTTTTTTAAAAGTTCTAAAAACTATATATTGTCGTATTTTTTATGAACAATGAAACGCCCATGTGTATGTCATTTAGAGATGAGGAGCGGATATACCGATTCGTCCAAATTAATCGAATCGAACCGATCCGTCGTATTTTGGACAGATACGTGATGAAGAGCGGACAGTTGTGGATTATTTTTTTGAATCCGCCTAGTTTTGGGCGTATGGCGGATTTGAGGTTTCTTTGGCCGCAACCGAACCGCCAAACCGCGAACACCTCTAATAATTTGTAAGATTTTGTGTTTTCAATTTGTTTAGATATTCTGTTTGTATTTTTAATTGAAAATGAATTTAAATATTTTGTTGAATATATTATGTTGAAAAAGAATTTTCAACTTCAATATATTTTCTAAATTGAAAAAAATAAATGTATTATTTATCTATATTTTTTGGGTTTTAAATCTAATTCTAAAATAATAAATAAAAAAGATGATATATGCTGGTTAGTTTTTGTTTTCAAAAACAGATATAGATATAACAATATTGAGGCATACAATCTCTACTATTGCTATGTTCTTGGTTTTTGTGATTTGAATTGGTTTTATATTTTAAGAACCACAGATTATAATAAATTATATGGATGAGACATGCTGTAATTGTAATACTTTTTTAAGTCTTTAACTGTAATTTTTTTTTTTTTTTTTTTTTTTTTTTTTTTTGAGGAAGTGCACAAGTTGAAAGAACAATCAAGAAGCATAAATTGTGATGCTATGTGATGATACCATTAATTAATAATAAATTTTAGGATAAATTACATTGATACCCCCTAAGGTTTGTATTTATTACAGTTTTTCCCTCACCTTTTAGAAATTATATTCCCCTCCTTGAGGTTTAAAATTTCATTACAGGTTGCTCTCTCAGTTAGTTGATTGTTAAGTCAACTAACATATTTTGTTGATGTCAGCAATTTAATTTTTTTAATATCAATTTTGCCTTCACTAGGTAAATTACATTGACACCCCTCATATTTTAGAAATTACAATTCCCTCCCCAAGGTTTAAAGTAGTGTTATCAATTGCATCATCGGTTAGTATTAGTTGAAAAAAAAATTAATTGAAAAAAAAAATTAATTGAAAAAAAATTTGTTAGTCAAATTTTTAAATTTCTATTTAAAAACCAACGTAAACTCATTTTTTGAATTTACGTTTTTTCGCCAAATTTACAAACTGAGACAACTATTTATAAACCCAAAAAATTATCAAACAGGTTTTTATGACAGTTTTTAAAATTTTTGTAAATATAAATTGAAAACTGAAAACGAAATGGTTACCAAACAGGCCTTAGATGGTAAAAATATCGTAAAATTAGCAAATAATTAAATAAGTTACCAACGTAAGAAATGACTTATCAAAAAATTCTTAGGCTATGCATGGTTTGATTTTTAGAATTTTTTTTTTTAAATTAAAAATTAATTTGGTTAAGAAATAAGAAATAAAAAATAATTATCATTTTTATATAACTTTTATCTTTCGAGCGGTTAGAAATAATTTTTTACAAATTAAATATATTTCTTCATATTTATTTTTATTAAATTAGGTTTTTTTTTAAATGTCAGGGAGGGATCCGTATTAAATTGAAACTTCAGGGGGTGTCAATGTAATTTACCCTTTAAAGTATATGTAAAGGTTAATGATAAATATGTAAAGTTAACACCATCAAATAATTACACTGGTAAGGGGGGGTCAGTGTAATTTTCCAAATGTGAAGAGGGAACTGTAATAAATATAAACCTCAGGGGGTGTCAGTGTAATTTACCCTAAATTTTATTTTACAATGATAGAATAGGTAACACAAAGAGTTGAGAGGGATTTGTGTCTTTTTATATTTTTTAATAATTCACTCCTTTAAGATTATAATTATTTTCTTAAATTTTAATACCTCACTTTTTTTTTTCCTTTTATATTTTATAACAAAATTCATATATTTTGTCACTTAAAAAGTTTAATTTTGTTAAAAGATTTTTTTTTTATAAATTTTATATTATTTCACTCTCTTCTCTCACATTTCATTATCTACCCTCTTTTATCTGTCTCTTTTGTGTGTATTTTGGTATAATTTTGCTCTTTTTTTTTTCTTTTTTTTTTTTTGTAGAGGCAATGTGATCACATTTTAAATTACAATGATTATTATGTTCATAAATTAAAATAGAAAATTAAATTAATAATAAAAAATAGAAAACCAAATAAAAATTGATCCATTAACTTGAGTATAATTCTAATATATATGACTCTGGCATCACACTAATCTTCTGTTTAGTACCAAATGAAAATCAACTTTGATTGTATTGTGATAGATCTTGGCAAGGCATCAACTCAATATTGCTCCCTTTATGTCAAAATTCTTCACCAGTAGAGACTACATAGTTGACTTTGTAAATTATAAGCGAAGTACACTTAAATCTGATTTGTGACATTTTATTAACCTATAACACCGAAGTACACTTAAATCTGATTTGTGACATTTTATTAACCTATAACACCACGTACGATGACGTCACCATTGCACTCAACATTTATTCCAAATCAAGCATAAGTAATTAGCATAATCTAAATGCAAAAAATTTCTCTTCATTGTTTTATAATATTCAATTTTTTTCCAATTTATTTTAATAATTTTATATCATAAACTATATGTAAACAAAAAGTGCATGACATAACTCCCAACAAAAATTACAAACACGTTTATAAAATTGCATCAAACCAAATATAACTCAATTGTCATAAATTAGCTTTGACACAAGTGTGCCCTTGACAACAAATGAGAATATGAAATGGTACAATGTTTTAAGTGTTAATTAAGAGCCTCTTTTAAAGTTTGGACTAATTATTGAATGACAATACAGAATTTCAAGTTACATGAATTTTCCTTTCTTACTATTAAGATATACAAATAAAAATAGAAGAATGGTAGGAGAAACAAAAAGGAAGAGTCAATGTTGATAGGGGTCATCCGAGTAGGCTTATGGGATATCCTTAAAATCTATAGCTTAGGCTCTCAAGTTTTGTTTCTTTGGTCACCTAACTCTAGTCTCAAAGTTTGGAGCCTTCTTGTTGTTTGCCTCCTTTGGATTCCAATGCATCAAAGTCTTGTACACCCCTTGCATTTCAATCTTGTGGATATGATCCATAAAGTCCAAACAAGCAAGATTTTGATAGATATAATGGGCTTGTTTGGTTGATGTTTCTGAAAAAAATTTCAGAAATTTTCTCTACAAA